>CM062805.1:1204411728-1205656537 GCA_031772625.1 Pinus tabuliformis | reverse complement strand
ATGGCAAGTTGCCATTGGATCTCTCATATCGCATATTGGTGCAAGAGGAAGAAGTGGCTTAATATTATCAACCCCAACAGTGTCCGAGTTGCGATTACGGTATCGCATGTCACAGTTCGAGGCAGAACAAGCATACATATCCATCCCGACGGAAGGGTAGCGGTAACATGGACTAACACCTTGACACATGCGGATTGTGATTTATGGCGATGATCTATACGCGATATGTTATATTATGTGCTTTATAAATCACAGAGCACTGAAGTTGGGTTGATACACTGATGGGTTCCATGACAATTGTGATTTACGAGGATGAGCCAAATGCAATTTATTATATATTATGTTCTATAGGCCGGCGGATCCATATATCGCATAAGTGACTGGTGTATTGGCTTTGGATACTCTATCGATAGTTAAAAGCATTGATACATATGTTTTTGGTCCTTATGTGTGGTTAATGGGTTTTCTATGTTTAAACAAGATTTCACTAATGTTGCAAGGTTGTTTCCATATAACCTTCCAACCCAATCTCACCTGCCTAAACTTGGTTACTATGTTAAAAATGTCCTAGTTTTTAGGGATGTTTCCATGCTTATATATTTGACTGTTGTGTCGGAAAAATGTAGGGGGAGTTAGAAAATAGTTTAGAAGCACACGATTGTAGTAGACCCTCACCCTAGCAGTAGGTTGGACCTTGCCTATGTAGGTTTTAACTATGTAGACAAGTCGTGGAAAGAATATAACACAACCCAACATTCTCCCACTTGTTGTTTTGTTTCCACAAGGTGCCACAAGAGAGCTTACTCATTTACCCAGCCCTGCAAATGCCATTGTTCCTCTACATAAAGAGAACTTCTCAGAGCTCACAGATTTTGTCAATGCATCTACAGTATTCTTCAAAGTGTCCACCTTTACCAATAACACCTTTTTGTCTTCTATCATGTCCCTCACAAATTGATATTGAACATCAATATGCTTTGTCTTTGAATGGAAATATGGGTTCTTTGCCAACAAAATTTCACTTTGGCTGTCACAATATATCCTTATAGCTCCTTATACTAATCCCATACTTGAACAGAATCTCTGGAACCAAACTTTTTCCTTTCTTGCATGAGTGGTTGCCATGCATTCTTCCTCTGTAGTTGATAGTGCCAATATATATTGTTTCTTACTCATCCAACACACTGCACCTCCAAATAGCTTAAACACATACCAACCTGTAGATCTTCTCTGATCTAGATTTCCAACTGAGTCTGCATCAACAAAGCCACAAATATTAAAAAAGCTATCCAATCCTAGTCTTCCTTGGTAGCACAAACCATAATCACTAGTGCCACTCAAATACCTGAAGACCCACTTCACTGTTGTCGAATGCTCCTTCCCTGGTTTTGACATAAACCTGCTCAATACTCTCACTACATGTGCAATTTCTGGTGTAGTAAAAACCATTGCATATATTACACTACTGACTCCACTTGCATAAAGAACATGGGATGTGTCCTCTTCCTCTTCTTTTATCTTGCGACATTTCTCAATAGATAACTTTACACCTACAGGAATAGAAACCTTCACTGGTTTACTATCCTACATATTAAACCTCTATAGTATTGTCTCGACATGCTTCCTCTAGTTTAACCAGAGCTTCCTCTTTGCCCAATCTCTTTTAATTTCCATGCCAAAAATATAGGTTTCATCACAAATATCTTGCATGTCAAATTCGGAGGACAATTGGGTCTTCAGATCCTACATAATTTCTTTGTCATTTCCAACCAGCAACATATCATCCACATACAAGACTAAATAGACAACACGGTAACCAACTAATTTAAAATACACATAATGATTTGCTTTACTTATAGTAAAGCCAAGTCCCCATATAAGTGTATCAATGTTCTGATACCACATCCTTGGTGACTGCTTTAACCAATACAAAGACTTTCTTTAACTTTCATCCCAGTTCTTTCTTACCCTTCACCACAAAGGCTTCATGTTGCTTCATGTAGATCTCCTCTTCCAAATCCTTGTGAAGAAATGTTATCTTCACATCCATTTGTTCTAACTCAAAATAAAATGCAACAACAATAGATAATAGTAATCTAAAAGAAGATATTGTGGCAACAGGAGAAAAAATATCACCAAAATCAATTCCTAGCACCTGGGAATAAACTTTTCCTACCAACCGAGCTTTGTATTTCTCCACCTTTCCCTCTGCATTTGTATTCTTCTTGGACACCAATTTCCTGCTAATGGGTTTCCTTCCATCTGGAAACTCCGCCAAATCCCAAGCCTCATTTTTGTGCAAAGATGCCCTTTCATCAACCATGGCCTCTTTCTAGAGTTTGTCATCCTCTGAATCTACTACTTCCTTCACAGTTTTGGGATCATCATCAGTAATTGATAAAGCAAAATTTGAAGAGAAAGCAGATGGACTATTCCTTTCTGAGTGCCTTCTTTCTCGAACTGATCTTCTCACACCTGGAGTTTATGGCTCTTCATCTGTTGATTCCTCTTTTGTTGTAGAGTTTGATTCTTCCTCCTTAAGTTCAAACTCTATCTTCATAGATTCCTTTGGTTCGGATTCATGTTTAATAACATCTTTCACCTCTCTGAACACCACATCCCACCTGTAGACAACCTTCCTTGTTATTAGGTTCCAAATCTTATAACCCTTTAAACCATCCTTATAACAAATAAATATGCACTTTTCATATTTACTATTCATCTTTGTTCTTTTATCGTTTGGAACATGTACATATACATCACATCCAAATACCCCCAGATGTGAAAGGGAGGGTTTCTTACCAATCCATACCTCTTGTGGAGTCTTATCCTCCAACATTGATGAAGGTGATCTATTGACTAGGTAACATGTTGTCTCCACTACCTTGCCTAAAATTCCTATCCCAACTTGATAGCACTAAGCATGCTTCTAGCCCTTTCCATCAACATCTTGTTCATTCCTTCTACAACTCCATTTTTCTCAGGTGTGTATGGAGTATTCTTCTACCATGCTATACCACACTTCTTATAGAATTCTTCAAATTCCTTGTTGCGAAACTCTCCATTGTTATCTAACCTCAACATCTTTATCTTCTTCTCTGTCTCGTTTTCCACCAAAGTCTTAAATTCTTTAAATGTGTCAAAGAGTTCAGATTTTTTCTTAAGGAAATATATCCATTTATTCCTTGAGAAGCCATCTATAAATGATACATACTACATAGGCTTACCCAGTGAGGAACCTTCACAGGTTCAAACACATCACTGTGCACTAGCTCTAATATCTGTTTCACCCCCTTACGAAGAAAGGGGAAAATCACCCCATTCTACTTCCCATATACATAATTTTCATAGAAATCAAAATCTAGAGAGCTATTATTCGTACCTTCTACCGTGAAGTATTCAAAGGCCCTTCTCTCCAATATGTCCAAGCCTTTGATGCCATAACATGGTCTTCCTTCCAGAGACCACTAGATTTTCTACTCCACTTTCAAGAACCATAGAACTGTTGCACCCATCAACAACAATGCTACCTTGCAGCTTGTATAGAGTTCCAATCTGAACACCCTGCATCAGTACTAGTGTTCCCCCAACCATCTTCTAGGTATCCTTCTTGAACATTATTTTTACACCTGCATCATCCAACTTGCTTACAAAAATCATATTTTTAGCCAATGTAGGAATATGTAGAACACCCGTATGCATTCTAACCCTTCCACCTTGCAGCTTCAACTTTACTTTTCCATGACCAATGATTCTAGCCTTCCTATCATCCCCTAAGAAGACATCAACACCATCTTATTTATCATACTCACAAAACCACTCTCTATGGGGAATGATGTGAAAGGATACACTTGAGTCAATCAACCATGCCTCATCATCTACATGTGTACTTGAAGAAGCCAAGTACACATCCCCACCTCCATCTCAGGTGGTTTTCACCTCTGCAGAAGGAGCATCATCAGATCCCTTTCCTTTGCCAGGAGCTTTAGATTTACATTCCCTTTTGTAGTTCCCTTCGTTTTGGCATTTCCAGCAAACCACCTCTACAGGTTTTCCTGGAGATTTAGATCTCCCTCTAGATTTGGATCTCCCACTCGATGACTTAGTTTTGTTTCTGTTCTGGGACCGTCCTCATACAGACAAGGCATCACCATTATAGCTCCCCATATTTTTCCATCTCATCTCTTCCATTAGAAAGGATGAGACTATTTCATCAAACTGCAAGGTAGTCGCATTGCTCCCTATTGCAATAACTAGACTATCCATGAGTCTTGTCGAGAGCACAACAAACTGATGCACTTATCTTCATCTGAAATTTTAATATCAACATATAATAATTGACTTACCACAATATTAAATGAATTTAGATGCTCTGTCATCAAGTCTCCATATTTCATCGTCAGGGTATACAGATTTTTCCACAGGAATAGTTTATTCACTAGACTTAGATTGGTACAAAGGCCCTAACTTGTCCCACAAAGACTTCATCGTAGGTTCCCCTGATACATTCATAAATACTGAATCTGAGACAAACAATTGTATTGTTCCCTTTGGCTTTTGATCCAACTTCTTCCATGTTTCATTGGACACTCCCATTAGTTTAGTACCTAGATCTACCACGATTCGTTGATCTTTATCCACCAACAAATCCTCCATCTTGAGTTTCCATAACACAAAACTTTCACCACTAAATTTATCGATCTCTATCTTTCCATTTCTCACCATCTTCTTTGACCACCAGAATTGATCCCGTAGATCTCCCACTGAACAGGGTCCACCACAGGCCCGAGCGAAATCCTTCAGCAACAACGACATCCCCTTGAAGCCAAAATAGCTCTGATACCAAATTTAGGTTTTAACTACATAGGCTAGTTGTCGAAAGAATCTAACACAAACCAACATTTAGCAGTAGGTAGTTTCTGAGAGTTCATAGAAGACTTGATTATCCGAATTGGGAGTTTGGGTAGGAATTTTTTCACTACTTGTTGCGAGGAATTGAGTGGTATTGTTTGCTTCTAAAGTTGGGCTCTCCATTCTCTATCCATAGTTCAACTTGGAGGTATAAGGGTTATAATTTCTTTTTTCTTGTACTTTTATGTCTTTTTATGCCACTAATTGAGTGAAGGCCTCCCCACTGTTCAAAAGGGCCCAGAGACATAGTCCAACTTAGATGAACTCTGTAATAAAATCATTGTGTCATGGGTTTTTATGTTCCTTTAATTATTTCTCCATTTTTTACGTGATTTTAAGTTCGATGGTTAATTAACTCAGTTATATGTAATTCTAATGCATGTGTAAGTAAAATAGTTTGGATCAAGTCTGGTATTAGACAAAGTCTTTGTAGATGAAAAATGCATGAATTTATGCTAACCTAGAAAAAGCTGCAAAAAGGAGAGGGAATGCGTATGTCCTTCGATCCTAAAGAAATACATGCACAACGAAGAATAAACATGGCCAATGAAGAAGCTCGTTGGGAAGAGGAACATAATTTCCAGAAGATGTTATACAATATGGTAGTTAAAGTATACAAGTTGTTTGCAAAGTATGAGAAGGTGCTTGGGCATGAGAAGAAGGATTTCAATGACCATGAGTCAAAAAATCATGCAGATGATGGAGAAGGCACTCCTCCCTCTCCTTCTTCATGTGATTGTTCTCATCACTCTCATCAAAATTCTAAGAAGACATCTAAGAAATTGTTCTTCAACTTAGATTTGGAGTTTGACCTTCCCATGTACAATGGAGAGTGTAGTGCACAAAATCTTAGTAGTTGGATAAGATAGATAGAGGTATATTTCCAGATCCAAGATAAATCCAGTTAGCATCTATTCAGTTGCACGACACTTATCTCGTTTGGTGGGAGAAAAAGCTACAGAAGAACAGTACAAATTCAGGTAACCTTCTATCCTCTTCATCTATTTATATGTCTGAATTGAAAGACCAATTCTACCCTTTCGGTTATAAGAAAATGGCATTTATTGACTAGAAATATATAAGGCAAGGTAAGGGCCAGAATGTGAAAATTTTCACTCATGAATTTTGACGAAAAGCACTGAATCTAGGCATCTCATTACATGCTTCTCAGACTGTAAATAAGTATATAGGTGCACTACACAGTTACATCAGACACTCATTATTAATGTCTTAGCCTACTACAATTGATGCGGCCAGCGTAAATGCTATTCATCTTAAAAGCTAAGGCAAGAATGATCGAGATGATCAAGCCAAAAAGGAACCATCCAAATGTCAGCATGGCGAATTCTAGAGGAATGGAAAAGGGAAGGATAAAAAAACTGTTGCAACCAAGAAAGGGGATGGAGAAATACCGTATTCCACTCATTAAAGGAAAGATGGTCATGAAAAATACCACTGCTAGAAGCTACATCTGGAGTTGATACCAAAGAGACTCGGTGGAAATGGAAAACAAAAGATGGTGGAAATAGCGAAAGACATTGGATCAAATTCTGATGATGAGAGATTGATCACAACCGTGGGCACAATAGGTACTCTTTCTATTAATGATAGTTCTGATTCAGTTAGAAGTACTAGTTATTTGAATGATCTTGTAAGTAATGAGCAGAAGGGAATTGAGTTAATCCACATTAGAGTTGTCATAAAGTGTACAAATGTGGAAACTCTATTTGATTCAGCTCCTTAAGTAAACTTTATCTCAGAGTCCTGAGTGAAAATTTTAGACCTTGAAACTAAGCCTCATCTGAGTCCATACCCGCTTAGTTGCGTAAGCGATAAAGCCAAATTGCACGTCACCAAGCAGTGTAGGACAAGATTTGTTATTGCTTCTAAATTAGTTGATGAGGTAGAATTAGATGTAATGCCTTTGGGCATCCATGGAATCATATTTGGAAGCCCATATCTATATGACAGAAAGGTCATTTTCTTATGGCTTGAAAACAAATACCACCTCACAAAGGATGTGGTAGAGTATAGAGTTATACCTCATCATAAAAAATTTAATGATAGCTTTCTAAGTGCAGGATAGATTACATGACTCATTAATTCTAGCAAAGGGTGCATGCTCATGATAGAGAAAGCGAAAGGGGTCGAGATGGTTAACACTTCCAAAGGCTGTAATCCTAGTCATAACAAAGAATTATTTGAAATTGTTTATGATTATGATGGATTGTTTCATAAACTGAGTAGATTTCTCCCTAAATGGGAAATACAACATGAGATCCATTTACAATAAGATTCTTCTTTACCAAATGTTGGCATATAGAGGATTACTTCTGTCGATATGGAGGAGATCAAGAAATAGGTGCAGGAATTGTTAAATCTGGGAGTCATCAAACCAACTACTTCTCCTTGTGGCTCATTGATCGTGTTGGTTCCCAAGAAGGACAAACAAAGAGAATGTGTGTAGATTACAGGGTCTTGAACAAGATCATGGTGAAGAATCAATACCCTCGCCCTTGCATTGATGAATTGTTAGATCCGTTGAAAAATGATGTTTATTTTACAAAGTTGGATTTGTGTAGTGGTTATCACCAGGTTAGAATTGTAGAGAAGGATGTTTGGAAGACTACATTCAAAACCAGACAAGGGTTCTTCGAATGGATGGTGATGCCATTGAGACTCTTCAATCCTCTAGCCATGCTTATGAGGGTAATGAATGCTTTATTTAGGCCTTTTTTTTTATGTTTTTGTTCTTGTATATCTAGACGATATTATTATGTACAGTAGGACATGAGATGAAGATGTGTGACGTATAAATAAAGTGCTTGATGTTATGAAGAATTAGAAACTATATTTTAAACTACTCAAGTGTGAGTTTGGGAATACATTGCTTATTTGTTTAGGCCACATTATTGGCAATGGACAATTAAGGATAGATCACTCTAAAGTCGAGGCAATTATGAATTAGCCTGAGCCCAAAAATGTTACAAAGGTTTGAACTTTTCTGGGTGCAATACAGTATTGGAGAAGGTTCATTGCAAAATTCTCCATTATCGCAGCCCGCTTGCACACCTTGGCTAGTGTGAAAGAGGCCTTTCAGTGGAGAGGAAAGTAACATAAATACTTTGACACACTGAAAGAGAAGACCAACACAGAACCAATGCTAGCCTTACCAGACCTTCATTAGCCTTTCGAGATTGAAATAGATGTCAACGGATACTCCATCATTGTTGTATTGATGCAGCAAACAAAGCCTATATGTTACCATTAAATACATTCTCCCAAGATTTTGTGAATTGTCCTATGTATGACAGGGAGTTATACACCTTAGTCTAGAGTGTACAAAAGTCGAAACACTATTTTATTGGAAAGGAGACCATCATCCACATGGATCATCATCCCATGCAATATCTTCAGTCACAGACCAAGCTTCAGCAAGCCCATCACTTTAGATGGATGGGATTCGTCCAACAGTTTCCTTTGGTAATAAGATATAAGAAGGGTGCGAGTAAAAAATTAGAAGATATGATTTCTCACCCTCGTATTTCTACATATGTAGTTTTGAAAATTGTTTCTTTATCTTTAGAAAGTTATGCTGAAAAATATGTTAATGATAATGATTTTAAAGAAATCTATACAGAATTGACTCGTGGATTGCAAATGAAAGATTATTACCTGTAGGGAAATCTATTGTACTACCTTGGAAGATGGTTCATACCTAGTGATGAAAGGTTTCACATAATTAGAGAGGCTTGTACCTCCCTAGTGTCTAGTTATTTTGGAATAGAGAAACTTTAATTGCATTTGCAGAGGTTTTGTTTTTGGCCTCATATAAGAAACATTGTGAGTCTCTTTGTAAAGGGTTGTGTGTTGTGTTTTGTTTCAAAACCCTCTATTACAAAACTTGGGCTCTACACACCACTCCCTATTCTAAGTCGACCATGGGAAATTGTGTCCATGGACTTTGCAGGAGGTTTACCTATGTGTAGGAAAGGTCACAATTATTTGTATGTCATTGTGGATCAGTTAGTAAAATGTGTATTTTAATGCCTTGTAAAAAGTAGGTAACTACTGAAGAGATTTCTTTTCTTTTCTTTCAGCATGTTTGGGTACATTATGGGTTTCCCGTATCTATTGTGTCAGATTGAGACTCTCACTTTATTGGGGGGTTTCTTACCAACTTGTGGAGAATGATGGACACTAAGCTGAAAAGAAGTATGACATTTCATCCACAAACTGTTGGAAATAATAATGAGGGGGGGTGAATTAGTATTATCAGGTCAATAATTCAATTTTCAAAACTAATTTATATATGTTGCATCAACTCTATGAACTAGCATGTATACAAAACTATACTTAATGAAACCAGCGTATATGTAGAAATCTCAAATTACCATGTAATGAAATTTAATCAGTATATAAGAAATTCATTAGACAATGCAATAAAAGCAGAATAAAGCATCACAATAAGCAACACACATAAACACCAAGATATAAGGTGGAAACCCAATGTGGGTGAAAACCACCTACTACAATCGTCTCTGTCTTCTTTTAATAATAACAAAATTCTGTTTACAATTTTTGTATTATTGCAGCCTTATACCAATACGTAGGCTTCTACCTATATAAGGCTACAACCTTCTCTTGCTCTCCATCTTCTACTAGAAGGGAGCTACAACCCCTTAGCTCTTGTACTAGCTGATATGTTTACTAGTACGAAGGTGCCAGCCTACAGAAGGCTACAACCTTCTCCTTTCTTCTAGGGACCATGTTTCATAAATTTCTATACTGGATCCATCAACAATAGTCATTCAATCGTAAAATATAACTGCTTCAATCAATCAATCACTTTGATAACCCATCAATTTGATCTTTCAGAATGATGTCACCAGAATATAGTAACCAAAACCCAACCTAGAACCCAGAAAATTCTAGCCACAAACAACAGCAACTAAAACATAGATTATAAGGTATACACTACTTTCTTGTGTTGAACTTGTGTATATACCCGCTTTCCTCAAAGCCAACAAGCGTATAAATATGCAAATATTAATTCATAATTTTGCAACTATACCAGACTTTAGTTATACCCAGATCATATCATTTACAAAATAATATATGCGTCGGTATTCAGATCTAGAATGCTCATTAGAAAAAACACATAATGATAGTTCACTTTACCCCTTAAGATCCTGATCCATAATTAGATCTTATACTTCATTAACCGCTAAGGTTCCTCCTTGGTTCAGATCCAGCAATGCACCATAAACCAATAACCTGCGTACAAGGTCTCACTCTTTATCAGATATTCAATTCTTGAGTACCATAGCCTAATGATCTTCTCCTCCTTTTATAGTTTTAGGCCTTTCTCAATACCATGGACAAAAACCACTTAGGACGAATACCTTGGATCAAATACCTAGGGTCAATACCTCAGACCTGATACCTTGGACCAATACCATGGATCAAAATAAAATGGACCAAATACTTTGGACCAAAATCTTATTTTTCCAAGGTATACATGCATTTCCTTTTGTGGAAGTGTGTGTGTACATATACGTGATTTGCATACAGTGGACCTGTGTGTATACGTGTCTTGGCCAATGGTGAACCTACGTATACCTCTATTTCTTAATTCTATGAAGTATGATCTATAACTCTGAGTTGTTAACCTATTGTAGTGTGATCTGTCATATGAGAGAGTTGCCATCAAGGACAACACTTGTGTCATAATGCCAACTATCTCCCCCTTTGGACTTGATGGCAACGACCACACCAAGTCACTCTACCCCTTTGACATCAAGGGCAAAGGGTCATGCTCCCCCTAAGTGCATGATGAATTCTCTAATATGATGAAGTGTGATGATTGAGCTCCCATGATCGAGTCCATGCTCCCCATAAGCATGATCAAGGTATGCAAAGAGATGTTCTAAAAGAAGAACATGAATCTTTACATGCAGCACAAATGACCTTCCAATCACCAATGGCTCATACATATATCCATCTCCAAACTAAGTAGGGATATACCAAATGTTATACATGTAAAAAACATTACACATCCATCCCATGCATAATAGGGTTATAAACTAGGTATTTTTCATGACAGTTACATTAAGAGATATACATGACATATATAAATATCTTAAACAAGACCATGATAGTCATCAACAACTATCATCAGCAGCATCTGTCAATCAACATCCAGACTAGCAACCATGTTCTCCCCTGAACCTATTCCACCTGAAACAAAATCTACACCAAGATCTTCTAAGATAGTGCCAACAATGTATTATTAGAAGCATATGCTCCCCCTAAACATGTGTCATATGTTCTCTGTTAGATCTAACCATTTCATATATCCGAAGAGATATCAAGGCATCATCACCAGTCATATATATATCAAGCTATCAACAACTTATGAGAGACAACATATTTCCACATGTCATCAACAAACTATAACCTTCATCAAATAGAGTGGATAATTCACTGAACCATATCAAACCCCTTTCTCCTAAGTTTGGCCCACTACCTTTCCACAAACCAACATATACATGATTGTACCCATAGAAGCCAGTGTATATACACGACTATGCTTCATAAAACTCACGTATCACCACCTTTCTCTAAAGAAGGTTGGATTTAACAGCAGGATGATGCAACAACTACTCCCAGCTTTTGTTTGAGATATTGAAATGTCTCTCTAGGCAGCAGTTTAGTGAATATATCAGCAACCTATTTTTTGGAGGGAACATACTCCAATTTCACCTTTTTTTCAAGCACTTGTTCACACAGAAAATGATATTTGATGGGTATGTTCTTAGTCTTAGAGTTCATGGCTGGATTATTTGAAATATTTATGGCACTTGTATTATCACATAGAATGGAGATGGGTGGAGTACATGTGATCTGAATGACTTGCAAGATTTGCGTCATCCAAAGAAGTTGTGTACAGCAAGATGGAGCAGCCATGTATTCTGCTTCAGCTGTAGATAATGCAATTGAACTTTGTTTCTTGTTGAACCAAGACACTAACCTAGAACCCATATATAATGTACCACCAATAGTTCTTTTTCTGACATCAACACTTCCTGCCCAATCTACATTTGTATATGCATGAAGTGTAAGATTTGTATCTCTAGGATACCATAAACCAAATTTTTGTGTTCCTTGAAGATATTTGAAAATCATTTTGACTTCCTAAAGGTATGTTTCCTTAGGATTTGCTTGGAATCTTCCAACTATTCCCACTATATGCATGATTTCCAGTCGAGTACCTATTAGATAAAGTGGACAGCCAATCATGGATCTGTAAGTTGGTTGATGTACTGTTGTTGATTCATCATTTGAGCTAAGATTGCATCCTGTTACCATTGGGGTACATACTGGTTTAGAATCTTCCATGCCATACCTTTTCAGGATGTATTTCATATATTTGGTTTGCGAGAGAAAAATACCATCTTTGTTTTGTTGAACTTGTAGACCAAGAAAGTAGGTAAGCTCACTGAGCAAGGACATTTCAAATTCTTGCTGTATTACTAAGGCAAAATTCTGACTCATGGATTCTTCATTGCTACGAACAATAATATCATCAACATACACAACAATTATTAACAATTTATTAGTGTCCATCTTTGTATATAGATTGCTATCCACTGACCCCTTTGAAAAACCTTTTTGGTGGAGATATTCGTCAAGATGGTAATGCCATACCCTTGGAGCCTGTTTTAGACCATAGAGGGCTTTTCTAAGTTTGCATACAATTTTTGCATCATTTCCAAGTATGAATCATTATGGTTGTTCAATATAGACTTCTTCTTCTAATTATCCATTAAGAAAGGAAGATTTTACATCCATTTGGTATAATTTGAATTTCTAAAAACTAGAAAGGGCAAGAAACATTCTTATGGCTTCAAATCTAGCAATAGGTCCAACATTTTCTTCAAAATCTATACCTTCTTGTTGAGCATATCCTTTATAAACAAGTCTTGCCTTGTTTTTAATAACTTCTCCATTTTGATTCAACTTGTTTTTGAATGTCCATTTCCTATCATGAGGTCTAGGAACTAGTTCCCAAGTATTATTCTTTTCAATTTTCTAAAGTTATTCATTCATGGCCTTGACCCAACATTCAGCTTTGCATGCTTTATTTACATTTTTAGGTTTAGTGGAAGATAGTAATGCTACATATCTTGAGGCTTCGGTAATGGTTCTTCTTGTCTGCACACCTGCCCCTCTTTCCACTAAAATTTGAGTTTTTGGATGATTTTTCTTAACATACCTAGACGGAGTCTTTTCTTCCATCGTTATCTCCTCTTCTGGTGCTTCATTGGTTTCTTCTTTAGAATCAATGTGATTTGATGTGGGAAAATGTTTCTCATCTTCTTCATTTCCATAACCTTCGATTTTTACCTGTTTTGGGTTTTTGCATGCTTCATCAACTACCACATCAATGCTTTCAATAATTTTCCCAAGTCTTTTATTATAACATTTATATCCTTTACTTCAAGATGAGTAGCCAAGAAGAATACCTTCATCTGCTCTGGGTTCAAACTTACCAAGTTTTTCATTAGTCCTTTTGATGTAACATTTTCTTCCAAAAACTTTGAAGTATTTTACAGTGGAAGTCTTACCATACCAAAGTTCATGTGGAGTTTTAGTGTTGTTTACTTGAACATTTTCTTGGTTGAAGATAGTGACGACGGTGAATGTAGCTTCACCCCAGAAGGTTGCTTGAGTTATAGATTCATCTAGCATAGCACGAGCTATTTGTTGAACAGTTATATTCATCGTTTCTACCACTCCATTTTGCTGAGGAGTCCTTACAGTGGAGAACTACCTTTTTATTCCACGTTTTTCCCAAAAGTCAAAGAATTCATCCAAGGTAAATTCCCCTCCTTGATCATATCTAAGACATTTGATTTTATGATCTGATTCATTTTCAACCAAATATTTGAAGGCTTTGAACTTTTCAAATGCTTCATCTTTATGTTTTAGAAGACCTATCCAACACATTCTGGAAAAATCATCAACGAATAATATAAAATATTCTTCTCCACGAGGTTACTTTTTCCTTCATGGTCCACATAAATCAGTATGAACAAGTTCAAGAGGCTTACTAGTTAACCCTTCCTTTTCGATGAAGTGAGATCTAGTTTGCTTATAGAATTGACATGATTTTCATATAGTATTTTCAGGAATGTTGATATCTGGAAGATCACGAACATCCTAGAAGCATGCTATTCTTGTTTGAGAAAAGATTAGATGCCCCAATCTTTTGTGCCATAGCCAGTTTTCATCATTTTTGCTTAGAGAGCATCGTTGTTGTCCTCCCTTGAGTATGTATAGGTTGTTTGGAGTTCTTCTATGTTTGATCGTGGTTTCTCCTGTATCAAGCTCATGAACAACACATCCATTTGATCAAAACAATACTTCAATTCCTTGATCACACATTTGACTCACACTCAATAGGTTATGCTTTAAGCCATCAACATACATAACATTCCCAACTTTAAATTTTTCTTTCAAGAAAACAAAGCCTTTACCTTTTATGACAACAAGAGTGTCGTTTCAAAATGAGACACTCTTTTCCTTTTCTAAAGAATTATATGAGTGTAATTTTTCTTTGTCACCCGTCATGTGTTTTGAGCATCCACTGTCTATGTACCACTAGTTTTATTGTCCTTCTGCATATAAGGCTATACCACATATTTTTTTTCATGGCTCTTTCTTTCTCCATATTTTGGGTTTTAATGGAGTTTTCTCCTTTTGAGGTATTTGCCGAAATTTACTCCTGCATTCAGATTCCTCATGGACAAATTTGTTACATATTGAGCATTCTATTTCATTTTCTAGAAGAGAAAAGTTGTTATAGGAACTTTTCTTGATCCCTATCGCATTCCTTTGATTTTGTGCTTCTCTAGTCATGATGGTTTTGTAAGCAACACACTGAGCATCTTTGTGTGCAAAACTATGACATGAGAAACATTGACCATTATAGAAGTCCATGCAACTATCGAATCTACTGACCTCGTGATTGTAGCTTCTACTAATATTTACCTTTGAAACAAATTGAGTATGATTTACCTGTGGTTGATTGTGGCTTCTATTGGTCCTTGAATAAAATTGAGCCTAATTTACTTGGTGATTTGGTTTATGCCTTTGTTGACAATTGTCAAATTGTTCGTTGCTCTTTGATGCATCAAGATAGCTTTTAGTAGAGCTTGACGACTTCTGTGATTGAGATGCTTCTTCAGTATATCCAAGACCTATCTTTATCAAAGGAGAATGTTGCACTTTGATAATTTCATTTAAGCTTTCTGTCCTTTAGAAAATCTAATATTGAGAGCTTCTATTTTCTCAAGATCCTTCCTTAGACCCACAATTTCACATTCTAGTTTTTCATTGTGTTTTTCTCTTTTAGCAAGTTGGTATGTCAAGGTATCTATAATCATATTCTTTTCTTCCAAATAGATTTTGAGTTTAGAGATTTCTTCATAAAGGTCATCTTCATCTAAATCATCTAGAAAGTCATCATCTTCATAAGCCATCAAAAGTCTATAGTCATTATTATTTTCATCTTCATCACTATTTGATAGACCATCGCTATCTTCATGAGTATAGTAGCTCTTTTTACTTACACTTTGTTTTTTATTCCATTTTGTAGATTCCTTCCCTTTATCATATTTATCTTTATGAGGACATTTGGCAGCATAATGACCAACTCTACCACTGTAGGTTTTCACCCATACATAAATTACTTGCATACGAATTCTAAAATGCAAAAAATAAACAATAGAGAGAGCATAACACATAAAAAACATATACAGAGAGATTTCCCCTGGATCCCAAAACCGGGACTACCAGCTTGATTTTTCATTATGTTCCTTTCAGTGATACAATACATATTTATACATGCCGAAGCATCCAATACCATGGACCGAAAAACCAATGCATCCAAAACGATGGACTCAGAACCATCGAGTCAAAAAAAACATATGCGAAAATCATGCACAAAACCATAGGTAGGCTCGCCCAACCTAACATAGGGTCCAAAACCAAAAAAATTTGGGGTGCTACCCCCAACCCCATAAATTGGAGTTACCTCCACTTCTCAAACCCCCTATGACCCCCCCGCTATGTAATCGACGCAAGGAAGGGAGTGCTTCACCCCCCCTCTAACCCCCTAGTTATCTATGTGGGCTAGTCGTGGAAAGAATATAACAGAACCCAAAAACCACATGAAAACCATTTGAAAGGTAGTTTACCTCTAAATCTTTCGAAACCCCATTGAAGCTTCTTGACAAAGTTTACTTCCTCTTCTTCTTCTCAAATATGTCCTGATTCATTGAGTTCTTATTTTCCTTTTGCTTAAGCTTTAAATGTCGCTTCTCTCATATCTGATCGACCTAATTTTATCATCTCAAATGCAGTTAAGATCCTGTGAATCTGTGTCATAGTAATAGTCTGTAGATCCTGCTTTTCTTCTATGGTAGATAATTTTGATTCAATTTTAGCAGATAAGGATCTTAAAACTTTTTCAAGTAAGGTAACTTCCTTTATCTCTTCAACAAGATTCTTTATGCAATTAAAAACATTATCTATATGCAAGAATTAGCTAGCTATACTTTCATTATTGTGCATCTTGAGAGTTTCATATTGAATTTAGAGAGCTTGTAGTTTAGCACGTTTTACCTAAGAGTCTCCTTTGTAGCTTCGAACAATTTTATCTGATATTTCTTTGGCTTATTTGAGCTACATAACCTTGACAAACTCTGATTGTGACAAACTTCCTAATAATGTATTGACATCCTTGACATTGGTTTCAAATTTCCTTTTACATGCCATATCTGTAGTAATTGTTGATGGAAATGTATATCCTCCTTCCACGATTTCCCAGACATCTATTCAAAGAGATTGAAGATAGGTTGTGGTTTTTACCTTCTAATAAACGAAGTTGCTCCCATCAAATATTGGCAGTATAATCCATTCCCTACTTTCTTGATTACTCTTGATGATGGATCTACCTTCAAGTGATCGAGCTTCTTCTGAAGGACCTGCTCTAATACCAATTGTTGGAAATAATATCGAGAGGGGGGTGAATCAATATTATCATATCAATAATTGAATTTTCAAAATTTATTTGTATATGCTACTTCATCTCAGTGAACTAGCACACATACGCAACTATACTTAATGTAACTAGCGTATATGTAGAGATCTAAAATTATCATGTAGTGAACTTTAATAAGTATAGTAAAATGAGAATAAAGAATCACACATAAGAAACACACGTAAACACCAAGATATAAGGTGGAAACCCAATGTGGGTGAAAACCACCTGTTGCAATCATCTCTGTCTTCTTTTAATAATAATAAAATTTTGTTTACAATTTTTGTACTGGTGCATCCTTATACCAGTACACACGCTTCTACCTGTAGAAGGCTACAACCTTCTCCTTTCTTCCAGGGACCACCTTTCATAAATTTACAGACTAGTTCCATCAACAATCATCATTCAACAATCAAATAAATCTGCATCAATCAATAAACCACTTTGACAACCCATCAATCTAATCTTTCAGAATTTTGTCACAAGAATATAGTAACCAAAATCTAATCTAGAACCCAAACACTGCAGCAACAAACAGCATCAACTAAAACATAGATTATAAGGTATATACTACTTTCTTGTACTAAACATGCATGTACATGCGCTTTCCTCAAAGCCACCCAATGTATACATCTACAAATATTAATTCATAATTTTGCAACTATACCAGAATTCAATTGTACCTAGATCATATCATTTAAAAAATAATATACGCGTCAGTATTTAGATCTAGAATATTCATGAGAAAACACACATAATGATAGTTCACTTTACGCCTTAAGATCCTGATCCATCATTAGATGTTATCCTCCATCAACCGCTAAGGTTCTTCCTTGGTTCAGATCTAGTAATGCACCATAACCTAATAACCTGCATACTAGATCTCACTCTTCATTAGATATTCAATACTTGAGTACCATGGCCTAATGATCTTCTCCTCCTTTTATAGTTTTATGATTTTCTCAATACCATGGACCAAAACCACTTAGGACCAATACCGTAGATCAAATAGCTAGGGTCAATACCTCGGAATGGATACCTTGGACTAATACAATGGATCAAAATACCATGGACCAAATACTTCGGACCAAAAACTTAGATTTCCAAGGTATACGTATTTTCCTTTTCTGAAAGTGTGTGTGTAGATATACGCGACTTTTATACAGTGAATCGATGTGTATACACATCTTGGCCAGTGGTGAACCTACGTATACATCTATTTCTTCATTTTGTGAAGTTTGATCTGTAACTCTGAGTTGTTAACCTACTATATTATGATCTGTCATTTGAGGGAGTTGCCATCAAGGAAAACACCTGTGTCATAATGCCCATTTCCAACACACAATGATGGAAAGATAGAGGTTTTCAACCACATGGTGATACACTTGTTGCGAGGCTATTGTGGGAAACATCCCAACTTGTGGGATGAACAGCTTCTTTATGTGAAACATGCATAGAATTGAGCAGTACATTCATCTATAAAAAGCTCACTGTTTGAGACACCTTTTGGCTATCTACATAGAGATCCATTGGACATGGTCTTTGGGAAAGAGGAGGATAGCAATACATGAGATGATAGGGACAAATAATAGAACCTAATTCAGTAGATACAAGTGATTCATCAGCCTGTGCAAGACTAGTTGGAGAAGAGTCAAGCTCAATATAAAGCTCCACATGATAAACACCAAGTTGACCATGAGTTTCAAGTTGGGTACAAGGTACGGCTCCATATCAGCAAGGATGGAATGAAGGGAGAAGGGAAGAATTTGAGACCCATCAAATATGGTCCCTTCACCATATTGTAAAAGATTGGAGACAATGCTTTCCATCTTGACTTGCCTACTTATATGTAGATGCACTCAATGGTAAATGTAGAGAACTTGAAGCTTTATGAACTCTATTGGTTATGGATACCAAGGAGGTTACAAAGACTCCTATAGTGGATGATTTTGCACCAGAGTATCTAGATAAGTTAACCGAAGATATTATACTCGATTAGAAAACTAGAACTTCATAATGGGTAGATGTGGAGTATACCCATGTTAGCTTCAAACGAATTCATCCAAGAAAAGCTCGATGGATGGAGAGTGAAAAAGTGAGGGAGAAATTTCCTCACTTTCCAATTGATTGAAAGGTCTTTTGGTGGTACAAAAGCTCTTAGTGGGGAGGATTGATAAAGATGGATCTTCAGAAAAGTACTGGTGGCATGGTAAAAAGCTGAAAACTCAAATTGATATAATCTGGATCAACTTAGCATCAGATCGATGTGCTCATCATCCTGATTCCAACGATATAAACGACACTCAAATCTGAGTCCATATGACGAAGTTAGAGCAGGTCCATGTTTGAGGTTGACTTGTCTAGGTGGTAGGAGAATATGACATGGAAAAAGTCTCAGAGAATGAGGGAGAACCACGTTGCAAGTTGCCACTGGGTCCCTCATATTGCATACTAGTGCAAGAGGAAAAAGTCGCTTAAATATCAACCCCGATAGGGTCCCAACTGCAATTGTGATATCGCATATCGCAGGTCAAAGGTGGAACACGTATAGGAATCAGAACCGGTGGAAGGGGAGTGGTAGCATGGAGTGAGATCCTAGCCCACACTGATTGCAATTGACAGGGAGGATCCAAACCCAATATCTTATATGTTGGGCTTTATAAATCTCAACGGGTCAACCATATCGTAGAGCGCTGAAGTTGGGTTGATACACCGATGGGTTCCACGGTGATTATGATTTTTGGGGAGGAAGTAGACATGATATATTATATATTATGTTTTATAAGTGAGTGCATCCATATATTGTAGAAATGTTTGTTGTATTGACTTTGGATTGTCCGCTGATAGCTAAAAGCATGGATAGACATGTCATTGGGCGTTAAGCATGGTTAATGAGTTTTCTATGTTCAAATAGGATTTCACTATTGTTACAAGGTTGTTGCCCTATAACCTTCCAGCCCAATCCCACCTGCCTAAACTTGGTTATTATGTTAAAACTGCCCCAGTTTTAAGGGATGTTGCCATGCTTATATATATGACTATTGTGTCTAAAAAAGGCAGGGGAATTTAGTAGATAGTTGAGAAGAACACACATGCAACAAACCCTAACCTTGGAAGTAGGTTGGACATCACCTCAAGTAGTAGGGAGGTTATGAGAGGTTTCAGAAGGCCTGATTATCCGAATTGGGAATTCGGATAGGTTTTTTTCCAGGAGTTCAGTGGTACTATCTATTGCTGAAGCTGGGATCTCCAATCTCTTCTGATCCTTAAGCTTGGAGGTATAAATGTTGTAATTTCTTGTTGCTTATACTTTTATCTATTTTATGCCACTAATTGAATGAAGGCCTCTCCACTATTGAGCAGGGCCTGGAGATGTAGTCCAAATTAGATGAACTCTGTAATCAAATCATTGTTTCATGGTTTTTATATGTCCCTTGCCTAATCATTCCTTGGCTCCATAGGGAGAGTGTTGAAGTACTGATTTAATTCCTCTTCCGTTTCCTCATGACAATGGATAAGGTTTCCTTCTTTATTCTTTAGTGCCAGTATCCTATTATTCCTTATATGTGGGATCATTGTTCGATGGAAGAAAGCAAAGTTTCTCTTCCAATAATTTAGCCAATTTATTCTAGGTTTTTGATGCTAGAGTTTCTCTTCTTGTAATACCCTTTCTACCAAAAATTGTTGTACATTGAGCTCTTCTTGTTTTCTTTGATATGTGATACCCTCATTGAGGAATTTTGGTTGGAGGAGTTCCATTTTATGCTCAAAATTCCTTTTGTCGATTATTATATTTCCAAAAGTTTCCATATCCAACTTTTTGATTTCCCCTTTGATGGTCTTCAATTTCTACTAAAATATATACATCGTATTTCTGGTTCTTGGAATCGAGTTGCTCCAACATTCTCTCATCTTTCCGAAGAATCCCATCTACTCCAACAAAAAGTATTCTTATCTGAAAGGCCTTTTTTTGGGCCAAGTGAGATGTGAGGCTTCAAGGAGATCTTCCAATGATCCGATGAAAAATTAAGGGATAATTCAAGTATCTATTTCTCAAGAGGTGAGATAGACTTCTTCTTATAGGAGGAATAGATCTATCCAAAAATTTATTTTGTCTTTCTCCCCCTCTTCTATTATTCCAAGTAAAGGTATCATTACTTGTAGGGATATCTAGGAGATCGAGGACTTCTATGGTGGATAGAAAGGCTTCTGAATCCCTATCAAATTTTCTTATTCCTCCCTTCTTTTCACTGAGATTAATTATCATGTTGAAGTCCACTCTGAGGATTTTAAAAGTTAAATTGATGGATTCCAATAGATTGAAAATAATTTGAAGCATATTGATTCAATCTCCATCGTTATGAGGGGAATAGATATTAGTGACACTGATGCTTTCATCAGAACCATTGATTCTGAAGATAGTGGTTACTGATTGATGAGTTGCAATAGAGGAGATGAGATCATACAACGATCTTTCCCACATGGTCATTATTCCTCCTGCCGATCTGATGGAAAAATTCGCTATGTAAATATATTATTTGAAGCACGAGAGGAAGTTGAGCAAACTCAAGTTTATTTTCTTGAATGAGGAAGATATCACGTTTATCAACAAGGATTATATTTTTCAGGATTATTTTCTTTAATGGACCATTAAGTCCCCTAATATTCCAAGTAATGAAATTCATTTGTAAAGAGTGGGGGTTAGGGCTAGGGCCTTTACCTTTCCTTCGTTGATGAGTCTGGCTCCCAGTTGTTGAAGAAGCTGGCTGGTGATTTTCCTTCCTCTTTTGCGGCTTGGGAATTTTGGGATATATCCTCCCACTATTATGTTTTCTAGGATGAGTTTGGTTACTTTTCTTACAGAAGGTGGATGATGTGAGCTATTCTTTAATTCCTCTTGGAGGAGATAGGCTCCTTCTATTTTCTGGAGTTGGTCTTTTGGGTTTGTCGCTAGTCCATTTTCTTCGAGTCCTTTGCTATTGATACGAGTTCTACTCCTTCCAGGGCTTCTTGTATGGAACTTTCCTCTGGGTTTTCATCTGTCAATATTTGTTCCATTTGTATGTCTTCTTGTGAGTTCTCATCGTCTTTGTTGTTGTGATCCAAGCCTTTGTCCTCTTGTTCCTAGTTTGCTATACACTACTTATCTTCTCTTCCTTCATCCTCTATTGGGTTGCTTGGTAATGTTTGTCCTTGCATATTGTTCAGACCCTCAAATTGGTTCTATTTGGCTGCATGTTGTTGTTCCTTCCTTGTATTATTTTTCCTAGTGTTTTTATTTCTTGTGTTTTCTCTAGTAAAGCCCTTGTTATCGTTTTTCTAGTTGTCCTACTCAGTTTTTTGAGTCATTTTGCTTTGAGTAAAATCCTTGAAAAAGTGTCCATCCTCATGGAAATTTTTATAGTAAAAGGGAATATGTTCATTATCTATCCTTTGGAGCCAAACATCGTCCCTGAAAATTAGTTTTCTGGCTTCTGGGAGGGTTCCGAAGACATAAATATATACATATTCCGGCATAGGAGACATAGTTTCTGCTTCATGTGCCTTCTAACATTTTTATATACTCTCCCAATTGGTCTCGTATTCCATTGAGGACCGAAGGAGCCCAATAATCCATTAGGAGGGAGTAGAGGACCACTGAGATAGGGACTCTTGTGAAATCCTCTTTATCAGGAGTGAAGTTTTTTTTCTAGAATCTCATATGCAATCCTACTAAGTTAAAGAAGTTGGGACCTCATTCAAATATCCTATCTATATCTTCTAATAGGTCGAAAATAAATGTGAAGAACCCCTTTGAACCTAGTTGGAGTCTACTTCCCCCTTTGAATTCCATTTGGCTTGGATCCACCAGTTCAGGGTGCTTTTTTCCCATTGTTGAGGACAAATTCTTGACTTATATGAAACATTTAATTAGCTAATGTCTTAATTATGAATTAAATATAATCACCTAAATGATATTCTTAGGAATTTTTTACGGATAAAATAATATTTTATCATAGTTATATTGCATCCTTTTTCCTCTTTCAACAATATGTACTCAACCATTAATTTCCCAGTGTTGCATTTATTTATAAATAAATAAAAATATAGTTTTAACACAATTAATATCAATGAAAAATTACCAATAATTAAAATTTTCATATGCTTTTCTTGTAGAGTACTCAAAAAAATAAAATAAGAAACCACATTATGCACAATTATTTATAATCACATCACTAAGAAAGGATATACCACATCCTACCCAAATTAAATTTGACACTGTCCTAGTGTCCAATCAATACTTTATTTCTAAAAATAATTCAAATTTCATGAAAACACAGAAGGATAAGATTCCTTGAAATAATTCTCTAGCTCCGAGGTTGCTTCCGTTGGAGTGAAATTGTTGCCATTGAACATTCAACTACACTACATAACTATTCCCGAATGTAACCACCGTTCGTTCTAGAATAGACAATGGTTGTACTAGAAATGCTCCCTTGGGTTCCACTTGTACAACATGTCAATCAATCATATGAGATGAATCGAGTACATACTTTTTCAATGTTGAAACATGAAATACATTATGAAACTTAATATTGGTTGGTAAGGCTAGTTGATAGACAACGAGTCCAACTCTGGTTAACACCTCAAAGGGTCCACAATATCTAGGAGATAACTTAGCACAATTGCAAATTATAAGTGTACTCTTCTTAGGCTTGAATTTAAAATATAAATGATCCCCCACATTGAAGTCCTTTTGATTTCCTTTCAGATTTACATAGCTTTTCTGATGATATTGGGTTGTTTTCAAATTTTGCTTAACTAATTTAACTATCTCTTCCATTTCCTTTAACATGTATGGCCCTAACATCAACCTGTCTTTAGGAGGGTGCCAATTTAATGGTAATTCACGTCCTCTTTCATACATGACTTCAAAATGGCTCATTTTTAGAGATGTTTTATATCCATTGTTATAGGAAAATTCAGCTAAATACAAATAATCCTCACATTTAGTTTATGTGTCTTTCACCTACATCCTTAACATGCCCTCTAATATTTGACTGGTCGTTTCTTTTTGACAATCATTTTTAGGATTATTTGATGTACTAAATTTTATCTTAGTTCCCATGTTTTCAATAATCCTTTCCAGATTTTGTAGGTGAAATTTCAATCTCTATCTAATTACAACCTTAGATATCCCATGAAGTTTAAAAATTTCTCTCATGAAAAATTCTACAATATTTATGGCCTTGAAAGAATATTTGATTGGAAGGAAATGTTCTTCTTTAGTAAATTTTTCAACCATAACCATAATGGAATCATGCTATTTTTTTTTTAGTAACCATATGATGAATATATTGAAATGATCTCCCATTTCCACTCTGGAATGGGTAGTGGTTGCAACAAACTAGTAGGGTTTTGATGCGATGAATTAACATGTTGTAATTTAAGACATCTTTCTATGTACTAATTCATTTCACTTTTCATATTTGGCCAGTAAAATCCCTTTTTAATGTATTGATCAACCTTCTATACCTAGGGTGAACTGCTGTTTGTATTTTATGTAGCTCATATAACACAGAAAAATTCAGATTTATATCATTATGAATTTAAATTCGACCTTTAAACTACAATAAATCTTGGTAGTTAACTAAAAAATTGTCTTTCTCCTTACCCAATCTATCAATTTTCTGCAATTTTTCCTTAATTTTCAGATATTGTAAATTAGAATTTGCAGTTGTGTTGATCTTTTCTAATAAATTTTTTTACCAACTAATTGCTTATGTATCATAAATATGATTAAGTTTTTTTTATTAAGGAATTAGTTCTTTTGTTTCCCTTCCCTTTAATGTGTGTAATCTAAAAATCATATTAACTAATAAATGCTAACAATCTTGTTTATCTACCATTTAAATTAGGTGGATCAAATCGGTATTTCAAACTAACATTATTTGACCTTAGCTAGAATATCCTCCAAATTAAATAATTTGTCCACATTTTGAATGCATAAATGATTGATGCCAATTCTAGATCATGGGTGACATAATTGTTCTTATGTTCTTTCAATTTTCTGGACTCATAGAAAATAACATGACCATCAAGCAGCAAGTCTTTTCCTAGACCTTCCTTACATGGATATATATAAATCACAAATTCCTTATGGGATCAAGTAATGTTAGTATTGGAGTTGTGTTCAAAATCTACTTTAGTTTGTAAGAACTATCTTGAGACTTTCAAATCCACTCAAATTTGATTCCCTTGTTTTGTAGATTAGTGATTGGATAAGAAAGTTCAAAGAATTCCACTATAAATTCTTATAATAGAATGTGATTCCTATAAAGGATCTAACTTCTTCCAGATTATTTGGTGTTTCTGCTCCATTATTTCGTTTATCTTCTTGGGATGTACACTAATCCCTTCTTTTGATATTACATATCCTAGATAATGAATTTGTTACTAATAATGAACACCCTCTAAACTTAGCATATAGTTCATTATCTATTAGAGTCTGAAGGACCATCTATAAATGTTGGTCATGCTCTTATTTACTCTTTGAGTATAAAAGAATATTGTCTATAAATAAATTTACAAACATATCTAGAAATGGTCTTAATACACTACTCATTAGACAAATGAATGTACCAGGTACATTAGTAAGCCCTAATTGAAGTACTACAAATTCATAGTTTCCATAATCTTTGTGAATTTTTTTCTTGTGTATGTCTTCATCCTTAACCCTAATTTGACGATATCCTAATATTAAATAAATTTTATAGAATATAAAAAATCCTCTAACTTGATTAAATAAGTCATTTACTCTTGAACAGTGATATTTATATTTTGTAGTCAACCTATTCAGCCTATCCATTCCTATGAGGACATCATAAGATCGTAATGGTAATATGTTCATATTGAGGGTAGTACGCATTCCATTGATATATTGGAATAAGGAATTACTGAAGTTCGATGAATCGATTATAGTGAAATTATTTGAATTTTAAGTATAAGTATTTAACTCTTTTCACGACGGTTAGTTACTTGTGAGAGCTTTCATACACAATAAATATGATCAATAACATAAAGCAATCACATGTACATACAATCCATCACATGAGTATCATGTGCATATTAACAAAGGGATTTTTACGTGGAAACCCAAAGGGAAAAAACACCAATCTCTTTGTTACTATGGTGTAAATTAAGCACCTACTTATATACATCAATTTGTTTGTGAGAACCCACTAATAGAAGGCACCAAACCCTTTATGATAGCAAGAAACCACTTTCCAAGAGGCACCAACCTCTTATGAATGCAGGCCAACACCTGCTCTAGCCATTGTTCTACCTTTCATTCATTTTTCAAACTAAAAAAAGGGGAAATTCCATATACAGAGAAATAATAATCTAGTTCACTGAAATATAGTACTTTTTATCTCAGTCCTCTACTATTCCAGAATCTCTCTTGGCCACACACAACAACACTACCGTCTGCTCGCTCTGCTACAACACATTTTATTCATGCTTCCGCACTCAACTGAATGTACTTAACTCTAAGCCTTCTATTGCATAGACTCTCAAGAGCACTCTCCTTCAGTTCAACAATTCGGCTAGTTGCCCAACTTTCACACACACCTCTACACTATCTTAACCACATACAAAAGAATACTATATTCCCGAGTTCCTCAACGAAAATCCCGAGTTCTTTCCTGTGCCACACTTAGCTCAATGTTGTTGTTGTCGCCATTGAAATTGTTCAAGGGATGACTCCTAGTATGACACTCCATTATTTTCTTGTGTCTCTTTTCAAAAACTATTTCACTGCATTAAAGCATAAGGATGGGTCCTTTTCACTTTAATATCTCCCTGTGTGATTCACCATACTAAGAATTTAATCTCAATCGACCTGCACACTCAATGGGACTCCACATCCCTATTTATGGCTCACATATCTTGAATTTACTTCTGCATGGTTTCTCTATCATTTATTTATTTCTATAACACATGCAAAGGAGGCCGCAGATGGATTTCTTTCAACCTCAAGACAAGCCCAAAAGTTCTTCACTAAAAATCGTGATCCTCATCACCTTGACCCTATGATCTCTACAGTCGCCATAAGCTTCATCAACCAACTCCTTTGTATGCATTTACTATTAGAGGCCTCTTATATCATTACTTTTATTGAAAATACCCTACGAAATCACAAAATCTTGATTGAATTTTACCTCCTTCTGCTTAGTTATTTTATCGTAATTCCTCCATAGGACCATGTGTCATGACCAACAACATATAATTTAGGTGCTAAGGATTTCAAACTCCTACAAAGTGCCTACCTTGCTATGTTATAGTTCTCACCATTGGTTCTTTCTGGATTCCATAATAAAGAACCACCAACATCATGCCTCCTAAGGATGAGAACTTTCTTAGAATTCAAATACAGATGAGTTCTGAAATTATTACTTCTAATTACTTTTGACATGACATCTTCGTAAAACTTGGGTTCTAGGCCCTATCTCTACACTTGGTTCTTTAGATCTCCCTCGACCATATTCCATTCAACATAAAAAGCTCCCTCCATTGTAACTTTCTCAAACTAACTTTATATATGAGTTACAATGTTTCCTTCCTCTAAAATACTCCATAACACGTGTGTAATCAGTTTTATCTGTGCCCTTGGTCCTTTGGGTCTCCCACGACCATGTTTAAGTCACGTTGAAGCTCCATGCATCGGATTGGAACTTCGCCTTAAAACAATTAGACACAAGTTAACAAAACTCAAACCTCCGAGATAACATCATGTTGATGCCATCAATGCCGTGTGGTGCCTCCTTAGTGGTGGCACATGTCGCACATATTTTCCCTATTAGGCCACCCAAAATGATGAATCTGACTGCCACGTGTCCTCCATACTTCCACATCATGTTGATGTCATCTGCCTCATCATCTTCTCAAGGCCAATCAGTCCTTGGTTTTGAAACAAATTCCCTTTGTAATTCTTGAGAAATCACAACCTCGATGCTTTTAGAGGAATTCAATTTATAAGAAATTATGAAACTCTCAGGTTCTAATGGTATCTTCCTTTTGAGGTTCTAGCTTGCGCCCATCCTCCGAAATTATGACCTTTGATATTTCAAGTTCCAATATTTTGGTTGCCTATGATATTTGACCCTGCTCCCCTATTATCATATTGAAACTTCCTTAAAAAGGAATTTCATTGAGGTTATGAAGATATGAGGTCTTGATATGTTGGATTGCTCCAATATTTCGGCCTTCTTAGGACTTCAACATCCTAAATTCGACAGTCTATAATGTTTGATCTAGGAGGCCATTTATGGATTTCAACACAGCATTGTAAAGCTATTTCAGATCAATTTCTAGTGGATAGGGTACAATGTAGACTTTGAGCCCATTTTCTAGATGAGAATTGGATGAAAAACCTTTGTTTTTATTTTCACCATGTCCCTTCTCTTGCATCTAGAATCCTAGACTGACAAGCACTATAGTAATCATTTTATGGCTTCTCTAATAATCCTACTACTATGGTAATTCTTTACCAGAGACTAAAGAAACCATAGGAATCACCCTAATATTGACACATCAAGGATATCAATGCTAGAATATGTTACTACAAACCTCCATGTTGATCTTGTTGTCATCAATGCCAACATAGTTGTAGCCACTAGCCATCCATAAAATGGCAACAAACCAAAAATCCCCCCCTTTAGCACTGATCACAACAACATAAGTTCCCCTTCAAACTAGGCATAAGTTCCTCCTAAAACCAGGCATGGTATTCCTTGTTTTTGTTCTTATCTAATGCACTAGTAAGTTTCTTCCCCTTTGGCATTAACTGCAAAGAATTCCCTTGACTAATCCCCCTAAACCACTACAGCCTATTATTCAATTAATACCACATGTTGAGTTGTTGTCAACAGATACTATAGTTGATTCATTTGGCAGGAGGAGTCACAAATCCTATCTCATTCCTACTATTTTCAAAGGGTTATGTTTCCAATGGCTTAGTAAATATATCTACATGTTGGTATTTAGTGGCCACATATTCAAGTCACACAACATTGGTTACAACATTCTCTCTTAACAAATGGAACTTGATAGCAATATGCTTGGTCTTTGAGTGCATGACAGTATTCTTACACATAACGACGGAACTAGTATTATCACACATGATTGGAATAGCCTCAATCAACTCCACCTTAATGTTCCTTAGGGTCTTCTTCATCAATAGACTTTGTGAGAAAAAAGTGGTAATTGCAATATACTTTGCTTCACTAGTTGATAAAGAAATGGAGGCTTGTTTCTTTCTGACCCAAGACACTAAGCAATTTCCCAAATATAATTTTGCAGTGGATGTGAATATTTTGTCATAAATATTTCCTACCAAATCAACATCAGTATAGGCCTTCTAATTAAACTCTCTTATTTTAACACACCATAGTCCATAATCAGTTGTCCCTTGAAGATATTTCTAAATCCTTTTGGAAATGATGACACAACCTTCATGAGGAAAAGCTTGAAATCTAGACACAAGACCCACTTCTTGCATTATGTCTCGTCTCAATGCTATGAAACAAAACAAGCTTCATATAATTGATCTGTAATCAGTCTCATTTACTAGCAATATCTCATCTTCTTGTACAATTTGCAACCTCTAGCCATAATAGTGCTAACTAGCTTGTAATATGCTAGGTGAAACTTCTTCAAAGTTTCTCGTAGGTACCTAGATTGGGAGATAAATACTGCATTTTTTTACTGTGAAATTTGCAGTCCTAAGAAGAATCATAATTATTTGATCATGCACATATCGAACTTTGTCTGCATACAATTTTAAATTGACGTCCCAATTGTTCCACATCGCTACAAAATATTATTTCATCCACATACAAAACTATGATTAGTAGATGATATTCTTTAGACTCAATGTAGATATTTTTACTACATTACCTTTCTTAAATCCTTTATACAATAGTTATTGATCTAGTCTTCCATACGAGGCTCTGGGAGCATATTTGACTCCATATAAGGCCTTTCTCATTTTTCACACAAACCCCTCATTTTTGGTGAGCGTGAATCCATCTAGCTGCTCAATATAAACTTCTTCTTCCAGATCTCCATTAAGAAATGGCAACTTCACATCCATATCATATATCTTGATTTTTTTATGTCTAGAAATGGAAATAAATATTCTGATAGCTTCCATTCTAGCTTCTTGTGCAAAGGTTTCCTAAAAATATTTCCCTTCTATTCAGCCATATCCTTTGCAAAAGAATTGAGCGTTGTTCCTAATTACTCGATGCTTCTCATTTAGCATATTTTTAAGACCCACGTTTTAAGACCCTTGTGCCTTGGAACAAGCTCCCAAGTGTCATTCTTCTCAATTAGGTCAAGTTCTACATTCATAGCTCTCACCAAGAACTTGTCCTCACTTTCCCATCTAATGTTTTTAAGCTCAACCTCAGATACAAGAGAAGGATTTGCACAACTTGAACTACCAAAAAATTTCCTCCTGGTTCGAACATTAAGTCTTTGATCTCCAAGAATTTGACTATGATGGTGTTCCTTTCGTAAATACTTGAAAGGTGTTTTGGGCCTCGGGGTTGTGTTCATTTCCACGTCTTCGTTATTTGACCAGCTTACCATTTTCTTCATTTTGGATCACACAGTACTTCGATTGAAAGGTCACATTAAAGCCACTATCACACATTTGACTTACACTAAGAAAATTATGCTTGAGACCTTCTACATACAGAACATCTTGTGATTTAGTCTTTTCACCAAGCCTAGTTATTCCCTTACCCTTACTTCTTGTTAGGGAATTATTTTCAAAAGTGACATTGCTCCCTCTATCCTTTCCTTTTAGAAACAAGAAAATTCTCTTATTCCCAGTCATATGTTTGGAGCAACCACTCTCCACATATCATATGACTTCTTGATTATGTGATGACAGATAAAGTCCACATTCCATACTATTTCCATATTTTCATTTCCAATTCTCCTTATCTTTTCAAAAAGTTGGTTTCCAAGGGTTATGAAACTTAGATGGATACTCAAATATGTTTCTCCACTCACTGTCCTTGTGCCCAAATGATCCAGATCTTGGGGGGAGGCCCTCGAGATCTAAAAGATTGAAATGTATCTTGGGAGGGGAGACCCCCAAGATCTAAATGATTGAAATGGATCTTGGGAGGAGAGACCCCCAAGATCTCAAAAATTGAAATTCCAAAAGAAAAAGAGGAGAATTCCAAATAAAAAAAACCACAAAGAAACTTTGATTTAAAATAGTAATGGAAATAAACTAGCTGGGGCAATAGTAGATTATCTCTGAGAAGAGATGTGGTGGTTACCTACCTCTGAACTGTAAAGGCTACATTGTGGTGGACGATCTGTCCCATTACAATATATGACTGGTTACTTATAGTATTTTCCAGTTACAGTACCACGGGTCAATTCCATGACTGAATGAATACCATGGGTGGATTTTACAATACCGCGAGCGATGCCATTTACAATACCATGGGTAAATTCCATGGGTCGATGAATAATATGGGTGGATGAGTACCATGGGTTGATGCCATTTTCCATTTGGATCACCAAATTTCTTACATTTGAAATATTCAACATTATTTACTAGGGGATAAAAGGCATTTTAATTTCTGACAATGGAGTTCTAAGATATAAAATTATGATACTTATTGTATCTAAAATTTTAATCTCTTTAAACTTTGATCCTTCTACAATGAAAAACCTTATGTCTGAGGATGTGAAATTTATAAAAATGACCATAAAATATATGAGAGTATATGAAGTTGGAAGTTTCATGAATTTTTTCATGAAGGTACCTCTATTGTCTAGCTGATTGATTCATTCTCAGTTGGTGTGTTTCCTTAGGGTATATGGAACTATTATTCCACTGATGGGATCATATTTGGCTTGCTCCCTTTTTGTCTTCATTGATTATTTCTTGATACACCTTTTCATAGCTCTAAGATTTCTCAAATCCTGTGGAGCTTTAGTTCATATTTCCCATAGAAGATTCCTATTATCTGGCATATCCCAAGCTTGTTTTGTTTCCTAAAGGCCTATGGATGCTTAGAATTTGATAAATATTTCTTGTTCCTTCTAGAAAATTGTCATTTATGCCTTTCTCAGTATTCATTTTCCTAAAATTCACTCTCAGAGAGATGACCTCTACCTCGAGACTTTGATATTTCTCTTCTCATTAGTGGATCAAACCTTGAAGAACTTCTTCGTTTCAATTAGCTTCTTCGAGTTCGAATTTCAAGGAAAACATATCATCTTTGAATGTTTTTGAGATTGTTTCCTTATTTACCTTGAAAAACTCATATTTTAATTGCTTGTTCTCTTCTTCTAGTTTTTCACATGTTCCTTGTTTTTCTTATAGTAGAAGGGATAAACTATCTTTTATTTTAATGGATTCTTCATTTTTTCTTTTTGATAAAAAAATCCTCATTGTCAGAATTGTACATGCCTTCTTCAATAGGTTGTAGCTATTCTTTGAGCTTCTTTTCCTTTCCCCTTTCCTTCTTTAACTCATTAAGAGAATTGATGAGCTCCCCTTCAAAGTCCACTACTCCTTATTCTTCCTCTTTAGAGTCAATAATATTGTCTTTCTTGGAGTAAATACTTATAAGAATCATTTTCCAATGATTTTTCATTCTTTGACTGTGGTGTTCAACTATCCTCTTCGGAGTATTTTTCTTTTTTCTTATAGAACTTCTTATTCTGATGTTTTTGAGATTTTCTTCTAAATTAGTGATCATATTCCTTTTTTGTCCTTTCTTTGAAACGGAACTTGGACGAAAAAAGTCCAACTCTCCCATAATGAAAACATTTAGAGGGAAACTTCCCTTTATATTTTCCTAAGTGATTCTTTAGTTCCCTGGAAGCTTGAACAAACTCCCGATTAGATTCATGATTGGAGAAATATTAATCAGCCTTGTGCTCCTTGGTCTTCTTGGAGAATTTGAATGTTGCCTCCTAGGTTTATACTTCTGTCTTCCTACTCTCATCTCATAGGTTGTGAGAGCACCATGAAACTAATCCATCTTGAGATTCTTTAAGTTAGCCATTCTGCAATAGTAGAGACTTTGGCATTAAATATCATGGCTAGGGATCTTAAGACATTTTGAAAAATCATATGTTCCTTGACTTAGTCAACAAGTCCTCTAATCATAGTTGTTACTTCAACAACTCTAAGAAGCTATTTTAATATGATTTCTTCTTCACTCATGTTTAAGCTTTCAAACCTCATTCTAAAGGTTTGAAGTCTAGACTCCTTCAGTTGTCATCTCCTTCATGACTCTGATAGAGCTTCACCCACACTTCCTTGGTAGACTTACAATGCATAAAATTTATGATTTCAGATTGATTAAGACCAAAGAGAATGGAATTATTGAAATTAGCATTATTTCCATACAATTTATTACCATCTACATCAGTGGTAAGGAAATCAAGGACATCATAATATACTATTAAATAGCTCTAATAATATACTCCAAGAGACATAACATAGGCTTCCATCTTAACTTTCCAGAAGGCATAGTTAGTCCCATCAAAGATTGGTATCTTTCTTGAGTAAAAATCTTGACTCTCTTTCCTAGACATAATTCCTTATCAATCTACCTTTAAGTGGATAGATTGTTCCTGAATGAACATTCCTTTGATAAAAATTATTGGAATAATGAATTAGTTGGGGGGGGGTCAATCAACAACAGTGAAGTTATTTCAATTTTAAGTATAACACTTTAATTAATTTCACTGTGATTAGTTAATTTTGAGAGATTTCGTACAAAATGTAGATGATCAACAACATAAGGCGTTCACAAGTTGATCTAGATTTAAACAGGAATGCAAAAAATTATAGAGATAGCCATAAATACAGAGGTATAGCCGAAATAATACTTCATTTCATTAATGTAAAATATTGAAATATGTTTACAAACAGAAATATAAATAAACTAGCTCAGGCGATGGTAGGAGAGATGTGATGACTGTATGCCTCTGAACTATCTTACAATGAGGCTCAAAGGCCTATTTATTTTTGAGAAATAATGGAAAACCCTAAACATCCAAAACCATAACCCTAGGAGATGAACGACTAATCTATGGCCCTCATTTTGGGTAAATTGGTACATCGAATTCCTGGGGTTGTAACTTTGGCATACGGTCTTCGTTTGACACGTGTTTCTCCTAGTTTTCACCAAAAACATCGTTTAGGGCCTCAAAATAGCTCTAGAAGTTGAGGACCCCAAAAACTGTGCACAATAGTAAATTGTGCTACAAATAAGGAAACAAAAAATTTGAAAGAAAAAATGGTGGGGTTCAAAGTGGAATTGGTGAGTGGCCACCAATGTCCACCAGGATCATTTCTCCTTGTTGGGTTGTGTTATATTCTTTCCACGACTAACCCATGTAGTGAACTGGGGGGTTAGAGGGTGGTGGAGCCCCCCCTTAGTTACGTCGATTGCGCAGCGGGGGGGCGGCAGCCCCCCCTGTTCGGGGGGTTTGAGCGGGGCAGCTAGCCCCCCTCTACGGGGTCCGGGGCAGCGCCCCAGGAAATTTTTTTTTTGGACCCTATATTAGGTTGGGCGAACCTACCTATGGTTTTCGGTCCATGCTTTTGGACGCGATGGTTTTTGGTCCATGGTATTGGATGCTTTGGCATGTATAAATATGTATTGTAACATTGAAAGGAATATAATGAAAGATCAAGCTGGTAGTCCTGCTTTTTGGATCTAGGGGAAAATCTCTGTGTATATGTGTTTTATGTGTTATGCTCTCACATTGTTTATTTTCTGTGTTTTAGAATTCGTATGCAGGTAATTTATGTATAAGGTTAAAACCTAGATTTAGTATCAGAGTTGTTTTGGCTTCAAGGGGACACCTTTGTTGCTAAGGGGTTTCGCTCGAGCCTGTGGTAGACCCTGTTCAGTGGGAGATCTGCGAAATCGATTCTGGTGGTGAAAGAAGATGGCAAGTACCGGAAAGATAGAGATCGAGAAGTTCAATGGTCAGAGTTTTGAGTTGTGGAAACTTAAGATGGAGGATCTGTTGGTGGATAAAGATCAGTGGATCATGGTAGATCCAAGTACTAAACCAATAGGAGTGACCGATGAAGAATGGAAGAAGTTGGATCGGAAGGCAAAGAGCACAATACGGTTGTGTGTCTCAGATTCATTCTTGCTGAATATATCAGGGGAAGCTACGACGAAGGCTTTGTGGGACAAGTTAGGGACTTTGTACCAATCTAAGTCTCTAGTGAATAAACTGTTCCTGCGGAAAAAGATGTATAACTTGAGGATGAAAGATGGAGACTCGGTGATAGAGCATCTGAACGCACTTAATACTGTGGTAAGTCAGTTAGCGTCTATTGATATTAAAATTTCAGATGAAGATAAGTGCATCAATTTGTTGTGTTCTCTACCAGATTCGTGGGATAGTCTGGTTATTGCAATAGGTAGCAATGCAATTGCTTTGCAGTTTGATGAAATAGTCTCAGCCTTGCTGGCGGAGGAGATGAGACGAAAAAAATATGGAGAGCCAGAATGGTGATGCCTTGTCTATACGAGGACGGTCCCAGAACAGAAATAAAAATAAGTCATCAAGTGGGAGATCTAAATCTAGAGGGAGATCTAAATCTCCAGGAAAACTTGTAAAGGTAGTGTGCTGGAAATGCAGAAAGGAAGGGCACTTCAAAAGGGACTGTAAATCTAAAGCTCCTGATAAAGGAAAGGGATCAGATGATTCTCCTTCTGTAGAGGCGAAAACCACCTCAGATGAAGGTGGGGATGTGCACTTGGCTTCTTCAAGTACACATTTAGATCATGAGGCATGGTTGATTGACTCAGGTGCATCCTTTCACTTCACTCCCCATAGAGAGTGGTTCTGTGAGTATGAGAAATACGATGGTGGTGATGTCTTCTTAGGAGATGATAGGAAGGCTATAATCATTGGTCGCGGAAAAGTAAAGTTGAAGTTGCAAGGTGGAAGGGTTAGAACACTTCTGGGTGTTCTGCATATTCCTGCATTGGCTATAAATCTGATTTCTGTAAGCAAGTTGGATGATGCAGGTGTAAAAACAGTGTTCGAGAAGGATACCTGCAAGATGGTTCGGGGAGCACTAGTATTGATGCGGGGAGTTCGGACTGGAACTCTGTACAAGCTGCAAGGTAGAACTGTTGTTGATGGGTGCAACAATTCTGTAGTTCCTAAAAGTGGAGCTGAAAATCTAGTGGTCTCTGAAGAGAAGACCATGTTGTGGCATCAAAGGCTTGGACATATTGGAGAGAAGGACCTTTGAATACTTCATGGTGAAGGTATGGTAGAAGGTATGAGTAATAGCTCTCTGGATTTTGATTTCTGTGAAAATTGTGTATATGGGAAGCAGAATCGGGTGAGTTTCCCCTCTGGTGCTAAGAGGGCGAAATAGATATTAGAGCTTGTGCACGGTGATGTGTTTGGACCTGTGAAGGTTCCATCACCGGGAAATTCTATGTACTATGTATCATTTATAGATGACTTCTCAAGGAATACATGGATATATTTCCTTAAGAAGAAATCTAAAGTCTTTGACAGGTTTAAAGAATTTAAGGCTCTAGTGGAAAATCATATAGAGAGGAAGATAAAGGTGCTGAGGACAGATAATGGTGGAGAGTTTTGTAGTAAGGAATTTGAAGAATTTTGTAAGAAGTGTGGTATAGCACGGTAGAAGACTACTCCATATACACCTCAGCAAAATGGAGTCGTAGAAAGAATGAACAAGACATTGATGGAAAGGGCAAGAAGCATGCTCAATGGTGCCGGGTTAGGACAAGAATTCTAGGCAGAGGCGGTGGATACTGCATGTTACTTGGTCAACAGGTCACCTTCATCAGTATTTGGAGGATAAGACTCCACAAGAAGTATGGACTCGTAAGAAACCCTCTCTTTCACATCTGAGGGTATTTGGATGTGACAGATATGTACATGTTCCAAAGGTGAAACGAACCAAGTTGGATAGTAAATCTTAAAAGTGCACCTTTATTGGGTATAAGGATGGTTTAAAGGGTTATAAGTTTTGGAACCCAGTAACAAGGAAGGTTGTGTACAGCCGAGATGTGGTGTTCAGAGAGGTGAAAGATGTTATTAAACATGAAGTCCAACAGTGTTACCTGAGAAGATAGAGTTTGAGCTAGAGGAGGAAGAATCAAACTCTACAACAGAGGAGGAATAAGAAGATGAAGGGCCACAAACTCCGGCTCTGAGAAGATGAATTCGAGAAAGAAGGCAGCCAGAAAGGTATAGTCCATATGCTTTTTGTTCAAATTTTGCTTTGTTTGTTACTGATGATGATCCCAGAACTATGAAGGAAGCAGTGGATTCAGAGGATGGAAAAGTCTGGAAAGAGGCCATGGTTGATGAAATGGCATCTTTGCACAAAAATGAGGCTTGGGATCTGGTGGAGTTTCCGTCTACAAGGAAACCCATTGGCAGCAAATGGGTGTTCAAAAAGAAGACAAATGCAGAAGGGAAGGTGGAGAAATACAAAGCTTGGTTGGTAGCAAAAGGTTATTCCCAGGTGTCGGGAATTGATTTTGGTGATATTTTTTCTCCTGTTGCCAAGGTAACTTCTATTAGGTTACTTTTATCTGTTGCTATTGCTTTTGATTTTGAGGTAGAAGAGATGGATGTGAAGACAACATTTCTTCATAGGGATTTGGAAGAGGAAATCTACATGAAGAAACCTGAAGGCTTTACGGTGAAGGGTAAGAAAGAACTGGTATGCAAGTTAAAGAAGTCTTTGTATGGGTTAAAACAGTCACCAAGGATGTGGTATCAGAAATTTTATCCATTTATACGAGGACTTGGCTTCACGAGAAGAAAAGCAGATCACTGTGTGTATTTTAAATTGATTGGTGGCCGTGTTATTTATCTGGTCTTGTATGTGGATGATATGTTGCTGGTTGGAAATGACAAAGAAATTATCCAGGATTTGAAGACCCAATTGTCCTCCAAATTTGACATGAAAGATCTTGGTGCTGCAAACTATATTTTGGGCATGGAAATTAAAAGAGATTGAGCAAAGACGAACCTCTTGTTAAACCAGAGGAAGTATGTTGAGAAAATACTGCAAAGGTTTAATATGTAGGATAGTAAACGGGTGAAGGTTCCTATTCCTGTAGGTGTGAGGTTATTTGCTGAACAGTGTCCCAAGACACAAGAAGAGGAAGAGGACATGTCCCGTGTTCCATATGCGAGTGCAGTCGGTGGCCTGATGTATGCAATGGTCTGTACTAGACCAAACATTGCACATGTAGTGGGAGTATTGAGCAGGTTTATGTCAAAAACAGGGAAGGAGCACTGGACAACAGTGAAGTGGGTTTTCAGGTATTTGCGTGGCACAAGTAATTATGGTTTGTGCTACCAAGGAAGACCAGGATTGGCCAGAGCATTGGATATTCGTGGCTTTGTTGATGCAGACTAGGCTGGAGATCTGGATCAGAGAAGATCTACAAGTGGGTATGTGTTTAACCTATTTGGAGGTGCAGTCAGTTGGATGAGTAAGAAACAATTTGTAGTGGCACTATCAACTATAGAGGCATAATACATGGCAGCCACTAATGCAAGCAAGGAAGCAGTTTTGTTGCAGAGATTGTGTTCAGCTATGGGGTTAGTACAGGGAGCTATAAGAATAGACTGTGACAACCAAAGTGTAATTTTCTTGGCAAAGAACCCTGCTTATCATTCAAGGACAAAGCACATTGATGTTCAATATCACTTTGTGAGGGATACGATAGAAGACAAAAAGGTGGTGCTGGTAAAGGTGGACACTTTGAAGAATAATGCAGATGCATTGAAAAAATCTGTGAGCTCTAAGAAGTTCTCTTGGTGTAGAGAAACAATGGGCATTTCAGGGTTGGAAAAATGACTATGCTCTCCTATGGCCCCATGTGGAAAGAAATCAACAAGTGGGAGATTGTTGGGTTGTGTTATATTCTTCCGACGACTAACCCACGTAGTGAACCGGGGGGTGGAGCCCCCCCTTCATTGCGTCGATTGCACAGCGAGGGCAGCAACCCCCCTTGTTTGGGGGGTTTGAGGGGGGCAGGCAGCCCCCGTCTACGGGGTCCGGGGCAGCGCCCTGGGAAATTTTTTTTTGGACCCTATATTAGGTTGGGTGAACCTACCTATGGTTTTCGGTCCATGGTTTTGGACGCGATGGTTTTCGGTCCATGCTATTGGATGCTTCGGCATGTATAAATATGTATTTTAACATTGAAAGGAATATAATGAAAAATCAAGCTGATAGTCCCACTTTTGGGATCCAGGGGAAAATCTCTGTGTATATGTGTTTTATGTGTTATGCTCTCGCATTGCTTATTTTTTGTGTTTTAGAATCCGTATGCAGGTAATTTCTGTACAAGGTTAAAACCTACACTCCCCCCTAGGAGAAAATGATCCCCATTACGTTGAGTTCCTCCGCGAGATGAGGAAAATTATTCTCATATTGGTCTCTGGTGAGCCACTTGCCTTGGTGAAGGAGTTGGACTACTTTTACAATTAGATATAGTTGGATCTTGTGTTGGCAAGTGTGCTTGATCTACGTGTCCATGATCCAATTAGTTGTAGCTTGTTCCATGCAATCTAGATTTAACTCTATTGGTGTGAACTGTTCTTCAATGTTGGATGTGTCTAGTAATGGTGGAAAGTATGGTCGAAGGTGTCCCTTTTGAAAATGTAGCCAAACTTTTTACCCAACTGAAACATGTCTGGCACCCGATGTCGAGCATGTCACTTATTTTACTTAGCATTTGATTTCTCCAGAATGTCGTGGACGTGCTGAAAAATGTGTCAAATGTGTACAATGAAGTAGTTTTCCTTATCTATTTCGGACTGTACATGAGCCGAATCTACCTGAGTAGCTACAAATGGCATGGCCACACCAATGGGACATAGTGGTTGGAATCCCAAGCCTACTTAAAAGGTGTTGTGGCCAGTCGAGTTGTGGAGAGCCTGGTTATAATTGTGCTGAACATAGGGGAGGCCCTCATCCCATGTGCGTGGATGCTTTCTGTTGTACATGCAGTTTGGGACTGAAGGCTATGGACTTAGTGAGTTTGGTGTCCAGTATCAACCAGAGACTAGACCAAAATGTACTGAGGAGCTTGTTGTATCAATCTGAGATGATAGACTATGGGATCCCAAAGTGTACCCACACTCGTTCAAGGAAGAGTTTAGCAATGGCGTCTGTTATAATATTGTTGTTGTAGGCTGCCATAATGGCCATCTTTGAGAACCTATCGGTAGCAACAAAAACATAGTCATTTCCATGCCTATTAGAAGGAAGGCCTCGTGTGTAATCCATGGAGATAGATTCCCAAGGTCGACTAGGGGTAGGCAGCGGAATATAGAGGCCTTGCTTCATCATGGTCATTCTGGTAATGGCGTAGGTAGTGCAGGATCTCATGTGCTTCCCAACATTTCATTCAAGATTCGACCAATAGAAATACTTATACAATACTACCATTGTTTTCTCAATTCCCAGCAACGTGACTGTATTGTGCTTCCCAAATCATCTTGGAAAGCTCACTTGAAGGAACAAAAAGGTGACCCATCTCGCATAACAAGGCATCTTGAAGGTGAAATATGGAACGTGTTGCTCCTCTAAGAGTGTTTGATATGTGTGGCTGAATTCCGGGTTGCTTTTGTAGAGAAGTGGCCAATCAAAAGTCTCATGCCCACAAGAGTTGAGCACGATGGTCAACACCATGATCGGTGGTTAACTGAGGCAATCTAAAACATTATTGGCGCTTCCCTTCTTATACTTGATATTCAAATGGAATTGTTCTAGATATGTAGACCACCTGTAATGGTGATCGTTCTGCAACTTCCCTTGCATCTGTATGAACTGTAGGGGTCAGTGGTATGTGTGGATGACTATTTCCTGCCCTGAAATGTAATGTTTCCATTACCAGAAGGCCTGCACAATGGAATACATCTCTTTGTCATAGGTCAGATACTTCTATACTGTGTCTGAAAGTGTCTCATTATGATATGCCACTCGATGCCCATGTTGAGTAAGGACTACCCCAATAGCATAGTCAAAGGCATTTGTATCGATCTCAAAGGGTTGTTGCAATTAGGATAATGTGAGCACTGGTGCTGAGAAGAGGCGATCTTTTTTACTTTGTGAATGCCTTATGTTTAGTTTCAAACCAAAAGAATTTTTCTTTTGCTCCTTCCTTGGTGACTTGACTCAAGGGCCTAGTGATATGAGAAAATCCTAGCACAAAGTTGCGATAGAAGTTGGCAAGACCCAGAAATTTGCAGAGCTCTGTTAGAGTAGTTGGAGATGGACAATCCTGAATGACTTGGGTCTTGGCTGGATCCACATGCACCCCCTGTTCATTAATAGTGTATCCTAGATACTGAACTTGGGTCATGCCAAAAGTGCATTTCTCCAAATTGGCACATAACTTGTGTTGCCATAGTGTTGGAGAACCTGTCAGATGTGGTGGAGGTTCTCTTCGCAAATCTAGCTCAAGATCAGGATGTCATCCAAATATACCACTACAAATGAGTTGGTGAATGGCCACAAGATGTCATCCATTAGCCTCATGAAGGTTCCAAGGGCATTTTTCAACCCAAAAGGCATAACCAACCATTCAAAACGGCCCTCCTTGGCTTTGAAGGTAGTCTTCCACACATCAGAGTCTTATATTTGTACTCGGCGATATCCTAACTTCAAATCAATCTAGCTAAAATATTTCCACCCTTGAGTTGGTTTACAAGGTCGCCAATCCATGGGATTAGGTACATGTTCTAGACAAAGTCTCCAAGTCCCATCCTTTTATACCAACACGATTGGGATCCCATAGGGCAATGAACTCGGTTGGATGTGACCTTTCTACAATAGCTCCTAAATCTACCTCTTGATTTCATCATTTTCGATAACAGAACACCTATAGATTGGTCCATTTGGAAGCAGCACACTTTTGCTCAGATCGATGGAGTGCTTCACCTGACAGTGTAGAGGAGCCCTTACGACGGAGGTGAAGATGTCCTCATACTCCTCCATGACCATGTCCATCTGTAGTTGTTGTGCGGAGGGGACCTATCTAGAGATAATTGCCACTATCTTCTTCTTTCCTTTAGGGCATATCATCAGGAAAAAAAATTCTCAGTTTTGGAAATGAGCATACTGCATTGTTTTATAGTAACCAAAGAGATGGCAGTAGGTTGTGCTACCTCCGGTATCCTATATGACTTATTTCCCAAAGTTACAATAACAGCACGAGGTCTTGACTCATAGGCAGCATGTCGCTTCCACAAGTATGGTTTGCCTAATAATACATCACAAACATCAATTAAGGGCTTGATGTTGTATGGAAGGAGACATTGTTGGCTCACGTGAACATCTTGTCCTTGGTGAAGCCATCCGATGGTGTAGCCATCTTGTCTAGTAGATTTAACCATTTACCTATACCGTCTACATCCTTTTGACCCTCAAATATGGGAATTTCAAAGTTAACTTGTACCTTAAAGGGTGTGTCACTTCCAGAGTAGTTGCTGGAAGTAGATGTGTCACCCTTGAGAAGCCGCTAAAGCATCTGGGTAAAGTTGTCCATCATCACATTCCTTTGCCAGTCAAGGGCTTCTTTGAGAAAGATTTTGGTAGGATCTCCTGCCCCCTCATCTTTCTTTTCATCTGTCGTGGGAGGACATCAGGATTTGTGAGGCTGGTCTTGCAAAGGTTCGAATAGTTCAAGCCCTAACTCCTTATATCTTGACCTTGTTGGGGACATGCAAAGAAAAACAAAGAAAGAGCATACCACTCTGATACCATTGCTCTAGATTTCAATACGAACATAAAAAATTACAAAGATAACCATAAATACAAAGATACAACAAAAATAATACTTCATTTCATTAATGTAAAATACTGAAATATGCTTACAAACAAAAATGGAAGTAAACTAGCTCAGGCATTGGTAACTTATCTCTGAGGATAGATGTGCCGGCTACATGCCTCAAAACTGTCTTACAAAGAGGCACGAAGGCCTATTTATTGTTGAGAAGTAATGCAAAACCATAAACATCCAAAACCCTAACCCTAGGAGATGATTCACCAAACTATGGGCCCCATTTTGGGTAAATTGGTACATGAACTTCCGAAGGTCGTAACATTGGCATACGACCTCCATTTAATGTGCACAATACCTCGTTACAAAGATATATCCAAAGAATACAACTTTGGGACCAACAAAATAATTCACGCATCACTAGTTGTCCCATTATTTTTCAAAAAACATCGTTTAGGGCCTCAAAACGGCTCGAGAAGTTTAAGACCCAAAAAACTACCAAAAATACTAAATTGTGCTACAAATAAGGAAACTGAAAAACTGAAAGAAACAATGGTGGGGATGCAAGTGGAATTGGCGGGTGGCCACGAATATCCACCTGGACCACACATACATACAATCCATCACATGAGCAACACACACATATTGACATTAGTATTTTTACATGAAAACCCAAACGGAAAAAACCACCAATCTAATTCTTATTATGATGTAAATCAAGCACCTACTTAATTACATCAATTTTTTTGTGAGAACCCACTATTAGGAGGCACCTTCCCCCTTAAGATAGAACACACCTACTTACCAAGCGGCATGAACCTCTTATGAATGCAAGCCACCACATACTCTAGCCACTATTTTACCTTTCATGCAAGTTTCAAACTATAAACAAGGGAAATTACATATACAAAGAAATACCAATCTTGTCCACTTATTATTCTACTCTCGGTCCGCTACTACTCCACCGGGTCTCTCTGCCTCACACAACAACACCACGTCCTCTTCTCACTCTTTATCACCACACTATACTCATTCTTCTACACTGAATTGCATGTCTCACCTCTCAACATTCTATTTCACAGGCTCTCTACACTACTCTGCTTCAGTTCAACACTTGTGCTATTTCCTGAAATTTCACACACATTTCTCGAATCTCTTTAGTAGATACATGAAAATATTGTATTCCCCAATTTCTCAATCGAAATATTGAGTTTTGTTCGTATGCTACATTGAGCATGGTGTTTTCTCTATCTCCGTCCACACTTCCTAAGAGTGTAATCCCCGCATGGTACTTCATTCCTTTTTTGCCTCTCTTTTCATAAATCATGCCGCTGCATTAAAAGATGAGAATGGTCTTTTTTCACTTCATTGTCTCCCTCTCTGGTTCTCCATGCTGGGAATTTAATCTCAGTCAATGTAAAGACTCCAATGGGACTCCTCATCCTTATTCATGGCTCATAAAGATTGACTATACTTCTGCATGGCTTCTTTATTGCTCAAATATTTCTAAAAGACTTGCATGAGAGATGAGAGATGTATTTTTTTCAACATCGAGACAAGCCCAATAATTATTCTCTAAGAATCCTAGTCCTTGTCACCCTTACATAGTGATCTTCGCAGTCACCATTAACTTCATCAACAAACTCCTTTATGCACATTTACTGAGCTACACACCAATCCAATGTTCAATAATCCTTTGTACTAAACTATCAAAGCCCTTTTATTTCATATCTTTTATTGAAAGGACCTTATGAAATCGTAAAATCCAATTTTCTTTTAACTCCTTGTGCTTATCCATTTTATCTCATTTCCTCCATAGGATGGAGTGTCATCACCAGGGGCATAATATTCAAGTCCTAATTCCTTAAGGCCCTTGTCGGGGGCCTATATCTTTGTGTTATAGCTCACATCCTTGGCTCTTTTGGGCTTCCATAAACAAGCGCCACCAACATTGGAGCCCCTAGGCACAAAAACTTTCTCACAATTCAAATACAGAGAAGTTATGAAATTATGACCTTTGAATCACTTTCAACACAATGTATTCACAACACTTAGGTCTTATGCCCTCTCTCAAAAGATCCCTCCATCATAAATTTTCCAAATTGCTTTTATAACTAAGTTATGATGTCTCTTTCCTCTGAGCTACTCCATAACACTTGGGTGCTCAATCTTCTTGGTCCTTTGGGTCTCCCATGACCTATTATAGCCACATCGGAGCTTCACACATGGGATCAAACATCCCCATAAAGAAATTAGAGAAGAGTTATGAAAAATCCAACCTCTAAAATTCTAACCTCTAAGATGAGGCCATGTTGATGTCATCAACTCCATGTGGTGCCTCACTAGTTGTGACATGTCTCACACGCATTTACCACATGAGGCCACCCAAAATGGTGAATATGAATGTCATGTGTCCTCTATACTGCAACATCATGCTGACATCATCTTCCTCGCCAAGTTCACAAGGCCAATCACCTATTGCCATGTGTCCTAATGGAGGTGAGATAAAGTGTCCCTCAACCTTTTACTTTGGAGCAAATTCCCTTTATAATTCTCAAAAAAACAAACAAAAACTCGTTTAAAAGAATTATATTTATAAGGACTTACAAAACTCTAAGGTTCTGATGGTCTTGTCCTTCCCCAGTTCCAGCCTATTGTGACCCTCCAAAATTATGACCTCTGATATCTCATTTGCCTCCAATATTCTTCCCTACTTCCCTATTCTCATGTCAAAACTTTATTAAAAAGGAATATGATCGAACTTACAAATTTTTGAGGTCTTGATATGCTAGCTTGCTTCAATATTTTGGCTTTCTTACTACTTCAAGAGAACATAAATTTTTATCTAGGAAGCCATTTGTAGACTTCCATGCCATTGGAAACCTCTTTTAGAACACTTTCGAGTGCAGAAGGCCTGATGTAGGCTTTTAGATGATTTTATACCTCAGAAATGGTCGAAAACTCTCAGTTGTTTTTGGCACCTTAGCCCTTATCTTGTACCTGGAATCCTAGACACCCAACAACCATAGTCATAATTTTATGGCTTCTACAATAAGATTACTACTATGGTGATTATCTTCTATTGACTACACCAAACATAAGAAACCCCCTCATATTGACACATAAATCATATAAATGCTAACATCGACTACCAGAAACCTCCATGTTGATTTGGTTTTCATCAATAGCAACACACTTGTAGCCACTAGCCTTCTAGATAATACCAAGTGTCCAACATTACATTTCAGTCACTCTTCTCTTAGTTCCCATGGTAAGCTATACTAATAAGGGCTTATATTGTTTTTCTTTATCTAATTTACACCTTTCAACTACAACAAAGGAAACACAATTTAATGTAGATCTGGGATCCATATGCACAAGTACATGTCTATCTAGGTTGGCATCTAAAAGAATATTCTAAAAATAGGTAAAGTTGTTTTCTCCCTTTAAGGGTTTCCACATACATCTTATTTTATCATGCATTTCCCAATCAATCACCACCACAACCTCCACACATGCTACCACGCCATATTCCTTGTAGCTTTGCATCACAAAAACATGGCACATGGGCATGCCATGTCAATATGCGACACCATCAAGACCCATCATCCGTGTCACATTACCATGAGACATCATCCTACGATGTCATCATTATGTGTTAGTACCTACTCATCCATGCCATTTCTTATTTTCTTATATGGAATTTGCATTATAGTTGTGGTAGGTTTCATCAACTAATCCTAAGTTACTACTACCACCAACACATTATCAAGGGTTAGGGAGAAAAGTTCAATCTCAAATATATAAAGAATTCATACATAATCCATGTCCATGAATAAATTAATCTAACAAGGAAAAATAGTTTCATCTAATTTAAGTAAAATAACTATCAAAATTTTAAAGTATTTCCTAACATGTACAAAATGCTAGACACAATTGTTTTTTGGCTTCGAGAGTATTTAACTATTCTCAAAAGTAGTCTACGGGTCCTTTGGTAGATGGTGATCTCATGCACTATTAAGACACTCCGAGATGTTAAGTCAGGTGTTCAACTCCCCACCCTGTTTGGGTGTTATCCTTGGACATGACCATGATATAGCTTCACCTATACCACACTTACAAAAGAAAAATAATATATTCCTGCCTTAATTAATAAATTAATCTTCACTTATTCAATAAATAGCACCACCTAGATTGGTAATAGCATTACGAGATATGTTCAAGTTGTCCACATTCCGCTTTGGTGGTTTTCAAGTTCATAGTCTTGTGGTAAATCCCATGTGAAGCTTGTAATAGCACTACGAGATATGTTCAAGTTGTCCACATTCCGCTATGGTGGTTTTCAATTTCATAGTCTTGTGGTAAATCCCATGTGAAGCTTAGCTCTCTCTGTGTGCATGTGCAAAAAAATGGCTAATTTGTTTCATCAACATAAGATTAATACTCGAAATATTACATACGTTTGCAATCAAAACATTAATTTAAAATGATAACTTCAAATGATAGCATGAAATGATATTGTTCTAAGTACAAAATATAATGCAAGAGAAGTCGATCCAGCATTATTTTTACAAAACTAAATGAGAGACATTAAACCCGCAAGAACAATAACATATACCATGCCAGATAAATGGATACTCCATGTTTTTTTCAAAACTAATTGACATCCAACTATAACAATAGTTTATTTCAAAAACTAAATGACATCCAACGATAACAATTGTTTAATTCTAATGCTAAAATTCGCTTGACAACTGGATTCTATCATTATCTGTGTGAAAACACGCTAAGAGAACTTATTAGTGTATAGCTAGTTATATCTGAATGCCACATGAATACCAATTGCGTATCCATCTTCTGATACTTGTTCATCACGGTCGGGATCTTCTTCAGCTTTTAAATCACCATTGACAAGCTGAATCCCATGTTCAATGAAATTTGGTTGAGGTATAGCTATGTTTGCCAGGTGATCATGATGACCAAATCTGAAGAAATGAGATGGAGGTAACGGTGGAGGTACAGCTATCTCTGGAAGCTGATAACCAATTCTGAAGTCGTCTTGGCGACGTAGCAGTGGAGGGATGGACATGTTTTCAAGGTCATAATCCAGGATTGTGTGGTTGGTAGCAGTTGATGTATAGCCATGTTTTCTTGCTGGTAACCAGATATGAAGAAGACCGATGGAGGTACAACAACGTTTCCAACTTGATCGACAGTTTGATTGACATCATCAAAACTGAAGAAATCTGCTGGAGATACAGCTGTGTTTGCAACCTGATAAACAGATCTTCAGAATTCGGGCGGAGGTAACGGTGCACGTATAGCCATGTTTGAGAATTGATTGCCAAATCTAAAGAATTGTTGTGGAGGTGACATTGCAGGTACACCCACGCTTGCCAGCTCATTACCAAATTAGAAGAATTCTGCGGGACGTAACGCTAGAGGTACAACCATGTTTCCATGCTGCTCACCAAATCTCAAGAATTACGGCGTACGTGGTGGTGGAGTTACGGCCATATTTGCAGGTCGATCACAGTGCATATGGAGGAAAATGTTGTATACGATGCCCATTGTGCTTTGCGGGATGTTGTCATCTTAGCCTTTTGAGAGGAGGCCTGATTTCCACATCATGCAAGTCAGTTTGACGTTGTCGTCTTCGCCTTTTGAGGGGAGGGCCAATTTCAACATCAAGCAACTCAGTTTTGCTGTCTACCAATTAATTCAATGCTTCCTCCCTAGCTGTCACACCCCTACACCTGCGGTAGTCTCGGCACCACCAAACACTTTCTTTTCACAAATACTAATGTTCATGGGCTACGCCTAATTCACTTTCTCTACTTAGTTTGTGTTTTTTAACCAAGTATTATTATGTTTAGCCTTTATACCAATGAACACCCATACTCATTCATTATTAACAACAATTATAACAAGAACACAATTGCACAGTATAAAGGGAGGAGCAACTCCCTGAACAATGAGTCTCTCTGAATCAATATATTATATAATCTTCACTTTTACAATGTACAAGCTAAATCTTGGAAAACCCCAAATTTACACTTAGTCAATTTTCACAACTTAGGCAAATTCGGTTGCCCAGCTCGTCGGCACCTCCGCACGGTCTCCGCATGACTCACCAACCCTTCGTTCACCTCGTCACACAATCGTGTCGTTTGCCCAACTTGGGCACGCCTCCAAGTCACCACACACGGGCGCCTCCACCCGAGACACACTTCCGTTCACAACCCAACACACCAACAAGCCTTCGTGCACACTTGCACGGTGGGTGGGTGCTCACCTGAGTCGCCAAGACACCCACGCCAAGCCTTCTCACAAATCAGGCACCACACATTCACCGTGCATGCCTTACCTAACCACCGGGCGCACCTTCGCACAACACCAAGTGCGACCTTCCTTCACCGTGCGCTCACCCAAGAACGATGCATGAGATGTGCGCCTTCACCTTCTTGCCTTGTGCAATAGAAATCTACGCACTTCTCTTCCTTAGCGAAGATGTGATGATCGAATGAATGTTGAAATGCTCCAACTCTTTCCATAATATATACCCATCGTAAGGTGGGGTTGTGGCTTGCGCAGCTGACCACCCAATGCCCACACTTCATCGCAAAAAGCCCTTCATTGAAGTCGACCTTCGTTCCAAGTGTGGTCGGCCTCAAACCAAATCGTTTCATGTTCCTATGCGTATGTATATGCCACACCTCCTCCATAACATCACATAATATCGTCGCATCTCCAAGGAACCTCGCAAACTTCGTCGCATAGTTCGTCGGACCACAGTTCGCATGCCCAATCGCGCACTCACCCATGGTTGCACTTCGGGTTGGAGCTGCAGGACCTTACATCCCCCTCCACCTGAAGTCGCTGTCGTCCTCGACAACATATCATCCTGGTAGCCATCCACCAAGATCATCAATATCCATGATGTCAACTCCTCCACATACTGCAAACATCTCTGCATCATATGTAGAACCACCGTCTCCACCATGTCTCATTTCGGCAACCATCTGTTACCAAGATCACCATACCAAGGTATACCCCTATCGGTATGTCATACATCGGAAATCATCTCAATCCGTGACCATCGATCACCCTATCACAATCTCCACATGCTGCTCCCCATCATGAAAGGTTGGTCCTTCCATCCAAGCTACATGCTCACTGCAGCATATCGTGTCGACCTCCTCATCTGTCATCATGTGAACTGCTGCCATGATACTCCAACATAATGCTAACACATCTGTGTACACTGACATCCCCCATGACTGAACTAGTTGGGTAGCTAATCCAACTGTCACGCTCAAACCATGAGAATGCACATCCTTATGCCACCATTAGTTATTTCTCAAAACATCCTGTCACATCCTCAACTTGATCAAGAATCCATCTCCATACAAGTGTAAGCCATGCTCAGGTCCATGAAGTAGTCCTCATCTCATCTGCAACATGTTGTCCATGACGTTTGGTGTCAATGTGCTGCATGAAATCAGCCACATCTATCCCAACATCATCCATGTGTGTATCTCCTCCATATGAAGAGATCATCTCATCAATCTCCAACTCTCGGTGTGCCACATCCAGGTCCATGAGGCAACCTCCATCATATCTGCAACGTGTCATCCCTCAAGTCTGCCATAGAAACAAGTATACACCTGTCCCTTCTATCCATGTGCTGCCCATGATCATAGATCAATCAGCTCCCATGTGTCAAAAGTAGTTGAGTCTCGGCTCAACCCATGCCCAAGTGTTGCCACCAAGGCATCATCATCGTTGTAACTACATCACTCCAAAGTGTCCCCAAGTCCACCATATATGAAGCCCCCAAAAGTCACAACAATCTCATGTCATCATCAGCTCCATGAGTCATCTCCAACCAACACTCTAGCAAGCATGCAAGTCTCAGCCCAAAGGTCTCTACAAGATGCCTCAGGTCTCCATGTAGTAGGAATGCTCCATAGTCTGCTTAGAACTCTATCCAAGTCCATGGCCTTATTGTACAAGAGGGCACAACCTCTCCATCGGCTCATAAGCAAAACATCTCCATGTCACATCAGCAAATCTACCTACACAACATCCCAGCCTTGGCACTCCTCATTGGATGCCCATAAGTGACACCTCTAAAAGTGCTCCCGCATAATGTCTCTGCATAAGACTGCCATGCTCCATGTCTCCAACCTGATGTCCATGACTAAGTTTCCCATGTAGTTCAACCATGTAGACCCATCACAACAATCGATCATCCTCATCTAAGTCTATAATCTTCGGTCTAGTGAAATCGGTCACCCAACCATATCATCATCATCACGAGTCCCTTCCATCATATCTCCCCACTAAAGGTTCCACCAAGAGTTGCTCTTGGTCTCGGCCATGAGAAGTCCACCCAAGCATCATCAAATCAAGTATGTGCCCTTTAATCTGTCCGTGAGCCATGCCGGGCACTTAGCCAAAGTAGCTAAAACATGACCCAACCCTTCACAATGATCATCATGTTCCTCCCTTGTCACGGGCCTTTGTACCTTCTACCATAACGTCACAAACAACCCTAACAAGCCTTGCAACAATCAACAATCCTTGGTTCTCCATACAAGGTCTCATCATAGACATCCATGGTAAGATGCTCCCTTGCATTGGCAAACTGAATTTTCTCTTCCCTGCATACGATCCATCTACCAAATCCTCAAGTGAAACACAAGTATCAATACTTACTTCATCATCATGGGGTTCCTCAATATGAGTATTCTCATCCATCCATGTCTGAAAACTACACGATCCTGGTCCAACTTGATTAACCACAAGTTCATCCTCTATCGTTGTCAGGTCTGCAACATCTTCAAAGATCATGCCTTCCTCTTCCTTGATAGCACAATCTGCAACTTCACCTTGCTCCATTGTCCAACCAAGTTGAAGAAGTTTTTCTTCAACATTCTTTTCCAAGACTTCAAGTTCCTTTCGAATCCGAGGATTATCCTCTTTCAACCTCTTCAACTTGTATAAGGTAAGCAAGAGCTTCCCTTCACATTCTTTCAGACCTGCCATGCCTTGTCGTTTAGCTTGGCCCAAGCACTAAGCTTCACCCTTGCTAAACCTGTTTTACCATTCACCAGCTTCACCAAGTTCCCTGCAACCATGAACCGGCCCTTGATCCACTTGTATGTGAAACTAGCTTCCTTCACCTGCAAGTACCTGCTTCCACTGTCACTTCATCACGAGCAACCCTTGCTCACCAGCTCCAACCGAGCTCTGATACCAACTGTCACGGCCCTACACCTGCGGTAGTCTTCCAACCGCTTATAGCGAGGTGCGGCACCACCGAACACTTTCTTGTCACCAATACTAATGTTCATGGGCTATGCCTAATTCACTTTCTCTACTTTGTTTGTGTTTTGCAACCAAGTATTATTATGTTTAGCCTTTATACCAATGAACACCCATACTCATTCATTATCAACAGCAATTATAACAAGAACACAATTGCACGGTATAAAGGGAGGGGCAACTCCCTGAACAATGAGTCTGCCCGAATCAATATATTATATAATCTTTACTTGTATAATGTACAAGCTAAATCTTGGGAAACCCCAAATTTACATTTAGTCAATTTTCACAACTTCGGCAACCTCGGTTGCCCAGCACGTCGGCACCTCTGCACAGTTGCCGCATGACTCACCAACCCTTCGTTCACCTCGTCGCACAATCATGTCGTTTGCCCAACTTGGGCACGTCTCCAAGTCGCCACACACGGGCGCCTCCACCCATGACACACTTTCGTTCATAGGCCAACACACCAACAAGCCTTCGTGCACACTTATACAGTGGGCAGGCGCTCACCCGAGTCGCTAATACACCCACGCCAAGCCTTCACACAAATCGGGTGCCACACGTTCACCGTGCACACCTTACCCAACCGTCGGGCGCACCTTCGCCCGCACCTTCGCCCGCACTTTCGCCCAACACCAAGTGCGACCTTCCTTCACCGTGCGCTCACCCAAGAATGGTGCATGAGATGTGTGCCTTCACCTTCTTGCCTTGTGCACTAGAAATCTATGCACTTCTCTTCCTTAGCGAAGATGTGATGATCGAATGAATTTTGAAATGCTCCAACGCTTTCCATAATATATACCCATCGTAAGGTAGGGTGGTGGCTTGCCCAGCCGACCACCCAACGCCCACACTTCATCGCAAAAAGCCCTTCATTGAAGTCGGCCTTTGTTCCAAGTGTGGTCGGCCTAAAACCAAATCGTTTCATGCTCCTATGTGTATGTATATGCCAAGCCTCCTCCATAACGTCACACAATATCGTCGCATCTCCAAGGAATCTCGCAAACTTCCTCGCATAGTTCATCAGAGCACAGTTCGCATGCCCAAACATGCGCTCACCCACGGTCGGACTTCGGGTTGGAGCTGCAGGACCTTACACTAGCGGCCAGAGCCACGTTATCTTCAATCTCATTCTCTATATAACTACACCTGTTGCATGCTTCACAAGGTTTCCCCGGCGCTCCACTGTATCGAGGAAAATTGCAAAAATGACCCGAGTCATCCGAATATGAAACTCTCTGTCTTACAAATGTAACACATTATGTTTCCACACTTACATCTCACTTTATTGCATCCAGATGTCTTGATTAACTCTGCGTGGAAAATGTTACATTCTCTCATCACAGCTTTTGTCATCCTCTCTTCTACTGCCCTACAAACAGCAGTCTCAGAATTTTTGTCAACCTCTTCACATGGTAATGGTGAGTGACTCACCTTCCGGCATTTAATACATGAAGCGAATAAACATTTAGGGTTTGGACAATTGAACCCCTGTAGACAATTGTCTATCTCATATGGAATGTTACAGAATGGGCAATATACAAGAACTTCAATTTTGGCTTCAAGTACAGCCTATTCGGTCATGCAATGTTCATATCTTTCGATAATGTCATCTAGAAAAGCTTTCCTGATGTCTGAGAAAGGAATTGACTCCTTGCAATTACCAATAGCCATACAGGATAAAGAGTCATGCGCCTTGACACCTCCATAAATGATTTGATCTACTTTCTTCCTTATACATTTAAAACAAAACAATTGCCAACTTCGATACTGTAGCATTCTTTCAAATCGATATGGCCAATAACAACAACCACATTCCATAGATGTTGCCTCCGCTCCATTGATTACAGGCAATTGTGTCTCATTCCCACTTTTAATCAGGAAATAACTTTCTGAATTCATTGGAGCCCTAAATTTCGGACCACTTATTTCATCGAACTCACCTGCTCCAATATTTATCCCCCTTCGCTTGTGGTTATAGGTGGTATTATTATGTTGGCCCATCAAAGAAGATCTTTCTGCTTTTCTAGTCCGCCGTGGAACTCCTATGCTCAGTACTTCTGCATGTCCGTCGTCTGACGAATTGAAAGAAACCATATTTCCATCTATAAAATTAGAGGCATGGTCTGAAGAAGATGATGAAGATCCAACCATATTTCCAAACTTGGAGAAGGTTCTAGCTATAGTTTGCCCTGGTCCAATTGGTCCTTTAGAGAAGATGAGTGAAATCAATGATGAGATAAAGATCCCTAGCTTCTAAATACAAGTACATCAATAGTACTTTTATTTACTAAATGTAAGGGGTAAGTCAGCAATATTTAAGTGGACACCATGTCGTTGTGAGTGTCCACTAAAACCATCTTTGTTTGCACCAGCGAGCGCCAGCTATGGGCATGGGCGTCGGCATCGGGATGGGTTTATAAAAATTATTATGGGTTTCAAAATGTCACTTTTATTTTTATTTTATTTTTGACGTTTGAACATTTGGCAACTTTAATTTTTTTTTTTCCAATTTTAATTTCTTATATATATATATATATATATATATATATATATATATATATAATTTATTTTAAATAGATATATATAGACAAATTTGATGGCCAACCTCGTCTAAATAAAATTGCTTTTCAAAATAATTTGTTTTAAAAGTAAGTATTTTGCACCAAAGGGGCTTTACAGCCCAATATAGGAGAGATGTGTAGGTCTTTTTTTTTTTTAAAATTAAGTATTTTTGCGCCAAAGGGACAATTTAATGCAACTATATAATCAATTTTAAATGTCGGCCTAATTAAAAAATAATAAAAAATTAAAAGTAATAAACAAAAGGTTAAAATTAAAAAAATAAAAATATAAAATAATATAAACCTTAGTATAGGGATGAGTGTAAACATTTAAATGTTGGTTCAATTAATAATAAAAAGTTAAAGTAATAAAAGAAGTAAAATTCAATTTGTTATATTTTGATTTTATTATTAACTTGAGAATATGATTTGTTACAATACCATGGACCAATACGATGGCTTATTAATACCACATGCTCAAAACCATAATTTATTTCACAACCAAAATATTTTATAACAATGTTACAAGATTCTTAATTCACCACCTTTATCATGGATATTATTAACCTCTAAATAGACTTTGTTACGATACCACGACTTATCAATATCACATGCCCAAAAAACATAACTTATTTCACAATCAAAATATTTTGTAAAAGCATGAAAATATTCTAACTATGGACATTCGCCCCCACCTTACCATGGATATTATTAACTTGTCAATAGACTTTGTTACATTACCATGTGACAATAGCATGAGTTATCAATCACACCTCCCAAGAAAACATAACTTCTTTCAAATTCAAAATATTTTATAACAATATGACAAGATTCTTAACCATGGATATTCACCCCCACTTTGCCATTGATATTATGAATTTATAAATATGATTTGTTACAATACCATGGGCTAATATAGTGGCTTATCAATACCACATGCCCAAAAATCATAACTTATTTCACAATCAAAATATTTTATAACAATATGACAATATTTTTAACCATAGATATGCACCCCCACTTTACCATGGATATAATTAACTTGTAGATAGGCTTTGTTACAATACCATGGTTTATCAATACCACATCCCCATAAACCATAACTTATTTCACATTCAAAATATTTTGTTTTAATTTAATTTTACATTTTTTTAATTGAATCTAAAATGAAAAGGATATATTTACTTTTGAGATATATCTAAGCCCCTTATAACTAATAAAAATATCCGCATAGAAATTTAATCAAAGTTTTAATGAAATTAAAATAACAATACTTTTATATAAAAAGACATGGAATTTATTAATATAAATAATATTATTAAGAACCGGCATAGACTAGCGATTCAAACAATAAGAGGAGGCAAAGTGACTAACAAAAATAGAAAAAGATAGTGCATGATTTTTTAAAGTTTTTCATTATTTTATTTTCGTTCACATGATTGATCAAGAATAGAGGTTTAATGTTTTTTTTTTACAACCTACACAATACAATGCGATCAAATTTAAGAGAGAGGGGGATGGAGGGAGAGGGATGGAGATAGTGGCAAAGCTAAGGGTTGACAGAGAGTGAGTGATGGGGGATAGAGAGAAGGAGGTGGGAGAGAGATAGGAGGTGAGAGAGAGAGAGAGAGAGAGATATGGAGTTGTAGGGGGAGAGATATGGAGGAAAGAACAAAGAAATAGGGAGATAGACGTGGAGAGAGAAATAGAGTCACAAGGGAGAGATGAAGAGAGAGAGAGAGAGGAGAGGAGGGAAGAGAGAGAATATGAGAGTAGATAGATAGGGAGAGAAGGGGAAGAGAGACAAAGATGGAGTTGTTTGGGGAAAGAGAGGGAGGGAAAAGGAAAGACACTAAGGGAGGAAGCCAGAGACAGAGAGGGAGTGACAACAGAGAGATAGTGATGGAGAGAGGAGAGTGATAGGGAAGATAAAGAGTAGGGGATAGACAGAGGGAGAGAAGGGGAAGAGAGTGAGACAAGGGGAAGAGGGATATAGGAAGAGGAAGAGTGAGGGAGAGAGAGATAGATATATATGGAGAGAAATTGTGTATGTTTAGGGGGTGAGATAGAGGGAGGGAATAACAAAGAGACACAGATAAAGATATAGATATTATATAGTATTGTATTACCAACCTAGATCCATCTTAACCCCATATCTATCAAGTACCGAGAGAGATAAACGATCTAGAGGAGAAAAAGTTTCCTCAAGTCTTGCACTCAAAAAAGAGGTTTTCATCTCGAGATATTTGATCCCTCTTAGTGCTTGATAGATCCAGAGTTAAGATGACTAAAGGATGAACAATTCATCAATAAAATACCTCATATATTTATTTCTTACTGTTAGAAAAAACATACATAAGGTCACACAAGTTAGAATGAATCAATTGAAGCTTTCTACATGATTTGGAAAGAGAATCATGAAATGGTTGTTTCCTATTTTTTCCTAGTATAAAAGCATCACATTGCTTTAGTTTCCTAGGAATGGTTGGAAAAAAAATTACACCATTTCCTTTAAATAAACAAAGGCTATTATAGCTCAAATGACCAAATATTGCTTGCCATAAAGGGTTTGATGGTAATATACCTTCATTATACTAAGAATTATATGCATAGATATGTGCATGAGAAAACATTCCTTGTAGCTTCAACAATATTTCTTATTCTATTATCGTCAAGACAAGTGAGATTTTTTTATGCTTTTCTCAAAAACAAAATTACATCAAACATGTGAATGGAATGTCGTTGCTGGTGGATGTGAACTAAGGATAACAAAATAACTCTCGGACGTAGAGAAAATCATGCAAAATAAATTCAAAGAGTACATGTAGTTTGAGCCCAATGGAGCCAAGTGCAGATGGCTTGAGCTTTTACATGCTTGCAAAGTAGTTTTCCGCATCTATATTTTCACTGAAATCTTTTAAAAATTTCATGTGGAATGTTGAACCTATGTCAAGAAACCGTGCATCAGTTGATGAAGAAAACGATGTATTAAACAAGTATTCATTTACTCCAAGATTTCAATGTTACATAATATAATGAGAATATTGAGGTGTTTTAACTTTCCCTAGATCTCGCGTTTTACGTTTTCCTTCATTTCTTTATTAATTGTTTCTTAGTATCTTAAGAGAGCTTGCATGAAGATGCATCATATCCATTTCTATTGCAACATATACAATGAAGATCAAGTGTTCCTCCTTAGTAATGTTTTCCCCCTAACTCTATTATTCTTCTTTCCATGTCCTCTTAACCCACACCTTCCTCTAGGAGAATCTTGTGGTTGATTCTTCTCTTTTGTGCATGGAACACATATTCTTCAAAAGAATGAGTAGTTGTCTTCCTATTCCTAAAATATTTCTCTCCTTTTGTAAATTTCTCCACAAAAGTGTCAAATGTAATCTCTTTAAGTTGGCCACTAGCTTGTAATGATTCAGGATAGTGAGAATATGTGGGATATATTGCCTTAACGAAATATTTCAGAGAAACAGATTCTTCTGCATCAAGCATAACAATTCCTATTTCAATGGATATGGAAAGGGGGTCATCATATTTCAATTCAACATTGAAGAGTTTGATCATTATACGAATTACCACAAGCTCTTAGTGTGTGTCATATGTATTTCAAATTCTTTACAACACTAAAAACATTAGTAATTGGTGGAATGTTACGACTCACATTTTCATCTAGTTATGCAACAATCAAATCATAGGGCTTGATATTTTTTGTCACCCATATGGCAACCTCCTTGTTCGACGTAGGGTTTCTAGGTGGATTCCCATCTGCACATTCACATACTGATTTTCGTAGTTCATTTAAAATGAGGGTATGATTTATCTTTTTGAACCATTCAAGGTCCTTCTCTTTCCTAGTGAGAACCACTCCAACTATTGAGACGAGAGAATTAATTGTTGAATAAATTTCTAATATGGTCCTAAATAGTCAAAATTCTTGCAGCAATAGTCTTTCATAAAATTCTCTCATGCTTGTCTTCAAACAATTAATGAAGATAATCTAAAAAGATGATGCAGTATTTCAATCACAAATAGACGCTTTGATATAAACCAACTTACACATAAAATTGGATTGATTGTCATATAAAATAATTGTATATATAAATGGACTGACTCTCAACTTCATGTACAAATAGACTAACTCTAAACCATGTCTTAAGGATATATATATATATATATATATATATATATGAATGGACCCTTAATGTAATGTCCCCCTCCCACATTTACCCAATTTCACTAGTATGTCAGGATAAACATAAGATGAACAATTAATATTGCATGACCCAACCTCCTAAGTACAATTAACGAAATGGAGTGAGAAACTTGGAAAATTATTGGCTTTCCTTAGGGGCTACAAGACACCTAGGAGATAAACACTGACTCCATGTGCCCAAACATTGAGCTAGATTACTTTAAAAGTGACCTAGACCCACAACCTCATGCATGAAAAGGAATCCATGTAGTTATATGGCTCCAACAACATGAATAATCTTGTAAGCATGTAGTTATAACCCAAAAAGTCTAGTTAGAGGGTGTGGCCTCAGATTCCAAGCAACCATTTTAGGCCGGCCTCTAGACCACTGCCCATAACTCAATGATACTTTCGAGAATGATAAATAACATACACAAATTTATATTCATACAAAACATGATCAAGACTTAATATAACGGGGCCTAAACGTGACATTCATTTCATCAAACATATGGTTAATATGTAATCTATAGGTTATGAATCCATATATGAACATAGGGGTCTGAAATTTATCTATGAATAACCAAAAAGGTATAATTCCTTCTCATAATAGCTATAATAACATTTCTAGTTCATGCATTCCTTATCCATTCATAAACTACTCAAAACATATCAATATCCATAGCTACAAAATGTTATGAAACCATGCTTATAACCAATATAAACAAAAATAATAACCATCATAGAACAACCATAAAAGCCACATAATAACAAGTACAAGTACTCATAAAATGAATTAAGAAAAGGGTTCTAATTAATATATGAAATTTCAAACCAATTCACAGAATTCCAAATATGAGATGACCATAGATTGAGTTGAAACAAATATTTTTTTAGCCAAACACTCCCGTGCAACTAATTCCCATGATCTCGCTCAGTGGAAGAAGGATGTACGGAAAGCAAGGAGGATAATATTGGAGGGAGTTTGAGATAATATTGTCTCGAATATCCATGGGAAACAAACTCCATTCACGTTGTTGAAAACACCCATTGACCTATTTTAGAACATCAACAACCATAAAAATCTAGCACTGAAGGACAAGCTTTGTAACGTCAAAACGTAGAAGGTTGAATCAATTCCGCAGTACCTGAGAAACTTTGCACAATGTTGTTTTGAACTTGTTGGGGTCGGTATTATTGTTCCAAAATAATTTATGATATCTCTAGCTCTTTTGGGTCTTCCCAAGAGCGACTATGGTTATTAGGATTTTGCCAATGGTAGACACAAACTATGAGGTTGGGAGCGGTTATGGTCTCATCTCATGCATGAAGAGATCAAGTGGAGTAACATAGATGGAACTTAAAACTAGGATGATAATGAAGAGATTTGTGCCTTGGATTGTGTTGATGCCTGAAAATCGCTGCAACAACATCAGGAAAAACCACCCAATCCAGACCTTAAAGGCAACTCCTTTTTCGTTTGGTGTGGTGGCTCCGACTGGAAATAATGGGACTAGTTTCCCAATAATTGGTAAATAGGATGGATAAGTGATTGATTCTCTAATATATAATGATAATGGATAAATGATTTAATCTAAAAAGTAAAATTATAAACAACTATCCTATCCCAGGAATGTTCTACTTTAGTGTAACTTTTGATGATCTTTATCTACAAAGAGGCATATAGATGACTCTATTGGTAAACAAAGACATTTATTCATATGATAATTACTTTGTTCAAGTAGTTGAACAAAGTAATCATGAAAACATTATTACACTATTCTTCATATATGTAATTGACATATATATGATTGAAAGAATAAAACTCCTTAGACATTCAATAGTGATAAGTATAAAGTCTACTATTAAAACACATACATATATCCAATGATAGCAATATTAAGTAAATGATGATTCACATGAAAGAATGAAACAAGAGCATAGATAATAGTACCATATGTTATTTGGATCACTCCCGATCTCAATCGCATTCAGATTCGTTCTTCTAACTTAGGAACACTTCCATAACAAAGCAATAGTGCATATTTCATCAAAGCTTTCTTTGTTAAAATTTGGAATATTGGCCCAGTCTTCATAAAAAATATATCAGAAGCACAATAGTGTGAGTTACTGATTTGAGTTTATATAAAAACTAAGGATCCTTTCCAAAAGCATGAAAGGGCCTATAAATACAATCTAAGCTAACTAATTATGAAATAAAAGTGCTATTAGGTGGTATAACTAAATCATGAGAATATCCTTGAAATAGGCATGTTTGTAGTTGGCAACATGATTCACCATTTTGGATGATCTTCCTTTGGCTTGAGCTGGCAGATAGCAAGCATTGGTTGCAATTCTGGAGGGTGACTTAGATGAGAATGCAGTTGGGCTGAGTATGTGGCGTCATGGATTTTAGGAACCATGTAACCGATTGCATCGGTTAAACATTTGAGTGTTGCTCTTTGACTGTATCGTTTAATTAAGAAAAACCAAAAGGTATCCCAAGTTAAACTTTGGATGCTGGCGATTAATCTTCCACTCTTCTCCAATTCTTGGTTGAATGTTTGTTCCAATGCTTTGGCTGACAACAGTTTACCTGGAGTGCACTGTGAGATCAAGTTAGATAGATAAAGAGTGTCATTGACTAACTCAATTAAATTACTGGCTAGTAATATGCATCTTGAGGTTTCTCTTTCTTCTTTCATCAATTGTGACTTCCATTCTAGGAAAAGGATTTCTTTATGTGATTGTAAAATTTTAGGCAGATTCGCGGCTTTCCCTTCACTGGTTTCTTTCCAAGCAAGAAAGTTGGTTAAAGTCTCATTGGCATGTTCCAAATCCTGCCTGGCATTGATTGATTTGTCAATTATTGATGAAGTAATCTCACAGAGGGGCTCAACCATGGAAATAATATGACATAGCAATTTTAGCTATGTAATCAATGCTTTATTGATCTGGAGAAATTCGGACCTGAAATTTTGCTAGTTGAGGAAGACTCTTGAACTTTTCTACTCGATGTTACAATTGAGCAATTTGCTCATCTTCCATATTAATCATTTGTTCATTCATTGTCTTTAACCTGGCCAATGCTTTGGATAATTCTTTTTGTTTTTGTACTGTGCTTAGGTCTATCCTCTACTTCTCCTTGAGCAATTGCTTATTTAATTGTTTGTTTATCTGCTACTGTGTTGATAGTTGTTGTTCTAACTGTTCTATTTTTTGTTGTCTTTCGGATACCTATGACTACAATGAAACAATTATTTGGTCTCTTTCCTTAAGTAGATTGCTTACTTCTGAGGCTTTATCCATAGTGGCTTTCGAATAAGCTTCAGCATACTGTGAAAGTTTTGTGAGGTCATCGGAAGGATTAAATTCTTCTTTCCACACCACATTAGCCATCTCTGTTTTTGCTGGTAAAAGGGAAGATTGTTCAAGTCTTATCCTTTTCCTTTGTCTTTTCACTACAACCCTGTGTTTGGGACTGTAAAAGACATCTAATGGTGGTATTTCTTCTATCTACAAAACAATCATGTTCGAATGGATCCTTAGGAATTATCTCTACATCTTTGCTGGTGGGTAGGCTATTAGTCCCTTCAATTTGCGCCGTAGTTGTCATTGTCTCTTAACTAACTATTACTTGAGGTGTGCTGAAACCTTATGAAGTCTTGGGGTTACTTATAATGGAGTCAAATTGTTGCCATTCTTTAAGGATTTTGGGATCAATCTGAGTACTATATCAATATGTTTGCTACCCTGTTTCTTTTCTTTCTCCTACTCTGTCTCCCATTCTGGCTCTTTTCCTTTCTCGGTAATCTTCTCTATATCAGGAGGTTTGTTAATAATTTGTTGTTTAGGCTCGCTTGACTGGGTTGTTGGGGTAGTAGCTAATAAGTCCAGAGATAGAGTTTGCAACCTCTGTTCTCTAAGCCTATTGAATTCTACTAGACCTTCATCTTTATATTTCATTTTGGCCAATGTTTTTACCTGAAATAATGATTCTGCTGAAGAAAACAGGTCATCAAATTCATCTTTTTCATGATCAAACTTTGGAAGTTTGGCTTGTTCAAGAACATTATAGGCAACTTTCCTTGGATCGTATTTCTTGCTAGGAATGGTTGCAAGATTGAGCATGTTTATTTTTGCTGCCTCATTTTCCGTGTGTTTGTAATCATGTAGAGTGTAAACACCGCATCTCAAAGGAAATGTAGGCCACGCCTGCTTTTTAGAATTCCTAAGAGTTTTGGATCTTCCTGCCGTTGTTATCTGGTAGGCCAATTCTCGAGCTAATAGCTTATCAGGTATATACAGAGGAAGGACATGGGGTCTTTCAAGGCTACCATAAACCCTTATATATATGAACTTGCCTTCCCCAAACCAATTCCCTACAGCAGTCAAATCAATCCCTGCTTCCTCGGAAATCCTTGGGGCAGGCTTATCAAAAATGGCATAATAGAGAGGCAACATGAAACCATTACAGATTTGGTACAAGTGTTCTTGATAGTGCGCCTTCCATAACATTTGATGATAAATGTGGATTGGCTTAGGGTGTTGTGAAGTCCATCTGCACCCGAGTATAGGATATTTAGAATTATAGCAATGAATATCCATAATATAAGCACTGTAATAAAAAGGGGAAATGGTACTAGTGGTTTTATGTGAATTTGATTTAAATTCAAGAATTGCAGTGGCTAATTTATCAGACAATATGTTTGCACAATCCATCACATAACTATTAACCATCGCTTCCATTAAAGGAACCATTTCAATAGTGAACTTTGCAGAGTCATGCATTCCCCACATTTTACACATCATTGCCCCAGCATAACAGTAAGGAGATGACAATGATTCCACAGAGTAATTACCCGATGATTCATGTTTGTGCTTTGCGGGGTTCTATTTCCTTGCTTAATTAGGGTTGATTCAGTTTCGTTCTCCTCTGCGAACTTTTTAAGAAAGGATTTCTTGTATTTCTTTTCAGGATCAAGCAAGTGGGATATCTTCCTTAAGTCATCAAGCTGAAATGAGCCAAAAATCCTTCCGTCAATTTTTTTCCAAGGAAAAAACGGTAACCTTTTATTAAAAATTTAATGAAAAGTTACACAATCACATGCAATGAAGCATTCAGTATGTTGCCACATGGGCTCGCTTCGTTAGTGAACTAACGTGCACAAAGAATAAGAAGGAGAAGAGAAAAGAGAACGAAAAAAGGGAAAAAACCTGGCTTCCGGCTCAGGTTTTTCGCCCCTTTTTCTTTTCAACCTTGCGCCACTCTCCCACAGTGGGCTCGGTCGAGGCAATGACTAACTGGGTTGTTTCATTTTGTTGTCCTGTTTCTTTATCTGAATCTGATGTATCTGAATGATGCTGCCGTTTGATGCCTCCCATGCTTTGATCCACGCTTGTCATCTGTTGCTGGGTCTCTGCCTGGAAGGAATGTGGCTGTAGCTCCTTGTTGACTGCTGTATTTTCCTTTTGGGTCTCTAGATCAACCTCCTCTATGTTTGTATCGTCCTCCTCTGCTTCTGTTTCTGCATCTTCTGATACTGTGGGGACTTTCTTTTCCTCGGTTCTCTTCTTTATGACATTGTCTATGTTCTGCCATCCTTTGTGCTTCCTTTGTTGTGGCTTGTTCTTGTTTTGGCTTTTGCATGCATTGAACAGATGACCTGTTTCTTGACATCCCCTGCATCTGAATGCTGTGTTCTCATAGTCCAAAGATTATTTCCATTGAGTATTGTTGAAGTTCAGGATGATGCTTTCTGGTAACCCCTGGCTGAGATCTACCTCGACGCAAATTCTAGCAAAGGTAAAGATCCCTTTTAGATGTCTCTCTGTATCTATCTTTAACATTCTTCCGAGAGTATTTCCTATGGCTGCTAAGGATAAAAAGTGCCAAAAATGCATCGGAAGATTATGTAGCCTTACCCATACCGGCATTTTTGATACCACCATGGAGTTTGGATCAAACTCCGGGAACCAGGGGGTAACAAATAATCCCGCACTGCCCCAGAACCATGGTCCTTCGGTAAGAGCTTTATCCTTCTCTTCTTCGACGCGAAAGACTACTATGAAGAAACCTTTCGAGCATAGGTGAATCCGGCAGTTTTTTGTCCATGTCATGTGTATCCATTGATACAAAGCATCCGATCTAGGCCAGAAGCCATTAAATCTACAAATGATTGCATTTTTTTGTAGATCTGTGAAAATGCCCTTTACCTCTGGGATATCCAACAGTATGGATGGGCTCTCTGGTGCTTCATCTACGATATACTGCCCTGGAGGGGTATTTACATTTGCATGTTCTTTCCCCTTTTGAGTTTCTGTCCCCTTTGCTGCATCTCTGTAGGATCCTGTAGGTTTTGATGTAGATCCCTTTGATCCACCTCACAGCCGGAGATTGAGAATAACAGTTGAATCTTTTGCAACCCTGTAATGCTGGAGGGTGTGTTGATCCTGCATGCATAACCTAGAAAATAATAGGTTTTGTGATGCAGCTGGAGTGCCCAGTTTGACCTGTATCTCTTTTTTTAAGTCCAATACAGTCATCCATACCCAGATCTGCACACAAAAGTGCCTTCCTTCTGTTGATCTAATAAAGATTTGTGTCAGATCTGTTGTGTCTGCCTTGTTCTGGTTCCTTGTTACTGGTTTGAGTTCTGGATCTGGCTGGCTTTCAACTGACTTTTGCCTAGATCTGGCCAGATCCAAACGTTCCTCCCCGGATCTATAGCGATTGGCCCGTTCTGGTGAGCCGTTTCCCCAATCAGGGCATCTGAGAGGATGCTGGGGGCTTTGTATCATACGCCCAGAGGGCGTCTTGAAAATGGACTTCTTGTGGCTAAAATTTCCGGCTGTCAATATAGCCGCCTCCCTCTCCAGAGCCCCCGAGAAACGAGTGGCCTCAACCCTTTGGAGTACCGGCTCTCGCTTTCCGTCTCGAAGTAGATCTTTTACCAAAACCTTGGAAAACAGCCGTAATGTAGATCGAAACCGCAGCAATCCCAGAAGGGAGTCCCCATTTACGCGGGCAGGGAAATCCGTCCAAGGTGAGCCGCCAGCGGTGGAGATCTCATTACTAAAGTGCGATAGATCTGGAAAAAATATCCCCAGACAGTGAAACGCAATGCCCCGATTCGCCCTGAGACAGACTGATCGTGCCAAAGGAAGAGGAAAGACCTCGATAAAAAGATTGTGTGGGATCAAAACCTGCAGCGCCTCTTCGTTTATAGATCCGGGCCAGGGTCTGCAAATACGATCGAAAACTATGAAGCCCACGTCCTGGTTCCAATCCGATCCTGCATCCAAAAAACCAGTGGGAGCATCGCCGGCGACCACAAGACCTGCTGAAACCCTAACTTCGTATACGCCGGCCATTGCTCAGAAATCTCCCCCCCAATCCTTCCGTCAATTGTTCAAAACTTTGTATTTGAAATTGAAATTTCTTCTACCACCCACCTTACTACATCAGTGTATGGAAGAATTTTCTCATGTGATGCTATCGTGTGAAAATATGAATCGACTAAATCTTTAAGGGAAGCTTTAGAATTATTAGTTAAGTCTGCAGTAGATTCTTCCGATACCTCCTCAAGCTCCTCTACTTCAATTAAATTGTAGATGCCTTGCCAACTAGGATTTCCAAGGCTGAGACATGTAGTGTCTGAGATTAAGCCTTTTTTACCTGGTCCAGGATCATTAGCTGGCTGCACTGTTGTTGTAGGAGTCATTGCTGCTATGGATTTCTTAGATTTATTTCCCATTTGTTTCAAATTCGCTATTTCGGCGGAGTTCTTCACAAGGAATGAAACCAACGTGATATAGAGAATAGCTAGTATAAACCAATATGAAGGAATTATGTCAATTAATGGATAATAAAGGATTAAAGTGAATCTTCCACAGATACAATCTAAAGGAAAATCTAACCATAACTGCTTCATTAGTTCGTCGTTTAACCTATCAATGATGGTAAAGGAATTTTTAAATACCCATTTTATCATTTATTTGATGAATGATCCACTCAAGCATGGCTTGGATTCTTTGGCAGCTAATCAGAAGTAAATCGCAATTAACGATTAGTAATGTGTATGGAAAAGCTTCAATATTTGTCCAAAATATCTTTCGATTTCCAAAAGGTGATACAGCGCATGCAAGCCTTTTAATTACATTTTCGAAACACGTGCCTTGATTTAACGAATCACAATCGGGGATGGATTAGGGTCTTATTACTTATGCTCTTGTAACTTCGCCGATCACCGATTACGATATGCCTTATCACATCAAAGGATTTGAATGTGCCTTTAAACATGCTTTGGGTTGTTACCCCCGATTGCCGATAGCGATATCGCATCGGAGAAATGGGGGAGGGTATTTCATTATACTTATGATTTGCCTTTCCCGATATCTGATGGTTATTTTCTTTTCGGATCATAGTAAGTCAATGGATGTTTGTATATGTTTTCCTTATTATTGAGATATGTGACCTTGTGATCACTTTATCACAATAATAAAGAAATTTATATTTATTTACAAGACCGAATTTATTTCTATTCAAAAAGATTGTTTAAAATATATCATTTCGATGGGACCTTTTGATGAGGTTTTTCTAATGATGAGTTAACACTAATTTATTCACACATCTAAGTTTAAAAGGGACCCATTTCATATTTTGATTTTTTAGAGTAAAATTTTATGAAATGGGGGCTTGTTGTACAACACAACAATTGGTGATTCACTGGGAGAAACAGTTAGCTCTGGGAAATGTTAAAATATTTAAACTTTCTTAATCTAGAAATCTTATCTGACAGAAAAATTCTAATATAACCAGGCAATCATAAATTCTGAACATAATGATAACTATTTCTTCTATTTTCTTCTCGTGTTAAGATTAAATATGTTCTAAGTTTTAAATCAGCCTTAATTGGTTGATAATGATAAAACAAGAAACTTTTCCAACTTAGCTTTATAATGACTCCTTTGTCATAGGTAGAACCTTTGTTGCCAGCAAACATTTATAGTCTCAATAGGGATACCTTTTAACCATTTGATCATTCATTATCCCATCCATTTCAGAGTATAATTAAAAAGAATGAATCCAAAAACATGTCTCCATATTTTTGTATTACTTTTTCTTTTTTCTTATTTTGTAAGATAAAAAGCCATTGTCCTAGTTTGGTGGCCAGTTGTTTGACAATGCCATTCACTGGTTGTAATTTAACTGAACAAGTTGGCTCGTGATGAGACCCCTTGTCTTATAATTATAAGCCATTACCCTATTTTGGTATGCAGTATTGGTAATGTCAGTTGAACTATTCCCCTATGATCATGGTAAGCGGGCTTGTAATAAGACCTCTTATCTTTTATATCAAATATATTTTAGAATTACACTCTGAGTAATTATAAAATTTGATGAATGGGAAAAACAATTTTCTCCTTAAGAGAACACGGATGACAGGGTGAGAGTTGAAGATACTAAGAGTGAATTAGTTTTTGTTTTGTATTGATAACCATTTTTAGGCTAGTTGAAAACATTAAAATGATTTACAATTCTTCTAAGTCTTAAGAAGATTTCACAAAAAAAATATGGGGTTTCAGAATCTAAATATACCTAATTTCCTAGAAATTTTCATTTCGTTTAAGGCTTCCTTTCGTCAAAAGTAAATATCAGAACTATTTCATTTGATTAACTTTTTCCAATATAGCAAAAACCAATGGGTGGCTTCTTACAACTTTATATTCCTAAGATTCTAAAAAATAAATTATGTACACAAATTTATTGAAAATTGAATATTTACAAGGGAGAAGGGGTTACCTTCTTAATTGAAGAATTTTTTCAAGATAAGGTCATTAACAGGAAGAGGATCTCTCTTTCCTGGTAGATTTTTCAATATGAATGTGGAAGGGCCTATCTTTTTGCTGATTTGAAATGGTCCAAGCCACATTTTATAGAACTTAGTGTGTTTCCCTTTATCTTCCTGGGATTTGTCCATTTTAAAACTAGATCACCCACTTGTAATTGTTTTGAGCTGGTAGAAGTTGTATCGAACGATGACTTGATAATTTGCTGATGTTTTGCATGTATGATTCTGGCTTTTTCCCTTTCTTCTTCTAATTTCAAGATTTGATCATGTCTTAGTTGAATAGAAAATGAGGGACTTTCTTCAATAAACTGCTCTAAACCTAGGGATGGAAGTAGTAAATTTGTTGGTATGACAACTTCCTTTCCATATACTAAACTAAATGGAGAAGTGCCTATGCAGGTCTTCTGTGTTATTCTGCCAGCGCATAGTGCAAATATCAAAAAGATTTATGCCAATTTTTATGATTCTTCTTAATAGTCCTCTTAATAATTTTGATTAGATTTTTATTGGTGGATTATGTTAAACCATTACGCTGAGGGTAGTAATTTGCAGAATATTTCAATTTAAATCCCCTTTTAATAGCAAACTCAAATATAGAATTTCCAGAGAAATAGGATGCATTATCAAAAACAAGAGCATTTGGGACACCAAACCCGGTAATAATGAATTGATCTATGAATTCCATGATTGCCTCAGAGTTTGATGTCTTCAAGGAATTGCTTCAACCAACTTAGTAAAGTAATCAGTGGCGGTAAGGATATACTTATGCTTTTTGGATGAATGTGGAGTGATTTCCCCAATCATGTCCAATCCCCATTGCTCAAATGGTTGTTCAATGTTCAATGGTTGCAAAGGGAAAGATGACTTTCTTTGTCTTCCACTAGTGGTTTGACAACTTTGGCATTTCCTTACGTATTCATGAGTATCTCAGAACAAGGTGGGCCAATAATATCCAACATGAATGATTTTGTGAGCTATTACATCAGCTCCAAAGTGTCCTCCTGCTGGTCTGTCATGTAGCTCCTACAAAACTTTTTTTGCTTCAGGTTTTTCTAAACATCTTAACAAAATTGAATCATAATTTCGCCTAAACAATACATCATTCACAATTATGAAGTTTTTCGATTTCAATCTAATGGCACATTTATTTTTATAGGAAAGATTAGAAGGAGCGTATCCATTTTTTAAATAGAAATTCAGATCTGCATATTGTGATTCAGGATTTGTGGTACTTATTTGATTGATTTCTTCAGTATCTTCTGTACCTTCAAGTTCTTGAATATTGGATGCTCTTGCGAATAACCTACAAAATCCTTGGCGTTTGACAATCTTTGCTAGCTTGAATTCTAAGTCATATTCTTATAATGTTGTGACCCAATTTGCTCTCTTTTCTCCTAATTCCCTTTGAACTAGTAATTGTCTTACTGCTGAGAAATGAACTATAACTTCTGTGTGAGCTTTTAAGAGAAAGGGTATGTAGTGTTTAATGGCTTTGTACACCGCAAAGGCTTGTTTTTTAACTTTCAAATAATTATGTTCAGTACCTTGAAGATTTGAGCTGTAAAATGAGATTGGTGCTTCTAAATTTTGATCATTAATCTGAGTCAGCACTGTTACATAAGATGAGGCGGATGCGAGAGTATATAGCATGAAATGAGTTGAAAAATTGGGAGTGCTTAAAGCAGGGGCATTAATGATTGATTGTTTGATAGAATCAAATGCCTCTTTCTCTGCACGTTCCCATTTAAACACCGAATTTTCTTTGATCATCGTTTGCAATGGTAAAATAATCTGGGAAAAATCTGTAGCAAATCTTTTAACAAAGTTAATTTGACCCAAAAATGACTGCATGGATTTTTTATTATGAGGGAATGGAATATTAGAAATCTCTTTAATTCTATCTGGATCAATATAAATACCATCCTTTGAAACAATGAAGCCAAGAAGCTTTCCTTGATTAAGAGCAAAAAACGACTTCTTTGGATGAAGCGAGATACCATACCTTCTGCATCGCTCAAGGATTTGTTTCAAATAACGTAAATGATTAGATATTTTCTTGGAAAATATAGTAATATCATCTAAATAGACAACTACTGATTTATTGATCAATCCTTTGAATGTTATGTCCATTTCTCTCTGGAATGTAGCTCCAGCATTGATAAGTCCAAAAGGCATTTTTTGGTAAGCATAAGTTCCCCACTTTGTTCTAAAGGTAGTTTTAAGCATGTCCTCAGGGTGGACAAAAATCTGGTGATATCCTGAAAACCACCTAAAAAGGACATTAACTCAGAACGAGCTATTGAATGGAGTGTTTGCTCCATGGTAGGTAAAGGGAAGTTATCCTTTTGGCTTCACTTGTTAATATTTCTAAAATCGATACAATTACTAATGTCGCCATTTTTCTTTCTTACTGGCACCATATTGGACACCCAGTTTGAATGTCTGAGAGGAAAAAATATCTTAGCCTTCAAGAGTTTATTTAGTTCAGCCTTTATTTGAATGTCTAGGTTAGGATGAATCTTCCTTAACTTTTGTTGCACTGGATTTTGTTTGGAAAGCATTGGAATAGTATGATGAATGATCAATGCATCGTATGTTTTCAAATCATCATATTTCCATGCGAAGACATATTTGTTTTTCTGCAACAATCTAATGAATGTTGTTCTTTCTTCTGAAGAAAGTCCTAATCCCAAATTGATGTTGGTAGGAGTTTGGAGGCAACATTAGCTAGTAGGTCTGCTGTCGCATTCTGGGACCTAGGGATGGGAGAAATATTGAATGCTAAAAATTGAGATATGAGTTCCTGCACCAAAGACTGATAGTGTTTGAGATGACTAGAAAGGCAATGAGTTGTATTTCTAACTTGTTTTATAACAATTTCTGAATCACCAAACACTTTCAAATATTGAACTTTAAGACTAATTGCTTTGTAGAGTCCTTGATCTAAGGCCTCATATTCGGCTGTATTGTTTGCGGATTCAAATTCCAATTTGTATTGTTAACACCCAGGTTGTTCCCTATGACTCCCAAGGGAATACGGCCGGGGTAACCACTAACCAATCTTTTGATCACCGTTTCTAGCCAAATTGTGATCAGAGAGGGCTCTCTCTTTATGATTTGTATCTGTTATGATAGTTTTTAGGCTAGGTATTATGCACAGGTTTTGTTTATGTTTTGGTTGAAGATTTTCTTTCAGGTCTTGTGATATAATGTTCAAAGAGTCAAATATCATTGGGCAATGGAGTCTATAGCTGTAGGTGTCTAGAAACCTTGAGGTGAATTGGTGAAACTTACAGGGCCATTTGGATACTTCATACAACAAAATTTTTGATTTATAACACAAACAGGTGAAAAAACTAGTGAAAGCAATTAAGAATTTTCACTAAAGTATTTAAGTATTTCCACCAAACTAGATATGAGAAACGGATAGATGTCTCAGGAGCAAACTTGAATTCCTGGGAATGTCTATCACTGTAAAAGATATAGTTTTAAAGTGCAGCAGTTAAGAATTACGCTTCATTCACTGTATCTGAAGAAAACATGGATAATAGCTCAGATTGAGTTCAGGGTAATCAGTGATTAAATCCTGGAACTATTCTTCTACTTTTCTATTAAGTGTAAAACATTTAAACCATAAAAGAGAACAAAAGACTCGAAAACATGTAACACAGAGATTTAAGAAAGACTTATTGTTTTATGAAACACTCTGGAATCCTGCAACATTCACCATTCATCACAATGCATCAAGGTACGCCAAGCTTTGGAAGTTCCATTCACCCTTTGTATTATTTCTCTGAGAAATTTCCAGCAAGTGAGATCTCCGAAATGAAAATAACAACAACCCCATTCAGCTTATGTGCGGGGTGAATATATACGTTGATTTTTAAAAAAATATCTGAGTTCTAAGTTAACTCAGACTTAATATTCTCACCAACTTTTGAGATATTTTTATCAGAAATTTATTACAGCATTGAATACAAAATAAAGGCATCTTGATGTTTTGTCAGAAGATACTTTGGCCTTTGGGAGCTGCTGAGTCGGTTGGGGATGTGTTGTTCAAAATGTGGCAAGCTGTCGTCGTTAGTGATGAATCACTTTATGGATGCTTTTCAAACATTAATCCTTTTACACTTGTCTTCTGGTGACCTGAGCTGGCAGTAGCCGAATGTCTTGAAACTACCGTGGCAAAATTTGGAGCATGGCCTGCCACCAGTCCTCCTTAGGCATTTGATGCCTCCGAATTTTAATTAGAGTCTCATCAAGCTCTGTATATCTGAAAAAACTAGGAGGAGTTTCAAATAAATGATTTACCTCATTTTCAACAAAAAATGAGCCTTCGAGCTTAGTGTACAAGCTCTGTCCTGTTGGAGGAACTGTTTCCTCAGAAGTACTGCTGGATGCAGTGATTTGATTTTCAATGTAAGCGGCCACCCTGTTTGTAAATTGATCTCTGCTGATCAATTTCCCTGTGCTGCTCAACAGGCTAGGCAGTCCTCTTGCTTGTAGCATTCCCATTCTGAGTTTATAATCTTCAACTTCAGTCTGTATCTCATAACTTTTTCTTTCTGCCGTCTGTACATAACCTCTGAGAGTTAGCACCTTTTTAGCCATGAGGATGGCCTCTGTTCTGTTGGTGATTCCAACGGCTGCCAGCTCCTCTTTGTCTTGCCTGTTCAAAAATTCTATCAATTGGCTAGCTTGCTCAGGTCTGTTTCCTAACACTGTCTTGGCTCTCTGGACATCTGTCTGGGCTTGTACAATTAAATCCATATGCTCATGCATTGTTTTAATGGATTTCCACTGTTTGATAATAGCTTGGGTAATTTTATTCCACAGGATTCTTTTGATTTCTGCCATAGTATTTTCCAGATTGAGCTCCTTCTCCAGGGCCTTTATTTTATCTTTTTGAGCCTTAATCTGTCTGCCCTGTTCTGCTACCGTTATCTTTGATTGGTCATATTTGGCATCTATCTCTGCCAGTTTTTCTTTTGCTTTCCTTATTTCATCTGCCTGTAGCTCCATTGCCTTGACAGCTTTGGTTAATTCTTCTACACTGGGGTGGGCATCTGTAGCTGCTGTTGTACCTGCTGCTTCTGTTGTGGGGGCCACTGCTGCCCCAGAAGTTGTTGCTGTTGTGGAATCTGTTGGAGGAACTTGGAGTGTAGATCTTCCCTGTTTGTCTTGCAATGCTCCTTCCAGCTCTTTCTCTAGTTCTTGGATCCTTTGATCTTGCTGTAATAAGAGGTCAAGTTGTTCATTAACTTGCTTTTCCTTTTGCAATTCAGCTGTCTGAGGGTGTTCTGTGGGTAACAGCTTCAACCTCTTCTTCATGGCATTTAGATCATCATCCTTTTTCTTTATGAGGGCTTTTACCCCGGTTGGATCACTAGGGTCATGTCCTAGATCAACAATAATCTCCTCAAGAGATTTTATCCTATTGTCCTTGGCCTTAGAGGACAACCTCTCAAAGTCTAGTTGAGTGTTTGTGTTCTTCAAAGATTCTTTCAGCTCATGAGCTAATGTGGCCTTCTCTACCAAGGTGGCATAGACCATCTCCCCGGTCTGCTTGTGGAGCTCGATTTGGTCCATAGGATGTATGTCTTTGGCCAGGACCTCCACCCTTGTTTTGATGAAATCTGCAGTTGTCATTGGGTGCGGCCCCTTGGGTTTGAAATGGCTGAATATCATTTTTTCCTCTTTGAAGTCGTAGACCGACATCAACCTTTCCTGCTGGGCTGGAGTGGCATCTATAAACTGTTTGTAAAGCTCAGCCCTCAATAACTCATTTGCTGCCTTGATTTCCTTGAAGGTAGCCTTAGCACTTTTAAGCTTCTGGCTTTGCTGAGAAGAGGATGACACCTCCAAACCAAGCTGTAAATTCTGCTCCTGCTGAAAGGAGCTTGTCCCTGTATGTTGGCTGCCTTCCCTGTCCTTTGCTGTATCGTTCAAGACATCTTCAGTGATGTCTTCCACCTCTGGGGAATCTGCCCTTTGCCTTTTGGCCTCTGGCTGGTGGGAGGATCCACTGAGGGGAGTGGACTCTTCTCTTTGCCTTTTAGTACCCCTCTCTTCATGTGCTGGGGTCTGCAAAACTGAGGTAGTTAGTGGCTCAATTTGAGGTGGCGGTGTTTGCATTAGGGGGGTTTCTGGCAGCCCAGTTTGTGGCAGAACAGTTTGTCCTTGTTGCTGCTCTGTTTGTTGATCTTTTTGCTGTGATTGTTGTTCTGACTGTTCCTTTTTTGCTTCATCCTCTGCATCCATTTTTCCTTTTCCTTTATCTAAGCCTGGTGCTGGTGTAGAGAGTGTCTGCGGCGCTGTCCTGGTAACTGAGGTCCCTCCTCCCACTGATTGAGGCAATCTGAAAGGTACCTGGAGCACATAGTCCAGGTCAATAGTCTTCTCAAGTTCTTTCATATTTTTAAGCATTCTTTCTTCTTCAGTTAAGCTCTCAACTGGAGTGTCCAGCTGCCATTCTTGTAAGTTGGCATACTTTTCTATGTGTGGGTAGTGGCAGTGTTTAATCCCTAGGAGTCTGTACTTAGTTCTCCTAGCAGTGATGAAACCTTGAGGGTCATAAGGGACCCATCGAAAACTGTATGACAATTTATATTTGTCCTTGAGGATCGGGTCTGCAGATTCCCATCCTTCCTTCTTGTTCATGATGAAAGGACCCAACTCATTTTTGAAGTTAAGGTGTGCCTTTTTCTTGGAGCTGTGGAAATGGGTAAGGTCTGACTGAATCAATTGCCTGTAATACTCCAAGGCAAATAATCTCATAGTAACATACTTGGGTAGCCTGTATGGACAGAGCTCACAGCCATATACTCTTAACACAGTATGGTGTTCATATAGGTACCAATCACCTATTTTGTACTTCTTAGACAGCTGCAAAGCTTTCTTGATCTCATTAGATACTCTGGGTGGAGGGGACTTCATAAGCATGCAGGAGACTGGGTATACAAACTGGTCAACAAATTCACAGTAGGTATAGGGTGAATTTGTGATTTCATGATAGACTGAGGTCCAGAAAATGACAGATCTCTTCTCTCCTTTGTTATCCAGCCTTCTGATGTAGCATGGGAAAGCTTCAGAATGATAAAACATGAACAGGTGGTAGATGTAAGCTGAGTATCTGAAGACCCCCTGTCTGTCCATTTTGCTCAATTGATCATGAATCCTATTGGCTATGAACTTAGCAAAGTTATACTTTCGGGCAGGGGGTTGACGTGGGCTGTAAGCAGACAGCAATACGAGCATGGCTTGATCCACATGCTTACTGTTTTGGTAACCTAACACATAGGCTATCATGTCTAGTAGCAGCCTGCCTGAGTCATTGAAATGTTCATGCAGATAAGGGGGTGGCCCTGTAGGCTGGCACTCAGCTCTCATGTAGTTCCTGGTGACCTTTTGCAGCTCCTCACTGGTCATCTTGTCACCAGCTTCCAGCAAGTACCTCATCGAGAATGGGACTAGCAACTCCGTTTGATCAAACTGCAACATCTTGTTGATGGACTCAACATTTATATAAAAAAGGATCCTCCCTGATGGAGTATTGACAGCTCTGTGCTCCAGATCATAGTTTTGAGCACATAAGTGAATGATTTCAGGGAAAACATTCACAGCTGGGAGACAGTAATAGGGCAGGTTTGACTCCCACATTCCATCTGTACCAAGTCCCTCCTTATGGTCTTCCCTCAGTGTAGTGAAGGTCTTCAAAAAGTCCCTGTCCCCCTCAAAGTCATTGATGAGACAATCCTTGTCAATAATTGGCAAGGCCTCCAGTTCCTTATTGGTCTGATTCAGTGGAGTAACACTGAGGGAAGAGGATGCAGAGGCTGCCATGATTTAATCTGTATGTGTGCAGGGAGAGGTAAAAATTTGATAAGTCTTTGAAGACTTAAGCAGCAGGAAAACTGTACACCGTGTGATGTCCTCTTCTAGTGTCAAATTGTAAGCAGGTTGGTAAAATGCTGTAAAATCTCAGGGATGTGGATTGCCTAAGGGGACGCTGCAGGGACAATGATAATTTATTAGGAAGAGTGCAGGTGGCCTGTACTTGGCAAAAGGGAACAATGCCAAGTACCTCGGGGGCAAATTTTGCAGTTTTAACCCGCGAACTGATTTCTCCAATGTCAAATTGTGGCTTAGGGATGGGGCAAGTTGCTTGGGTTTGGTTTAGGTGCTCAGGTGGAGCTGAATTAAGTGAATTTACCAGTCTTTAATGGTGAATTCTACAGAGAATTGGAATTCATGGGCAAAGTGGAAGGAAATGGCAAAATACCTGGAAAATCGACTTGGAAGCTCGCTGGCCGGGTTGTGGCGACTTGGTGCCGTCGAATTCTGAACTTTGAATGGTCGGATTGTCGAATTTGATGGCTGAGTGAGAGGTTTCGCAGCATCTGTTGGCAACGGCTAGTTTCTCTTTCGCATGAAAATGAGCGAAAACGACTCATTTAGTCGTTTAAATCGTTAAATTTGGCAAAAGTGTGCATTTGGCGCTTTTCCGCCGATGACGTCAGCATGACGTCATGGCGGGGCCCAGGTACGGAGGTGACGTGGCGGCTGAGGTGTTCGCCAGGGTGGCAGGACACGGTGGCGGGCGGGTACAGTGGTGGGTCCGCGTGGAGGGCCACGGGACGCTGGGGCGGGTACCGGCGAGGTGACGTCAGGGTGACGTGCAACTGACGTGGGAGGAAAGTGGTATTAGGGGTGGCGGTAAGCGGGTTCCCCGCACCACCTTTGGGCAAAGGCGGTAATGGGGAGGGGGGCTCCGAACAACCCCGCCGCCTGCCACGCGTCCCCTGTACGGGATGGCCAAAACCATTTTCCCCGGACGCTAAAGGTCGGCAGGTCGGGGAGTGAAAATGACCGCCCACCTTTAGATCCGGGCGACGGAGATCTGACGACTGGCGGGCCTTCCGACTGGTCGAGCATGTTGGGGAGGGGTCCTGCCAGCGTAATAAAATATTCAATTTAATGATTGGGCGAAGGACTATAGAAAAAGTGGGTTTTTTCGCAAATTTTTGGTTTTTTTGGTTTTTTCAAGGGTTTATATAGGAAAATGGGGTTTTTGTGCGTTTTCAGCAGAGAGACGGTGAGGGTTGAGGGACAGGATTTCTGCTCATAACCAGAGGTCAGAGCACATCCAAGACAAGGTTGACCACAGTCCCAGGTGAACTGAAGTCCCCTTAGACCATTTACTTGGCTATAATACCAAAAGGAGAATATGTAGATAATGCTGGGATTTATACACCTTGGTGTTAGTAATATTAGGAAAAAAGGTGATATAAGGGATTTATATAGTAGGGTTAGTGTTAGTTATGGAGGAAGGGGTAAGTGGATGTGGAAACCATTGAGTTTATGTGAAACAAGCTTGGTTTCAAGAGTAGATCAAAATGAAAAGATTTTTAGACAAGAAATGTGGCTTTTAAAGATTAAGAACCACCATGAAAACTTAGTCTTTTCCATGAATCTCAGGCTAGTGAGGGAATGTTAGAAATGAAATTGGAGGGGAGTGAGGGAAATTAGTCATGCTCCCAGCTGTAATCTTTTGCCTTGCTGCCCACCATCACCAATCTTGCAATGATAGGGATAACCTTTCTGCAACCCCAGCTACCTACCCAGCTACTTGCCTAGCATTTTATTTCTTCTTGGAGGGTGCATTTGGACTTGCAGACCCTTACTTGCCTTTTCTTTTCCTTGGCTTTTTCTTTTGCTCTTTCTATCTACTTCTACCCTTATCTCTTCCAAGGTCCCAGATTAAGTTGTTGGGATCCTTTTCTTCTCTACCTAAACTAGTTGTCTGCCCAGATTAAACAGTTTGGACAGACTTCTTTCTCTAGTCTACAACACAAAATTGAACACATGGCATGATCCAGATTAGACTGTTGGATCATCCATCAAAATTTGAAATAAGGTCATCAACATTTGAAACACTTTACACACCTTCTTTCTCTTTAGGAAATATGGGATCTTTGTGAACTCAAAGCAGAGCATATTTGGACTTTCTCTTGCCAATCATGAAATATGAAACCTATTGGTATAGGTATCCAACATGTATGATAACATAGTTTTTTCTCCCTCGGGACTAACTGAAATACATCCTACTCCTGCACCTTCACTAGATTTAGACCCATCAAAGTATAATGATCAAAATAAAGAATTATCAACAATTTTATTTACAGTTTCTTCAGTAATATTAACACATCTTGATCTATCTGTTTGTGAAAACATTTTGATTTGAGATGTGAAATTATTAACTGAGAAAGGAGATGGTTGGGCAGTGAAATTTCCAAAGAATGATTCAGATGAGTAATTCCCCAAAATATTGTTATTGAATGCTATTGGTTTATTTTCTTGCTCGAATTTAGTAACAATATGGGTCATGTGTTTCTCCCGATCGATATTGATCTGATTTGGCTTTCCTTTATAAGGTAGCCACATATGGGACCAATCGGTGGAAATATAACCATGGAGTTTCTCACACCAGTCTCTACTCAAAATCAAACCATGGAATTCAAGTATATCAACGATTAAAATATCAATTCTCTGAACCACTCTTGGATCAGCTAATAACCTAATAGTCACTGAGTTGATTTCCCCTAAAACCTGGACCTTACCTCTATCCAACTGTATAATATGAATTGCAGACTTTTGGGGTTCAATATTCATTTTTGAACAAAATGAAGCTGGCATTATATTAGAGGAAGACCTGAGTCAATCAAACAGTTGTGTAGATGTCTATTATAGATTTCATAGGTTAAGAGGAAAGGAGAAGTATGTGAATTCTATCTATCTCCAATTAAAACAACATCAGTAACTTCCACTCTAGCAGGAGGTGGTTGACATGAATCATTAGCAGCTTTAGACAATACATCATTAGGAAGAGGTGAAGAAGGTACAACATTTAGCTCCTTAAGAAGTAATTTTTGTTGATGTTTGAGTTTGCTATGTTCAAACATAGTAATATTTTCTTTTGTCTTCTTCATATCTTCGATAATATTATAGTCCATAGAATTTGTAACTACTATTGTATTAGATGTTGAAGGTGAATTTGAAGATGATGGCTGATTTTGGGATGGTATGGCCACAACTTTATTTGTGGGAACCTTTTCTTTGGTAGTAGTGGTACTTGCATTCATTTTCTTTGAAGTTGTCTGAATAGGTTTAGGAGTACCCTTACTCCTGGTAAGCACATGGAAAGCTCCCTGTTCATTCTCTGTATCGGAATTAGGTAAAATAAAGTCCCACATCCCATGACATTCTACAGTCTCCTCTTCTTCAGGTTCCATGGATGATAAGATTGTTTCATCCTCTTCTTCTTCTTCAGGATCTGAATCTGCATTGGATATAGCATTTGGTGGCTTTGATTCAGGTTTCTTAAAATTTCTAAATGGCCTTTTTGTTGAAGTCTAGCTACTTGATTCTTGATTTCTACCATCTCATTTGACATGGTCTTAAGAACTTTTTGGAAACCCTTCATATCATATGGATCTTTAGGGTTTTTCTTTTTTGAATCATCTTTGAAAGAAACTTTTTTGGGTTTTCTATCTTCAAGAGCCGCTTTTTTTTCTAAAGCAATAATGCATTTCTCTACAGCAAGTGCCACTTTCATGTTTTCAGCGAAAGTTGGCTTTGCAGCTCTATCTACAAAAATAACTATATTTGAAGGTAGGGCTATTATATATCATTCACTTCTGATTTTCTCACTTGGTTTAGAGGCGGTTAGAATCTTATTCAAGAGTTTATTGAATCATGAGTTGAACTCCTTTATACGTTCTTTGGATTCTATCCTAAGATTTGAGAGATCGTTGATTAATGTTGCTAAAGATCTATCATCGCCATACTTAGTCAGAAACTATTCTTGAAAAATGTTCCAACTTGTAATGGATCGAGAGGGTAGGGAAAAATACCAAGACCCAGCTCATTCTTGTAAAGTATAAGGGAAAAGCCTAACTACAACCTTTCCTCTATTACTCCTTTTAAATTAACAGACGACATGAAATTGTTAATATGCTCATCGGCTTGTGTTCCTGCATTTAGGTTATATTTCGGCAACCATTTTTTAGGATGATTTGGAAATGGATGTAATGGTGCAGGCATAGTGACCGCACCCAGATTACTCCATGGATTCTGAGCCATTGTCAAATTAATACTAGATGATATTGCCAATGAAATTCCAGATGTTTGGTAAGGAGTTGATATTGAGGTTTGAGGTGGTTGGGATATTGAAGTTCCTGATCCCTATTGCACAACAATGTGAAATGGAGGGGTGGATGGCTGACTTCGCACTGGATAAGATGAGATGGAGGATGATGATGAGAAAGTCTCATTGTCAGATCCTTCAGTAGTCTTTTTTTCCCTTTTCCTTTTGGGTAAAGGCAACTCAGTAGGTTCAATACCGAGCTTTGCGCTTTGAAGTCTGGTGAGAGGGAGAGGTGGATTCAATTACGAAGTTTCACTGCCTTGAGATACCTCAGATTTCTGTGGTGATATCGAAAAGCCTTCAAGTTTATGGATGAGAGACTGAACTTTAGGAGACTCAGCACTTAATCGTTCTATGGTATGTTGGGTTTGAGCAGTTGTGGTTAGCTCCTCTTCTTCTCATTTGTATATTGGTGTTCCCGCATGCAAATGGGAGGTCCGAGGTGAGTTGGAGGGAGATTTACTCTAAGAATGGGTTATATATTTGGGTTTACTCGCAATTCATAATTCATGCCCTTCTTCTAGCACCAAAAATGTTGATGCCTTGAAAGTCGCTGCAACAACATTGCGGAAAACCACTCGGTCCGAACCTTAAAGGTAGCTCCTTTTCCATTTGGTGTGGTGGCTTCAACTGGAAATAATGGGACCAGCTTCCCAATAATTGGTACATATGATGGATAAGTGATTGATTCTCTAATATATAATGATAATGGATGAATGATTTAATCTAAAAAGTAAAATTATAAACAACTATCCTATCCCGAGAAATTTATGGTTTAGTGTAACTTTTGACGATCTTTATCTACAAACAGGCATATAGACGACTCTGTTGGTAAACAAAGACATTTATTTATATAATAATTAGTTTTTTCAAGTAGTTGAACAGAGTAATCATGAAAACATTATTACACTATTCTTCATATATATCATTGACATATATATGATTGAAATAATAACACTCCTTAGACATTCAATACTGATAAGTATAAATACTGTTGTTAAAACACATACATATATCCAATGAATCAATGATAGCAATATTAAGTAAATGATGATTCACATGAAAGAATGAAACAAGAGCATAGATAATAGTACCATATGTTATTTGGATCACTCCCAATATCAATCGCATTCAGATTCCTTCTTCTAACTTACAAACTCTTCCATAACAAAGCAATAGTGAATATTTCATGAAAGCTTTCTTTGTTAAAATTCATAATATTGGCCCAGTCTTCATAAAAAATATATTAGAAGCACAATAGTGTGACTTACTGATTTGAGTTTATGCAAAAACTGAGGACCCTTTCCGAAAGCATGAAAGGGCCTATAAATAATATCTAGGCTAATTAATTATGAAATAAAAGTGCTATTAGGTGGTACAACTGAATCATGAGAATCTCCTTGAGATAGGCCTATTTGCAGTCAGCGGCATGATTCACTGTTTTGGATGATCTTCCTTTCACTTCAGCTGACATATAACAAGCATTGGTTCCAATTCTAGAGGGTGACTTAGACGAGAACGCAGTTGGGCTGAGTATGTGGCATCATGGATTTCAGGAATCATGTAACCGATTGCATCGGTTAAACATTTGAGTGCTTCCCTTTGACTGTATGGTTTAACTAAGAAAAAACAAAAGGTATCCCAAGTTAAACTTTGGATGTCGGCGATTAAGCTTACATTCTTCTCCAATTCTTGATTGCATGTTTGTTCCAATGATTTGGCTGATGGCAATTTACCTGGAGTGCACTGTGAGATCAAGGTAGACAGATAAAGAATGCCATTGATTACTCAATTAAATTACTGGTTGATAATCTTCATCTTGAGGTTTCTCTTTCTTCTTTCATCAATTGTGACTGCCATTCTAGGAAAAGGATTTATTTATGTGATTCTAGAATTTTAGGCAGATTCGTGCCTTTCCCTTCACTGGTTTTTTGCCAAACAAGAAAGTTGGTTAAAGTCTCATCGGCCTGTTCCAAATCCTGCCTAGCATCGACTAATTTGTCAATTATTGATGAAGTAATCTCACAGAGGGGCTCAACAAGGGAAATATTATGACATAGCAATTTTAGCTGTGTAATCAATGCCTTATTGATCTGGAGAGCTTCAGACTTGAAATCTGCTGGTTGAGGAAGACTCTTGAACTTTTCTACTTGGTGTGATAGTTGAGCAATTTTCTCATCTTTTGTCTTACTCATTTTTTCATTCATTGTCTTTAACCTAGCCAATGTTTGTGTACTGTGCTTAGGTCTATCCTCTGCTTCTCCTTAAGTAATTGCTCATTTAGTTGGTTGTTTACCTGCTGCTGTGTTGATAGTTGTTGTTCTAACTGTTCTATTTTTTATTGTCTTTCGGACACTTGTGACTGCAATGAAATAATTGTTTGGTCTCTTTCATTAAGTAGATTTCTTACTTCCGAGGCGTTATCCATAGTGGCTATCAAATAGGCTCCGGCATACTGAGAAAGTTTTGTGAGCTCAACGGAAGGATTAAATTCTTCTTTCCACACCACATTAGCCATCGCTGTTTGTGCTGGTGAAAGGGAAGACTGATCAAGTCTTCTCTTTTTCCATTGTCTTTTCACTACAGCCCTGTTTTTGGGACTATAAAGGACATCTAATGGTGGTATGTCTTCTATCTACAAAACAATCTGATCAGATGGATTCTTAGGAATTATCTCTACATCTTTGCTGGTGCATAGGCTAATGGTCCCATCAATTTGGACCATAGTTGTTGTTGTCTCTTCACTGAATGTTACTTGAGGTGTGCAGAAACCTTGTCAAGTCTCGGGATTACTTATAATGGAGTCAAATTGTTGCCATTCTTTAAGGAGTTTGGGATCAATCCAAGTATCTATATCAATATGTTCGCCGCCCTGTTTCTTTTCTTTCTCCTACTCTGTCTCCTGCTCTGGCTCTTTTCCTTTCTCGAGAATCTTCTCTATTGCAAGAGGTTTGTCAATAATTTGTTTTTGAGGCTCACTTGAATGGGTTGTTGGGGTAGTAGCTAATAAGTCTAGAGGTAGAATTTGCAACCTCTGTGCTTTGAGCCTATTAAATTCTACCAGACCTTCATCTTAATATCTCATTTTGGCCAATGTTTTTACCTAAAATAATGATTATGCTGAAGAAAACAGGTCATCAAATTCATCTTTTTCATGATCAGACATTGTAAGTTTGGCTTGCTCAAGAACATTATAGGCAACTTTCCTTGGATCGTATTGCCTATTAGGAATGGTTGCAAGATTGAGCATGTTTATTTTTCATGTCTCCTTTTCCACATGTTTGTAATCATGTAGAGTGTAAACACTGCATCTCAAAGGAAATGTAGGCCACTCCTGCTTTTTAGAATTCCTTAGAATTTTGGATGTTCCTACTGTCGTTATCTGGTAGGCCAATTCTTGAGATAATAGCTTATCAGGTATATATAGAGGAAGGACATGGGGTCTTCCAAGGCTACCATAAACACTTATATATGTGAACTTGTCTTCCACAAACCAATTCCCTAGAACAGTCAAGTCAATCCCTACTTCCTCAGAAATCCTTGGGGCAGGCTCATAAAAAATGGCATAATATATAGGCAACATGAAACCATTACAGATTTGGTACAAGTCGTCTTGATAGTGCGCCTTCCATAACATTTGATGATAAATGTGGATTGGCTTAGGGTCTTCTGAAGTCCATCTCCACCCGAGTATAGGATATTTACAATTATAGCAAAGAATATCCATAATATAAGCATTGTAATAAAAGGGGGAATGGTCCTCCTGGTTTTACGTGAATTTGATTTAATTCAAGAATTGCAGTGGCTAATTTATCGAACAATATTTTTTCCCAATCCATCACATAACTATTAACCATCGCTTCCATTAAAGGAACCATTTTAATAGTGAAATTTGTAGAGTCATGCATTCCCCACATTCTACACATCATTGCCCCAACATAACAGTAAGGAGATGACAATGAATCCACATAGTACTTACCCGATGATTCATGTTTGTGCTTTGCGGGGTTCTGTCTCCATTTCTTAATTGGGGATGATTCAACCTCGTTCTCCTCTACGAACTTTTCAAGAAAGGCTTTGTTGTATTTCTTTTCAGGTTCAAGAAAGTGATACATCTTCCTTAAGTCATCAGGCTAAAATGAGCCAAAAATCCTTCCGTCAATTGTGCAAAACGTTCTATTTGAAATTGGAAATTCTTCTACCACCCACCTTACTACCTCACTGTATGGAAGAATTTTCTCACGTGTTGCTATCCTGTGCAAATATGAATCGGCTAAATCTTTAAGGGAAGCTTCAGGTTTATTAGTTGAGTCTACAGTAGCTTCTTCCGATACTTCCTCAAGCTCCTCTGCTTCAATTAAATTGTACATGCTTTGCCAACTAGTATTTCCAAGGCCAAGACATGTAGTGTCTGAGATTAAACCTTTTTTACTTGGTCCTGGATCATTGGTTGGCTGCACTATTTCTATAGGAGTCACTGCTGATACGTATTTCTTAGATTTCCTTCCCATTTTTTTCAAATTCATTATTTCGGCGGAGTTCTGCACAAGGAATGAAACCAACGTGATATAGAGAATAGCTAGTATAAACCAATATGAAGGAATTATGTCAATTAACGGATAATAAAGGATTAAAGTGAAACTACGGCAAATACAATATGAAGCAAAATTTCGCCATAAAGGCTTCATTAGTTGGCCATTTAACCTGTCAATGATGGTAAAGGAATTTTTAAATACCCATTATATCATTTATATGATGAATGATCCATTCAAGCATGGCTTGGATTCTTTGGTGGCTAATCAGAAGAAAGTCGCAATCAACGATTAGTAATGTGCATGGAAAAGCTTCAATATTTGTCCAAAATATCTTTCGATTGCCAAAAGGTGATACAACACCTGCAAGCTTTTTAATTATGTTTTTGAAACATGCGCCTTGATTTAACGCATCACAATCGGAGATGGATTAGGGTATTATTACTTATGCTCTTGTAATTTCGCCGATCACCGATTGTGATATGCCTTATCGCATCAGAGAATTTGAAAGTGCCTTTAAACATGCGTTGGTTTGTTACCCCCGATTGCTGATAGCGATGTCACTTTGGTGAAATGACGGAGGGTCTTTCATTATACTTGCAATTCGCCTTTCCTGATATCTGATGGTTATTTTCTTTTTGGATCAGTGTAAGTCAATGGGTGTTTGTATATGTTTTCCTTATTATTGCGATATGCGATCTTGCAATCGATTTATCGCAATAATAAAGAACTTTATATTTATTTACAAGACCGAATTTATTTCTATTCAAAAGGTTTGTTTTAAAATATATCATTTCGATTGGAACTTTTGATGAAGTTCTTCTAATGATGAGTTAACACTAATTTATTCACACATCTAAGTTTAAAAGGGACCAATTTCATATTATGATTTTTTAAAGTAAAATTTTATGAAATGGGGGGTTGTTGTACAGCACAACAATTGGCGATTCAATGGGAGAAAGAGTTATCTCTGGGAAATGTTAAAATATTTAAACTTTCTTAATCTGGAAATCTTATCTGAGAGAAAAATTCTAATATAACTAGGCAATCATAAATTCTGAATATAATGATAACTATTTCTGCTATTTTCTTCTTGTGTTAAAACTAAATATGTTCTAAGTTTTAAATCAGCCTTAATTGGTTCATAATGATAAAATAAGAAACTTTTCCAACTTAGCTTTATAACGACTCCTTTGTCATAGGTAGAGCCTCTGTTGCCAGCAAACATTTATAGTCTCGACAGGTATACCTTTTAACTATTTGATCATTCATTATCCCATCCATTTCAGAGTATAATTGAAAAGAATGAATCCATAAATATGTTTCCATATTTTTGTATCACTTTTTCTTTTTTCTTATTTTGTAAGATAAAAGGACATTGTCCCGGTTTGGTGGCCAGTTCTTTGACAATCCCATTCATTGGTTGTAATTTAACTGAACAAGCTGGTTCGTGACGAGACCCCTTGTCTTATAATTATAAGCCATTACCCTATTTTGGTATGCACTATTGGTAATGTCCGTTGAACTATTCCCCTATGATCATGGTAAGCGGGCTTGTAATAAGACCTCTTATCTTTTATATCAACTATATTTTGGAATTACACTCTAAGTAATTATAAACGTTGATGAATGCAATGAACAATTTTCTCCTTAAGAGAACATGGATGACAGGGTGAGAATTGCAGATGCTAAGAATGAATTAGTTTCTGCTTTGTATTGATAACCGTTTTTCGGCTAGTTGAAAACATTAAAATGATTTACAATTCTTCTATGTCTTGAGAAGATTTCACAAAAATAAGATGGGGTTTCAGAATCTAAATATACTTAATTTCCTAGAAATTTTCCTTTTGTTTAAGGCTTCCATTTTTCAAAAGTAAATATCAGAACTATTTCTTTTGAGTAAATTTTTCCAATATAGAAAAAACCAATGGGCGGCTTCTTACAACTTTATTTTCCTAAGATTCTAAAAAATAAACTATGTACACATATTTATTGAAAATTGAATATTTACAAGGGAGAAGGGGTTACCTCCTTAATTGAAGAACTTTTTCAAGATAAGGTCGTTAACAGGAAGAGGATCTCTCTTTCCTGATAGATTTTGCAATATGAATGTGGAAGGGCCTATCTTTTTGCTGATTTGAAATGATCCAAGCCACATTTTCTAGAACTTAGTGTGTTTCCCTTTATCTTCATGGGATTTGTCTAATTTTAAAACTAGATCACCAGCATGTAATTGTTTAGAACTGGTAGAAGTTGTATCGAATGATGACTTGATAATTTGTTGATGTTTTGCATGTATGATTATGGCTTTTTCCCTTTCTTCTTCTAATTTCAAGATCTGATCATGTCTTAGTTGAATAGAAGATGAGGGACTTTCTTTAATAAACTGCACTAAAGCTAGGGATGGAAGTAGTAAATTTGCTGGTATGACAGCTTCCCTTCCATATACTATATTAAATGGAGAAGTGCCTACGAAGGCCTTCTATGTTATTTTTTCAGCCCATAGTGCAAATATCAAATATTTATGCCAGTTTTTATGATTCTGCTTCATAGTCCTCTTAATAATTTTGATCAGATTTTTATTGGTGGATTATGCTAAAACATTACCCTGAGGGTAGTAATTTGTAGAATACTTCAATTTAAATCCCCTTTTAATAGAAAACTCAAATATATAATTTGCAGAGAAATATGATACATTATGAAAAACAAAAGCATTTGGGACACCAAACCCGGTAATAATGAATTGATCTATGAATTCCATGATTACCTCAGAGTTTGTTGTCTTCAAAGGAATTGCTTCAACCCACTTAGTAAAGTAATAAATGGTGGTAAGGATATACTTATGTTGTTTGGATGAATGTGGAGTGATTTCCCCAATGATGTCCGATCCCCATTTCTCAAATGGTTGTTCAATGTTCACTGGTTGCAAAGGGAAGGTCGGCTTTCTTTGTCTTCCACTAGTGGTTTGACAACTTTGGCATTTCCTTACGTATTTATGAGTATCTCTAAACAGGGTGGGCCAATAATATCCAGAATGAATGATTTTGTGAGCTATTGCATCAGATCCAAAGTGTCCTCCTGCTGGTCCGTCATGTAGCTCCTGCAAAACCTTTTGTGCTTCAGGTTTTTATAAACATTTTAACAAAATTGAATCATAATTTCACCTAAACAATACATCATTCAAAATTATGAAGTTTTTTGATTTCAATCTAATGGCATGTTTCTTTTTATAGGAAATATTAGAAGGAGCATATCCATTTTTTAAATAGAAAATCAGATCTGCATATTGTGATTCAAGATTTGTGGTACTTGTCTGATTGATTTCTTCAGTATCTTCTGTACCGTGAAGCTCTTGAATATTGGATGCTCTTGCAAACAACCTACAAAAACCTTGGCCTTTGACAATCTTTGCTGGCTTGATTTCTAAGTCATATTGTTATAATGTTGTGACCCAATTTGCTCTCTTTTCTCCTAATTCCCTTTGAACTAGTAATTGTCTTACTGCTTAGAAAGGAACTATAACTTCTGTGTGAGCTTTCAAGAGAAAGGGTCTATAGTGTTTAATGGCTTTGTACACAACAAAGGCTTGTTTTTCAACTTTCGAGTAATTAAGTTCAAAACCTTGAATACTTGAGCTGTAAAATGAGATTGGTGCTTCTAAGTTTTGATCATTAATCTGAGTCGGCACTGTTGCATAAGATGATGTTGATGCGAGAGTATATAGCATGAAATGACTTGAAAAATTGTGAGTGCTTAAAGCAGGGGCATTAATGATTGATTGTTTGATAGAATCAAATGCCCCTTTCTCTGCAGGTCCCCATTTAAACATTGAATTTTCCTTGATCATCGTTTGCAATGGTAAAATAATCTGGGAAAAATCTAGAACAAATCTTTTAACAAAGCTACTTTGACCCAGAAATGACTGCATGGATTTTTTATTATGAGGGAATGGAATATCAGAAATCTTTTTAATTCTATATGGATCAATATAAATACCATGCTTTGAAAGAATGAAGCCCAAAATCTTTGCTTGATTAAGAGCAAAAAAGGACTTCTTTGGATTAAGCAAGATGCCATACCTTCTGCAGCGCTCAAAGATTTGTTTCAAATAATGTAAATAATTAGATCTTTTCTTGGAAAATACAGTGATATCATCTAAATAGACAACTACTGATTTATTGATCAATACTTTGAATGCTATGTCCATTGCTCTCTGGAATGTAGCTCCAGCATTGATAAGTCCAAAAGGCATTTTTGGTAACCATAAGTTCTCCACTTAGTTCTGAAGGTAGTTTTAAGCCTGTACTTAGGATGGACCAAAATTTGGTTATATCGTGAAAAACCATCTAAAAAGGACATTAACTCAGAACCAGCTACCAAATGGAGTGTCTGCTCCATGGTAGGTAAAGGGAAGTTATCCTTTTGGCTTGCCTTGTTGAGATTTCTAAAATCGATACAGATCCTAATGTCGCCATTTTTCTTTCTTACTGGCACCATATTGGACACCCAGTTTGAATGTCTGATAGGAAAAATTACCTTAGCCTTCAAGAGTTTATTTAGTTCAACCTTTATTTGGCTCTCTAGGTTAGGATGAATCTTCCTTAACGTTTGTTGCACTGGCTTTTGTTCGGAAAGCATTGGAATAATATGCTGAATGATCAATGCATCGTATGTTTTCAAATCATCATATTTCCATGTGAAGACATATTTGTTTTTTGGCAACAATGTAATGAATGTTGTTCTTTCTTCTGAAGAAATTCCTAATCCCAAATTGATGTTTCGAGGGTTTTCCTCAGTACCTAGGTTTATCAATTCAAATCTTAAAGTGGAACTCAGGAGCGTTGAATTGGTCACCTATTTAAACCTGTCTTTAATATCATAAAGATCTTTAAGCTTGACCACTAGTTTAGGTATTGAGTTTTCTTCTTGCTTTTCCTTCATTTGAATATCATGATCACTTTCATCAATAATTTGATCATCGTAGGACTTGTCAGAAGTCAAGAAATTTAAAATGTCTTCATCATGATTGAATACTTGGCAATTGGTGACGTTATCGAGAATTGATGGTCTAAAAATTAATTCTACTGAAAATCTCTAGGCCATAATCTTCGAATGGTAGGAGTTTGGAGGCAACATTAGCTAGTAGGTCTGTTGCTGCATTCTGGGACCTAGGGATGGGAGAAATATTGAATGCTAAAAGTTGAGATATGAGTTCCTGCACGAAAGACTGATAGTGTTTGATATGACTAGAAAGGCAATGAATTGTATTTTTAACTTGTTTTATAACAATTTCTGAACCACCAAACACTTTCAAATATTGAACTTTAAGACTAATTGCTTTGTAGAGTCCTTGAACTAAGGCCTGATATTCAGTTGTATTGCTTGTGCATTCAAATTCCAATCTGCATGATAACATACTTTTTTCTCTCTCGGGACTAACTAAAATACATCCTGCTCCTGCACCTTCACTAGATTTAGACCCATCAAAGTATAATGAACAAAATATAGAATTATCAACAATTCTATTTACAGTTTGCTCAGTAATATTAACACATCTTGATCTATATGTTTGTGAAAAAAAAAAATATTTGAGATGTGAAATTATTAACTGAGAAAGGAGATGGTTGGGCAGTGAAATTTCCAAAGAATGATTCAGATGAGTATTTCCCCAAAATATTGTTATTGAATTCTATTGGTTGATTTTCTTGCTCGAATTCAGTAGCAGTATGGGTCATGTGTTTCTCCCGATCGATCTTGATATGATCAAGTTTTCCTTTATAAGGTAGCCACATATGGGACCAATCGGTGGAAATATAACCATGGAGTTTCTCAGACCAGTCTCTACTCAAAATCAAACTATGGATTTCAGGTATATCATCGATTAAAATATCAATTCTTTGAACCACTCTTGGATCAGCTGATAACCTGATATTCATTGAGTTGATTTCCCCTAAAATCTGGACCTTAGTTCTATCCAACTATACAATATGAATTACAGACTTTTTGGGTTCAATGTTCAGTTTTGACCAAACTGAAGCTGGCATTGAGCAATCCCTAAGTCAATCAAACATTTGTGTAGATTTCTATTATAGATTTCATAGGTTAAGAGGAGAGGAGAAGTATGTGAATTCGATCTATCTCCAATTAAAACAACATCAGTAGCTTCCACTCTAGCAGGAGGTGGTTGGCCTGAATCATTAACAGCTTTGGACAATACAACATTAGGAAGAGGTGAAGAAGGTACAACATTTAGATCCTTAAGAAGTAATTTTTGTTGATGTTTGAGTTTGCTAAGTTCAAACATAGTAATATTTTCCTTTGTCTTCTTCATATCTCCGATAATATTGTAGTCCATAGAATCTGTAACTACTCTTGTCTTAGATGTTGAAGGTGAATTTGAAGATGATGGCTAATTTTGGGATGGTATGGCTGCATCTTTCTTTGTGGGAACCTTTTCTTTGGTAGTAGTGGTACCTGCATTCCTTTTCTTTGAAGTTGTCTGAATGGGTTCAGGAGTACCCTTACTCCTGGTAATCACACGGAAATCTTCCTATTCATTCTCTGTATCGGAATTAGGTAAATTAAAGTCCCACATCCCATGACAATCTATAGTCTCCTCTTCTTCAAGTTCCATGGATGATAAGGTTGTTTCATCCTCTTCTTCTTCTTCAGGATCTGAATCTGCATTGGATATAGCATTTGGTGGTTTTGATTCAGGTTTCTTAAAATTTCTAAATGACCTTTTTGTTGAAGTCTAGATACTTGCTTCTTGATTTCTAGCATCTCATTTGACATGGTCTTAAGAAATTTTTGGAGACCCTCCATATCATATGGATATTTAGGGTTTTTCTTTTTTGAATCATCTTTGAAAGAAACTTTTTTGGATTTTCTGTCTTCAAGAGCCACTTTTTTTTCTAAGGTAACAGTGCATTTCTCTACAGCAAGCGCCTCTTTCATGTTTTCAGCTAAAGGTGGTTTTGCAACTCTATCTACAAAAACAGCTATATTTGAAGGTAGGGCTGTTATATACCATTCACTTCTGATTTTCTCACTTCGTTTAGAGGCAGGTGTAATCTTATTCAAGAGTTTATTGAGTCGTGAGTTTAACTCCTCTATAGGTTCTTTGGATTCTATCCTAAGATTCGAGAGATCGCTGACTAACATTGCTAAAGATCTGTCATTTCCATACTTAGTCAGAAACCGTTCTTGAAGAATGTTCCAACTTGTAATGGATCGAGAGGGCAGGGAAAAATACCAAGACCCATCTCATCCTTGTAAAGTATAAGGGAAAATCCTAACAACAACATCTTCCTCGGTTACTCCTTTTAAATTAACAGACAACATGAAACTGTTAATATGCTCATCGGCTTGTGTTCCTGCATCTGGGTTAAATTTTGACAACCATTTTTCAGGATGATCTGGAAATGGATGTAATGGTGCAGGCATAGTGACTGCACCGAGATTACTCCATGGATTCTGAGCCATTGTCAAATTAATAGTAGATGATATTGCCGATGAAATTCCAGATGTTTGGTGAGGAGTTGATATTGAGGTTTGAGGTGGTTGGGATGTTGAAGTTCCTGATCCCTGTTGCACAACAATGTGTAATGGAAGAGAGGATGGTTGACTTCGCACTAGAGAAGATGAGATGGAGGATGATGATGAGAAAGTCTCACTGTCACATCCTTCAATAGTCTTTTTTGCCCTTTTCCTTTTGGGTAAATACAACTCAGTAGGTTCAATACCAAGCTTTCTGCTTTGAAGTCTGGTGAGAGGGTGAGGTGGATTGAATTGCGAAGTCTCACTGCCTTGAGATACCTTAGATTTCTATGGTGATATCAAAAAGCCTTGAAGTTTATGGATGAGAGACTGAACTTCAGGAGACTTGGGACTTAATCGTTCTGTGGTATTTTGGGTTTGAGCAGTTGTGGTTGACTCCTCATCTTCACGTTTGTATACTGGTATTCAAGCATGCAAACAGGAGGACCGAGGTGAGGTGGAGGGAGATTTACTCTCAGAATGGGTTATAGATTTAGGTTTACTCGCAATTCACAGTTCATACCCTTCTTCTTGCACCAAAAATGTTGATGCCTTGAAATTCGCTGCAACAACATTGGGGAAAACCACCTAGTCCGGACCTTAAAGGTAGCTCCTTTTCCATTTGGTGTGGTGGCTTCAACTGGAAATAATGGGACTAGCTTCCCAATAATTGGTACATAGGATGGATAAGTGATTGATTCTCTAATATATAATGATAATGGATGAATGATTTAATCTAAAAAGTAAAATTATAAACAACTATCCTATCCCAGGAAATTTATGCTTTAGTGTAACTTTTGACGATCTTTATCTACAAAAAGGCATATAGATGACTCTATTGGTAAACAAAGACATTTATTTATATAATAATTAGTTTGTTCAAGTAGTTGAACAAAGTAATCATGAAAACATTATTACACTATTCTTCATATATATCATTGACATATATATGATTGAAAGAATAACACTCCTTAGACATTCAATAGTGATAACTATAAAGAATGTTCTAAAAACACATACATATATCCAATGAATCAATGATAGCAATATTAAGTAAATGATGATTCACATGAAAGAATGAAATAAGAGCATGGATAATAGTACCATATGTTATTTGGATCACTCCCAACATCAATCGCATTCAGATTCCTTCTTCTAACTTACAAACACTTCCATAACAAAGCAATAGTGCATATTTCATCAAAACTTTCTTTGTTTTCATAATATTGGCCCAGTCTTCATAAAAAATATATCAGAAGCACAATAGTGTGACTTATTGATTTGAGTTTATAAAAAAACTGAGGACCCTTTCCAAAAGCATGAAAGGGCCTATAAATATTGTCTAAGCTAACTAATTATGAAATAAAAGTGCTATCATGTGGTACAACTAAATCATGAGAATCTCCTTGAAATAGGCATGTTTGCAATCAGCAGCATGATTCACTATTTTGGATGATCTTCCTTTTGCTTGAGTTGGCAGATAGCAAGCATTGGTTGCAATTCTGGAGGGTGATTAGATGAGAATGCAGTTGGGCTAGGTATGTGGCATCATGGATTTTGGGAATCATGTAACCGATCACATTGGTTAAACATTTGAGTGATGCCCTTTGACTGTATGGTTTAACTAAGAAAAACCAAAAGTTATCGCAAGTTAAAATTTGGATGCCGGCGATTAATCTTCCATTCTTCTCCAATTCTTGATTGCATGTTTGTTCCAATGCTTTGGCTGACGACAATTTACCTGGAGTGCACTGTGAGATCAAGTTAGAAAGATAAAGAGTGTCATTGATTAACTCAATTAAATCATTGGTTGAAAATCTAGATCTTCAGGTTTCTCTTTTTGCTTTCATCAATTGTGACTGCCATTCTAGCAAAAGGATCCCTTTATGTGATTCTAGAATTTTAGGCAGATTTGCAGCTTGCCCTTCACTAGTTTTTTGCCAAGCAAGAAAGTTGGTTAAAGTCTCATCGGCCTGTTCCAAATCCTGCGTGGCAATAACTGATTTGCCAATTATTGATGAAATAATCTCACATAGGGGCTCAACCAGGGAAATATTATGACATACCAATTTTAGCTATGTAATCAATTATTTATTGATCTGAAGAGCTTTGGACTTGAAATCTACTGGTTGAGGAAGACTCTTGAACTTTTCTACTTGGTGTGACAGTTGAGCGATTTGCTCATCTTTTGTCTTACTCATTTGTTCATTCATTTTATTTAACCTAGCCAATGCTTCAGATAATTCTTTTTGTTTCTATACTGCACTTAGGTCTATCCTTTGCTTCTCCTTGAGCAATTGCTCATTTAATTGGTTGTTTATCTGCTGTTGTGTTGATAGTTGTTGTTCTAACTATTCTATTTTTTACTATCTTTCGGACACCTATGACTGCAATGAAATAATTGTTTGGTCTCTTTCCTTAAGTAGATTGCTTACTTCCGAGGCTTTATCCATAGTGGCTGTCGAATAGGCTCTGCATACTGAGAAAGTTTTGTGAGCTCATCGGAAGGATTAAATTCTTCTTTCCACACCACATTAGCCATCTCTGTTTGTCCCGGTAAAAGCGAAGATTGATCAAGTCTTCTCCTTTTCCTTTATCTTTTCGCTACAGCCCTGTTTTTGGGACTGTAAAGACATATAATGGTGGTATATCTTATATCTACAAAACAATCTGATCGGATGGATCCTTAGGAATTATCTCTACATCTTTGTTGGTGGGTAGGATGCTGGTCCCTTCAATTTGGACCGTAGTTGTCATTGTCTCTTGACCGACTGTTACTTGAGGTGTGCTGAAACCTTGTGAAGTCTTAGGATTGCTTATAATGGAGTCAAATTGTCGCCATTCATTAAGGAGTTTGGGATCAATATGAGTATCTATATCAATATGTTTGCTGCCCTGTTTCTTTTCTTTCTCCTGCTCTATCTCATGTTTCGGATCTTTTCCTCTCTCGGAAATCTTCTCTATAGCAGGAGGTTTGTCAATAATTTGTTGTTCAGGCTTGCTTGACTAGGTTGTTTGAGTAGTAGCTAATAAGTTCAGAGGTAGAGTTTGCAACCTCTGTTCTCTGAGCTTATTGAATTCTACCAGACCTTCATCTTTATATTTCATTTTTGCCAATTTTTTACCTGACATAATAATTCTGCTGAGGAAAACAGGTCATCAAATTCATCTTTTTCATGATCAAACTTTGTATGTTGGGCTTGTTCAAGAACATTATAGGCAACTTTCCTTGGATCATATTGCCTGTTAGGAATGGTTGCAAGATTGAGATAGTTTATTTTTCCTGCCTCCTTTTCCACATGTTTGTAATCATGTAGAGTGTAAACACCGCATCTCAAAGGAAATGTAGGCCACACCTTCTTTTTAGAATTCCTAAGATTTTTGGATGTTCCTGCTGTTGTTATCTAGTAAGCCAGTTATTGAGATAATAGCTTATCAGGTATATACAGAGGAAGGACATGGGGTCTTGCAAGGCTACCATAAACCCTTATATATGTGAACTTGTCTTCCCCGAAATAATTCCCTACAATAGTCAAGTCAATCCCTGCTTCCTTGGAGATCCTTGGTGTAGGCTTATCAAAAATGGCATAATAGATAGGGAACATGAAACCATTACAGATTTGGTACAAGTGGTCTTTATAGTGTGCCTTCCATAACATTTGATGATAAATTTGGATTGGCTTAGAGTATTGTGAAGTCCATCTCAACCCGAGTATAGGATATTCAGAATTAAAGCAAAGAATATCCATAATATAAGCACTGTAATAAAAACGGGGAATGGTCCTGGTGGTTTTACGTGAATTTTATCTAAGGTCAAGAATTGTAGTGGCTAATTTATTGGACAATATGTTTGCCCAATCCATCACATAACTATTAACCATCTCTTCCATTAAAGGAACCATTTCAATAGTGAACTTTGTAGAGTCATGCATTCCCCACATTCTACACATCATTGCCCCAACATAACAGCGAGGAGATGACAATGATTCCATAGAGTACTTACCTGATGATTCATGTTTGTGATTTGTGGGGTTCTGTCTCCATTGCTTAAATGGGGCTAATTTGGTCTCGTTCTCCTCTACGAAATTTGCAAGAAAGGATTTGTTGTATTTCTTTTCAGGTTCAGGCAACATCTTCCTTAAGTCATCAAGCTGAAATGAGCCAAAAATCCTTCCGTCAACTGTGCAAAACGTTCTATTTGAAGCTGGAATTTCTTTTACCACGCACCTTGCTACATCATTGTATGGAAGAATTTTCTCACGTGTTGTTATCCTATGCAAATATGAATCGGCTAAATCTTTAAGGGAAGCTTCAGATTTATTCGTTGAGTCTGAAGTAGCTTCTTTCGAAACTTCCTCAGGCTCCTCTGCTTCAATTAAATTGTAGATGCTTTGCCAACTAGTACTTGCAAGGCCGAGACATGTAGTGTCTGAGATTAAACATTTTTTACTTGGTCTTGGTTCATTGGTTGGTTGCACTGTTGTTGTATGTGCCGTTGCTGCTACAGATTTCTTAGATTTCTTTCCCATTTGTTTCAAACTCGTTATTTCGGTGGAGTTCTGCACAAGGAATGAAACCAACATGATACAAAGAATAGCTAGTATAAACCAATATGAAAGAATTATGTCGATTAACGGATAATAAGGGATTAAAGTGAAACTACCGCAGATACAATCTAAAGGAAAATCTCACCATAATTGCTTCATTAATTAGCCGTTTAACCTGTCAATGATGGTAAAGGAATTTTTAAATATCCATTATATCATTTATATGCTAAATGATCCATTCAAGTGTGGCTTGGATTCTTTGGCGGCTAATCAGAAGTAAATCACAATCAACGATTAGTAATGTGCATGGAAATGCTTCAATATTTGTCCAAAATATCTTTTGATTGCCAAAAGGTGATACAGTGCATGCAAGCCTTTTAATTACGTTTTCGAAACATGCGCCTTGATTTAACGCGTCATAATCAGAGATGGATTAGGGTCTTATTACTTATTCTCTTGTAACTTCATCGATCGCCGATTGCGATATGCCTTATCACATCAGAGGATTTGAATGTACCTTTAAACATGCATTAGGATATTACCCTCGATTGCCAATAGTGATATCGCATCGGAGAAATGAGCGAGGGTCTTTCATTATACTTGAGATTCGCCTTTCCCAATATCTGATGGTTATTTGTTTTTCGGATCGGAGTATGTCAATGGGTGTTTGTATATTTTTTCCTTATTATTGCGATATGTGATCTTGTAATCGCTTTATCGTAATAATAAAGAACTTAATATTTATTTACGAGACCGACTTTATTTGTATTTGAAAGGTTTGTTTTAAAATATATCATTTCCATTGGACCTTTTGATGAGGTTTTTCTAATGATGAGTTAAGACCAATTTATTCACACATCTAAGTTTAAAAGGGACCCATTTTATATTATGATTTTTTTAAGTAAAATTTTATGAAATGGGGGGTTGCCGTACAACACAACAGATTCATAGGGAAAGTAAGGCAGGGGGAAGAAATCCCAATCCAAAGCATGTTATGGTCACGCAGGAAAGAAGAAAGACTTGAAAGATTAAATGATTTCACTATCACGAGCTGGGATACTATGGCACAAAGTGTTTGCATAACAAGGGTGACAAGAAGCCCTCAGGAGGAATGGAAGGTGAAGCTTTAGCTTCATAATTAGATAGTTTTTTCACACTCATTACATGCATGGTGACATTGGTTATGGGTAGTGTGTGGTATATATATAGTGGAGCCACATTTGATGTGATGTGCAACAAAGAATTTTTTAGTGGCTTGGATGACAAGGGCTTTCAGATACACATCGAGATGGTAGATGATAGAAGATATAGCATGACCGATATTACTAAAATTAATTTTAAGAGGGATTCTAGTTCTCCTCTCACATTAAAAGATTTCATGTATGTTCATCCCTCTTTTGGCCAAGATTTTTGGAAGCTTCAGCTTGGGGATTCCTAACCTCCTCTACTTGAAGACACCCGAGTAGAAGAGCGATCTCCTCCCTTTGAAGTTACATATCACCAGTTGAGGGTTTTGCACCCTAATACTCATCAATTCCCAAGGGGTCTGAAGTGAATTTCCGCCAGTGGCTCCCTAACCAACTAGTACACCTCCAGGCCTCATCACACAAGTTAAGGCATCCAAGGTGATTATATACCACATTTAATTGGGATGATTTTGGATTATTATACAAATTATATTGAAAGTCTCTCAATTGAGGGTTCGGAAATACCCGCATTATCTAAACGAGAAGGCCTAAGGAGCACAGTCACAAGGGGAAACAATCAACTCCGATAGGAGAAAACACATGGAAATAATCAACTGCCCCCGTAAGATACCCCTGTCAAAAACCAACCTTTGACACAGAACATTGAGGTACCCTTAGGAAAAGCACATGAATACAATATAAGAGATTTCATTAATTTTTACAACAACGAGTTGATTTTTATGTTCGCTCAGAACCTGGGAAATTTCATAAATACGAGAAAGTTTCGAGAGTTAGGGAATTTGAAAGTTCCTCGAGGTAATGGTAGAAAAATTCCCAACACCAGTGGGAGGTCAGATATGGAAAGTGATTCTAAGGGGAAAGCCAATCACCCCCTTTTTCCTCCACCACTGAGATGCAATTAGTAACAACCCTTATACTTGATGGCTTAGTCCCCTTTGGGTATCTAAGGCCCCATCCGCCACATGCCACACAACATCAAAAAGAACCTCTCAAAGTTTAACCTCAAAAATGGAACCTCGGTTAACGATCATATCAACAATTTTTACCTAGCCTTACAAATTATGAGAGTGCAACATGATGACGTGTCTTGCCATTTCTTCCCTCACACTTTTGAGAGTAAATTCATGGCTTGGTATCGCTTGCTACCCTTGGCATTCATTTGAACTTGGGAAGAATTCTCGATGACATTCATGTATAAGTTTTTGGAGGACATGATGCTTTGCATGCTCTAGACTCAGTTGAACACATTGAAGTGTCATAAGAAGGAAAAGGTGAACTATTTCAACTAGTGATTCACCATCATCTTAAATAAATTTTTGACGAACATGGCTATGGATAATTATATTACTGTTGAGTATTACATTAGGTCCCTCCCATGAGATATTGCTATGTCCGTCAAAAGTGAAGCTAAAGCCACCTTAGTGGAGAAATTCACAACAACTCTTGTGGTAGAGAAATATATGCTATCAATAGGTGTATGTCAACATGATTTCTGAGAGGAAACTAATTTTTCAGGCAAGAAAACTCAAGCCTTGACTAGCAAGTCTACTGACAAAGACAAGGATTCTTTTGATTTTGAGGGGTTAGATAAATCCTTGAAACAATTCACAATTGAGGTTTATGAGTTGAAAATAAAGACTAGTGAGGCCTCCTTAGGGAGTAAAACAGCCAAACATTTCTTCTGAAAGACCAATAATCCACCCATGAAGTTGGCTCAAGGTTCCAATACAAATTTCAATGTGGAAGAGCTAGGAAAAGACAACTTTTTGCACTACCCACAAAGCCTCTCATTCCAAGAAGACCTGCCCGTAATGGCTCCAAAACATTACTATTGTAGTAATCCAACTCTTGGAAGATCAAGCCACAGGGGAAGGTGAGGAATAGTCAAATGACCTAGAAGAGGAAGCGACACCTCCCAATGAGTATGATCCTTTTATTGTTCTAAAATTTCAATTCATCCCCGGGGAAGAGGTCCAATCCATTCAAGAACTTAATATAGGAGACCCTCCTCCCACTAAACATTTGAAGACTTACAACGTCAAAATAAGAGGACAAGTATTGGACTCTACCCTAGAAGAAAAGAAAATGGATTTATTTAGGAGAATCCATCCCCTCTTGTGAGGTTTCATCTTGCCAAATCCCAAAGGATGCCTCGTCGAGTGGTAAAGGAAACACATCCACATTTCGAATCTCAACCCAAAACCAACCCATCCTCATAGTTATCCCTAGAAGGAACCACACCCATGGAATTGGGATATAATATAATTAAATAAATGAAGAAGGCATGAGCCAACATTTCACTCTACTGGCTTGCTAAGATAGCTAGCCAACATGAGCTAATTTTCAAAACCTTCATCACCTCGTCACCAACTAGCAAGGTGACCTCTTTGCCCAAATATAACTATCCTAGCCAACCTCGAGTCATCATTGACCTGCAAGCTATTGTTAATGCCACAAATGAAAACTCAAGAGGCTTAACCCCCCTTATTTATCTACAATGTGCATAATTTCCTTGTCAACATTGGTGCATTAACCAATGTCATGCCCTTGCCAATATGTAATAAATTAAACAGTTGACCCAAGAATATAGATGTGAAGATCATTCAATGAGATAGGTTTGAAGTCCCCGCTGTTGGCGGACTGAATAATGTGTTGATTAGATTTGCTCTGACGTCTAGGGTACACCAGTTCATTGACATCATTGTGGTTGAAATCATAGTACCATATGCGCTAGTGCTAAGCAGCGAATGGTCGAGTAAACTCTAGGGGTATTTTTCCACATATTAGTTCCACTTGTGGTTGCAATAGAAAGGAAAAATCATATTAGGGTTAACAGTGAACCTTTCATGAAACATATGGTCACATACCTTTAAGGCTTCAATGATCAGATTAATTTTCCTTAGGAGGAACTTGGAGTGGGTTTCCTCGAAGAAATAATGGGCTACTACCAACATGAGCCATCAACCATATCACCTGACACGTAGGTGGGACTACCGTCACACCTTCTAGTTGATGAAAATGAAATATGTACTTTATATGCAAATACTCCACACACACACACATGCTTAGCTGGACAATCAATTATGATGGGTCAAAGACTCACAATGGGTCTGGAGCAACATGCATCCTTGTAGACCCTCAAAAAATATATTTTAAATTTCTTTTGGGTTAGAATTAAAATGAATCAATAACACCACAGAATATGAAGCATTTATTCTCGATCTCAAGTAGTCTATTGACCTGAAAAAAAAAAAATTGAAGGTGATTGGTGGCTCAGAAATAATTACAAGACAAGTATGAAACACAATTCATTACCTGCCACCACAACTAAAGAATTATCTTCAAGAGGTATGGTGTTTGATTGGTTCTTTTAAAGATTTCAATATTAATTTTGTTTTGATATTTAATAATGTTGTTATCAATACTCTGGCAGATGCTGCAACTAGATTTACACCTCTTAGGGTTTTCTTTTCAATTGAAATTGTTGATAAACTTGTTGTCCCTGATAATGTAACTAACTTACACATTTTCAATGATGACCAATAGATATTGGATTTCATGGCGAGCATAGAGGTGTTTGAAGACATAAATTGAAGAAGAGGAACATTAAGGTCCCTGCTAGAAGATACAAATGGACATAATGGAAACTACATACCTAAAGGAGTGGTCACAATAAAAAATGTTAGTCAATCTCTAAAACCATTTCTCAGGCCCACCAAACATCAAAACACAAATTTCCATTCTTTTTCAAGAAAAAATTGATCTCATGATTGAGGCCAAGCCCAAATTCATGAAACTAGGTGTGGGATGCTCCCCTGAGGAAAGGCACTCCTTCATTGACTTGTTAAAGAAGTATCCTCACATATTTACCTACATATGATGGTTTAAATACTTATGACACCTGCATCATTCAACACACTATTCCCCATGAAAGGACGGGTCAAACCATTTCAAAAGAACTTGAGAAAGTGCATCCCACATTGGAAACCCTCATCCAAAAGGAGATCAAGAAGTTGTTGAATGCACATATTATCTTTAAGGTCAGGTATTGTATGTGGGTTTCAAAAGTTGTTCCAGTATGGAATGAATACGGTGAGATCAGTTTGTGCATTGATTTTAAAAATTTCAACTGGGCATTAGACAAATAAAACTACCCAATTGTATCCATGGAACGAATTTTCCTAACGGTTTACTGATCAGAAATGTTTTCTCTACTCAAAGACTTCTCCAACTACAACAAAGTGCTAGTGGCTGAACTAGACTAGCTAAAGACAACCTTCATGATGAAGTGAAAAACGTTCACATTCTGATGTATGACTTTTAGGCTTATCAATGCCGAAGCGACATTTCAAAAAACAATGGACATTCTTTTAGAGGATTAATGGGTGAGAGCATGGTAATTTATTTAGATTATTTCATCTTATTTTCGAAGAAGACATCCAACCACCTTCACAACCTCGAGCAAATATTTGAGAGGTGTCAAAAGTATGGATTTCACTTATTCCAAAGAAGAGCATATTCATGGTTTCATAAGACATTTTTCTCAGGAATATCATCACTAGGGAAAAAATCACTGTCGATCCTGATCACATGAAAGCTCTAGTGAAAATTCATCTTCCCAATGGAAAAAAGGTATGCAGTCCTTCCTTTGTAAAATAAATTTCCTTCACAAGTTTATTTCAGATTTTTCCTAGATTACTAAGCCCTTACAAAACATGGTAAAGAAGGACTCAATGTTTAAATGAAACCGAGAATAAAAGGAAGCATTCGATCATCTCCAGAAAGATATTGGTGAAGCTCCCTCCCTCTATAGCCTTAATTCTAGCAAGGATTTCATCCTATACGCTTTCGCCTCAAATTTTTCCTTAGCTGCAATTCTTACAATGAAAGATAGAAACAATTATGAGCATCGCATATCCTTTATGAGCAAAGGGCTACAAGGTGCATAAGTCAACTACCCCAACATAGATAAGTATTCGTATGCAATTTACAAATTGGTGAAACATTTTAGACCATATTCAAAAGGACGCGTCACAGGTTGTGCCCCACCCTACTGTGAGGTCACTTTTTGTTCAACAAGAGTTGAGTGAGAGAAGAGCCAACTAGATGACTTTCCTCCAAGAATATGACATGGAGTTCAAGCTTGGACACATGGTCAAAGAGCACGAACTATGCAAACTGTCTGCAGAAGCTGCAAACAGACAAAAAGAATAGTCAGAAGGTTGAGATCATGAGATCGAAATGTATTAGAATGAACTCCCCAACACTCATCTCCCCTCAGCATGGTACTCTAACCTGAAGCAAAATCTAGGGTAAGGGAATTTACCTCCTACCTTGCCTTTGGAGTAGAAAAGGGAAGTGAGGCTAAAGTCAACATGCTACCAAATGGTAGAAGGTAATCTATTTGGTAAACATCATCACGATGTGCTACCTAGGTTTCTGGAATATGACGAAGCCCAATGGGTGTTGATGGAGTTACATGATGGACCAATAAGTAGTCACTCTGTCGGGGGCACCACTTATCATAAGATCATGAGGGAAGGATTCTACTGGTCTATGCTTTTCAAAGATGTGCATGCTTATCCTTGGAAGTAACCCATCTATCAAAACCATGCAGGAAGACAAACTCGACCAACGTCTCCCATCTATTTCTATAGCAGTGGAAGGACCTTTTAACCAAAGGGGATTGGAAGTTATTGGGAAAATCATGCCAGAATCATCAAAGTAGCATAAGTATATTCTCATATCCATAGACTATTTCACCATGTGGGTCGAAGAAATTCCACTACACAAAATAAATGACCAAGAGGTAATATCTTTCATCAATAAATAAATCATGGCTAGGTTTGACATTCCAACCTCACTTGTATTTAATAATTCTATGTATTTTTTGTCTTCAAATTATATGATTTTTATTTGGAACATAGAATTGTTTTAAAACATTCGGCTAATTACTAACCTCAGGGGAATAGCTTGGCAGAATGCACCAATAAGAACCCAATCCACATCATCAGAAAGAAGTTGTGATCCTCATGAGCCCCAAAAATGGACAATTATTTGGGCTCATTCAACCTCCTAAGTTGACTTAATCCACCATTCTCATTGGTTTATTGCATGTTTTTGATTATTTTTATGTTAAGAGACTGAATTTGGTTAGTCATTATGCCAACAAGTCTAATGGGTGCTTTGTGTAGCCTTTTTGGTCCACTTGGAGACAAAATTGAAGGTCTTAATGAGCACTTGGCAGCCAAATTCGTGGGAGAACAAGCTAGAGGATTTGTAGGAAGGTGTCCCCCTCATTTATGGGCCCTTACCTCGAATTCTCCACCATCAGCTCGGAGTTCAAAGGCCACCAAATCAATGAGCACAAGGGCAGCCAAGCAAGTCAAGTAGGATTGTTGTTAACTACAAGTCTTGGGCAGCCAAGTCCCTAAATTTTAGGAGGACTGTTGGGTCCTCCAATTATATAAATAAGAAGGCTTAGGGCCTCATTTTGGTTAGCCAGTTAGTCATTTTGTTAGCCAGTGGATGTTAGCTAGTTAGTCAGTAGATAGTAGCTAGTAGTTAGGCATTTCATAGCCTTGTTGTAGTCATTTTGTAATTCGATTTGTATGCAATAGATTAGCTTTGCTTTCAGCTCATTCTCAAGCTCTCCTTGTGGACAGTTTTGATGTAACTCTTCATTCTTGATTAATAAAGATGAATCCAGCTTTGCACCAGCTCTAAATCTCTCTTGGGAGGTTGTAGCTCCTGGGGTTGGGCCCATCTCAAGCGCCCAGTACCTCCCTTGTTTATCTTTATGTGTGTTCGTTGCATTCTTAAAATAAAGTCTGCTCTTTAGATTTAATTTGTACTTTGTTACTTAGGTTGCTTTTGATGGTTGAAGTAGCTTTTTATGTTTAGAATAGAGTGTTTGGATTTAGTCATGCGTTTATATCTCTTTGATAATGTTCTGTTCACATGCTGTACGTGATTCTTGTCATGAATAAAGTTGTTGTTCACTGATTTCATTAAACTGTTAGATAGATCATCTGATATTTTGCTTGTATGCAAGACGTAGTTGGTTTGATCAGGTAAACACTATGCAGGGCACCTTCATCACCTCCTCGTTCATCTGAGCCTCGTCCAGATCAGCTCCTCCATCACCAAGTCTGTTTCCTCATCTCCCATCTGCTCTTTTGCCAAGTAACCCTACCTTCTTGCTTTTCCATTGCCTAAACCTTCTTTGATGCAAGCTAGACTTCCACACCCTCTCATCACCTCATCCCTCAGTCATTGGGTAATTCCAGGCCCCTACCCTACCTCCCTACCCATTCATGCATTCTCTCCCACTCACCTATCAGTCGAAAGCCCAATCACGAAACATCCTGTAGAAGAATTACAGAACTTCCTGTAGAAACCCCTGCAGACTTCTTGTAGAAGTTCATAAACACGGTTGCATGGCGTCCTGACTTTGTGAAACTCTCTGAAAGGATGATAGGGATCCCTTAGACCCTCTCCCTGTCTTCCCAACCTTTTCCAAGCATTTCATCCCTTGATCCATCCCTGCATAGTGGAAAACTAGTTAAAAGCACATGCATGATAATTCTAATAACTTAATCAAAAATACAAAAAGATGTTTTCTTCAGATAGTGATAACTTAGACACATGCATTTTACCTTCCTAGAAGTAATGGCATCTCTTCTCATAGTTTGCATTCTCATTTTTGCATCAGTAGGACTAGTTGGTAGAATTAGGGTTTGCTAGGGTTTGTATTTCTTTTTGGCTTTCAGTTTCTTTCCGCAAGTAGATTAGCTTCCTTTGAGTTAGCTTTCATCCATTAGTTAAAAAGCTTCTTCTAAGAGCTCATAGAAGTTGGCTTGAGCCCCTAGCGGACTTGTGCCAGCTGACCAAGTGACAGTTGCGGCAAGAGCTAGTACTTGTGCATACAGCACCATCGCTTCCAAGTTTGTTACGAACTACAAGGTTGATAAAATTAAAGAAGGGAGTTCCAGGAGTTGTAGCATTATTGCTACAATACTGGGGCCCACCATCTTTTTGGCGCCGTTGTCGGGGAAGCGTCAGAGTATTGGTGATTGTTGCTATTCTTCTATTTTCTACTACAACCTTCTGCTAAGTAGTTTATTTCATTTCCATTATGCAATTTCATTTATGCAAAAGTAGATTAGCATTTCTTGCTTTCATAGATTAGCATTTCAATTCCGCAATTTCATTTCTGCAAGCGTAGATTAGCATTTCAATTTCGCAAGCGTAGACTAGCATTTCATTCCTGCAATTTCATTTGAGCAAAATATATTAGTCCTTTCCTGCTTTCATTTCAATTCCGCATTTTCATTTTCGCAAGATAGTTAGTTGCAGTTCAATCTATTTCAGTTTTGCAAGTAGAAGTAGAAAAAAGTAAAAATCAACCAAAAAGATTTCATTTCATGTCTTGTAGGAGTAGAGATAATTTAGAAAAACATTTGCACAACACCCCCCACTGCTTCACACAGCCAACGTTCTCTTTTCTTCGATGGTTGTGATGAAGAAGAACCCCTGGGTGGACATCAAGGCATATTTAAAGAACCTCTAGGGGAGAAGAAGAAGAAAACATTCCTTTGGAGCAAATGGCTACAAGCAGAAATGTTGGGAGCAGTCCCTTGTCCAAAGATGAATTTGAATATCAGATAGAAGATTTCAAGAGTGATATGAGGCAGTTTCTTGCCATGCAACTGGATGCCTTGCGGATCCAAAAGAAGCAAGAAGAAGCCAAGAGGGCTTTGGCCATTTTTTGTCCTAGATGCACTAGAAAGCATCCTAGGAACGAATGTCCAATGCACTCCCTAGAAGTGTGTTTCATCTGTGAAGAATACCATCCTATAGATCAGTGCCCTTCCTTGCCAGGAATTAAAGTTGCATATCAGAGAACCAAAGAAGCCACTGAATCACTCCGTTATCTGAACCAAAGGAGGCGACATGGACCTAGATCTTACCAGCAGGAACTGCATGGGACACCTAAGACCTATTATGACCCCTACCAAGCCACTTTCATGCCTTCTTGGGGTCCCCCTGCTCATCCTTCCTGGTTCACACCTCCTCCTTGTTCCTTCACAGATCCATATTATGCCCAACGAGTTGCTCATTCATTTCACTCTTATGCTCAGCCACAGCCTCAGTGGAATGCACCTTATCAGGAGTGGAGGCCCCAGTACAACTCTCATCCCACTCATTTTCCTCCACCACCTACTCATCCACAGCCATCGCCTCCTCCTCCATCATCTCCATACCTACCTCACAACCCAAGCTCTATTTTTCCTTCCATGCAACCACTTGCAAAAAGCCTTGAAGCAAAAAGACATAGAACAAAATTTGTTTTTGCCATAACTTGAGAACCATGTATCCATTTGACAAACCGTTTTATGGGGAATTGTACAAGGTTGATGGAAACATGCCTAAGCAGTTCCATGCAATTTCGGTGCACGGTTTCCAAGAAATCAACCTCCATCACCATCAGCCATTTTTACATTTTCTCCATAACCGTGCATCCGTTTCAAAACATGTTTCATGGGGATATGCATATGAGTGATGGTAACCTACCCAAGCAGTTTGAGCTGATTCCGATGCACGGTTTCCGAGAAATCGATCTCTGAAATCTTCAGCCATTTTCCATTTTTCTCGAAATCCGTGCATCCATTGATCACGATTTTGCTATGGGAGATGCATCATGATGATAGAAACATGCTCAACAAGTTTCAGATCGATCCGCTTTGCCGTTTGGGAGAAATGGCGAAAACAAGTTCTGGTTCTGTGACAATGCAGCAGCAGCAGCTTGAACGTGCAGATTTGAATGTGGAAACAATTGTCTGAAGCTTGGATCCGTCCAGAGGACACCTGCATAGAAAGGAACAGCCATGAATCATCAATCAAGCCACTATGCAACTATATCAACACATGCATTCAGCAAATGAAGATCAACACATGCATGCAACAAAGCAACCACGCACGACTTGCAGTTACGTGACTAAACTTGTTCCTCTGTTTGCATGAATCTAATCTAAGCATTGCATGAACGAATGAGATGGTGAGATTCAGTTAGAAAGGTAGCAAGTATGATTGCACTCATCCAGGGATCATCAGCGTATGTGTGTAGTCAGTCACGGGGAATTAAAAAAAAAATTAAAAAAATAAAATGAAAAACAGATAGTGGTAACTCCAGTGCAACTGATTAACGGGAAGAGGCCATGCAACTCAGCATAGCACTGCTGTCTGCATGTGGCCATGTACGCTTGGCCACTGCACTCCCTCACCATGAATCACGCCAAATTAAATGACGCTCGGCTGACTCTCACACCCTCTGTTCAACTGCGGTTACAACTGGAGCACGCATCCACCACTTCTAGATCAGTTAACCAATGGTCTTCTACAAGTTTTCTTCCTGATTTCTTAGATTTCTGTCGTTTTTAAAAAAATATCCCACCTATCACAATCTACAGGCGTTTCTACAGGAAGTCGTCTACAGGAAACGCAGAAAACAACCATGCAGGAAGAAAATATGGGATTTTCATCAAGCTCCAAATGAGTGGTGGACGAAGCTAGAATAGATCATGTTATGGTAAGGACTGCAGATGTTTCCCATATCATGGTGGATGAAGGTGGATTAGTCAGAGCCATGGAGAAGAATTTGAGCTCACAGGTTGTCGATGGTAACATTGAAATTTTTCCCCTATCCAATAGTCTAGGCCCTCAGTTCTCTTTCTGCCCTGGGGAGTTCGAGAATGAAAAAGGGGCAGTCGATGCAAATACAATATTGACAACTACAACTGGCCCTTTTTCATCTGCAAAAGAATCTATACTATCTGGCTATGCCAACCTGTCAATAGGAACTGTGGATAGAGAGCCCAGGAAGTATACACTTTTAGATTTTACAAATGGGGATGGTATGAATGTCATGTATGCATTCTCTAATGAACAGTCATGTTATTCACCAATGATGGTCTGTGCTCGTTTTTTTATAATCGTTCAGCAGGTGCAATTTTTAACATTGTTGTCAAAGCTGATGAGTCAATCGAGTCCCCTGTTGAATCTGGAGCACCAACAGCAGAATACATGATCAACCTGTGGTTTCATCAGAACCACCAAAAGTTATTCCTATGCAAGAGATTCCCTGTCTTGGTCCAAGTCAAACAATAGAGGCAGAGTTGTATGTTTCTTTTCATCATCAGTTAGTACCTCTCAAGTTGGGTGTCTATTGCAATAAGGATGGCTAATGACAGCAGTTCCTCACATATCTACAGAGAAGAAAACACTGAAGCAATTACAAGCTCGGCATACCTGAAAAGCAGTATCCTGGATGGACAAAGAAGATTGTGTATATATATTGCAGAAATAACAAGGGTTACATCTCAGCTCTATATTCAGATCTGTCTAGACATATCACAATGAATATATGTGATACTCGGTATACCTATGATTAAGAAATATCTATGGAGGTATAAACCTAGGAATATATATGAACATCATCTCGTCAACCTGCAAGTGTTTTCATCAAAGAGATGAAGTTGAAGGATCTGTCCTATGATCAAGGATATCAGCATACAATTTATATTAGCCTGCATACCTCAGTGTGAACTGTAATTTGATATCTCTCAATGGGTATTTGAAATAAAATTCCACAGTTGCAATCACAGTTTAGACACACATGGAGATCTAGCCTTCAGGTAGACTTCATGGATATGATAAAGAAGCAACAGTGAGGCTCTCAATGATGATGTAATAATGGTGCAATAATGAGGACAACCTCAGTCTCAGCGCTGGAAGTCTTGGCATAATTACATTCATAGCAAGATCAAGATCTGAAGAAGCAATTTCAGATTGAAGGGAAATGCTGATTCATAGCAGTGATATGTGAGCAACTCATATTTTCTCTGCCCTTGATCTATCTTATGTTTTGTTCTGCTTCTATTATCAATTCTTAGCAGAGTTCAAATCCAAGATTAAGAATGCCATTTGATTCAGTTAAAGGCCTGGAAACACTTTTTCCCATCCAGCTTTGGCATGCAATATCTATTCTCGGGCAGTTCATTGTACTTGCGTGCTTTTATAATACATTAGACTTGCCATTTGTGTTGGATTCGTCAGCTTTCAGGAAGCAGCACAGTTCAAGGAGAAGGCACCCCGACCCAAGCAAGCAAAATCAGAGAAAATTGGTTCTACAGGAAGTTAGTAGATTGTTTCTACAGGAAGACAGAGGATTGTTTCTACAGGAAGCCAGCGAACTGTTTCTACAGGAAGTTTGAAAAGAGGGAAGCCAAAGGAGAAATCGGCCGAGATTTTAGCCAAGGAGGCCACCAGGGCCATCAAAGAAGAGGAAAGAGATTGGTTGCTCAGAGGATGAGCAACACTTTCAGTAGGGGGGTGATGATGAGCCCCAAAAATGGACAATTATTTGGGCTCATTCAACCTCGTAAGTTGACTTAATCCACCATTCTCATTGGTTTATTGCATGTTTTTGATTATTTTTATGTTAAGAGACTGAATTTGGTTAGTCATTATGCCAACAAGTCTAATGGGTGCTTTGTGTAGCCTTTTTGGTCCACTTGGAGACAAAATTGAAGGTCTTAATAAGCACTTGGCAGCCAAATTCGTGGGAGAACAAGCTAGAGGATTTGTAGGAAGGTGTCCCCCTCATTTATGGGCCCTTACCTCGAATTCTCCACCATCAGCTCGGAGTTCAAAGGCCACCAAATCAATGAGCCCAAGGGCAGCCAAGCAAGTCAAGTAGGATTGTTGTTAACTACAAGTCTTTGGCAGCCAAGTCCCTAAATTTTAGGAGGACTGTTGGGTCCTCAAATTGTATAAATAAGAAGGCTTAGGGCCTCATTTTGGTTAGCCAGTTAGTCATTTTGTTAGCCAGTGGATGTTAGCTAGTTAGTCAGTAGATAGTAGCTAGTAGTTAGTCATTTCATAACCTTGTTGTAGTCATTTTGTAATTCGATTTGTATGCAATAGATTAGCTTTGCTTTCAGCTCATTCTCAAGCTCTCCTTGTGGACAGTTTTGATGTAACTCTTCATTCTTGATTAATAAAGATGAATCCAGCTTTGCACCAGCTCTAAATCTCTCTTGGGAGGCTGTAGCTCCTGGGGTTGGGCCCATCTCAAGCGCCCAATACCTCCCTTGTTTATCTTTATGTGTGTTCGCTGCATTCTTAAAATAAAGTCTGCTCCTTAGATTTAATTCGTGCTTTGTTACTTAGGTTGCTTTTGATGGTTGAAGTAGCTTTTTATGGTTAGAATAGAGTGTTTGGATTTAGTCATGCGTTTATATCTCTCAGATAATGTTCTGTTCACATGCTGTACGTGATTCTTGGCATGAATAAAGTTGTTGTTCACTGATTTCATTAAACTGTTAGATAGATCATCTCATATTTTGCCTGTATGCAAGACGTAGTTGGTTTGATCAGGTAAACACTATGCAGGGCACCTTCATCACCTCCTCGTTCATCTGAGCCTTGTCCAGATCAGCTCCTCCATCACCAAGTCTGTTTCCTCATCTCCCATCTGCTCTTTTGCCAAGTAACCCTACCTTCTTGCTTTTCCATTGCCTAAACCTTCTTTGATGCAAGCTAGACTTCCACACCCTCTCATCACCTCATCCCTCAGTCATTGGGTCATTCCAGGCCCCTACCCTACCTCCCTACCCATTCATGCATTCTCTCCCACTCACCTATCAGTCAAAAACCCAATCACGAAACATCCTGGAGAAGAATTACAGAACTTCCTGTAGAAACCCCTGCAGACTTCCTGTAGAAGTTCATAAACACGGTTGCATGGCGTCCTGACTTTGTGAAACTCTCTAAAAGGATGATAGGGATCCCTTAGACCCTCTCTGAGTCTTCTCAACCTTTTCCAAGCATTTCATCCCTTGATCCATCCCTGCAAAGTGGAAAACTAGTTAACAGCGCATGCATGATAATTCTAATAACTTAATCAAAAATACAAAAAGATGTTTTCTTCAGATAGTGAGAACTTAGACACATGCATTTTACCTTCCTAGAAGTAATGGCATCTCTTCTCGTAGTTTGCATTCTCATTTTTGCATCAGTAGGACTAGTTTGTAGAATTAGGGTTTGCTAGGGTTTGTATTTCTTTTTGGCTTTCAGTTTCTTTCCGCAAGTAGATTAGCTTCCTTTGAGTTAGCTTTCGTCCATCAGTTAAAAAGCTTCTTCTAAGAGCTCATATAAGTTGGCTTGAGCCCCTAGCAGACTTGTGCCAGCTGACCAAGTGACAGCTGCGGCAAGAGCTAGTACTTGTGCATACAGCACAGTCGCTTCCAAGTTTGTTACGAACTACCGGGTTGATAAAATTAAAGAAGGGAGTTCCAGGAGTTGTAGCATTATTGCTACAATACTGGGGCCCACCAGATCCCATGAGAGAAACAAGCACAATTCCCTGAGCAACACCTTGTGGGTTGACCAGGTTACACCTAAACCATCTCTCGTAACATCTCCCTATTTTATGATTTATGGGAAGGAAGTTATCTTACCACCAAACCACTACTTATCCTCTCTTCAATTTTCACATGAATCACGAGGCTCCACTTATGATACCCTTAAAAACAGACTTGGCACCCTCCTTAAAATGGAAGAAGGGAGACAAAAGGCTAGACAAACATTTGTTGTTCAACAAAGCCCAATTAAAATATGGTTTTATAATAAATCTGCAGGGACCAATGATTTCAGTGTAGGATACCTAGTTCTAAGATGGGACAAGGCCCATGAGGACAAAGGAAAACACACCAAGTTCCAAGCCTTGTGGATCTGTCCTATCCAAGTAAAAGAAAAAACTAGCCAACTAGACTCTAGGAGGGAGGATAGAAGCCCTTCTTGGCAATGGCCAAGACCTTAAATTGTACTTCACCTAGAAGGGTGGTTTCTTCTCACATACCGTGTACTATAGTTCTTTTTTTTCTTTTCTTATCCTTTCCTTTAGTCAGTTTTCTTTTTCCTTTACCTTTGTTTTCAAGTTTGTTTTACCTTGAATAAAGCATCTGGGATCTCACTTAGGAGTTGAGTTAGCCCCTACACTTTTGGCTGAGGTATGTGTGTTTTCGGTGTGCCCTTGACTGGATCTTAAGTCATAACTGAAATGGGCATTGAAACTTGCTGTAGTGGGGAACTCGATGTTATCAGTGGTACCCTATCTTTCAATAGCTTCTTTCAGCTTATGACTTGGTTAGAATTTTCAATGACTTGGGTTATCTGGCTCGCTTGAAAGTGGAATGGAAGAAAACTTGAATGTGCATATATTTTTGGGGAAAGTCTCTAAAAAACGAGAAATAACCTTGCTTGTAAGTAAATAAGTCAACATCCCTCGTCTGCCCAGGAAAAAGAATCCATACAAATAAGTGAAAATAAGCACATTTGAATAAGTACCAATAAGTGCAAGTATTAAACTAATAAGGGAAATAGGACTGATAAAGGCTTCTTGTGTGAAGAGGTGATGCAATGACTCCATCGGGGTGCTTCCATGCTTCTTCATAACGGAGCGATATATGCGATTTCTATGTAGTGACTCTACTGGCATATTGTTCAAACTCCCTGGCAGCAAAGCAAAACCAAAAATCTGTAACCACTCTAGCAAAAATCCTTAGGTGCATATCATTATTCAACTCCTCCACGTCAAGCCAACAGGTATTTTATCATATTGCATGATTCAAAATGTCGTGTCTTAGCAAATTTAGATAGCTAATTAATATCAAGGAAAGACCCAAAAGCATGAGCGGGACCAGTAACTCTAAGGAACAACACTCATCAAGGTCCATCTTACCCAAGGCCATGGGACCCCAGACATTCTAAAATCCTACCAATGAGTTCCCAATTGTTGTAGTTGTTGCAACAACCAATCCAAAATTTTTGACCCTTCAGAATTTTCGATCCCTTATACCATTCCTGTAGATGTAGCCAGTCCTTTAAGTCTATTCAGGAGCATTGAACCCCCTTCATCACACTAACCTAACTCCCTAAAGGCTTCAAAATCTTGAAACGTTTCCTCATAAAGAAAAGAAGCAACCCTACAACCTAACCAAATATTGTGATCAAGTCTAGTCGCAAAGTTATAGTGAAAATTTGTGACTTATTCCCCTCATTTGACCTTGGAGACTATGTGACCACTCTAAGTCGTAAGGATGCAAGGTAATAAGGGCTACATTCCATGCATCATGCAACATATGTGACCTTTTGGCGTCGCGACCCAAAAGGGTACTAGGTCATAAAGTCGGAAAGGTCTCAAAGTCACACACTTGCGACCTTGTGGACAAGACAACGTAGTGACCCCTTGAGGTCACAAAGTCACAAGGTCATAGGGGTCACAAATATTTGAAACCAAGAAAGTAGGAAACCTGTGACCCCCACACGTGTGACCAAAGTTATAAATACTAGCCTCGATTGGTCATTTGAGAAACTCAGTCAGTTCGCATGAAGAACGTAGGAGTTGAGCGACTGCAAGAGGTGTGCGACCCTGTAAAGTAGGTGGTTCTTCCCATACTCCGGTAATAATTTATTTCTTCCATTTGTCTCCTTCTTCTGTCATGACCTTTCTTCCACTCTAGAGTGCTTTTATTCATGTTTTGGCCCCAATTTAACTAGAAAATCTTTGCCAAGTCATTTTGTTCTTCATGACCCTCCATGGAAATATTCCATGGCCATTCCCATCCCAAATTGACCTGCATTCCATAAATACCAAGACATATGATCCTAAAAGGCTCGAAGGACCCATCTTGAGCCCCATTTAAATCTCCAAAATCTCCCAAGGAAGCTGGTCACATGGCCAAAAGACGCGATAGGCCAATGGGTGAGACTTTGCGACCCTCTTGACATTGCAACCTATGCTACCACATGACCCATTCATGTTTTGTGACCTCGCGACCTGCGACCCCAACAACCTATCTTCCAACCTTCTAGTCACCAAGTCGCACACTCAGCCACCCGAGCTAAGTGACCTCTTGATCCCTGCAATCTTCTGGCCTATCAAAGAATATCTCTCCCGAGATTTGGATTTCTTTTCATGTTGTCTGTCTCATCGCGGGATTGTTTTTTGGATATTCTAGTTGATTTCAATCTCACGTGAATTTTGATCAGCTCCTTTGAATATGAGATGGCACCCCCAATAGAAAAATGTTCCCATAAGAGCTTTGGAAGCAGCTCGCACAAAGTTCATCAGGACCCATTACCCTCCATCTACAAGGATAATTATTGCCACATCAACGAAATCATCAAGCTCTCCTGGTATGAAATTTACACAGATTTCTCGAAACAAGACATCCTAGAAAATGAGGAGGATTTCTTGGTATATATAAATGTCAAGAGCTCAAGGCTTTACAAAATGGGATCACATTCTCCAATCTTCTGATGCACTAAAACCATTGATTGGATGATACAAATCACGAACACAGATCAATGGATGATAAGGGATCATGCTGGAAGATTAATCAAAGTTATCTACTATACAGATATCACTACATATTATAAATTTCCTAAGAAGGAAGATTCCTTAAACACCCAATGGCTCTCCAATTTTGTGATCCATAGTAAGGAGATTATCATAAAATGGTGGAAAGACTCGTCCAAGTTCTGGGTTAGAACTGACCAGATATACAGGAGAGATTGGATAAAGAAGGTTTATTATTTGATTTCCACCATGATGAACTGGTTGTATAGAAGAGTGATCTTTTCCATGGGACATCGGTTCCTATCATATACGTTCTATCTTCCACGAGTACATTCTTCAACTAGGCCAACATCCGCATTTCATCCTTGAGAACAAATATAGTTGCAATCAACCTTCCTAACCTAGATCATCCATCAGAGTTCTATATGGCCTCATATCTCCTAGATGTCAATTGTTTAAGGTGTCAATTTGACCATTGTAGATACTACTGGACCACGACTGTAGCAGGCTCATTTCACCATCATTTCATGATTTTTTAGAACATTGACAATAAGGGTATGCTCAACATTATCTCAGAGTTGTTTATCGCCCCATTCTATCATATTATTTGGGGAAATAACCACATTGTATGCCAAAGAGGGCCATGGAAACCATCGTTCTGGTGGCACATTGGTTCCCAATCCAAGAGGGGACATTTACCATAGTCTTTGGTTCCTACAAGGCCTTGCACACACTTCCTCAGTTTTCCAAAGATAGGGTACTCGTGCAGGAATTTTCCTACCAAATGACATAGGGATTCTCAAAAGCACTCAAAAAAGGGAAGAAGGAGCCCTTTCTTGCATTCCTTCTTATTATCGAGACCTACATGGTGAAAAATTTCAAGGAAGTAGAGGCAAAGGTCGAAGAATTTAGAGGATGTCAATTGGTGACCCTGAACTGTTGTACATATGATGAGTGAAAATAGTAGTATCTCATTGCAAAATATCCAATTTGAACTCGTCATACCCACATTATAAGTAAGATCAGGAAAATGGTATCAAAAACTAGTATAATTCCACCAGGGAACTGAATGCTAGTGAATAAAAAGAAAAAGATGATGAGGAACATGAACATTCCCAAGAAAACATGAACCTTTAATATCAACTTCTATAAATAAGAAGAAGTAGTAGTAGAAGGAAAATGGGAATGTCAAGAAACATAAGGAGAAAGAGGTAGACGATTCCCCATGTGACCTAGAGGCAAGTGGCAATGATGAAAAATTAGAGTAGATAAATGCATCCCTGGAAAAGAAGGAGCAAGATATCAAGAGGAAGAGAGAAGAAGAGCTCAAGGGGTCACAAGATTTAGGTGTCCAACACTCTGAGGTCCAGCTTCAGAAAATAAATCAATTGGAAGAAGAATAAGGGAAGAGGAATATAAAAGAGAAGTGATTGAAGGATGAGATAGAGAAAAAGGCCAGAGAAGAGGAAGAGAAGAAGAGGTTGGAGCATGAACATAGAGAGAAAGAAGTGATATGCAAACAAGCGGAGGAACTCATGAGGAAAAAAGGGCACGAAGAGAATGAGAAGAAGTGGCTGGAGGAAGAGAAAGGGAACACATAAGAGGAGGAAAATAGTAGAGAGTAGGAGGCAAGAATAAACAAGCAACAAGAAGATTTTGATAAGGATGCCCAAAAAGAATTTAAGAAATTAAATTGCCTCAATTGGATGTTCCCACATTAACTCCCTTCACGAGAGGCCACCTTCCTTTCAAAGAGTTTGTCATTCTTGAGGAAGAAGAAGATGAATTTTTCGATCTTAGCAAGATCACTTTTGATCATGTTAGCTTTAAGATAATGCAGGAGAGATGGAATTCTCCTTCCATAAACACTGCAAAAACCCTATCAGTGACCACTGAGAAATAAATTTTTACAGGAACTAACACTAAACCTGAGATTATAGACTTTGTTGGAACTTCTTTTGTGGTTGTGACTGAACATAATATTTCTCGGATGAGAAAAAAAAGTGTAGAAATCCAAAATAAATTTTACATAGCAGAGTAAAAGGCTGCTAGAGAAGAAGAATATAGAAAGAAGGAAGAAGAAGTAAATATAACCCTTTCCTTGGTACACTCTAGTATGAGGGAGCTACAAGCTACAATCAAGTATGAGGCTTAAACACTTTGTGGGACCATTGTGATCGTCTATGAATAAATGTTGAAACTACATCATATGGTAGCCCCAATCTTGGCCATACAAAACAACACAAGGAAAGGTATGTGATGCTAAAGGAAGTAATTGCAGCTAAAGGAAGTCATTGAGTGATCCACCAAGTATCCTGGTGTGCCAGTGATAATCCAAAAAAGGGACTCGATCACTACACAAAATGCTAAAGTCCATATTCACATCAAGATCCAATCAAAAGAAAAAGTAGTGAAAGACGTGGATAGAGTGTTGGCTTCTTAAAGGCACATCTTTAGTGCTTTGTAGTTGATGATCAAGAACCATGGGGTTCCATCTATCAGGGAAATATGGGAAGTGAATAAGAAGGAAAACATCTTAGAGGAATTTCGTGCATTCATCGACATGTTCAGGCAGTTTGTCCACTTTGACAACCTACATGTGACAAAGGAGAATGTCACATAGTATGTGGTGCGGCTAGTGAGTATGTATACAAATCCAGTGTCCCTAGCCAACTAGGTGAATGAAAAAAGAAACACTCTCATTGTGGACACCCTCTACTGCCTACACAGACATGATAAGGAAAAACCAGAAATAGCACACATATTTGTTGAGTACAAGCTTTGGCAGACTTAGCCAGTGGGCCAGCTCCACCTAGACGTCCTAGAACTATCTATTGCCAAGTTGATAGGATATAATTTTCTTATTTCCTGTAATTAGAAAATTAGGATAGAATATGACAGTAATAGAATTTGAAGAGTCATGAGGAAGTCTGAAGTTCATGAGGTATTTGAAAGGTCATGAGGTAGTTGAAAGGCCATGAGGAAGTCTAAGAGTCAAAGGCAGACTAAAGGTCACTCGCTTTTCATAAATAATCCCTCATGGCATGTTGAAAACGAAATTTAGCTTGGGACTTATTTTGGGATATGTTGTTTTGAGGGGACTTTCGCTCTTCTAATAAATACAAGAGTAATATTTGTTTATGATTATTGGATTCAATGCGTAATTTGTGTTGTGATACTATGGATATTACTTTCTTGATGGATCAAAGGATCTTATGAGTTCTTTGATGTGTAGTCTCCTCATGTTTTATTCCCGTGTTATGAATGTTGTTTTCCAATGCATCGATTGTATATGACATGATGACTCTATGCTTGTATTGATGAATTGTTTTGTTAACATTGGCATGATCTTATTATTGACTATGAATTTACTTATGCGTATTGATGCTTAACTACTTTGAACTACTTTATAATTGTTAAGCGTATTCTTTATATAGGCATGATCTTATTTGAATTTTTGCTAGCAATTACTTTGTGTGAGACTCATGTGTCAAGTTCTAATGATTCTATTTATGGTATTCGTATTATGAACATTTGTCAGTTAATTCCTTATGTTTGTTGAAGTCCATATGTTCGACTAAGTCAGTATCATACCTTAGTCTGAAGCTTACTCAAAGCATTTGTACGACAACCTTTCCTACATACCAGATAGGATCCCTAAAGTAAATAGTTCAGAATATAGTTTGGATTCTACACAGAGGAGATGCCCTTGCTAGTGATGGGGAATTCTAGCTCATCAACAGCTTCCTAGAAAACAATTCAAGAAAAAATCTTGAAAATCAAAAGCTATCAACCCCAAATATTGTAACCATTGGACTCCTAATAAAACATCAACACCAGACTTTAGAATGGAAAGTCTTAGCATATTCAATACGTAATCCCTCATGGTTAGATTGATATTATGACACCTTCTTAGAAATTTATAATTTCTCCATTTGCAACCATCACTTAACACTCTAGTGTTTTATATAGAAATAAATTCAATTCCTCATCTTACAATGAATAAAATTATGGTTATGATGAGAATCGATCAACCAGATACTCAAACCTGCTTCTCCACTCACTTGTATTGTGCCCAAATTTTTTACATTTGAAGCATTAAACATTATTAATTAGGGGATAAAATGTATTCCATTTCTAAGATTAGGGTTCTGAGATATAAAATTATGATAGTGATTGTATTTAAAATTTTCATCTCTTTAAACTTTGATATTTCTAAAATAAACAACCTTATGTCCAAGTATGTGATATTTATAACAATCACCATAAAATATATGAGTACTCGAAGTTGGAAGGTTCATGGGTATTTTCATGAAGGTACCTCTTTTTTCTGGCTGATTGATTCATTGTCCACTAGTTTGTTTCCTTGGGGAATATGGAGCTATTTATCCAATCATGGCATTCTCTGTGGCTCTCTTTCTTTTTATCTTAATTGATTATTTCTTGATACATATTTGCATAGCTCTAAGGTTTCTCAAATCTTGCGGACCTGAATTTCATCCTTCCCATAGAAGATTCATGTGGTTTGGAGTATCCCAAGTTCGTTTTGTTTCCTAAAGACCTCTAACTTCTTATAATTTGATCAAGCTTTCTTGTACCTTCTACATAATTTTCATGTATGCCTTTCTCAGTTTTCATTTTCCCTAAATCCATTCTCAGAGAGATGGCCTCTGTCTTGACACTCTGATGGGTCCCTGCCCACTAATCGATCAAATCTTAAAGAACTTATTTGTTTCATTTAGCTTCTTTGAGCTTGAATTTCAAGGAAAACATTCATCTTTGCATGGTTTTGAGATTGTTTCCTTATTTAGCTTGAACAACCCCTGTTTTAATTTCTTGTTCTCTTCTTCTAGCTTCTCACGTGATCCTTATTTTTCTTCTAGTAGAAGGGCTAAACTATATTTTATTTTAATGGCTTCTTCGATTTTTTCCTTTTGATAAACAAACTACTCATTGTCAAAGTTGTACAAACCTCCTTCAACACATTCCAGTTTCTTTATCATTATCCTTGACTTCTTTAATTCTTCAAGAGAAATGATGAGTTCCCATTCAAATTCCAATCCTCCTTCTTCTTCCTCTTCAGAGTCAGTAATTTTTTTCTTCTTGGAGTATGCTCCAAATTCCATCAGTAAATACTTATCTAAATCATCGTCCGAAGAGTTTTCGTTGTCTGATTTTGATGTTAAACTATCCTCTTTGGAGTAGAGCCCCTTTTTTTTATTGAACGTCTTCTTCTGATGTTTCTAAGATTTTTTTCTAAATTTATGGTCATCTTCCTTTCCAGTCCCTTCTTTGTAAGGACAGTAGGACGAAAAAATTCTAACTCGCCTACAATCAAAACATTGAAAGGGTAACTTCACTTTATATTTTCTTGAGCCACACTTCAGTTGCATGCAAAATTGAACCAACTCCTGATTAGATTCACAACTCGAGCAATCTTGATGACCTTTTTTCTCCTTGGCCTTCTTCGACACTTTGAATGTTGCCTCTGCGTTTTCAGACTTCTCTCTTCCTACTCGCATATCATAGGCTATGAGAGTACCAGGTAGCTAGTCAATCTTGAGATTCTTTAAATTAGCCATTCTTCTACAATACAAAATTTGGCATTAAATATCATGGGTAGGGATCTTAAGAGCTTTTGAACAATCATATATTCCTTGCATTCTTCACCAAGTCTTCTAATCATATTGGTTAGTTCATCAACTCTAAGAAAGTATTTTACGTTGATTTCTTCTTCACATATGCTTAAGCTTTCAAACCTCATTCTGAAGATTTGAAGTTTTGTCTGCTCGACTTTTTCATCTCCTTCATGACTCCAATTGAGCTTCAATGACACTTCCTTGGTAGACTTACAATGCATAACCTTTACGAGTTCAGATTGATTAAGGCCAAAGAAAATGGAATTCATGGCTTTAATGTTATTTACATACAATTTCTTACCATCTACATAAGTGGTAGGGACACCAAGGAGATCATAATCTACTAGTACAAAGCTCCAAAAATCTGCTCCAATAAACATAACATAGGATTCCATCATAAATTTCCATAAGGCATAGTTTCTCCCATCGAATACTAGTATCTTGCTAGAGTAAGCATCTTGACACTCTTTCCTAGACATAATTCCTTATGGATTTACCTTCAAGTGGTTAGAATACTCCTGAAGGAACTTGAATTTTATGCCAATTGTTGCAATAAGGAATTAATGGGGGGGCTGAATCAATAATAGTGAAGTTATTTCAATTTCAAGTATAATTATTTAATTAATTTGACTATGTTGAGTTACTTGTGAGAGATTTCATACAAAATATAGATGATTAAGAAGATAAAGAATTACATACAATCCATCACATGAGAAACATACATACATTGACACGAGTATTTTTATGTGGAACCCCAAATCAAGAAAACCACCAATATGTTTTTTATTATGATGTAAATTAATCACCTACTTAATTACATCAATCATTTTGTGAGCACCCACTCACAGAAGGCACTAACCCCATTAAGAAAGCAAGCACCGACTTGCCAAGTGGCACCAACCTCTTATGAATTCAAGCCACCACCTACTGTAGCCATGGATTTACCTTTTTTAAAATTGAAAATAGGGGCAATTAAATGTATAGAGAAATACCAATATGGTTCACTGCAATATTCTACTCTCAGCCCTCTACTATTCCACAGGTTCTCTAGGCCTCACACATCAACCCCCTATCCTCTTCTCACTCTGCATTAGCACACCATACTTATAGTTATGCACCAAACTGCATGTACTCAACTCTCGACCTCCTATTGCATAGTCTCTTTGTAACACTCTACTTCAATTCAACACCTTTTCTAGTTGCTCAACTTCCAGACACATTGCTCCACTCTTTTCAATAGATACACAACAATATTGTATTCCCTAGTTGGTGAATGGAAATATTGAATTTTGTTCCTATGCTGCATTGAGCATAGTGTTGTCTTTGTCACCATCGAAACTTACTAAGATTATACTCCTGGCATGGAATCTTGTTCTTCTATTGCCTCTCTTTTCATAAATTCTTTCGCTACATTAAAACATGAGAATGGGCTTCGTTCAATTCACCATCTCCTTGTGTGGTTCTCCATTATGAGAATTTAATCTCAGTCCACCTAAACACTCCAATGAGACTCCCCATCCTTATTCATGGCTCAAAGAGATTGGATGTACTTCTGCATGGCTTCTTTGTCCTTCATTTATTTCTATAATACATGCACGGGAGATGAGAGATGGATTTCTTTTAGCATCGAGGCAATTCCAACAATTATTCTCTTAGAATTGTGTTCCTCGTCACCCTAACCGAGTGATCCCTGCAATCACCATTGAATTCATAAAACAACTCCTTTGTAGACATTTACTCATCTCCTAACCCATCCAATGCTTAATAATACTTTGTACTAAACTATCAAATCCCTTTCATTTCGTAACTTTTATTGAAATGACCTTACTAAATTGTAATATCCTATTTTTCTTTTAGCTCCTTCTTCTTAGCCCTTTTATGTATTTCCTCCATAAGACTGAGTGTCATGATTGAGAGCATATTATTCAAGTTCTAATGTCTTCAGGATCTTGACAGGGGCCTATCTCAGTGTGTTATAGCTCTTGTCCTTAGATCTTTTGGGCTTCCATAACCAAGCATCTCCAACATCAGAGCTCCCAAGCCTAAAAACCTTCTCACAATTCAATTATGGAGAAGTTCTAAAATTTTGACCTCTGAATTACTTTCCATGTGGAATATTCAGAAGACCTAGGTGCTAGGACCTCTCTCCTCTCTTGGTTCTTTTTATCTCCCTCGAACATGTGTCACTCAACATTGGAAGTTCCCTCCATCGTAACTTTTTCAAACTACTTTTATAACTAAGTTACAATGTTTCCTTCCTTTGAAATACTCCATAGCGCTTGGGTGCTCGATATTATATATTCCCGTGGTCCTTTGGGTCTTACATAGCTATGTGTAAGTCACATCGTAGCTCCACACATGTGATCAAATATTTCCCATAAAATAATTAGATAGTAGTTATGAAAAATCCAACCTTTGAAATTCTGACCTCTGAGATGATTCCATGTTGTTCCATCAACTCCACATGGAGCCTCCTTATTAGTGACATGTCTCATGTGGATTTACCCCATTAGACCACCCAAAATGCTAAATATGAATGCCATGTGTCCTTTGTACTTCCACATCATTTTATGACATCTTTCTCATCAAGTTCATAGTGCGAATCACCTATTGCCATGTGTCCTAAGGGAGGAGAGAGAAAGGGTCCCTCGGTCCTTTAATTTTGCAGCAAATTCCCTTTGTCATTCTCAAAAAAGAGAACATGACACGTTTAAAGGAATTAGATTTATAAGGACTTAAGAAACTCTAAGGTTTTGATGATCTCATCTTTCTTAGGTTCCAGCTTGCTTTGACCATCCAATATTATGATCTCTGATATGTCGTCTACCACTAATAATCATCCCTAATTCCATATTCTTGGATCAAAACTTTATTAAAAAGGAATATCATTGAGGTTATGAAGTTCCGAGGTCCTGATATGCTCTCTTGCCATGATAGTTTGGCCTCATTAGGACTTCAAGATCTTAACTTCGAGAGTGTATAAGTTTTGATCTAGGATGCCATTTGCAAACTTCCACGCACCATTGGAAACTTCTTTCAAATCACTTTCTAGTGGAGATTGTATATTATAGGGTTTGATCCAATTTTCTACTTGTGAAATGGTTGTAAACTATGGACTTTTTTTCCACTTTGGCCCTTCTCTTGTACCTAGAATCCTAGACTCCCAACCACCATAGTGATGATTTTATGGATTCTCCAATAAGCTTGCTACTATGGTGATTTTTTAATAGGGATTGTAGTAAACATAAGACTCTGCCTAAGCATATGCAACCACAAACCTCCAAGCCGATCTGGTTTTCATCAATGCCAACACACTTGCAACCAGTAGCCTTCTAGAAAATAACAAGTGTCGATTCATTGTGCAATTCTTACTAATTTCAGTTAGTTTTCACTTAGTTCCCATTACCAGCTATACTAACTAGGGCTTATATTGTTTTTCTTTATTTAATTTACTACTTTCAACTACAACAAGGGAAACATAAGTTAATGTAATGTAGATCTTGGATCTATATGCACAAACACATTTACTACTTTCAACTAGAACAAGGGAAACATAAGTTAATGTAATGTAGATCTTGGATCTATATGCACAAACACATGTTTATTGAATATTTAATCTTGGACTACAACCATCATTGACTGATGATCTTCTTGTGTCCCATCCAATGTAACATTCATTATGTATATGTTGCAAAGCCATCATTTAGAGTGGATGCTTCCTAAACATTATTTATTATTATCTTCCTTTTTACTCATTTTTTTCAACAATCTCTCCATAAGTAGGTATTCACCACAACCTGGACAATTAATAGGTAATTTTATTATCTCACTAAAATTTTTGTTTTGAGTAACATGTCCCGTTTTCTGCTCAAAATGTTTCTACTAATTAAAATTTATGTCATAGTTTCTTGGTTGCACACTGTTCATAAAAGTGGGCTTCTGAAACCCCTTTCCCTTGTCATAATTTTGTCAGGGTTCTTTGACATCAATCGTTTAAAATTTTCTCTTTTTCTCATATTGTGGTTGAAACATAATTTAGCTTTTCTAATAGTTTCATCCATATTTTTAGGTTGATCAAACTCAATCCTTCCCCTATATGAGAAAGGTGGACCGCTAAGAAATATTTGGATTTTTTACTTCTCCTGTTTCATGTAGGTAACATATCTTAATAGATTCATGAATTTATTAACAAACACATCCATAGTAAGTTCTCCCAACTTCAACTCATGAAACTCCCTAAATTTTTCATCAAAATCTCTGTGAGCCGAATATTTCTTCTTTAATTGTTTCTTCAACAATTTCTACATTAAATGATTTCTTCTAGTTATTTTAACAAATTTATTTTCCTCCCACCCTAAAGTTCTATTACTAGTTAAGTTGGAAAGATTTCATTCAAATTACTTTGACAATTGTATAGTTCAAATTATTTGGACATATTTACGAGCTATGCCTTTGCACCTCACTTAGATTCACACCGAAATTGGAAGGTCAAATTTTCTTAAAATCTCACTATAAATAAGATGATGATTTCCTATTCCTAGTTAAACATGTGCTCCTACCTAACTTCTATTCTTCTATATCACTAAACTCATTTTCTTGGTTGTCAGTGGAAGTTATTAAGTTGTTTCTATTAGTCGCACTACTGGATATACTTATAGATATTTTCCTATCAATATTTTTATTGTACTTATCATTTTCCAATTTCCCTAACAAGTGCCTATTAATATCCTCATGTTCCTCTCTCAATTTGACCAAACTTTCTTGATTTTCTTTTATGTCATCCAAATCCATTTTTAAACTCCTTATGACTTGCGATAATTCAACATTTTGATTTTTAGCATTGGTTCCACCGCCAATCATTCTTAATTCAGTGTCATGTTTTACATTACCCCTTGGTGATCCTATAGATGCTTGTCCATTAAGTTCTTCTAGAAATTTTATGTTTTTTAGTTATTTTATCAAATTTGTTCATGATAGGTATAATCGTTTCAGTTTCGGGAACCAAAAGGGGCCAATATTATTGATTTGGGGAAGCATCAAATGTGCTCTAGCCAGGAAAATTGGTGGAGAGGATAAGGCACATGAGATCTACAATACCGAGAAAGGATTTGGGAAAATTCTGAACAGTTTGGGACATATTAAAATAATTAATATTTATAATGGAGTACCTAAGTCTAAACTTAGGGAAATTAAAAAATTAATGTAAATTAATATAAATCTCTCTTAGAATATCAGGTGAGATCTAATCTTAGCTATTGATTAGGGACTTAATATCAAACGTTGATTAGTCAATGGGAAAAGTATAAGAGGAGGCTTGAGGGTCACTTGGAGAACACACAAAGAGATCAAGGTTTCAACTTTTTGGGGTTGGGTTTACTAACAAAGTTGAGAGAGTGATCAGATTTGTAGTTGAGTGGAAGTGAATACAGAACCAGAGAGAGGGATGCAAAAACTACCAAATGTTTATGTAGAGCTAAGTAGGGTTCACGCACATCTAGCCAGGAGCTGCACAGTGCCTCAAATGGGTAGCATGGGTGATGTAGAGGGCTAGGCAGCTGACGTATGCCTCCAGAGGATGATGCAGACCAAGCTAGAGTGATGTTGGCTAACGTTGGGCCAGATAAAGGCTGGCACAGTCCCTAGAGACTGACGCTGGGGTTTCATGGGGCAAATTAGACGTCTGAAGCTGTCAAAGTGTTTATCTGAGGTTTTAGCCAGAATATTTATTCCCAAGTAGAGAGGTAGTCCTGCCAAGATTTTTCTATGTTGGGAGAGCCAGATTTGGCACCGAGATTGTTTTCTAAAAATGTTGAATAAATCAAACCCTCAAATAACTACACCAGTTTTCCTGCATTGAGTTTTTCCAGGGACATTAGTCCAAAAAAAAGTGTCACTTATGTCCTTATTTCTATTTCCTTTAGTTGATGATATTTAATGTGTTGGGCATGCATTTGTATTTATTTCCAGTATTTACATGGTAAATACCTTGTTAATTAACAAAAAAAAGTAGGTAGGAACAAATCAGTAAAGTGCAGAAAGGGTTTCTAACATGTCAGACTTAGAAATTCCAACATGGTATAAGAGGGTGGTTACAGATCATAGGAGAACTGAGGGCATCAGCCGAATAGAGTAGCACTAGTAGAAAACAACTATCTTGAGTGAGAGAAGTTTTTCCTATGAGAGTAGCAGCAATGAAGGGGTGATGTAATGTGTGTGCCATTAAGATTGAGCCAGGAAGAGGTAACGCATAGGTTGAGTGAGGAAAAGGTAGGATCATGCAGAGCAACGTGCAGGCTAGGAGGGCTGACGTAGTTGGCTGAGGAGGCTTGTTTTCTGGTGCTGGGAACGTGTAGAGCCTCGGAGCATAGTGGAGCTAGTTGGGTATTTTATTTAGTGTAGTACCTAAAAGGGCAAGACTAAGGTAGAGGGAGACTGTGCCGAGGTGGATTTCTAGCCAAGGAATCTAGATTTGTGTTGCAGTGGCATAGGCTATTGGAGAGAGGCATATCGACATCAGCAGAAGGGTTTCCAGGAAGGAAATCGAGGCTTGAGGAGTCATACCAAGAACTTCTAGGAGTAAAGTAGAGGAGAAATGAAATGGCACTACACAGAGTAAGAGACTAGGATGGATTGGACGAGGCCTCAAACTTCGTAGTCTAGAAGGCCACTTTGCCTTGACAAGGATAGCCATTTGAGTTGACATGGTTGATATTGATAGATATGAGGATGCAATGGCGAGGGCAATGAGTATCATCCTTGATAGGGTCAAGAATCATATAGTACCACATATTGCCGAAAATAACACGACACAGGAGATGTGGGAGGCCTTGACCAAGTTGTATCAACGTACTTTTGTGCAGAGGAGGATGCTACTGTAAAATCAGTTACGGTCATACGAGATGAAGAAGGGAGAACAAATTGACCCATTTCTCGGTCGATTGAAGGAGATCTAGGATTAGCTAACTTCCATAAGGGCAACGTCAGATCTAAAATTGATGGTGAGAATAACTGTAAATGTAGTCTCAGAAGACTCGGAGGTGTTTTTGAAGAGCATACTAGGCAGGGCGACCCTTCCAGATTTGAAGGAAATGTGGGTTGCTCTTCATCAAGAAGAGGTTAGAAGACTGAGCAAGGCGAGAAGTAATGGCAAGGGGATTAGAATCAAGAAGGAGGAGGAGGAAGATGTTTCCCTACCATATGTGGGAAAGCATTAGAAACAAAAGAAGAAGGACCTCTCTAAGGTCAAATGCTTCCATTGTGGGGAGTCGGGACATTATGTGACTGAGTGTCCAAGGAAAATGAGTAAGGGAGAGGCCTTCGAGACTAAGGCAGCACTAGCGAGGGCAGAGGAGGTGGAGATAGACGATGATTGTGCCATGAGTGCTCATGTGCCACTTCAGAAGAAGTGGGGAGACATTGAGCTGTAGTGAGGCAGACTACAGGTGATGAGGGGTAGGATACTCAAGGTACCCTACCTCTTGGATAGGCCTTGCTATGAGATCCCTAAAGAGGAGTAGCATTCCTAGTGATGTCAATAGACATAGATGCATATGGAGCGGCATAGTGAGTTATAGTGCATGATTCTTAGGAAGGTTGCAACAGTGCAAGAGGCACGAGAGTGTTGCACCAGTACAGGATGGCACAGAGGGGTGTGCAATATTCAGAGAGGGAGAACTTGTGAGTGACAAAGGGAGGTTCAGCATTAGGCGTTTTTCTAGCGTGACAGAGACGTCAGATTTGAGAGATCAATTACTTACTACTTAGTACCTAAATTACAGTGTAGGAGTTAGTAGTTGTAGTGCTATGGGAAACATGATGCAGCATGATGAGAAGGGTAGTAGTGCGGATACTATGTTGGGAGAAAGGACCACCAAGAGCATAAATGCATAGAGAGTTGCAATACGGATGCAGTAGTAGCAGTGGCAGGGCCATGGGTAGCAATAGAGGAAGCAACAATGTAGAGGATGTTGGGCACTAAGCCTAGCATAAACATAGGGATCGATGCAAGATGATCAAGTTGATACTGAGTGAGGAATATTGCTAGAGCATTATCCTCGCTAAGATGGAGTGTTGATTTCGGGTAGCATAGGATGTTCTCTTGCCACGGAAATTGGTGTAAAGGCCAAGACACATGAGATCTCTAATACCTAGAAAGTGTTTCGGCATATTCTAAACAGATTGGGAGATATTAAAATAATTAATATTTTTAATGGAGTCCCTATGTCTAAACATAGGAAAATTAAAATATTAATTTGAATTAATATAAAAATGTGTTGGAATTATCCAAATGTCATGGATCAAGCCAAACATAATCTTAGCTGTTGATTAGGGACTTAATCTCGGTCGTTGAGTTTTCAAAGGGAAAAGTATAAAAGGAGGCTTGAGGGTCACATGGAGAACACACCAAGAGGTCAATATTTCAACTTTCTTGGGTTGGGTTTGCTGAGAAATTTGAGAGAGTGATCAGAGTTGCAGTTGAGGGGAAGTGAATATAGAAGCAAAGAGGTAGAGATAGCATTGGGAGGATCAACGCAGTACCTGGAGAGAGAGACACAGAAGCATCCAAGGGTTCACGTGGAGTGAGCCATGGCTCATGCAGAGCTAGCCACAGGCTGCGCAGTGCCTCAGAGGGCTAGTGTGGGTGACGTTTGGCTAACACTGGGCTAGAGAGAGGCTGAGATAGTCCATAGGGGTTGACGCTTAGGTTTCATGGGGCAGATTGGAGTTGTGAAGTTGTCAGAGTGTTTATCTCGGGTTTTGGCAAGAATATATGCTTCCGAATAGGAAGGTACTACTCCCTAGATTTTTCTCTGTTGGGTGAGTTGGATTTGGAACCCACATTGTATTCTGAAACTAAAAAATAAATCAATCCCTGACATAGTTGCACCAGTTTTCGAGCATTGGGTTTTTCCAAGGACATTAGTAAAAAAACAACAATGTTAATCGTGTGCTTGTTTCTATTTCCTTCATTTGATGATCTCGATGATATGTAATGTGTTGAGCATGAATTTGTATTTATTTCCAATATTTACATGGTAAATAACTTGTTAATTAACAATACAAGTAGGCAGTAATAAATGAGTAAAGTGCATGAGGGGTGTCGAATATGTCACACTTAGAAATTTCAAAAAATGTTATAATTGATACCACTTATACATACTCTCACACCTCTAAATTTTTTTAAACTATGTTTATGTATCCCTATAATATCAATGAGTAATTTATTTTTGTTCTATTAATATAATTCTCTTTCCAAATTCCTTTTCTTAAATTTTTATAAATAAATATACAAAAGAAACACTAACTTAACTAACTTTGGAATTCTCCTTTTATTTTTTAAAAAACTCTACAACTTTATACTTGTATGCACATGTACTATTCTATTGTTCTCTTCTTGTTCTATTTTCTCTTGTTAGCATGTACATAAGTAATTTAGTAAGATTTACTTGAATGTAATCTTAATATATAATTATGAACTTATAAACATTAACACAAATTATATTAAAAAGGAAAAATGTGATGTCCTGCCGTTAAAAGAATTATAGACACACTAGTATAGTTATTATATTGTTTGCTATCTAATATTCTACCCACAATTACAAATTTGATCCCTAGCATTATCTTCCTAATTATAATTAAAAGCTTTTCCATTATCATTGATTTCTACGTATCATAGTTAACCGTCGACCAATTCAAATTTTGAAAATGTATAACTTCAATTCGGAATCATTGCAACTTCCTGTCATATTTACACACATAAGATCCCTTTATTATAACATAACGACTTTACACATGACAGAGCTAACCCGTAGCTTTTGTCAAAGTGTACACTACCAATAATTTTGATCTGGCAATTCTTTCTCTAATTAAACAACCCTATATCAATTGTTTTTCAAATTTGCAAAGCTTGCAACACTATAGTCTTTAACATTGTTGAATTTTACATTACTGAGACTTCTGAAGAGTTCTAATATTACACGTGCAATTCATTTATGTAGCCAGCCATGTTCTATTGACATAATCCTTAAAAGGCCCGATATATTGTGAGACCATCGAATAGTGGTGGTTCCAATAAGGTTTAATGTTGGTGTTAATAACTTTGTTCAAATCTTGTTTCATGCATTCATTCTACTAGAGTTTCTCCATCGGCTAAGTCGCTACATGACTAGGGTTTTCAATGGTCTGTACACACCAAGCGTTACTCTCAATTATCCACGGCAATAACCCTTCTGCATTTGCCAACCAGATGTTCTTGACTTTATGTCATGTCGAAAGGAACCACTTTCATCTCTGCAACATGTCAAGGTGTTGACAACTTGAGTAATATTTAGTTCTCCTTTTTGTCCTAAATTTTTTCCATTAGTGGAATACATTCAGTATCATTTAGCTTTAAGAAATATTCGCCTAACAAATATTTTCATTGTTCCTAATTTTTTTTCAGATTACAAAGCGTTTTTCTCAACACCCTTGCTCGTATTTCCGATGGCGATAATATGATCCTTTAATGGTAATTCCAAGGTTTTTTTTATTTTTGTCCACATAGTCTGAAGTAGTTCTCTGACGTCATTAGGCAATATACGATGCTTTATTTTCCAGTAATCATTACTATGAATGATATTGAAGCCAAAATCCATTACGTGGTTAATTTTAAACATCTCTTGATCGTTCTGGTTTCTCTTATTCCTTTACTTAATTCTTGGTATTGAAGTCGGAAGGAATTTTTTTTTTTCATTTTTCTTTCTTCACTTCTCTCACCATAGTGTTCGCCATAGTGTTTTCTACATTCTCAACAGTAGAATTGCGATGATTTTATAGGATTATATATTTATAAAATTATAGTTTCTAGCCTCTCTAAAGAGGTTTATATGGCTAACTTGGGAATGGTAGGACTCTTATTTCTTTTTTGGTTGTTTTCAAATTATTTAGCTACTCTTGGAAATTGTTTCAGATTTGATATTACATCTAGAGTACTTATTCTAAATTCAATTCTGAAATGATAATATAATAGTTGTTATGAGTCTCGGTCAGTTAACTTCTATGATTTTGTCTCTTCATGAAATGGCCAATATAGAAACTATTACATGTTCTCTTCTCCCTTTAAGTATCTTTCTTTTAGTTTTAACTCTCTTTCTTTGTATCTAGGGTATTCCTTCAATCCGTGCATTAACTTAGCCAGGTATAAAACATAAATTTTCCTTACTTTTTTCCTTATCATTATATTCCACACACCTTTGCTATTGCTTCTTACAGTTGTTCGTTTACAGCTAGATAATTACAACATGGATTACTCCAAAAATTGTTTAGGTATTGCAGTACCTTTGGAAAATGGAATTTGCTGCACTTCATTAAGAACTAATTGAGTTGTCTATTCACTAGGTTGGTGAACTCATTTACTTTGTTTACTATTGTACATGAATGGATTATTTTTCTTATTTTTTAAATTCTTGTCATTATGTTCTTTGTTGTAATCTTTATATCTAAGTTTTTCCAAATTTCACAATTCCCTAAGAATCAGAACAATATTCTTATTTATAGGCTTTATGATTGTACAATTTTCAAATATGTATTTTTATTTTTTGACCAAGAGCTTAATTTCATAAACCCTATCCTTAGGTTTTTATATCTTTATCTTATTCTACAAGTATTTAGTTCCCATGCTTTGTTTGAAAGGTCTATGTGACATGTGTTTGTTTATCAACAATTTTATTTACAACAGACCTAAACTGGAGTATCGCTATTTTAGAGAAAATTCTCTATTTTGAGAAATATGCATTTAAATATTTCATGGGGTTTTCACACTAATTATATTTTTCTTTTGTTCTACTTGTATTTTGTTTCCATGCTTTGTTTGACAGGTTTATGTGACATGTATTTGTTTATAAACAATTGTATTTACAACAATGCCCTAAATTGGTGTATTGTTATTTTAGAGAATATTTTCTATTTAAATAGTAACACCCATCTTCATTTTTGGAAATATGCATTTAAATAGTTAATGGGGTTTTCACACTATTTTCCATTCCTCACTAATGACAATACATATAGTAAATGCATTTTGTGCATTTTGTATTTTAGCTAAAAATTTATAATCTTTACTACTAACTTTCTTATTGATGTATATTAATTGAGAATTCAAGCATATGCTAAGAATCTCACTCCTATTTTTAAGTAGGGATTTTCTTAATTTGTTTTTGGTCTTCTTTTCTGAGTTTTTCTCATTTAAGTGTATATTTAAACATATATGTTCATATATATAAAATACTTCTTTTCCAATGGATTTCCATTTACATCCCATTATTGAAGTATAAAATATGCTTAATTCATAGACACAAGTAATTAGATTAATTTTAATAGCATCTATATACATAATATAAAAATTCGATGGGACTAGATTCTGGGATGAACCAAAATCCCATTTCCTCAATAAATCGCTCTTGAGACTTGTGAGTTATGGGCCAGTGAATCATTAATCTTTTCAAGAAGCTGTGGCAGATTCTTGGAAAGCTCCAAACCCTCCTTTGCACAAACCAGGCAAACCAGGTAGCCATGGATTATGACGCTCTCATCATTTTCCGGTCCACAAATGTGCGTGCATCAACCTTTGGACCTTCGTCATTCTCTTCTAGTTCTGATTCATACACGTTATCATCCAACTTGACTCTCTCCCCCTTGTCATCCTCATCGAAGGGAGGCTCAAATTCCTCCGCAAGCACATATTTATTCACAGGAGCTGGCTTTTCTGCAAATTAAATCCTGAATAGCCACCCTCCATACTGACTGCAACTTCAGACACTACAACTTCTGATGATTTTTCGTTTGAAAATCAAACACAGTACATGTGACTTTGCCTAGACATCCTTGGTTAAGTATTTGCATAACTCAGAAACAAAAATAATGCTATTTTTCAATAAAGTAACAAAGGGACAGCATGAGGCAAAAAGTTTTGAAGAGTGATTCCCTGTGCCTATTGCAATAACTCTATTTTAACTCTATTTCCAAGACACAGAGAGGTGCCCTCTGTTTCTTGATGCATGATCAAATTCTTAATCTCTTATTAAGCATACATTCAGTTTTAACTTATTGTTTTAACTGAAATGTGTTCATTAACTAAATTTGCTTCATGGTTGGCATGCTTGTCCGTGTGGTTGTCCATGTGTCTTCTTTCTCTAATTTTTTTCCACTAAGTAGTATCAGACTCCCTAGGTACAAAAAAATTATGGTCTCCTGGTCATATGTGTTTCCTTATCCTTAACAATTCTACCACTGTTTCACTTCTTCAGTGGAACTGCCTTCATGGTCTTTTGTGAGCAACAAAACCTATGCAATAGCAAGGTCTTTTGTGAGCAACAAAACCTATGCAATAGCAAGTCCTCCCTCTACCAGATACCAAGCTTCTCTCTTGAAATTAGTCTTTTAGCATCTCTCTGGTTCTATCCTCTCTAACCAATTGAGCACTCATACTATTCTCACCTCAACAAAATAAAATAAAAATTACAACCTTACAAATCCTTTAGCAAAATTGTAACTCTTCTTCTTGGCATGCAAAAACTCCTTTCCATAGTAAATATTTTCATGTTCTTATACCAATTTACCACTTAATGGGGATGAGATTCTGGGATGAACCAAAATCCCATTTCCCCAATAAATCGCTCTTGTGGCATGTGAGTTATGGACCCACTAAACCTATCAAAAACACCTCTCACTGTCTCACTTGCCTTATGGGCAAATGAATCATTAATCTTTTCAAAAAATTGTGTGGATTCTTAGGAAGCTCTAGAGCCTCCTTTGCACAAACTAGGCAAACTAGGTAGCCATACATTATGACGCTTTCATCATTATCTAATCCACACATGTCAACCTTTGTGCCTTGGTCATCCTATTCTCGTTCTGATTCAGACACATTATCATCCAGCTCGAGTCTCTCCCCTTTGTCAACCTCATGAAAGGGAGGCTCAGATTCCTCCGCAACATCTTTCTTTGGCATAGATTTATTCACAGCGGATGGGTCCTCAGCAGCATAGAATTCTCTCTTCCTTTCTTGCAGTGTTGATAGTGTTGCTGAATATTTGATACTCATCGTGAGAACTATACTCTTCATTGTCTCTGTCATCTCTTCAACACACTTCACGGATTCAGATTTCTACCAATTAAATCTTGAATAGCCGCCCTCGATACTGACTGCAACTTGAGAGACCAACTTGAGACACCGCAACTTCGGATAGTTTTTCGTCTTAAAATCAAACACAGTACATGTGTCTTTTCCCGGACATCCATGGCTAGGTATCTGCATAACTCAAAAATGAAAATAATGCAAATTTTCAAGAAAGTAAAGGGCAACATGAGGCAAAAAGTTTGGAAGAGTTTGAGACACCGCAACTTCGGATAGTTTTTCGTCTTAAAATCAAACACAGTACATGTGTCTTTTCCCGGACATCCATGGCTAGGTATGTGCATAACTCAAAAATAAAAATAATGCAAATTTTCAAGAAAGTAAAGGGCAACATGAGGCAAAAAGTTTGGAAGAGTGATTCACTGTGCCTATTCCAATAACTCTATTTCCTGACACGCATAGTTATCCTCCGTTTCTTGATGCCCAATCAAATTCTTACTATCTTGTTAGGCATACCTATATTTTTAACTGATTTTTTTTTAACTAAAATGTGTTCGTTGACTGAATTCATTTCATGGTTGGCGTGGTTGTCCGAGTGTTTTTTTTCTCTAATTTTAAAGATAAAATTGTATTCTTTATTATTTACTACAAAACAATTAGATATTGAACATTTCATTTTCAAATATAAGAATAAAACAATTGTTTTATAAGACCAATTGTAGAAAAATCATACAATCATATAAATTGATCAAAATTATCATTTTTGGTCCACCTAATAATTAAATAGCAATAAGAGTTAGGAACACCAACATGGAAAATTATTATTTATAATTAAGGGATAAGTGAATTAGCTCCTCCCAACCTTGACACAACAATCTACTTGTTCCCTTAAGCAAATAGGCTTGTAATTTTTTGTCTATTACTTCTACTTCTCTTAGTCTCTATGGTTTTTTCTCTCAAAATTTGTGAGACAAAATCATGTAAAATTACAAGATATTATCCACTTACCACTGTTTTGGTGGTTATTAAATGTCTTCACCTCACCAATAGGTGGAATATCATTAACTCATTATTGACCTCCAATTTCCCACTCTTGAGGACAACACCCTATCTTCTAGGAACCATTTAATTGTCTAATATCATAATTCTAAATTAGCTCTAATCTCCAAGATTAAATGTCTAAGACTTGTAATAATAACTTGTGATAATTAAATTGTAGTCTTTAAACCATTAACTTCTCAGTTTTGTCTATTTGTCAGTTTTTCTTGTAGCATAGTCAACCAAATAAAATAAGAAACAATCTTAAGCACAATTATTTACAATCACATCATTAATTCGGGTGATATCATAGCAATGATATAGCTTAACAAATGAACACATCACCAAATCATGAGAAGCATAGTGATATGAACACAAATATTTAATGCAATGGAAAAACTACATACCTTTGGTTATTATGTTGCAAATAAAAGCTCCTCCTCTATTCACATCACATGTCTTTGTGAGAAACCACTCACAAGAATCACCAACTAGTCTATATTAGTTGTTAGCACCCAACCAAGAAGCACAAGCTTCCTTGGTTGTAGACACCTGATCAACTTACCATGAAGCACCAACTTCATGGATATATGCAAGTACCAACTTGTAAGGAGGAACCAACCTCCAAGATCTCCTTAGACACAGTAGATTGATTTTTTGCTATGTAACAACACTATGAATGATGAAATATGTGAAATTATTAATGAGATCAAGGATCCTACAATATGGGTATTTTTTCTTCATTAAAAGGTCTAGATATGGGCATAATTTACTCAACCCATAGTTAGATCATGGCCTTAGTTGTTTCTCTGTAAAGATATTCAAATTTCATAGAACATAATCAAATATTTTAATTACACAACATGAATCTCCTTGCTCGATTTGGTAATGCTACAATACTCATAACATTTTCTTGTTCCTCATTTACATTCTTCGTAATTCTTACCAGGTGACTTGACCAATATTCCTAATTCCAGTGAGGTCGGGATGTGAACTCCACCATCCACTTTTGTTTTATGTAAAATGACATGCTCTCTTAATGGCCAAATACACCCAAGTCCCAACTTGATCCAAAATTTGTCTAATTCCAAAATTTATTTAACAAATAAATTTCATATAAATCACATGGGAGTGGTGGAACATTGAGCGATGGAGCCATGGAACCTGGACTTCCACCCTATCTATTGTGAACTTTTACTATCCATAAATTTTGATTCTAGATGTATTTTTTAGACTTCAATATATAGATGGAAAGCTCTTTCTGAGCACTATCTAAAAATGTCATTCATATGAGCATATAAAATTATCTTTCTAGGCATAGATGAAATCAAATATATATCTCACCCTATGATTATATCCAAGTCTCCAACTTCTACTGAACCTCAAACACACCACATAAATGACGAACATACTATGCTTCATCCACCTTAACAGAATTATCATCAATACTAGCCCAATTGACATCAATGCTAAGACCCTTGATGCCACCTTCCATCCTAACAATGCCAATTGTCCAACAATGTCCACTAAAATGTGTTCTTATATATTAATAAATTGATCTATAAAGGCATTACATGGTATCAAGTGAATTACCAATGGAATTGTGGGACCAAAAGAAGATTGAACACAAAAAATTAAAGCCCCAAAGTTTAAGGTTTATGGAGTCAACTTTTAAGTCTAAAGAATATGCTTAACGTGTGTAAGGAATATATCCAAATAGACTGATGAATAGTATAATGAATTTTATTATATGTACAAATTATTGAAGTATGTAGTGTTATCTAAAATATGAAAGATGATATGAAAGGATCGTACATGGTTAAGTAAAGCATGTGAGATCAACATTGTAGCATGTGAGATGAGAATTGTTTAATCCAAGCATCAGATTAGACCTATAATGAACAAATTGCAATGGAAGAAACTTAAAGTACAAAGCAAAGAGAAATATGAAGAATTCTGAAGAAAAGAGTAGAACAATAAATTTGAACTATTTTAAGGGATTGGTGTCACCTTCATTTTCATCCCTACACAATCATAGGATTGGTGACATCTTTAGGTTGGTTCATGTAAATTAGGGATATATTTCTCCTTTAGGTTCATTCCTATAAATGAGAGGATAGGAGTCTCCCTCAAGATGCTCCTATAAATCAGGGGATGGCTATCTCCTTTAGTTTTGTTCCTATAAATCAAGGGATGGGTGTATAGCTCTAGTTGATTATAGTATGTTCGTGTAACAATAGGTTGGCCTCTAGAATAATATTTTGACAAGCATGTAAATTTGTTCTCCCTTAAGGGTTTCCACATACATCTAGTCTTATCATGCATTTCTTATGTGATTGATACTTGTATGGCTTAAATTCTCTTAACTTGTTATATTTGAAATTATAATGATTCAATGTCAACTGTGAGTATCATCATAACTCTATCAATATCAACATCCATATCCTTTTTCTGACAACTATTTATAATTATTTTATATTCATCTAGACCTATATAAGGTTCTCAACTATTGAGCCAAATTTCCAAATATCTAGATTTAGATATTTCCAAATATATCCTTTTATATAAAAAATAGATTTTCATATTTCTAGATTCCACTTCACCTTCATCATGATTAATATAAGATAGGATTCACATCAACATCATAAAGCATGTATACTACCTTTACTACATCAATGTATGTCAAACACAAAAATATCTATATTTATAAATATTTACAACATATGGATTTGAAAAAGCATAAAAAGTTCATTTTTCAAAAATTATAAACTTTTACATTAATAGACTCCAAGACACTCACCACAACCTCCACATAAGCCACCATGTGAGTTTCCTTACAACTTTGCATCACAAAAGCATGGGACATGGGCATGCCATGTCAATATGCCACATCATCCTGACCCATCATCCTTGTCACATTATCACATCATCCTATGATGTCATCGTTATGGGCATGTACTTTTTCAGGCTTTCCTATGTGGACTATGCATTGTTTTTTTTTCATTGCAAGTACCTAGATCTAGGTTTCTTCCAAAAAAAGGTGCAATTTAGAGAATTTATGAACTTTTAGATTCCTTATCCAAATAAATATTATTTATTTATATTATTTAAGGTATATTAAATAATCTAATAAACTGATGGAAAGGTGAATTTCCAAATTCTACACTTTAACCCCTTTCATCAACTAAATCCCTACCAACAATCCATATTATCAAGGGCTACCTAGAAAAATTCAAACCTAAATAGATACAAAAGTCATACACAATCCATATCCACCAATAAATTACATAACAAAACTTCCATCTTGGATAAATATAGAAAAAATTCCACATTAGCCATGTCTAAGGGTATATTTAACCCTAAAAAATGATTTAATCTAATTTATGTAGAAGAACTATCAAATTTTAAAGTAATTCATAACATGTACAAAATAATAACCATGTCTAAGCATAAATTTAACAAGAAAAAATAATTGTATGTAATTTATGTAAAAGAACTATCAAAATTTTAAAGTAATTCATAACATGTACAAAATAATGGGCATAATTCTTTTGTAGATTAGAGAGTATTTAACTATTTTCAAAAAGAGTCCATGGGGTTGATGGGGTACACTATTAAGGTACTCCTAGATGTTAAATGACAAGTTCAATTCCCCACCTTATTTATTGTTATTCATGGACATGATCTCTATGATGTGGTTTCACTAATACTGAACTTACAAAAGAAAAAAGAAAAAAAAAACATCTCAAGCAAAATTTAATATTTTATTTGAGAATGTACATTTACAAAATAATAACCATGTCTAATTCATAAGATGTTAAATCACAAGTTCAATTCCCCACCCTATTTTAGTGTTATTCTTGCTTCACTTATACGAGATTACACAAGAAAAGAAAATTTTCAAACAAAATTTAAGATTTTTTTAGAAATTTAATTTTGACTTATTGAATAAATTATGTATCTAAATAAAAAAACTAATTCACTATAACAAATGCACAGCACTTAGATAAGACATAACAAATGCACAACACTTAGATAAGACCTCACGAACATTACTTCACTAAATATAAATTAGATTTTTTTTTCGCAGCCAGACACAATTATATAAAACAATATGAAATACTTATTTGTGACAAAAAAGGTATCTAATAAAACTAAGAAGATCCCAAAGTTTCCACCCAACCATGTGCTACAGTAAAACTTGACCACTTAGATTGGTAATAGCACTAGGGTGAAGCAAAAAATATTTTCAAGTTCTCCACATTCCTCTTTGATGGTTTGAATTGAGAGATATGTTTAAGTTCTCCACATTCCTCTTGGATGGTTTTCAAGTTTATGGTCTTGAGGTGAATCCCGTGTGAAAGCTACTTTCTCTTTTTCTATCTGTGCACAAGCAAAAAAAAATAATACTAGAATACTAGTTTTTCTCATTAATATAAAATGATAAATTCAAATAATAACATAAAATGGTATTGTTCTAAGTACAAAATAATAATATAAAGTGACATTGTTCCAAGTACAAAACATAATGCGAGAGAAGTGTTCTAAGTACAAAATAATAACATGAAATGATATTGTGCTAGGTACAAAATATAATGCCAGATAAGTGAATCCTGCATTATTTTTACAAAACTAAACGAGAGACGTCAATCCCGCATAACAATAACATATACCATGCCATAACTAAATGATATACCATGCCATAACTAAATGAGAGACATTAATCCCGCAAGAACAATAACATATACCATGCCAGATAAATGGATACTGCATATTTCTTTTCAAAACTAATTGACATCCAACTATAACGATAGTTCATTTCAAAAACTAAATGGCATCCAACGATAACAATAGTTTAATTATAATGCTAAAATTCGCTTGACAACTGGGTTCTATCATTAATCTGTGTGAAAACACGCTAAGAGAACTTATTAGTGTATAGCTAGTTATATCTAAATGCCACATGAATACCAATTGCGTATCCATCTTCTGATACTTGTTCATCACGGCCGGGATCTTCTTCAGCTTCTAAATCACCGTTGACAAGCTGAATCCCATGTTCAATGAAATTTGGTTGAGGTATAGCCAGGTTTGCCAGGTGATCATGATGACCAAATCTGAAGAAATGAGATGGAGGTGACGGTGGAGGTACAGCTATGTCTGGAAGCTGATAACCAATTCTGAAGTCGTCTTGGGGACGTAGCAGTGGAGGGATGGCCATGTTTTCAAGGTGATCATCCAGTCTGAAGGATTGTGTGGTTGGTGGCAGTTGATGTATAGCCATGTTTCCTTGCTGGTAACCATTATCAGATATGAAGAAGTCCGGCGGAGGTACAACAGTGTTTGCAACTTGATCGAGAGTATGATCGACATCATCAAAACTGAAGAAATCTGGTGGAGATACAGCTGTGTTTGCAACCTGATAACCGGATCTTAAGAATTCGGGCGGAGGTACCGGTGCACGTACAGCCATGTTTGCGAATTGATTGCCAAATCTGAAGAATTGTTGCGGAGGTAACATTGCAGGTACACCCACGCTTGCCAGATGATTACCAAATCTGAAGAATTGTGCCGGACGTAACGCTGGAGGTACAGCCATGTTTCCTTTCTGCTCACCAAAGAATTGCGGCGTACGTGGTGGTGCAGTTACGGCCATATTTGCAGGTCGATCACCGTGTGCTTGGAATTCCGGTAGAGCTGTAATTCCGTATCGAGGCAAACGTTGTATACGATGCCCCTGCTGCTCTGCGGGATGTTGTCGGCTTAGCCTTAGGAGGGGAAGACCAATTTCCACATCAAGCAAGTCAGTTTGACGTTGTCGTCTCCGCCTTTTTAGGGGAGGTCCAATTTCCACATCAAGCAACTCAGTTTTGCTTCCTACCAATTCCTTCAATGCTTCCTCCCTAGCAGCCAGAGCCGCGTTATCTTCAATCTCATTCTCTATATAACTACACTTGTTGCATGCTTCACAAGGTTTCCCCGGCGCTCCACTGTATCGAGGACAATTGCAAAAATGACGCAACTCATCCGAATAAGCAACTGTCTGTCTGCAAATGTAACACATTATGTTTCCACACTTACATCCCACTTTATTGCATCCAGACGTCTTGATTAACTCCGCGCGGCAAACGTTACATTCTCTTATCACAGCTTTTGTCATCCTCTCTTCTATTGCCCTACGAACAGCAGTCTCGGAATTTTTGTCAACCTCTTCACAGGGTAATGGTGAATGACTAACCTTCTTGCATTGAATACATGAAGCGACTAAACATTTAGGGTTTGGACAATCCAAAACCTGTAGACAGTTGTCTATTTCATATGGAATGTTACAGAATGGGCAATAAACAAGACCTTCAATTTTGGCTTCAACTACAGCCTGTTCGGCCACGCGATGTTCATATCTTTCCATAACATCATCTGGAAGAGCTCTATTGATGTCTGAGAAAGGAATTGACTCCTTGCAATCACCAATAGCCATACAGGATAAATAGTTATGCGCCTTCACACCTCCATAGATGATTTGATCGACTTGCTTCCTTATACATTTAAAACAAAACCAATGCCCACTTCGACACTGTAGCATTCTTTCAAATCGATATGGCCAATAACAACAACCACATTCCATAGACGCTGCCTCGGCTCCATTCATTACAGGCAATCGTGTCTCATTCCCACTTTTAATCTGGAAATAACTTTCTGAATTCGTTGGAGCCCTTATTTCATCGAACTCACCTGCTCCAATATTTATCGCCTTTCGCTTCTGCTTATAGGCGGTATTGTTATGTTGGCCCATCAAAGAAGATCTTTCTGCTTTTCTAGTCCACCGCGGTAATCCTATTCTCAGAACTTCTGCACGTCCGTCGTCTGACCAATTGAAAGAAACCATATTTTCATCTATAAAAAAATTAGACGCGTGGTCTGAAGAAGATGATGAAGATCCGGCCATACTTCCAAACTTGGTGAAGGTTTTAGGTATAATTTGCCCGAGTCCACTTTGTCAGAGAAGATTAGTGAAATCGATGATGAGAGAAAGATCCCTAGCTTATAAATACAAGTAGATCAATACTTCGTTCATTACTAAATGTAAGGGGTATGTTTGCACCCGTGAAGACCGGCTATGGGCATGGACGTGGGCATCGAGATGGGCTTATAAAAATTATTTTCAGGTTATTGGTTTGAAAATGTCACTTTAGTTTAATTTTATTTCCTGAGGTTCGAATTTTGGGAAATTTTATTTTATTTTTTATTTTTTTGGTTTAATTGTGTTGAGTTAATATTACATATATCTATATATTTATTAAATTTATATATAGACGAATGTAATAGCCAATTTCATTCAAATGAAAATTATTTTTTGAATTAATTTGTTTAAAAAGTAATTTTTTTTTACCCAAAAGGTTCTTTAGAATTTTTGGAATTCATTTATTTTAAAAGTAAGTATTTTGCCGTAAAGGGGCTCTAAGCCATGTATAGGGCAGATGTGTCGGTTTTTTGTTTTAAAAGTAAGTATTTTTGCACGAAAAGGACTCTACAGCTTACTATCCACTATAAGGTACATGTGTAAGTGTAATGTAACTATGTAAACAATTTTAAATGTTCGTTTAATTAAAAAATAATAAAACGTTAAAAGTAATAAACAAAAGGTTAAAATTAGTAAATAAAAAAAATAATATAAACCTTAGTATATGGATGAGTGTAAACATCTAAATGTTGGCTCAAATAATAATAAAAAGTTAAAGTAATACAAATAGTGAAATTCAATTTGCTATATTTTGATTTTATTATTAACTTGAGAATATGATTACAATACCATGGACCAATACGATGGCTTATCAATACCACATGCTCGAAAACCATAATTTATTTCCCAACCAAAATATTTTATAACAATATTACAAGATTCTTAATTCACCACCACTTTACCGTAGATATTATTAACCTGTAAATATGCTTTGGTATGATAGCATGGCTTATCAATACCACATGCCCAAAAAACTTAACTTATTTCACAATCAAAATATATCAAACAACATGAAACGATCCTTAACTATGGACATTCTCCCCCACATTACCATGGATATTATTAACTTCAATAGACTTTGTTACACTACCATGGGCCAATACCATGACTTATCAATATATTTTGTAACAACACAAAAGGATTTGATCCTTAACTATGGACATTCTCCCCCACATTACCATGGATATTATTAACTTCAATAGACTTTGTTACACTACCATGGGCCAATACCATGACTTATCAATATATTTTATAACAACAAAAAAGGATTCTTAACTATGGACATTCGCCCCCACATTACCATGGATATTATTAACTTGTCAATAGACTTTGTTACACTACCATGGGCCATTACCATGACTTATCAATCACACCTACCAAGAAAACATAATGTATTTCACATTCAAAATATTTGACAACAATATGACAAGATTCTTAAACATGGATATTCACCCCCACTTTGCCATTGATATTCTGAAGTTATGAATAGGATTTGTTACAATACCATGGGCTAAATCATTGTCTCATCAATACCACGTGCCCAAAAATCATAACTTATTTCACAATCAAAATATTTTATAACAATATGACAATACTCTTAACCATATATATTCACCCCCACTTTACCATGTATATGATTAACTTGTAACTAGTCTTTCTTACAATACTATGGGCCAATACCATGGTTTATCAATGCCACATGGCAAGAAACCATAACTTATTTTATTTTAATTTAATTTTACAACATTTTTTTAATTTAATCTAAAATGAAAAAGGTTATAATTACTTTTGAGATATATCTAAACCCCTTATAACTACTAAAAATATCCCTATAGAAATTTAATCAAGTTTTTTATAAAATTAAAAGTGAGAATACTTTTATATATAAAGATGTGCAATTTATATAATATAAATAATGTTATTATGAACCGGCATAAATATTTCTTAACTAAGGATCCAACTAATAAGAGGAGGCAAAGTGAAGAGGATTCATTAGTTTAATTTCCTTGACATGATTGATCCAAAATATATGTTTAACTTTTTACAACCAATTGATAGTTTTTTTTTAATTTAGATACCTTCTTAAACACAAAACAATGGGATCAAATTTAAAAGAGAGGGGGATGGAGGGAGAGGCATGGATATAGTGACAAAGCTAACGGTGGAGAGAGAGAGAGTGATGGGGGGATAGAGAGATAGAGGTGGAGAGAGAAATAGAGTCACAAGGGAGAGGTGAAGAGAGAGTGAGAGAGAGGAGAAAAGGGAAGAGAGAGGAGAGGAGAGAAGAGAGATTGGGAGAGAAGGGGAAGAGAGAGAGAGATGGAGTTGGAGGGGGAAAGAGAGGCAGGGAAAAGGAAAGATACAGAGGGAGAAAGGCAAAGATAGAGAGGGAGTGACAAGGTAGAGAAAGTGATGGGGAGAGGAGAGTGTCAAATGTAATCTTTTCAAGTTGGCCACTAGCTTCTAATGACTCAAGATAGTGAGAATATGTGGGATATATTGCCTTAAAAAAACATTTGAGAGAAACAAAGTCTTATAGATCAAGCATAATTTCTCTTATTTGAATGAATATGGAAAGGGGATCATCAAATTTCAATTCAACATTGAAGAGTTTGATAATTAGCCAGACTACCACAAGCTCCTAGTTGTGTCATATGCATTTCAACTTCCTTACAACACTAAAAACATTATTAATTGGTGCAATGTTATGACTCACATTTTCATCAAGATATGCAATAATAAAAGCATAGGCCTGGTTTTTTTTGTCACCCATATGGAAAACTCCTTGTTTGATGTAAGATTCCTAGGTGGATTCCCATCTGCACGTTCACATGCTTATTTCCATATTTCATTTAAAATGAGGGTATGATTTATCTTTATGTACCATTCATGGTAGTTCTCTTTCCTAGTGATAACTACTCCAACTATTAAGATGAGAAAATGAATTATTGAATAAATTTCTAAGATTGTTGTAAATAGTCAAAATTCTTCCAGCAATATTCTTTTATAAAAATATCTCATGTGTGTCTTAAAAACATTAATGAATATAACCTAAAAAAATGATGCAAGATTTCAATCACAAATAGACACTTTGATATAAACCAACTTGCACATAAAATTAGTTTTATTGTCATCTAAACTAATTGTATATATAAATGGACCGACTCTCAACTTCATGTATGAATAGACTAAGTGTCAACTATGTCTCAAGGCATATATATATATATATGAATGGACCCTTAATGTAACCTCTCCCTCCCACATTTACCCAAATTCACTAGTTTGTCAGGGTAAACATAAGACAAAGAGTTACTATTGCATCACCCAACCTTTTATGTACAGTTAACGAAGTGGAGTCACAAACCTGGAATATTATTCACTCTCCTCAGGGGCTACAAGACACCCAGGATCTGAATAACAACTCCATGTGCCCAAACATTGCGCTGGATTGCTTTAAAAGTGACCTGGACCCACAACTACATGCATGAAAAGGAATCCATCTAGTTATACTACTCCAACGACATGCATAATCTTGTAAGGATGTAGTTATAGCCCAAAGCATCCAATTCTAAGGGTGTGGCCTCAGATTCCGAGCAACCATTTTAGGCTAGCCTCTAGACCATTTCCCATAACTCAATGATACTTTCTAGAATGATAAATAACATCACGAAAGATCCATTAATATCAAACATGATCAAGGACTTGATATAATTAGACCTAACTATGACATTCATTTCATCAAACGTATGGTGAATATGTAATCTACAGTTAATGAACCCATATATGAACATAGGGGCCTAAAAATTATCTAAGACTAAGCAAAAAGGTATAACTCCCTCTCATAATAGTTGGAAAAACATTTTCTATTTCATGCATTCCTTAACCGTTCATCAACTACTGAAACCATATCAATATCCATAGCTAGAAACTATTATGGAACCATTCTTATAACCAACTATTAAACACACATGGGCAGCAAGAGAAAATAGGAAAGATAAAACATGAGAGTGCATTTTTTTATTAACAATTGATATACATTTATAGTACATATTGTGACCGTTGGGATTCACATCCCAAGGTCTCTTGGACTCCTTTTGTCCATTCAGCTTCCACACTAACCCATTTAGGATTAGGTGTCCAACATTCCCCCCATTAATCCGAAGGGTTATATGAGTCCAAGAAGAGAGCTGTAATACAAAATGTGAAAAAAATGCATGGTAGCACTAGGCTAAATGTGCTCTATGAAATGTTTGTATAAAGGGCGGTGGTTTAAGGATGACCACCAACACTGGAACGCTGAGTGCAGTTCCTGGAACTCTTCCAAAACTGGCAAGAAGCTGAAGTCTTCTGCTAGAGGAAGTGCTCCTATTGTTTTGAAGAGGGAAACCTTCAACCATGAAAGGGAGGTCTCACCCCGCATAAAAGGGAGAACTTCAACCTGAAAAGGGAAGTCCCAACCTGTGATGGTTTAAGGATGACCAACAACTCTGGAATGCTTAATGTAATTTCTGGAACTCTTCCAAGACAGGCAAGAAGCTGAACTCTTCTGCTAGAGGAAGTGTCCCAGATTGCCAACTCAATGCATGTTCCCGGGCATCTTTGTCTCTGGCTACAACTATGAAACTGGTGTGGCAGGTTGTGGCTAAGGCTCGCTTGATGTGACTTTGAAGCTTGTAGGTGATCATCATTTCCCCCCTTGTCAGATACAAGGTGAGAAGATGGAGAAAACTCAATTGCAAGAATGTTCAATACTCTGGAACAAGTTATGACATGTGTTTGGAATATCTTCTTGGCTATTGATGCCCATTGCCAAGAAGCGATCCATCCAAGATGAATCTTTGTTCTTACAGGACGTTTGTTTTTGAAACATCTGTTTGAAGAATGACTGGTTTTATGACAGTGCTTACATGGATGAAGATCAAAACAGTGATCTTTCATATGGCCAACTCGGTCACAGTGTTGGCATTTCATGATCTGTTGTTTTTGTTGTTGTTTTTGTTGCTATGGAAGAGGGACACAATCTAGAATAGCTGGAGGTGAACTATCATGAAGAGCAGGTGAACTGTCATGAATGAATCCAACACTCTGAAACTGAATGGGCTTTGAGTCGTCTGGAATATGAAAGGACAAGTCCTTGTCATATCCAAGACCCGTTCTGTGCTTGTTGTAGACAAGATGTTCCCAAGGTCTAATGATGGGCTTGGGAAGTGCAAGCTGAACTTCTGCATCTGCATGTAACCTTGATGCTTTATCTGAATGAACTGTAACATTATTGAATTGCTGCTGATGGGTCTATTTTGATGTAGCTCTTCTTGCTGTAGCTGTGATTTAAGCTGCAAAAAATCAATCTTTTCCTGTGCATATTGTAAATATTTTTGAATATCTCTGAGAGTGTTTTTGTTGACTTTCATTGTACTTACATCAGAAGATAAGAATAGAGTGCTTGATAACTCTCTCCCCCAAAAATGCACTCTCCCCCCTTCTTTTGTTGTTGTTGTTGTTTTAGCCTCCAATGCACATTGCTTTAGATATCAGTCCACCCTTATAAGCATGAGTACAATAATGTTTAGTACTTATTTATTTGCTTCGCACAAAGATATAACTAGAAAATAGCGATATCTGGAAACAAAAGAGAAAACGATACTGAAATATAGAACCTCGGTAGAAGTTTCAATTGTATAAGATGAAGATTTCCCACTTTTGCAATACCCATAAATTGGACCCAAGAGCAACCTTTTCCTCTAACATTGTACAGTAGTGGTTTCAACCACCTGAGTATGACAAGCTCAGTCTTCTGCAATTTTAATGCAATAGGAGCTCCTGAAATCCACAAGAAACCCCCAAAGACAAACTCCCACAAGCCTTCAAATCGAACTTAGTCTCAGTTTATTCTGTCCTGGGACTTATGACGACAATGAGCTCCCAATTGCTATGTATAGTAGCTCAACAATCTTCTGTCACCCTGTGAGCACACATTCAGCCAGATTTCCACAATTTGCCATTGAGTGATATCGACTTCAACAAGAGGGGATAAGTACATTTAGCCAGACGTCCACAATTTGGCATTGAGTGATATCGACTTCAAAAAGAGGGGATAAATACATTCAGCCAGGTTTCCACAATTTGACATTGAGTGATATCGACTTCAATCAAGAGGGGATAAATACCAACGCTTAGTGGTCAATGCCTCTGGTCGCATGAACCTATGCATGCAATAGAAATTCGCTCCAAAAAAATTATTATCTTGGTATATCAGGTGCTCAATATACAGTTCGATTTCCACCAACTATGCAAATAGAATGGAGACAATCAGAGCAGAGGAACCCAGGTTACAATAGATGATTTAGTGTAGTTTTTCAGTTCTTCAATAACATATAAGTTCAAACTTTTCTCCTCTCTATACAACACCTCAAAACGTCCCACTAGTAGTTAATATAAAGTTACCAGCAGTTGTTATAGACACCATAAGGTGGTCATAGCTCCTTCCATATCACCAATAATGGCTCAGAATCCACGCAATCAGCAACATGAGCCTCTCGAAGATGATATACAACATCATGCAATGGGGATAGTGGCAGCCTTTGAATTGCAGTTAAATCGTTCCACCTTAACTGTGACTCACCCAGAAAGTATGCAGCTATCGTCCAGCATTACCAGTGAGGGATTTCAACCCTATTTCTCATTGGAATCACGCCCAACAATCAAAACTTCTCCCCGTATGTACATTCAAACACCCACAGTCTCAAATTTCTCAAGATATGGCCCTCTGCAGAGAAGACACATTCAGCAATCGAAGGAAGTGGCCACTACCCGAGCGAATACTTTTGTCAAGGCTTCCCAAGATCCAAATCCTTTGATTCGTGCTCTAGCTGCACGAATAATGGGTTGTATTTGAGTTGAAAAAACATAGATATTTGTGTGATCCACTTCAAAGATGCCTCAAGGATGATGATCCTTATGTGCGAAAGACAACTGCTATATGTGTTGCTAAAATTATGATATTAATGTTGAACTGGTGGAGGATAGAGGGTTTCTAGAGACTCTTAAAGACTTGATTTCAAACAGCAATCCCATGGTTGTAGCGAATGCCATGGCAGCACTGGAAGAGATCCAAGAAAACAGTAGTACAGCAATATTTGAAATTACTAGTCACACACTTTTTAAACTTTTGGCAGCGCTCAATGAATGCACTGAATGGGGTCAAGTGTTTATACTAGATGCTCTTTTAGAATACAAGGCAAGTGATGCCCGAGATGCAGAGAACATTTTTGAACGTGTAACTCCTCATCTTCAGCATGCCAACTGTCCAGTTGTACTTTTGGCTATGAAGGTGATTCTGCAAGCACTGATGTTGTTAGAAACCTCTGTAACTAATGGCCATGCTACAAGGCAGGCATCGAATAGCTCTGCCAATGGCTATGGGAAAACCTGAAATTCTCCAATGATTCCGAAACAAAAAAGCAAAGCAAAGACAGGTTGAAGTACCCAGAATTGTCAGTGTACTGTCAAATTCTTGCATATACAAAAGCGGTGTATACAAAAAACCGCAGAGCCCCTTCAACACATCTATCTCCCACGCATATACCACTCAATAATCCGTTGATACTACAAACACATTCAATATCAAACCATAACGCATTCAACAGGAGCTGCACCAGCGTTCAATTATCAGCATATCAGACCATTTCAACGCACATCATTAATATTCAAACACATTCAACACTATTCAATGCATCAATGCATCAGCCTTCAACGCACCAACAAAGGGAAGAGGAATATGGTAGAGAATGCATGAGTTACTGGGTAAAAAATGTTAAACGCATACCAATTCACCAAAAAAACGTAGAGGACAGAGGGACAACGCTTAGTGGATTCGTTAAGAAAGACAGAGGACAACGTTGGCAGAGGCAGGTTATCTCAGGTCTGAGGGGAATAAGGCAGAGCCAGAGGTCAGGTAATGCAGAACTGACATATATATAGAGGCCACAAAACAAGTGGCTCAAATTGGAGCAGGACCAGCAATCGCCCACTCTGATACCATGTTAAACACACATGGGCAGCAAGAGAAAATAGGAAAGATAAAACATGAGAGTGCATTTTTTATTAGCAATTGATATACATTCATAGTACATATTGTGACTGTTGGGTTTCACATACCAAGGTCTCTTGGACTCCTTTTATCCATTCAGCTTCCACACTAACCCATTTAGGATTAGGTGTCCAACACCAACATATAACCAAAATAATAACCATCATCGAACAACCATCAAAGATGCATAATAACAAGTACAAGTACTAATAAAATGCAATAGGAAAAGGGTTCTAATCAATATATACGAAAAATATAACCAATATAGGTAATTCCACGTACCAGACGGCCATAGATATAGTTGAACCAAATCTTTCTTTTATCCAGTCACCCCCATGCCATATTCGAAGCATCAATGTGGGATCTAAAGACATAAAAAGCTAGGGATCCGCATAGACTACACCATCTCCGTCCTCATTCTCCCAAAATCTCCCCAAAACATATCAATATTTCACATAATAAAACCAGAAAATAAACAAACAGGGCTTCCTAGAGATTAAACCACCTCTGCCCTCTGGATACCACAATCCTACCAAAACTAGTGAAGAGATCACAATGCCCAAAACAAGCTTAGATGCCTCAGAATTTCTTCAGGAATAGCTTGAGTAATTTTCTTACCTTCACCTACCTATAAACGGCTTCCAAGAGGTTAAACCACCACTACCCCAAACCCTTGGGTTTTTTCTTGAGACCACCTCTCCTAGTTTCAAAATCGTTTCACAATCCAAATCTCAACCAAATAAGAAAAACCCCATCACACCATGGCTATTTGGAAATCAAAAGGAAATGATGGAATCACTGTGAGATTGAGAAAAATCCACACCAATGAAGAAAAGAAAACCATATACAAAAATACATATACAATGCATTCATAAACCTCTTGAAAGTGGAAACAAGAAAATCCTCATTTAATTTTCCATTGAATTAAATTACGAGAAAATTGTAATTCCACATCACAAGAAAATAAGAATGAATTAACTAACTTAATCTAAGTTAATTTTACTTAGTTTTCGCAATTAATTTGAGTTGAGGGCATAACTTGAGTCATGTAGAGTGGTTCCTAAATTTTAGGAGTCCGGGTTGAGTTTAATTTGAGGTGTAATAGTTTAATTAAGTTAAACCGAGTTAGTGTTAGCTAAATTAGTTCAAAGTGTTGTAAGAAATAGTAGGAGCTCTAGAAGTGGGGTGTAGTGTCAGTGTTTAACCATTTAAGTGATAAATCATCCATAATTAACTCATGCATGCATGAACTTCTAGTGACCTAGTTGACATTGGAGTTCAAGGGTAGTTTACTATTAGTTTTATAATTTTTCGATTTGTACCAGTGTTGCACTTAGTCAGAGAAAAACCTACAACGATTGCACAAGGTTAATTGGTAATTTCCCTAATTAATAGGGGGCTAATTCCAAAGGAAATAAAGCAAGGAAATAAGATCTTGATAGGAAACATAATTGGCTAAGTATTGGCCAAAGTCATCTTCTGAGGGAATGAGATAAATTAAACTTGTGCATAGATTTTTCACTCTTGAATGAGAGATATATTTCTCCCCTATTTTCTTACTAATGAAATACAGATAGGGAGGGGCTTTGAGAAATTTATTTCCCCTTATATAAATCTCTGAGTTTATGTGATTGAATCTTATCTCATGTTTATGTAGTGATTGCACGATTGGTTAATTATTTCCAGTTATGACTAGAGTAGATTCAAGTATTTTGTTTTAACATATTACATAATAAGTTTGAATCTATAAAGAATATCTAGATGGTACGAGAGAAGGAATCAAAATACAATAGAAGATAATTTAATTTATCTTTTTTGTAGGAGGTTCAAATTACAAGATTAGCATTGTGGGTTTCCTCTAGGACCGAGAAAATGACTTCCACCAGGCTTAGGCTTGAGTATGCTCTGGAAGGAACCAAAATCTTTTTGACATGCAATATATGTATGGAGGAAGTATTATATGATAGTGGGATACTATAATAAATAAAGAAAAATGTAGGTTAAACCCCTAGAAGCTAATTCCGAGGATCTCGCTCAGTGGAAGAAGGATGTAGCTAAAGCAAGGAGGATCATATTGGAGGGAGTTTGAGATAATATCATCTTGAATATCCACAGGAAAGAAACTCCATTCACATTGTCGAAAACACCCATCAACCTATTTGAGAACAACAACAACGACAAAAAGCTAGCAGTAAAGGATAAGCTTTGTAGCATCAAAATGTAGAAGGTTGAATCAATTCCGCAGTACCTCAGAAAATTCACAATGTGTCGTGGTGAACTTGGTTGGGTCATTATTATTGTTCCAAAATAATATATGGTATCTCTAGCTCTTTTGGGTCTTCCCAAGAGCTAGTATGGTTATTAGGATTTTGTGAATGGTAGAGAAAAAATATGAGTTTGGTATTGGTTAAGGTCTAATATCGTGCATGAAGAGATCACGTGGAGTAATAGAGATGGAACTTAATCCTATGATGATGATCAGGAGAATTGTGCCTTGGATGGAAAGGAGGAGAAAGGGAGAAGGAAGAAATCCCAATCCAAAGGATATTATGGTCAGGAAGGAAAGAATAAAGACTTGTCAAAGATTAAATGTTTTAACTATCATAGGGTGGGATATTGTGCCACGAGTTGTCTGCATAAGAAGGCTAACAAGAAGCCCTCACGATGAGTGGCAGGCGAAGCTTTAGCTTCATAATTAGAGTTTTATTTCACACTCATTACATGCATGGTGACGTTAGTTATGGGTAGTGTATGGTATCTGGATAGTGGAGCCTCGTTCGATATGATGTGCAGCGAAGAATTTTTCAGTGGCTTGGAGGAGAAGGACTTCTAGATAAACATTGAGATGGGAGATGATGGAAGGTATAGCATGACCAATATTAGTAAAACTACTTTTAAGAGGGATTATATTTCTCCTCTCACATTAAAAGATTTCATGTATGTTCATCCCTCTTTTGGCCCACTTTTTTGGAAGCTTTAGCTTGGGTATTCCCAACCTCCTCCACTTGAATACACCCCAGTAGAAGAGAAACCTCCTCTCTTTGAAGTTACATACGACCAGTTGAAGTATTTACACCCTATTACTCATTAATTCCCAAAGGGTCTGAAGTGCGTTGAGGAGAATCCTTCCCCCTAAAAGCCCAAAACAACCATCCACCCCCCTCCCCTAAGGTGTCATCTGGCCAAAGCCCAAAGGATGCCTCCTCAAGTGGTGAAAGAAACATATCCACATTCATAATCTCAACCAAAACCACCCCATCCCCATATACCCCTAGAAGGCACCACACTCTTGGACTTGGGATATAATATCACTAAAGATATGCATAAGGCATAAGCCAAGATTTCACTCTATGAGCTTGCCAAGATAGCTAGCCAACACGAGCTAATTTTCGAAGCCTTGAAAAACTCATCACCAACCAACAAGATTACCTCTTCGCCAAAAGCTAACTCTCGCAGCCAATCTCAAGACTTGATCGACCTCCAAGCTATTGTTAATTCCATAAATGAAAACTCAAGAGGCTCAATTCCCTTATTCCTATAAAGTTTTGAAATCTTCAACTAAAATGTGCTTAATTTACTTGTCAACACTCGCGCGCCAACCAGTGTCATTCCCTGGACAATATGAAAAAAATTAAACATTCAACCCAAGAAGATAGATGTGAAGATCATTCAATGAGATAGGTCTGAGGTTCACACTGTTGGCAGACTCAACAATGTGTTGATCAGGATGTCTTCTGACTCTAGGGTATAGGAGTGCATAAACATCATTGTGTTTGAAAGCACAAAACCATATGGGGTAGTGCTAAGCAGTGAATAATCGACTAAACCTCAGGTGTATTTTTCCACATATTAGCCCCACTTGTGGTTGAAATACAAAGGAAAGAACAATCAAATTAGGGATAACAATGAACCTTTCATGAAACATATTGTCATAGACCTTGAAGGCTTCAATGAGATGATTAATTTTCCTTAAGAGGACCTGGGAGTGTTTTTTATCGAAGCAATAATGGGCTACTACCAATACGAGAGATCAACCATCTCACCTGACACCCAACTAGGACAACCATCACACCCCCCAGCTAATGCAAATGAAATATGTACATTAGATGCAAATAATCCACACATGCACATGCTTAGCAACGAAATATCGACACTCCATTGTGATGGGCATAAGACTCACAATGGATCTGGAGGAGCATGAATCCTTGTGGACCCAAAAAAAATATTTTTTCAATTTTTTGTGGGTTATAACTGCAATGCTCCAATAACACCACAGAAGATGAAGTGTTGATTCTCAATCTCAAGAAGGCTATTGACCTGAAATAAGAATGTTTGAAGGTGATTGGTGACTATAAAATAATTACAAGACTAGTATGAAACACAATTCATTGCTTGCCACCACAACTAAAGAATTATCAGCAAGAGGTATGGTGTTCCCATATTCAATAACATTGTTGTCAATACTTTGGGAGATGCTGCAACCAGGTTTACACCTCTTACGGTTGGACTTTCAATTGAAATTGTTTATAAACCAGTTGTCCCCAATAATTTAGCTAGCTTACGCATTTTCAGTGATGACCAATAGATATTGGATTTGATGGCGAACATAGAGTTGTTTAAACACACAGAAAGCGAAGAGGAGGAACATTAAAGGTCCCTGCAAGATGAGATAAACGAGCATAATGGAAACCACATACCGAAAGGAGTGGTGACACTAGAAATATTATTTGATCTTCAAAACCATTTCTAAAGTCCACCAAACATGAAAACACAAAGTTCCATGCTTTTTGACAAGAAAATTAATCTCAGGATTGAGGCCAAGCCCAAATTCATGAAACTAGGTGTGGGATTCTCCCCAGAGGAAAGGCATTTCCTCATCAACTTATTAGAGAACTATCATGGCATCCTTACCTACACATATAATGATTTAAATACTTATGACACCTGGATCATTCAACACGCTATTCCCATGAAATAAGCGGTCAAACCATTTCAGAAGAAATTGAGGAAAGTGCATCCCACATTGGAACCCCTCATCCAAATGGAGCTCAAGAAGTTGTTGGATTCACGTATTATCTTTAAATTCAAGCATTCTATGTGGGTTTCAAAACTTGTTCTGGTAGGGAAAAAATATGGTGAGGTCTGTTTGTGCATCAATTTTTGAAATTTCAATTGGGTGTCAAACAAAGAAAACCACCCAATTCTATCCATGGAACAAATTATCCTAATGGTCTCCTAGTTGGAAATGTTTTCTCTACTCGACGATTTCTCCAAATACAACTAAGTGGTGGTGGCCAAACTAAGCCAGCTAAAGAGAACATTCAGGATGAAGTGCAGGTCATTCACACTCCAATGTATGACTTTTGGTCTTATCAATGCCGGAGCAACATTTCAAAAAGCAATGGAATTTTTTTTAGAGGATTAATGGGTCCGACAATGGCCGTTTATTTAGATGATTTCATGCTAATTCTGAAGAAGAGATCTAAACACCTTCTCAACCTCGAGCAAATATTTGAGAGGTGTCGAAAGTATGGGATTTCTCTTAACCACAAGAAGAGAATATTCATGCTTTCAGAAGGCATTTTTCTCAGGCATATCATCACCAGGGACAGAATCACTGTCAATCTTGGTCGCATGTAAGCTATAGCACAAATTCCTCTCCCCAATGGAAGAAAAAGGTTTGCAATCTCTCCTTGGTAAAAACAATTTCCTTCACAAGTTTATTTCATATTTTTCCCAGATTGGTAAGCCCTTGCAGAACATGATAAAGAAGGATTCAGTGCTTAAATGAAATTTAGAATAAAAGGAAGTGTTCGATCATATCCAAAAAGATATTGGTGAAGCTCCCTCCCTATATAGCCCTAATTTCAGCAAGTATTTCATCCTATACACTTTCACCTCAGATTAATCCTTAGCCACCATTATTACGATGAAATATAGAAACAATGATGAGTGTCCCATATCGTTTATGACCATGGTGTTGTAAGGGACATAACTCAAATACCCTGACATAGATAAGTATTCGTATGCAGTTTACAAACTGGTGAAACATTTTAGACCATAAATTCTAAAGAATTGCATCGCAGGTTGTGCATCACCCTACTATAAGGTCACCTTTCATTCAACAAGAGTTGAGAGAGAGAAGAGACAACTAGATGACTTGCCACCAAGAATATGATTTGGGGTTGAAGCCTTCACACTCGGCCAAAGGGCACATACTATGTAAACTGACTACTAAAGCCATAAACCAACAAAAAGAAGAGTCAAAAGGTTGAGATCATGAGATTGAAATGTATTAGAATGAACTCCTCATCACTCATGACCCCTCACCATGGTACTCTGGCCTGAAGCAACTTCTATGCTAAGGGAATTTACCTCCTACCTTGTCTTTGAAGCAGAAAATGGTAATGAGGCGGAAACACGCATGCTACCAAATGGTACAAGGTAACATATTTCATAAACACCATCATGACATGTTACTCAGTTTTTTGGAATATGATAGAGCCCAACAAGTGTTGAAGGAGTTACATGATGGACTTACATGGGGTCACTGTGCCAGCACCACCTCTTCCCATAAGACCATGAGGGAAGGATTCTACTGGCCCATGCTTTTCAAATATGTGCATGCTTATCCTTGGATGTGTCCCATCTATAAAAATCATGAAGGAAGACAAACTTGACCAACTACTCCCCTCTAGTCTATAACGATGGAAGAACCTTTTAACAAATGGGGATTGGATGTTATTGAGGAAATCATGCCAAACTCATTGAAGCAACATAACTATATACTCACAGCCACATACTGTTTCACTAGGTGGGTCGAAGAAATTCCACTACAAAAAGTCAATGACAAAGAGGCAATATCTTTCGTTAATAAATATATCATGGCTAGGTTCAACATTCCAACCTCACTTGTATTTAATAATTCTATGTATTTCTCGTCTTTAAAATGATATTATCTTTCTTTGGAAAATAGAGTTGTTTTAAAACATTTGGATAACTACTACTCTAAGGGGAATGGCCTGGAAGAATCCACCAATAAGAACCTGATCCACATCCTCAAAAATGCCTTGCCATCCCACGAGAGAAACAGGCAGAATTCCCCCAATAATGCCTTGTGAGCCAACGAAGTTACACTTAAACAATCTCTTGGAACATCTCCCTATTTTTTGATTTATGGGAAAAAAGTTATCTTACTCCCAAACCTCTAATTATCCTCTCTTCAATTGTCACATCAGTCGCAAGGATCTGCTGAGGATACCCTTCAAAACCAAATTGGCACCATCCTTAAACTAGAAGAAGAGAGACAAAAGGTTAAAAAAAAGTTTGTTTTTCACCAAAGCCGAGTTAAAATATGGTTTCATAATAAATCTACAGGGACCGATGAGTTTCGTGTAGGAGACATATTTCTCAAATGGGACAAGGCCCACGAGGACAAAGGAAAACACACCAAGTTCCAAGCCTTATAGATCTGTCCTTTCCAAGTAAGATAAAAAAAGCTAGCCAACGCACCTACAGATTATAGGCTGTAGGAGGGAGGGTAGAACCCCTTCCTGTCAATGGCCAAGACCTTAAATTGTACATCATGTAGTGGCCTGGTTGTCTCTCACATACCTTGTACTATAGTTCTTTTTTTTTCTTTTCTTATCCTTTCCTTCTGTTAATTTTATATTACCTTTACCTTTGGTTTTAAGTTTGTTTTACCCCGAATAAATCATCTAGGATCTCACTTAGGAGTTGAGTTAGCCCCTACACTTTTGGCCAAAATATGTTTGTTCTCGGTGTGCTCTTGACTAGACCTTAAGTCATGACCGAAATGGGCATTGAACATTGTTGTAGTGGGTATCTCGATGTTATTCGTGGTACCCTATATTTCAATATCTAATTTGAGATTTTGACTTGGTTATAGTTTTCAATGACTTCGTTTATCTGGGTCGCTTGAAAGTGGAATGGAAGAAAACTTGAATGTGCATATATTTTTTGGGAAAGTAACAAGGTCTCTCCAAAACCAGAAACAACCTCTCTCATAAGTAAAATACGTCTGCATCCCTCGTCTTCCAAGGAAAAAAACTGCCATACAAATAAGTGAAAATAAACACATTTGAAGAAGTTCGAATGACCACATGTGTTAAACTTATAAGGGAAACATTATTGAGAAAGGATTCTTGTGCAAAGAGGTGATGCAATGACTCCTTCGGTGTACTGCCATGCTTACTTGTAGAAAAGCAACGTATGTGATTTCTAGGTAGTGACTCTGTCAGGGGATTATTCAGGCAACCTTCCAGTAGAGCAACACCAGAGATCTATAACCACTCTAGAAAAAATCCTTAATTTTCATATCATTATTCAGTTCCTCCACGTCAAGCCAACACGTATTTTATCATATTACATAACTCAAAAGGTCGAGTCTTAACAACTTCAGATAGCTAATAAATATCAAGGAAAGACCCAAAACCATGAGCGGGACATGCTACTCTAAGGAAAAACACTCATCAATGTCCACCTTACCAAAGGCCATGGGACCCGAGACACTCTGAAATCCTACCAATTAATTCCCAATTGTTGTAGTTGTTGCAACAACCAATCCAAAATTTTTGGCCCTTCAAAATTTTCGAGCCCCCATAAGATTCTCGTAGATGTAACCAGTTCTTAAAGTTTGTTCAGGAGCCTTGAACCCCCTTCATGGCACTAAACTAACTCTTGAAAGGCTTGAAAATCTTTAATATTTTCCTCATAAGGAAAATAAGCGACCCTACAAGGTAACCAAAAATTCTAATCAAGTCTAGTCGAAAAGTTGCAGTGAAAATTTTTGACTTATTCCCCTTATGTGACCTTTGGGACTATGAAGCCTCTCTAATTCATGAGGTTGCAAGGTCACAAGGGCTATATACGATGCATCATGCAATGTATGTGACTTTGTAGCCTCACGACCTAAAAGGTCCTTAAGTCACAAGGTTAGGAAGGTCTCAAAGTCACATGCTTATGACCTAATAGACAAGACAACTTAGTGACCCCCTGAGGCCGCAAGGTCGAGAGGTAACAAGGGTCACAAATATTCAAAACCAAGAAAGCATGATCCCTACGACTCCCACATGTGTGACCAAATTATAAATACCAGCCTTGACTATTCATTTGAGCAACTCAATCAGTTTGCACGAAGAACATAGGAGCTAAGCGATTGTAAGAGGCATGTGACCCCGTCAGGTAGGTGGTTCTTCCGATGCCCTAGTAATCATTTATTTATGTCAGTTGTCTCCTTATTCCTTCCTAACCTTTCTTCCACCTTTGGTTGCTTTTATCCATGTTTTAGCCCCATTTTAAATAAAAATCCTTTGTGAGGTCATTGTGTTCTTTATGAGCCTCCATGGACATCTTCCATGGCCATTCCCATCCCAAATTGACCTGCATTCCCTGAAGACCAAGCCATATGATCCTAAGAGGCCCCAAGGAGCCATCATGAGCCCCATATAACTCTCCAAAATCTCCCAAGGAAGCTAGCTCCATGGACAAAAGACGTGATAGGCCAACAGGTGAGACTTTGCGACCCTCCTGACCTCGTGAGCTGCAACCCCAATGATCTAACTTCTAGCCTTCGAGTCACCAAGTCACATAGTTAGCCACGTGACCTAAGAAACCTCTTGATTCTTGCGATATTGCAGCCTACCAAAGAATCTTTCTCCTGAGATATGGATTTCTTTTCATGTTGTCTCTCTCATTGTGGGATTGTTTGTTGCATATGCCAGGTGATGTCAACCTAGAATTCATTTTGATCCCCTGATTTGAATATGATATGGTGCCCCTAGTAGAAAAATGTTCCCGCAAGAGCTTTGGATGAAGCTCACATGAAGTTCATCATGACGCAATACCCTCCATCTACAGGAATAATTATTTCCACATCAACAAAATAATCAACCTCTCCTAATATGAAATTTACATAGAATTCTCCAAACATGACATCCTAGAAGACCAAGAGGATTTCCTAGTATATAAAAATGTCAAGAGCTCAAGGCTTCACAAAATGGCATCACATCCTCCAATCTTCCCATGTGTTGAAACCATTGATTGGATGGTACAGAGCGTGAACACAGATCAATGGATGATAAGGGATCATGCTGGCACATCGCTCAAAGTTATCTACTATACAAATATCACTTTATATTATATATTTCCCAAGAAGGAGGAGTGCTTCAACACCTCGTGCATCTCCAGTTATGTGATCCCTACCAAGGATATTATCAGAGAATGGTGGCATGACCCATCCAAGTTTTATGTTAGAACTTGCCATATATACAGTAGAGATAAGATAAAGAAGGTTTGTCAATTGATTGCGAACATGATGAACTGGTTGTATGGAAGAGTGATGTTTTCCATGGGACACGGGTCCCTATCATGTATGTTCTAGTTTCCATGGGTACATTCTTCAATTGGGCCAACATCCTCATTTCATCCTTGAGAACAAACATAGGTGTAGCCAACCTTCCTGACCTGGACCATCCATCAAAGTTCTATATGGCCTCATATCTCCTGGATGTCGTTTGTGCAAGGTGTCAGTTTGACAATTGTTCATACTATTGGATCACGATTGCATCAGAGTCAATTCCACATCATTTCTAGATCTTTTGGAACCCTAAGTATAAGGGTATGCTCAAAATTATCTCGGAATTATTTATCGCCCCATTATATCATCTTATGTTCAGGAAAGAACCACATTCTATGTCAAACAGGGCCATGGAAACCATCATCATGGTGGCACATTGGTTCCCAATCCAAGAGGGAAAATTTATCAGAGCCTTTGGTTCCTGCAAGGTCCTACACACACTTCCTCAATTTTCCAAAGACATGGTAGTCGTGCAAGAAGTATCCTACCAAATGACATAGGGTTTCTTGAAAGCATTGAGCAAAGGGAAGAAGAATCCCTTGCTTTCATTCCCCCTTATTATCGAGGCCTACATGGTGGAAATTTTAAGGAAGTAGAGGCAAAGGCTGAAGAATTTAGGGGATTCCATTTCGTGACGCTGAAATATCATACATATGATCATGAGAAAGTAGTAGCTGCTCATTGCAAAAGAGCCAATTTCAACTCATCATGCCCACATTCGAAGCATGATTAGGAAGATAGGATTAGGAACTGGCACAATTCCACTAGGGTGTTGAGCCCCAGTGAGTAGCAAGAAAAATATGATGAGGAACATGAACATTCCTAAGAAAATGTGTGATCCAGGTGGATATTGGTGGCCACCTACCAAGTCCACCTGGACCCCCACCATTGTTCTTATCAGCATTTTCAGTTTCCTTAATTGTAGCACAACTTACTATTTTTAGCAGTTTTTGGGTCCTGAACTTCCGGAGCCGTTTTGAGACCCTAAACGATGTTTTTTGGGGAATCCGGGGGCAACATGGGTCCATTGAATGGACCCATGTTGCCTGTTCCAACAATGATAGTGCTCAGATAGATCTTTCTAACAAGCTATTGTATGCGTCAAACGGAGATCGTATAAAGTTACGACCCCGGGAAGTTGATGTACCAACTTACCCCAAACGGGGCCCATAGTTTGGCGTTTCATCTTCTAGGGTTAGGTTTTGGAATGTTAAGGGTTTTTCCACTGTTTCTCAACAATAAATAGGCCTTCGAGCCTCATTGTAAGACAGTTCAGAGGCATGTAGCCATCACATCTCTTCTCAGAGATAATCTACCATCGCCCTAGCTGGTTTATTTCCATTTCTGGTTGTAAGCATATTTCAGTATTTTCCATTAATGAAATGAAGTATTATTTCCGCTGCATCTTTGTGTATATGGTTATCTCTGTAATTTGTTGCGTTCCTGTTTAAATCTGGATCAGTGGTATCAGAGCGGTCTGCTTTTTCTCTATTTTTCTTTGCATGTCCCCAACAAGGTCAGGATATAAGGAGTTAGGGCTTGAACTGGTTGAACCTTTGCAAGACCAGCCTTGCAAATCCCGACGGCCTCCCATGGCGGATGAGAAGAAAGACGAGGGGGTAGGAGATCCCATCAAAATCTTGCTCGAAGAAGCCCTCGAGCGACAACGGAACGCGATGATGGACAGCTTTGCCCAGATCCTTCAGCGGCTACCCAGAAGCAACGCATCGGCTTCCAGCAGCTACTCTGGAAACGCCACACCCTTTAAGTTACAAGTTAATTTTGAAATCCCCATATTCGAGGGTCAGATAGACGCAGATGCCGTAGATAAATGGTTAAATCTGCTAGAGGGTTATTTTTCTGTTCATGAATTTTCGAGTCGGGAAAAGATTGTTTTTGCTCTTCTCAAAGCAGCCCCCCACGTCAAGGACTGGTGGGAAACCTACTGCGAGCAGAAGGATGAAAGTACTGGCTCACTATTTTCAGCCGCACCCACCTGGGATTCGTTCTGGGATGCCATCAAGGAGCAATACTACCCTGTTGGAAGCTATGAGGATGAATACATAAAGTGGACCACACTGCGGCAGGGAAGGGACCAAGACGTGCCAGAGTTCACCAATCTTTTCCATACCCTTCGCACATAGTTGGGTATCAAGGATTCGAAGCAACATTTGATACTCAAATACCGTGGCTGCCTGCACAAGTACATCCAGGAAGAAATACAATTCCTAAACATCTCCTCGCTCGGCGCAGCATACCGATATGCCGTCAAGGTCGAGCAGAAGTTTAAACAAAAGAAGCGAGACTTTGGATCTGTGAATCCAAAGCAGGGGAAAGGTGCATTAAACCACAGAACAAAGGACAAAGCCAAGGCGGGACAGCCCAAGACAAGCAGCCGAAGCTGCAAGAAAAGAACAGCGCTACGAAGCCGAGAAAGGACACTGGAAAATGGTGCGAGTTCCATAAGAGCTCCACTCACAACACAAGTGAGTGTCGGGCCAAGCAGTCACTGGTGGCTGAGCTAAAGGTTTCAGAATCAGATGCATGTTCCGACTCTGAGTCGGAACCCGATAAGGGGAATGAAAAAGGGAAGCAGATCATTGATGCGGATCCCAACGCCACTGTTGCTATCGCGAAGATCCAGAAAAATGAACCCGAAGATCCAGAGGAGGAGGAGCGTCTCTTCCACTCCCAGATGTGGGTAAAGGGCTCCCCGATACAGTTCATTGTTGATAGCGGGAGTCAAAAGAACCTCATTTCGACAGAGGTCGTGAAGCGGTTGGGCTTACCGACCACAACACATCCACAACCATACACCATTGGGTGGCTTCACCAAGGACGAGATCTTCGCGTGAGCCAGTAGTATCGCCTTCCATACAACATCAAGCCCTTCACGGATGAGGTATTGTGTGACATTGCTCCCCTTGAAGTTTGTGATGTATTACTAGGACAACCATACTTGTGGAAGCGACATGTGTATGAATCAACTCCCCGTGCTATTATTATTACATTGGGAAATAAGTTGTACAAGATACCAGAGGTAGCACCACCTACCGCCATCTCTTTGATTACTGCAAAACAATGCAGTAAGATCATTTCCAAAACCAGGAAATTTGTTTTCCTGATGATACGCCCTCAAGGACAGAAGAAGACAGTGACCGTGGCCTCAAGACGGGGTCCCTGTGCACGACAACTACAGATGGAAAAGGTTGTGGAGGAGTACGAGGACATCTTCACCTCCCCGGCAGGGGTTCCTCTGCACTGTCAAGTCAAGCACTCCATCGATCTGACCCCAGGTGTGCCGCTACCCAATGGACCAATTTATCGACACTCCGTTCTGGAGAACGATGAAATCAAGAGGCAGATTCAGGAGCTCCTGTAGAAAGGTCACATCCGTCCGAGTTCATCGCCCTGTGGGAGCCCGATCGTGTTGGTACAGAAGAAGGATGGGACGTGGAGACTCTGTATTGACTATCGGGCACTGAACAAGATCACTGTCTGTAATAGGTACCCGATCCCGCGGATTGATGACCTCCTAGACCAACTAAAGGGGGCGAAATATTTCAGCAAGATCGATCTGAAGTCAGGATATCACCAGGTACCAATCGAACCCTCCGATGTGTGGAAGACTGCCTTCAAATCCAAGGAGGGCCTCTTCGAATGGTTGGTTATGCCTTTCGGATTGACGAATGCTCCTGCAACCTTCATGAGGCTAATGGATGACATCTTGCGGCCATTCACCAACTCCTTTGTATTAGTCTACTTGGATGACATTCTGATCTTCAGCCAGAGTTGGGAAGAGCACCTCCACCACATCTGACAGGTTCTCCAAACACTGCGGCAACACAAGTTATGTGCCAATTTGGAGAAATGCACTTTTGGCGTGACCCAGGTTCAGTATCTGGGATACATCATTGATGAACAGGGGGTGCATGTCGATCCAGCCAAGATCCAAGTCATTTGGGATTGGCCCTCTCCAACCACTCTAACAGAGCTCCGCATCTTTCTAGGTCTTGCCAACTTCTACCGTAGGTTTGTGTTGGGGTTTTCTCATATTTCTTGGCCCTTGAGTCAAGTCACCAAGGGAGGGGCGAAAGAAAAATTCTTTTGGTCTGAATCTCAACAGAAGGCATTCATGGAGTTGAAGGATCGCCTCTGCACGGCACCAGTGCTCGCATTACCAGATTTACAACAACCATTTGAGGTCGAGACAGATGCCTCTGACTATGCTATTGGGGCAGTCCTTACTCAACATGGACATCCAGTGGCATATCACAGTGAAACACTTTCAGACACAGTCCGGAAGTACCCCACTTATGATAAAGAGATGTATTCCATTGTATAGGCCTGCCGACAATGGAAGCATTACATTTTGGGGAAGGAAACGGTCATCCACACAGACCACCGACCCCTGCAGTTCATACAAACCCAAGGGAAATTGCAGAATGATTGCCATCAGAAGTGGTCTACATACCTGCAACAGTTCCACTTGAATATCAAGTATAAGAATGGCAGCACCAATAATGTTGCAGATTGCCTCAGTCGACCACCGATCATGGCGTTAACCACCGTGCTCAACTCTTGTGGGCACGAGACTTCTGATTGGCCACTTCTCTACAAAAGCGACCCAGAATTCGGCCACACATACCAGACACTCTTGGAGGGTCGGCATGTTCCAGATTTTCACCTTCAGGATGCCCTATTATGCCACCTCGGTCACCTTTGTGTTCCTTCAAGTGGGCGTGCCAAGATGATTTGGGAAGCCCACTACAGTCGGGCTGTTGGGCATTTCGGGGTCGAGAAAACAGTGGCAGTTTTGCAAAATTATTTCTATTGGCCGAATCTTCGACAAGATGTTGGAAAGTACATCAGATCATGTACTGCCTGTGCCATTGCCAAACCGACCATTAAGAAGCACGGCCTCTATACCCTGTTGCCTACCCCAAGTCGACCTTGGGAATCCATCTCCATGGATTACATGTCAGGCCTTCCTTCCACTAAGCATGGAAATGACTGTGTGTTTGTGGTCGTCGATAGGTTCTCGAAGATGGCCATTATGGTGGCCTGCAAGAAGAATATCACAGCAGAAGCCACTGCTAAACTCTTCTTTGAACGAGTGTGGGTGCACTTTGGGATCCCACAGTCTATCATCTCAGATCGGGACAGTCGGTTTCTCAGCACATTTTGGTCCAGTCTCTGGTCAATGTTGGACACCAAACTCACGAAGTCCACAGCCTTCCATCCTCAAACTAATGGCCAGACAGAGGTTGTCAATAGGATGATTGTGCACATTCTGCGCATGTATAACTCAAAGCATCCACGCACATGGGACAAGAGCCTACCCTATGTTCAGCATAGCTACAACCGAGCTCTTCACAGCTCCACTGGCCATAGCCCTTTTCAGATGGGTTTGGGATTCCAGCCACTATGCCCCATTGATGTGGCCATGCCACTTGCAGCTACTCACATAAATTCAGCTCATGTAGAGTCTGAAACAGATAAGGCCACCAGCTTCATTGAGCGCATCCAACACATTCGCCAGCAGGTCCATAACATCCTTGAGAAATCAAATGCCAAGTACAAGCAGCGACATGATCAACATCGGGTGCCACACAAGTTTCAGGTGGGCGACAAAGTCTGGTTGCATTTGCAAAAGGAACGCCTTACTGGAGCCTATCGGAAATTGAGACCACTACGATATGGTCCTTACACCATTACTAAGGCTATGGGAGACAATGCATTTGAGCTCAGCATTCCCCCATTCCTTGGCCTGCACCCAGTGTTCAATGTGGACCGCCTTCGGCCATACTTTACACCATTGCTAGACACATCCGACATTACAGAATGGCTCAAACCCACAGAATTAAATCCAGATTGCATGGAACAAGCTGCAACTGATCGAATCATGGACACACAGATCAAGAACACTCACCAATAGAATATCCAACTGTATCGAGTTGTCAAAGCAGGCCAACTCCTTCAGCAGGGCAAGTGGCTCACCAGGGAACAAGTTCAGCAAAAGTTTCCTCATCTCATGGAGGAGCTCAATGCAATGGGGACCATTGCTTCCTAAGGGGGGAGGAATGATCCAGGTGGATATTGGTGGCCACCTCCCAAGTCCACCTGGACCCCCACCATTGTTGTTCTCAGCATTTTCAGTTTCCTTAATTGTAGCACAACTTACTATTTTTAGCAGTTTTTCGGGTCCTGAACTTCCGGAGCCGTTTTGAGGCCCTAAACGACGTTGTTTGGGGAATCCGGGGGCAACATGGGTCCATGGAATGGACCGATGTTGACTATTACAGCAATGATAGTGCTCGGATAGATCTTTCTAACGAGCTATTGTATGCGTCATGAGGTAATTGAAAGGTCATGAGGAAGTCTAAGAGTCAAGGGTAGACTAAAGGCCACTCTCCTTTTATAAATACACCCTCAGGGCATATTGACAATGAATTTTAGCTTGGGACTTATTTGGGGAGATATTGTTTTAAGAGGACTTTTTCTCTTCTAATAAATACAGGGAGTAATAGTTGATTTCCATTATTGGATTTGATGAGTAATTTGTGTTGTGATACCATGGATGTTACTTTCTTGATGGATCAAAGGTTCCTATGAGTTCTTTGATGTGTAGTCTCCTCTTGTGTCTTCTTGTGTGATGAATCTTGTTTTCCAACACATTGATGGTAAATGATATGAGTACTCTATGCTTGTATTGATGAATTGTTTTGTTAAAATTTGCATGATCTTATCATTGACTATGCATTTGCCTATGCGTATTGATGCTTAACTACTGTGAACTACTTTATAGTTTTTAAGCATATTCTTTATCTCAGAGTTGTTTATCACCCCATTCTATCATCTTATTTTGCGAAAGAACCACATTGTATGTCGAAGAGGGGCATGGAAGCCATCGTTATGGTGGCACATTGGTTCCCAAACCAAGAGGGGACATTTACCATAGTCTTTGGTTCCTACAAGGCCTTGCACACACTTCCTCAGTTTTCCAAAGATAGGGTACTCATGCCGGAATTGTCCTACCAAATGACATAGGGATTCGCAAAAGCACTCAGAAAAGGGAAGAAGAAGCCCTCTCTTGCATTCCTTCTTATTATTGAGGCCTACATGGTGAAAAATTTCAAGGAAGTAGAGGCAAAGGTCGAAGAATTTAAAGGATGTCATTTGGTGACCCTAAACTATTGTACATATGATCGTGTGAAGATAGTAGTATCTCATTGCAAAACATCCAATTTGAACTCGTCATACCCACATTATAAGTAAGATCAGGAAAATGGGATCAGAAACTAGTATGATTCCACCAGGGAACTGAGCCCTAGTGAACAGAAAGAAAAAGATGATGAGGAACATGAACATTCCCAAGAAAACATGAACCTTCAATATCAACTTCTATAAATAAGAAGAAGAAGCGGCAGAAGGAAAATGGGAATGTCAAGAAACATAAGGAGAAAGAGGTAGAAGATTCCCCATGTGACCTAGAGGCAAGTGACGATGAAGAAAAATTAGAGTAGATAAATGCATCCCTGGCAAAGAAGAAACAAGATATCAAGAGGAAGAGAGAAGAAGAGATCAAGGGGTCACAAGATTCAGGTGTCCAACACTCTGAGGTCCAGCTTCAGAGAATAAATCAGTTGGAAGAAGAAGAATGGAAGAGGAATATAAAAAAGAAGTGATTGAAGGATGAGATAGAGAAAAAGGCCAGAGAAGAAGAAGAGAAGAAGAGGTTGGAGCAGGAACATAGAGAGAAAGAAGTGATACACAAGCAAGTGGAGGAACTCGTGAGGAAAAAAGAGCATGAAGAGAAAGAGAAGAAGTGGCCAGAGGAAGAGAAAAGGAACAGAGAAGAATAGGGAAATAGTAGAGAAGAGGAGGCAAGAATAAACAAGCAACAAGAAGAGTTTGATGAGGATACCCAACAAGAATTCAAGAAAGCTAAATTGCCTCGATTGGATGTTCCCACATCGACTCCCTTCACGAGAGGCGACCTTCCTCTCAAAGAGTTTTTCATTCTTAAGGAAACAGAAGATGAAGTTTTGGATCTTACCAAGCTCACTTTTGATCAGGTTAGATTTAAGATGATGCAAGAGAGATGGAATTCCTCTTCCATAAACACTGCAAAAACCTATCGGTGACCACAGAGAAAGAAATTCTTATAGGAACTAACACTAAACCTGAGATTATAGACTTTGTTGGGACTGCTTTTGTGGTCGTGACTGAACATAATATTTCTTGGATGAAAACAAAAAGTGTGGAAATCCAAAACAAAGTTTGCATAGCAGAGTAAAAGGAAGCTAGAGCAGAAGAATATAGAAAGAAGGAAGAAGAAGAATATATAAACCTTTCTTTGGTACACTCTAGTATGAGGGAGCTACAAGCTACAATCAAGGATGAGGCTTAAAAAATTTGTGGCGCCATTGTGATCGTCTATGAATAAATGTTGAAACTGCATCTTATGAGTGCAAGCCACCACCTACTGTAGCCATGGTTTTACCTTTTTTAAATTGAAAATAGGGGCAATTAAATATATATAGAAATACCAATCTGGTTCACTACAATATTCTACTCTGAACCCTCTACTATTTCACAGGTTCTCTAGCCCTCACACAATAACCCCCTATCCTCTTCTCACTCTGCATTAGCACACTATACTTATAGTTATGCACCAAACTACATGTACTCAACTCTCGACCTTCTATTGCATAGTCTCTCTGTAACACTCTACTTCAATTCAACACCTTTGCTAGTTGCCCAACCTCTGGACACATTGCTCCACTCTTTTCAGTAGATACACAACAATATTGTATTCCCTAGTTTCTCAATGGAAATATTGAATTTTGTTCCTATGTTGCATTGAGCGTAGTGTTGTCTTTGTCGCCATCGACACTTACTAAGATTATACTCCTGGCATGGAATCTTGTTCTCCTATTGCCTCTCTTCTCATAAATTCTTTCACTACATTAAAACATGAGAATGGGATTCGTTCAATTCACCATCTCCTTGTGTGATTCTCCATTATGATAATTTAATCTCAGTCCGCCTACACACTCCAATGAGACTCCACATCCTTATTCATGGCTCAAAGAGATTGGATGTACTTCTGCATGGCTTCTTTGTTCTTCATTTATTTCTATAATACATGGACGGGAGATGAGAGATGGATTTCTTTTAGCATCGAGACAATTCCAACAACTATTCTCTTAGAATTGTGTTCCTCGTCACCCTAAGCAAGTGATCCCTGCAATCACCATTGAATTCATCAAACAACTCCTTTGTAGACATTTACTCATCTTCTAACCCATTCAATGCTTAATAATACTTTGTACTAAATTATCGAACCCCTTTAATTTCATAACTTTTATTGAAATGACCTTACTAAATTGTAAAATCCTATTTTTCTTTTAGCTCCTTCTTCTTATCCATTTTATGTATTTCCTCCATAAGACTGACTGTCATGATCAGGAGCATATTATTCAAGTTCTAATGGCTTCAGGATCTTGACAGTGGCCTATATTGGTGCGTTATAGGTCTTGTCCTTAGATCTTTTGGGCTTCCATAACCAAGCACCACCAACATCAGAGCTCCCAAGCCTAAAAACCTTCACACAATTCAATTACGGAGAAGTTCTAAAATTTTGACCTCCGAATTACTTTCCATGTGGCATATTAACAAGACCTAGGTGCTAGGCCCTCTCTTTGCCCTTGGTTCTTTTTATCTCCCTCAACCTTTTGTCACTCAACATCGGAAGTTCCCTCCATTGTAACTTTTCAAACTGCTTTTATAAGTAAGTTACAATGTTTCCCCCCTTTGAAATACTGCATAGCACTTGGGTGCTCGATCTTCACTATGCCCTTGGTCATTTGGGTCTTCCACAGCCATGTGTCAGTCACATCGTAGCTCCACACATGTGATCAAATATTTCCCATAAAATAATTAGATAGTAGTTATGAAAAATCCAACCTTTGAAATTTCGACCTCTGAGATGATTCCATGTTGTTTCATCAACTCCACATGGAGCTTGCTTATTGGTGACATGTCTCATGTGGATTTACCCCATTAGACCACCCAAAATTCCAAATATGAATGCCATGTGTCCTTTGTACTTCCACGTCATTTTGATGACATCTTTCTCATAAAGTTCATAGGGCCAATCACCTATTGCCATGTGTCCTAAGGGAGGAGAGAGAAAGGGTCCCTTGGTCCTTTAATTTTGCAGAAAATTCCCTTTGTCACTCCCAAAAAAGGAAACATGAAACTTTTAAAGGAATTAGATTTATAAGAGCTTTCGAAGCTCTAAGGTTTTGATGATCTCATCTTTCTTAGGTTCCAGCTTGCTTTGACCATCCAATATTATGATCTCTGATATGTCGTCTGCCACCAATAATCGTCCCTAATTTCATATTCTTGGATTAAAAATTTATTAAAAAGGAATATCATTGAGGTTATGAAGTTCTGAGGTCCTGATATGCTCGCTTGCTATGATATTTTGGCCTCATTAGGACTTCAAGATCTTAACTTCCAAAGTCCTTAAGTTTTGATCCAGGATGCCATTTGCAAACTTCCACGTGCCATTGGAAACTTATTTCAAATCACTTTCTATTGGAGATTGTTTATTATAGGGTTTGATCCAATTCTCTACTTGCGAAATGGTTGTAAACTATGGATTTTTTTTTTCAATTTGGCCCTTCTCTTGTACCTAGAATCCTAGACTCCCAACCACCATGGTGATGATTTTATGGATTCTCCAATAAGCTTGCTACTATGGTGATTTTTAATAGGGATTGTAGTAAACATAAGACTCCCCCTAAGCATCTGCAACCACAAACCTCCAAGCTGATCTACTTTTCATCAATGCCAACACACTTGCAACCACTAGCCTTCTAGATAATAACAAGTGTCCAACATTAGATTTATTGTGCAATTCTTACTAATTTCAGTTAGTTTTCACTTAGTTCCCATTACCAGCTATACTAACAAGGGTTTATATTGTTTTTCTTTATTTAATTTACTCCTTTCAACTATAAGAAGGGAAACACAAGTTAATGTAATGTAGATCTTGGATCTATATGCACAAACACATGTTTATCGAATATTTTATCTTGGACTACAACCATTGTTGACTGATGATCTTCTTCTGTCCCATCCAATGTAACATTGATTATGTATATGTTGTAAAAGCATCATTTAGAGTGGATGCTTCCAAAACATTATTTATTATTATCTTCGTTTTTACTCAATTTTTTCAACAATCTCTCCATAAGTAGGTATTCACCACACCCTCGACAATTAATAGGTCATTTTATTATCTCACTAAAATTTTTGTTTCAAGTAACATGTCCCCATTTCTGCTCAAAACGTTTCTACTAATTAAAATTTATGTCATAGTTTCTTGGTTGCACACTGTTCATAAAAGTGGGCTTCTAAAATCCCTTTCCCTTGTGATAATTTTGTTAGGCTTCTTTGACATCAATCGTTTAAAATTTTCTCTTTTTCTCATATTGTGGTTGAAACATAATTTAGCTTTTCTAATAGTTTCATCCATATTTTTAGGTTGATCAAACTCAATCCTTTCCCTATATGAGAAAGGTGGCCTGCTAAGAAATATTTGGATTTTTTTCTTCTCCTGTTTCATGTAGGTAACATATCTTAATAGATTCATGAACTTATTAACAAACACATCCATAGTAAGTTCTCCCAACTTCAACTCAGGAAACTCCCTCAATTTTTCATCAAAATCTCTCTCAGCCAAATATTTCTTCTTTAATTATTTCCTCAACAATTTCTACATTAAATGATTTCTTCTAGTTATTTTAACAAATTTATTTTCCTCCCACCATAAAGTTGTATTACTAGTTAAGTTGGCAAGATTTCATTCAAATTACTTCGACAATTGTATAGTTCAAAGTATTTGAACATATTAAGGAGCTATGCCTTTGCACCTCATTTAGATTCATCATCGAAATTGGAAGGTCAAATTTTCTTAAAATCTCACTGTAAATAAGATGATGATTTCCTATTCCTAGTTAAACATGTGCTTCTACCTAGCTTCTATTCTTATATATCACTAAACTCATTTGCTTGGTTGTCAGTAGAAGTTATTAAGTTGTTTCTATTAGTGGCACTAGTGGATTTACTTATAGATATTTTCCTATCAGTATTTTTATTGTACTTATCATTTTCCAATTTCCATAGCAAGTACCTATTAATATCCTCATGTTCCTCTCTCAATTTCACCAAACTTTCTTGATTTTATTTTATGTCATCCAAATCCATTTTTAAACTCCTTATGACTTGCGATAATTCAACATTTTGATTTTTAGCATTGGTTCCACCGCCAATCATTCTTAATTCAGTGTCATGTTTTACATTACCCCTTGGTGATCCTATAGATTTTTGTCCATTAAGTTCTTCTATAAATTTTATGTTTTTTAGTTATTTTATCAAATTTATTCATGATAGGTATAATCGTTTCAGTTTCGGGAACCAAAAGGGGCCAATATTGTTGATTTGGGGTAGCATAGAATGTGCTCTAGCCACGAAAATTAGTGGAGAGGATAAGGGACATGAGATCTGCAATACCCAGAAAGGATTTGGAAAAATTCTAAATAGTTTGGGACATATTAAAATAATTAATATTTATAATGGAGTACCTAAGTCTAGCCTTAGGGAAATTAAAAAATTAATGTAAATTAATATAAATCTTTGGTAGAATGGTCCAAAAGTCATTGATCGAGCCAGATCTAATCTTAGCCATTGATTAGGGACTTAATATCGGATGTTTATTAGTCAATGGGAAAAGTAGAAGAAGAGTCTTGAGGGTCACTTGTAGAACACACAAAGAGATCAAGGTTTCAACTTTTTTGGGTTGGGTTTACTGAGAAACTTGAGAGAGTGATCAGATTTGCAGTTGACTGGAAGTGAATATTGAACTAGAGAGGCAGAGATAGCACTGGGAGGATCAATGTAGTAGCTAGAGAGAGGGATGCAGAGACTACCAGGGGTTTATGTAGAGCTAACTAGGGTTCACGCACAGCCAGCCACGAGCTGCACGGTGCCTCAAATGGCTAGCATGGGTGATGCAAAGGGCTAGGAAACTGACGTATGCCTCCAGAGGCTGATGCAGGCCAAGCTAGAGTGATTTTGGCTAACGTTGGGCCAGATAGAGGCTGGCACAATCCCTACAGGCTGACGCTGGGGTTTCATGGGGAAAATTGGACCTGTGAAGCTGTCAAAGTGTTTATCCGCGGTTTTAGCCGAAATATATACTCCCAAGTAGAGAGGTAGTCCCGCTGAGATTTTTCTTTGTTGGGTGAGCCAGATTTGGCACCGGGATTGTATTCTGAAAATCTTGAATAAATCAAACCCTCAAATAGCTACACTAGTTTTCCTGCATTGGGCTTTTCCAGGGACATTAGTCCAAAATAATAGTGTCACTTGTGTTCTTATTTCTATTTCCTTCAGTTGATGATATTTAATGTGTTGGGCATGCATTTGTATTTATTTCCAGTATTTACATGGTAAATACCTTGTTAATTAACATAACAAGTAGGTAGGAACAAATCAGTAAAGTGCAAGAGGGTTTTCTAACATGTCAGACTTAGAAATTACAACATGGTATCAGAGGGTTGTTGTAGATCATAAGAGAACTAAGGGTATTAGCCAAATAGAGAAGCACTATTTAAAAATAACTATCCTGAGTGAGAGAAGTTTTTCCTATCAGAGTAACAGCAATGAAGGGGTGATGTAATGTGTGTGCCATGAATATTGAGCCAGGAAGAGGTAACGCATAGGTTGAGTGAGGAAAGGGTAGGCTCATACAGAGCAACGTGTAGGCTAGGAGGGCTGACAAGTTGGCTGAGGAGGCTTATTTGCTGGTGCTGGGGATGTGTAGAGCCTCGGAGCATAGTGGAGCTGGTCAGGTATTGCAGTTAGTGTAATACCTAACAGGGAAAGACTAAGGTAGAGGGAGATTGTGCCAAGGTGGATTTCTAGCCAAGGAATCTAGATTTGTGTTGCAGTTGCATAGACGATTGGCGAGAGGCATCTCGACATCAGGAGAAGGTTTCTATGAAGGAAATCGAGGCTCAGGGAGTCATACCAAGAACTTATGGGAGGAAAGTAGAGGACAAATGAGATGGCACTACACGAAGTAAGAGACTAGAATAGACTAGATAAAGCCTCAAACTTCGTAGTCTAGAAGGCCACTTTGCCTTGATGAGGATAGCCATTCGAGTTGACCTAGTTGATATCGACAGGTATGAGGATGCAATGGCGAGGGCTAAGAGTATCATCCTTGATATGGTCAAGAATCATATAGTACCACATATTGTCGAAACTAACAAAGCACACGAGATGTGGGAGGCCGTGACCAAGTTGTATCAACATACTTTTGTGTAGAGGAGGACGCTACTAGAAAATCAATTTCAGTCATACGAGATGAAGAAGGGAGAACAAATTGACCCATTCCTCAGTCGATTAAAGGAGATTCAGGATTAGCTAACTTCCAAAAGGGCAACGTCAGATCTAGAATTGATGGTGAGAACAACTGTAAATGCAGTCTCAGAAGAATCGAAGGTGTTTTTTGATAGCACACTGGGCATAGCGACCCTTCCAAATTTGAAGGAAATGTGGGTTTCTCTTCATCAAGAAGAGATCAGAAGACTGAGCAAGGCGGGAAGCAATGGCAATGGGATTAGAATCAAGAGGGGGAGGAGGAAGCTGTTACCCTACCATCTGTTGGAAAGCATTAGAAACAAAAGAAGAAGAACCTCTCTAAGGTCAAAAGCTTCCACTGTGGGGAGCTCGGACATTATGTGACTGAGTGTCCAAGGAAAAAGAGTAAGGGAGAGGCCTTCAAGACCAAGGCAGTGCCAGCGAGGCTAGAGAAAGAGGTGGAGATAGACGATGATTGTGCCATGAGTGCTCATGTGGCACTTCAGACGAAGTGGGGAGACATTGAGCTGTCGTGAGGCAGACTACAGGTGATGAGGGGTAGGATCCTCAAGGTACACTACCTCTTGGATAGGCCTTTTTTACCGGGAATAGTGTCTATGAAGAACTGCTAATCCCACTAAGGCTGGTAGCTACCTTAGAAGCAAACAAACTAAAACTACTTTCGTTTTCCTTTATGAAAGATAGATGAGAGAAGAATAAAGGAGACCAACCTCTGTCTTGCGCTTGGTTCCTTGTTCGATTCCTCTCCCTTCTGATAGTCCTTTGCTACTCGTTTTCTTACCCGGCTTCACAGAATAACTGTAGAATCAAAGAAGCATAACACTATACGAGAACATGGATCTATTATTATAAGCAATATAAGATCAGAGGTATATTAACCACACAAATGCATAAAACATCAATCACACAAGTGTATCGAGGAAAACTTGAATAGTTTTATTGATAATCAAGAAAGAGCCAAGAGAATTACAACCAATTGTTCTGACCCTGCATCATCCTCTCAGCAAGTAATCCCTTCTTCACCTCATGAAAATCTTAGATCACCCAACACTCTGATGTTGTCTCAAGAAACCAATAGCAATTCCTTACAAGATGCAAAATTCCAGCCTCTAGATCTCTGGGATGAGGGATCCATATATAGATGTCTGCAAGGGAGATGAGTCAGCTTGAGATTTGATTAGTGCCTTCCCTCTGACAGTTCTTGATTTCACTTGGAGATTGATGATCTCTTACTCATCCCTGGTCGAATTTAGAGAGGCAAGTGTCACAGGAGAAGTTTCTGGAAGATTCCATGCTTCTCCACCTTGCAGATTGACCCTGCCATTTGTCCCTTCTCGCCCATCGCACCCCATAGAAGGGATTTTTGAAATGCAATGCACCTACTGTGTGTATTTAGGTGGGATGCAATGCACTTTGCCTATGGAACAGGTGAAATGGTCCAGTTTTGACCAATTCTGAGTAGTTTTTCATGGATAACTTTTGGGAGATGCTGTAATTAGTTGACCTTGTTCTTTTAGGGGTTGGAACAACATCTTTAGGGACTTAGGAGCCCTTGGTTTATGGAAATTTTATGCTTGGGGTTACAGTGCCCAAAAATGTCTATAACAGTTGCCCCCTAAAGCATGAGGTCGTTAACCTTTTGATGTCGGGTGAAATGCTTTATCATCAGGATCCAATGTTCTCTCAAGCTTGAAGGGGACATGTAGTAAGTTACAATACAATACATTATCTTCATAATATTTTCATGATCTAGCTGAGGCGGGCATTCCCATGCTCACCTTTATAAATTCATTTTCATGTACATAGGACAGACAATCGTCTGAGTGTAGACTGATGATTCTGGTAGAGCCATCATCCCTTAGATTGGATGATTATCTATGCAGCAATGATGTACATTTGATGTGTTTATTTTCCTAAATATATATCGTAGCCCGGATGGATGAAACTAGATCCAGGGTCTTCAATCTCGTTCTATCTTCACTCAATGTACAAGTCGATCCATGTGACAGATGTTCTAGAGTCGAACATCGGAATACATCGCCTGATTACCAACCAATGATGTAAGTTGTTAACAGGCGCGAGAGGAATCACCAATAATGATAATGATCCTCAAGGTACTACAGTACAATTCACGTGGTGTGAATAAGGGACTTGGCGTTGAAAACCATGTAAAATCTTTCGGTCGAAGGCCATTGATGTAAACCTATCGCCGAAAGTGAGAAACTTGCCATTGAGGCATGCAAGCTTCAAAGTACTGAAAGGGTTGTTCCTAGATCGACTTCTTGGATAATGAGTTGATGTCGACAAGAAGCGATCTGTCATAGGGGGCCTTAATGAATCCCACATCAATGACACGGAACGGAGCAAAAGATTTTAATGGAGGTGAAAACAATCTGGTGATATACGGTTCAGGGTGGCGATTATGAAAGAATGGAGCGAAAATGTATTATAGTGGGTGAGACACAGGTGAATTCTCTGAATGACTTCTCTTGAACATATCAGTGACACTGACATGATGGATTGGTAGCATTACCCACAAATGTGGATGGTGTGATGGAACCATGGTGATATGACTATTCAATGGAACAACCCAACCCAACTAGGATGCGGAGTGAAAGCGCCATGTCCAAGAGCGACTTGCTACCAACAAAGTTTCTTCAAGTTTTTCTTCCCAATTTTTGCCTAGTCATTTCTGACCAATACCTCTTTACTTTTGTCAAGCTTGAGGAGGATAACATATGCTTGTTCTATAATTGGCCCTTCGGGCAAACCTATTGCTATTTTTTAACGAGCCTAGCGATAGTGAAACTTGTTCTTGTCTGTTATGGACAAGTTTGTCGCTATTAGGTTTTAACGACCTTAACGACAAAGATAACTCGGTCCTTCTCAATTTTAGAGAGTCTGAAAGGGAATGTAAAGGAAACTCCAAAATCATTTTTGTCATCTAATCCCTTAAGTCTGAGAAAGTATAAAACAATACAGAAGGGATGAATTTTCAGTAATTTTAACGAGCCGAACAAGACAAGCGCTCGATCTTTTTGTGTAATAATCCCTCAGGTCCAAAAAGATTAAAATCTAAAGGAGGGATAGCACTTCCGGTCACTTTAACGAGCTGGAGAGGCCAATGGCTTGGCAATCTTTTCATATTTTACGAGTCAGTTGAAAAGAGCTTAAAGGAGACTCGTTTTTTGAGGAACGAGTGACAAATTCGTGTAGCAGCTGATTCCAGGTAAGGTTTGGAATTTTCCAATCACGACAGTGTCACAAGGATGGCTAACAAGATCACTCTTCGCAGCTATTCCTCAAAAGGGGTAAACAATCAAGTGGAGGTGAATGATCGGCCAATACAGAGTGGAGGTGATGATGAGAACAAGACCAAGGCTTCAAAGGCTGAAGTACTACATTGATGATGGTTATTTACCAGAAAATAGTTCATTTTTTAATGAGCTTAAATGTGGGGGGAAACACTTGCTCATGGCTTATGTTTATTTTTTAACGAGCTTAAATTCCACGATAAAACTGCTCGATCCAGTCGTATAATAAGGATGTCTCATCTAAGATGCCATTTTTGTGGAGCTTGCACCTTACAAAGCTTTGCTCTGGATCCTTTCTTACACAAGTTAGGAAACGACTAATCCTGAGAGTTTAAAGGGTTAGAGGACCTACAAATTTAAAAAATAAATAGTCACTCTTTGCTTGCATGCCAAAACATTTGCATGCCCCCAAGTATAGAGAAAAATTTCTGGGTTACCAAGAAAGTTTCATCCGCGTAGCGGATAAAATTCTTTCTCGGCGATGCCTATCGAAATAGGCAAAAAGGAGTGGTGTCACCCGACATAACCTTAACGGAGGTATCTTATTCCAGTCTATTCCCATTTTCCTATAAGGATGGGTTCGCCAAATTAGTCATATATCCCTCGTGGAAATCAACCCTATACCCAAGGTTCTCCTGCCGAAGTAGACCAGGGTGCATGCCCCCTGGGTTTCAGTCATGTCCCCCGAATCACTCGCGCTCATCAGGTGGACGGATTGGGGATTGATGTGACATTTCTTGCATGAAAAGACCATTCAGGGATGGTATATGACTATTTTCTATGAGTGAACTGGGGAATGAAAGCTGGTATATGAGCTTGACCACTCTTCCTTCGTGTGGAAAACACATTACTCTAAAGAGTGAAAAGACAATGGTTCCCATGCAATAAATATAGTCTCGTCCAAGGAGTAGATTATAATATAGGGGTCCTTGGACTACCATTACGTTCATGTGAACGGTTTTCCCTCTCAATGTAATGGGCACATTGGGAAGGATCCCTAACGGTCAACTGGTTCCTTTGTCAAAGCCTGTTAGATTTCTCATTTCAGGCAAAAGCGATGTTGAACCAAGTGCTTTCCAAGCAGTTGAGGAAAGGATACTCACAGAAGCCCCTTCATCTATGATGGTATCGGCCATGACCATTCTATATACTTGAGCAATGATTCGGAATGGTACACTAGCTGGTAAACGGGGTCTGCCTAGTAGATTCGAGTCAAAGGAAACAACTAGGTTGCTTGGAGGTGGGACCGAATAGATGGCCGGGTATGACTTTGACGAACTTCCTTCTGCCGTAAAGGAATCGGTAAGTTGCCCCCATGTTCATCTAAGTCTGTGCTTACAAAAAGAATTTGGACGGTGTCATCCTTATTCTCTTCGATGACTGTATCATCTGAAGATGGAACCTCTGAAGGCAAGACCGGGTCAACTACCGCCTCAACCTTTTGACTTTCGTCTGGTATGGATTCCGATGGTTCTTCTTCAATGATAGATGCTTCGGCCGACTACAAGGGCGTGTTAGCCGGATTTTCAACTAGTGACAGACTTGGCAAGAGTTTCTTATATCCAGGAGGGAGTCGTAACGGTGAAACCGGACGGTCGTCCAAAACTCTTTTAGCCTCATCTAAGAAGGGACAACAGTGAACGCCATGATCTCCTTCACACAGTCTACAAGGAAGTTTACCGTTTCCTTTTTGTCCAGTGGCTTCACTTTCACTAGTTGACAGTGTACTTTCAACATGATCACCAGAGGTTGACGACACCGGGTTGTGCAAATGAGGAGACCAGTCCCTTAGGATCTGAGGGATGCAAGGACAATCTCTATGATAGTGGTCTCCTTTGCAAATGACACATAGCGATTTATGCCTGGTCGGTGCAGTGTGTGGATTTTCGCTAGAAAACGCTTGGTTGCCCCTTTTCGCCTTTGGCTCCTTCTTCTTCTACTCTTTCTTCTTATTTTCCTTCTTCTTCTCACGTACTTGATTTTTGGCTTTACCAGTTTCATCAAGCGAAGAGGGATGAGGAGAGGAAGAATTGGATGAAGTAGAGGGTTGGGGGGTAACTTCGGTATCGTTTAGTTGCTGACTTGATTGTTCAGGAATTGTGATGTTTTGAATGACGGAGGTTGAGAAAGCCATACGGGCAAACCAATTGTCAATCCTAGAAGTGACAATGTGGACATATGGGGTGCACCAACATCTCCCCAAGAGGAGAAGGGACTAGGATTTCCTCCAAGGGGAACTCCTTGGTTGGTAGACTCCATTTTCCTCAACCCAAGACCAATATAGGAAAGGTGATAATTATTCTGTTTAAAATAAATTTTAGACGCCTTGACACAACTTGTTTTTTCAATTTTAAAGAGTCGAGAAAAAACAAAAGATGACTCTAGTCGCCTTTGATTTTTAATGAGCCTAAAGTAACAAGTGCTCAGATGGACCTTTTCCGTTAAGGAGTCTGAAAAGGAATGAAAGGGACTACTCTAGAAATCTGGGCAGAGGGATTACCAAACCAATCGCAAAACTGTAGAATACTTTTTATGGTACGGTAGTCAATCTTCCCAAATGCTGTGTTCAGTGCATTGCGATCGATAGGGCGGCAGACACGACTTCCTATGGATAAAGGATTAAGCCTATTGTTGTCTCCTAAAATATATTCGACGTTACGTGGGAGCAGAAGTTCGTACTGGAACTTATCGTCTCAAAGTGGAGGAATCACCCAACCAACAGTGAAAAAAATAGTTATCAGGCTTTACGACACTGGAATATGTCTCTAGCCTAGACTTCTAGATGTTGTGCGTTAGGTTCCAAAGTGTTGCAAGATTCATTAACTTTATTTTATAGTTGATCTTGCTTAAGAAATTTGCCTTTTAGGTTCACCGCGTGCTGTAGATGTACAATTCCTAAAATGAAATCTAAGATGATAAATAGTCGTTTAATCTTCCTTTTGCAAATGAAAATCCTAGCTACTAAGGAAAGAGAGATGGCGTTCTTTCAACGAAGAGCAAAGAGCACACACTATATGCACTGTCCTAAATCAAACCAACAAACAGTCTAAATGCAAATGAACATGCATGTATTTGCTTTCAACCTTCTTAATGTGTAAATGATAAAAAGAAAGCTAATGCGCAAATTTGAATTATTTTTCAAAGCGACAATTACTAACAAGTTTCTTTTCAAAACAAAATGAGGACAATGACAACACTTTGCGATTTGGAATTGAAACTTGCTTTCGACACTAGAAAAACTACTAATTCAGATCAAATACAATAGTAACAGGGTAATCGATTATCAAGAGCAATCAGACTCTCTTCTATGACTAAAAACGACACTTGTGACACTTTCAAATCGAGAAACGACAATACAATTACCTTACTTCTTTGTAAAGGAGAACCGAAAATGACTCAAAAAATACATAAAAAACATTTACAGTTATTTGCACAATGGAGGCGAAATAACCGCAAGGAAAGGGGTTTCAAAGAGAGGTGTACTCACTACAGGTAGAAAAACTCCTGAATAGATCTGAAAAGAGTGAACACAGAAACCAAAATTTTGGAACAATGCCTTGTCTGATCAGTGCACCTATAACACAGTGAAACTGAAATGCAACGCACCTACTACACTCAGGAAGTGCGCTGCATTTTAAGTTCACAGAACATATAGTGCGCTGGACCAGGGATGAGACTTTGATTAGATTCCGGGTCACAGTTTGCAGTTTAGTTCAGGGATTAAGGCCAAGCAAGTGGTAATCAGTAAACCAATCACAGGGGTAAATCTAAGGAGGTTACTAGAGCCACCACGAGGGAAATTAGAAAGCTTGTAAATCAATTGTTTAATTCATAATCAAAACCTGGAGACTGACTGAAGCAGCGTTGATCTACTTTGCACTTGCATAGCAAATGCAGTTCGAAGGCTAGCTGGCTTGACTTCAGGCTCCATCTGTAAGTTTATAAAGTGAACAAATGTAGATGAACAAACAATCTACTCGCTCCCGAGCAGAGTCGCCATTTTTTTACCGGAAATAGTGTCTATGCAGAATTTCTAATCCCACTAAGGCTGGTAGCTACCTTAGAAACAAACAAACCAAAACTACTTTCATTTTCCTTTATGAAATATAGATGAGAGAAGAATAAAGGAGACCAACCTCTGTCTTGTGCTTGGTTCCTTGTTCGATTCCTCTCTCTTCTGATAGTCCTTTGCTACTTGTTTTCATACCCAGCTTCACAGGTTACCTGTAGAATCAAAGCAGCATAACACTATACGAGAACATGGATCTATTATCATAAGCAATATAGGATCAGATGTATATTAACCACACAAATGCATAAAACATCAACCACACAAGTGTATGGAGGAAAACTTGAATAGTTTTATTGATAATCAAGAAAGAGCCAAGAGAATTACAACCAATTGTTCTGACCCAGCATCATCCTCTCAGCAGGTAAGCCCTTCTTCACCTAATGAAAAGCTTAGATCACCCAACACTATGATGTTGTCTCAAGAAACCAACAACAATTCCTTACAAGATTCAAAATTCCAGCCTCTAGATCTCTGGGATGAGGGATCCATATATAGATGTCTGCAAGGGAGATGAGTCAGCTTGAGATTTTATTAGTGTCTTCCCTCTAATAGTTCTTGATTCCAGTTGGAGATTGATGATCTCTTACTCATCCCTGGTCGAATTCAGAGAGGTAAGTATCACAGGAGAAGTTTCTGGAAGATTCCATGCTTCTCCACCTTGCGGATTGACCCTTCCATTTGTCCCTTCTCGCCCGTCTTACCCCATAGAAGGGATTTTTGAAATGCAACACACCAACTGTGTGTATTTAGGTGGGATGCAACGCATTTTGCCTATGGAGCAGGTGAAATGGTCCAGTTTTGACCAGTTCTGAGTAGTTTTTCATGGAGAACTTTTGGGAGATGTTGTAATCAGTTGACCTTGTTATTTTATGGGTTGGAACAACACCTTTAGGGACTTAGGAGCCCTTGGTTTATGGACATTTTATGCTTGGGGTTGCAGTGCCCAAAAATGTCTATAAGAGCCTTGCTATGAGATTCCTAAAAAGGAGTAGGATTCCCAGCGATGTCAATAGAGACGGATGCATATGGAGTGGCATAGTGAGTTATAGTGCATGATTCTTTAGAAGGCTGAAACAGTGCGAGAGGGACAAGAGTGTTGCACTAGTGCAGGATGGCACAGAGGGGTGTGTAACAGTCAGAGAGGGAGAACTTTTGAGTGACAGAGGGAGCTTCAACATTGGGAGTGTTTCTAGCCTGACAAAAACGTTAGATTTGAGAGATAAATTACTTACTACTTAGTACCTAAATTACAGTGTAGAAGTTAGTAGTTGTAGTGCTATGGGCAACATGATGCAACATGATGAGGAGGGTAGCAGTGTGGATACTATGTTGGGAGAAAGGACCACTAGGAGCATAAATGCAGAGGGAGTTGCAATACAGATGCAGTAGCACCAGTGGCAGGGCCATTGGTAGCAATACATGAAGCAATAGTGCAGAGGATGTTTGGAACTAAGCCTAGCATCAACACAGGGATCGATTCTAGATGATCAAGGTGATACTCAGTGAGGAATACTGCGAGAGCATTATCCTTGCTAAGATCGAGTATTGATTTCACGTCGCATAGGATGTTCTCTAGCCATGAAAATTGGTATAAAGGCCAAGACACATGAGATCTCTAATACCGAGAAAGGGTTTCGGCATATTCTAAACAAATTGGGAGATATTAAAATAATTAATATTTTTAATGGAGTCCCTAGGTCTAAACTTAAGAAAATTAAAATATTAATTTGAATTAATATAAAAATGTGTTGGAATTATCCAAATGTCATGGATCAAGCGAAACATAATCTTATCTATTGATTAGGTACTTAATCTTGGTTGTTGATTTGTCAAAGAGAAAAGTATAAGAGGAGGCTTGAGGGTCACATGGAGAACACACCAAGAGATCAGAGATTTGGGCTGGGTTTGCTGGGAAATTTGAGAGAGTTATCAGAGTTGTAGCTCAGGGGAAGTGAATATAGAAGCGAAGAGGTAGAGATAGCATTGGGAGGATCAACACAGTACCTGGAGAGAGAGAGACACAAGCATCCGAGGGTTCACGTGGAGCGAGCCATAGCTCATGCAGAGCTAGCCACAGGTTGTGCAGTGCCTCAGAGGGCTACTGTGGGTGACACAGACGGCTAGAGGGTTGATGCAATGCTTCTAGAGGCTAACGTAGGGCAAGCTAGAGTGATGTTTGGCTAACGCTGGGCTAGAGAGAGGTTGAGACAATCCATAGAGGTTGACGCTTAGGCTTCGTGTGGCAGATTGGAGCTGTGAAGCTGTCGGTGTGTTTATCTTGGGTTTTGGCAAGAATATATGCTTCCGAATAGAAAGGTACTACTGCCTAGTTTTTTCTCTACTGGGTGAGTTGGATTTGGCACCCACATTGCATTTTGAAACTAGATAATAAATCAATCCATGAGATAGTTGCACCAGTTTTCCAGCATTGGGTTTTTCCAAGGACATTGCCAAAAAACAACAATGTTAATTGTGTGCTTGTTTCTATTTCCTTCATTTGATGATCTGGATGATATGTAATGTGTTGAGCATGAATTTGTATTTATTTCCAGTATTTACATGGTAAATAACTCGTTAATTAACAAAAAAAGTAGGTAGTAATAAATCAGTAAAGTGCATGAGGGGTGTCTAATATGTGACACTTAGAAATTTCAAAAAATGTTATAACTGATACCACTTATACATACTCTCAGACCTCTAATTTTTTTTAAACTATGTTTATGTATCCCTATAATATCAATGAGTAATTTATTTTTGATCTTTCCAAATTCTTTTTCTTGAATTTTTATGAATAAATATACAAAAGAAACACCAAATTAACTAACTTTGGAATTCTCTTTTTATTTTTGAAGAAACTCTACAACTTTATACTCGTATGCCCATGTACTATTTTATTGTTCTCTTATTAGCATGTACATAAGTAATTTAGTAAGATTTACTTGAATGTAATCTTAATCTATAATTATGAACTTATAAACATTATCATAAATTATATTAAAAAGGAAAAATGTGATGTCTTGCCTTTAGAAGAATTATAGACACACTAGTATAGTTATTATATTGTTTGCTATCTAATATTCTACCCACAATTACAAATTTGATCCCTAGATTTATCTTCCTAATTATAATTAAAAGCTTTTCCATTGTCATTGATTTCTACGTATCATAGCTAACCCTTGACCAATTCAAATTTTGAAAATGTATAACTTCAATTCGGAATCATTGCAACTTCCTGTTATATTTACACACACATAAGATCCCTTTATTATAACATAACGACTTTACACATGACAGAGCTAACCCGTAGCTTTTGTCAAAGTGTATACTACCAATCATTTTGATTTGGCAATTCTTTCTTTAATTAAACAACCCTATATCATTTTTTTTTCAAATTTGCAAAGCTTGCAACACTATAGTCTTTAACATTGTTGAATTTTACATTACTGAGACTTCTGAAGAGTTCTAATATTACACGTGCAATTCATTTATGTAGCCAGCCATGTCCTATTGACATAATCCTTAAAAGGCCCGATATATTGTCAGACCATCCAATAGTGGTGGTTCCAATAAGGTTTAATGTTGGTGTTAATAACTTTGTTCAAATCTTGTTTCATGCATTCATTCTACTAGAGTTTCTCCATCGGCTAAGTCGCCGCATAACTAGGGTTTTCAATGGTCTGTACACACCAAAGTGTTACTCACAATTATCCACGGCAATAACCCTTCTCCATTTGGTTGTTGCCAACCAGATGTTCTTGACTTTATGTCATGTTGAAAGGAACCACTTTCGGCAATAACCCTTCTCCATTTGGTTGTTTCCAACCAGATGTTCTTGACTTTATGTCATGTCGAAAGGAACCACTTTCATCTCTACAACATGTCAAGGTGTTGACAACTTGAGTAATATCTAGTTCTCCTTTTTGTCCTAAATTTTTTCCATTAGTGGAATACATTCAGTACCATTTAGCTTTAAGAAATATTCGCCTAACAAATATTTTCATTGTTCCTAATTTATTTTCAGATTGCACAGTGTTTTTCTCAAAGCTATTCCTAAACCTACCTCTATTGCATAGTTAATGCCCTTGACATGTGGGGGCGATAGCCACATATAATGCGTGCCGTGATGATTCTAGAAAAAAAATGGCATGCATTATATGTGGTTATAGTCCCTACCTATCGGGGGCATTAACTATGCAATAGAGGTGGATTTAGGAATCCCTTTTCTCAACACCCTTGCTAGTATTTCAGATGGCAATAATATGATCCTTTAATGGTAATTTCAAGGTTTTTTTATTTTTGTCCACATAGTCTGAAGTAGTTCTCCGACGTCATTAGGCAATATACTATGCTTTATTTTCTAGTAATCATTGCTATGAATGATATTGAAACCAAAATCCCTTACGTGGTTAATTTTAAACATCTCTCGGTCGTTCTGGTTTCTCTTATTCCAGTACTTGATTCTTGGTATTGAAGTCAGAAGGAATTTTTTTTTTTTTCATTTTTCTTTCTTCATTTCTCTCACCATAGTGTTCACCATAGTGTTTTCTACATTCTCAACAGTAGAATTGCTATGATTTTATAGTATTATATATTTATAAAATTATAGTTTCTAGCCTTTCTAAAGAGGTTTACATGGGTAACTTGGGAATGGTAGGACTCTTATCTCTTTTCTCTGGTTGTTTTCAAATTATTTATCTACTTTTGTAAATTGTTTCAGATTTGATATTACATCTAGAGTACTTATTCTAAATTCAATTTTGAAATGATAATATAATAGTTGTTATGAGTCTCTTTCAGTTAACTTTTATGATTCTGTCTATCCATGAAATGGTTAATATAGAAACTATTACATGTTCTCTTCTCCCTTTAAGTATATTTCTTTTAATTTTAACTCTCTTTCATTGTATCTAGGGTTTTCTTTCAATTAGTGTGCATTAACTTAGCCAGGTATAAAACATAAAATTACCTTACTTTTTTCCTTATCATTATATTCCACACACCTTTTCTATTGCTTCTTACAGCTGTCCGTTTACAGCTAGATAATTACAACATGGATTACTCCAAAAATTGTTTAGGTATTGTAGTACTTTTGGAAAATGGAATTCGCTGCACTTCATTAAGAACTAATTGAGTTGTATATTCACTAGGTTGGTGAACTCTTCATCTACTTGGCTTACTGGGTTAGAACTAATTGAGTTGCCTATTCACTAGGTTGGTGAACTCTTCATCTAGTTGGCTTACTGGGTTAGAACTAATTGAGTTGCCTATTCACTAGGTTGGTGAACTCTTCATCTACTTTGTTTACTATTGTACATGAATGGATTATTTTTCTTATAAAAGAAATTGTCATAGTTTTTAAATTCTTGTCATTATGTTCTTTTTTGTAATCTTTATATTGAAGTTTTTCCAAATTTTACAATTCCCTAAGAATTAGAACAATATTCTTATTTATAAGCTTTATGATTGTACAATTTTTAAATATGTATTTTTATTTTTTTGACCAAGAGCTTAATTTCATAAACCCTATCCTTAGGTTTTTATATCTTTATCTTATTCTACAAGTATTTAGGGTCTATGTGACATGTGTTTGTTTATCAACAATTTTATTTACAACATGACCTACACTGGAGTATTGCTATTTTAGAGAAAATTCTCTATTTTGAGAAATATGCATTTAAATATTTCATGGGGTTTTCACACTAATTATATTTTTCTTTTGTTCTACATGTATTTTGTTTCCATGCTTTGTTCGAAAGGTCTATGTGACATGTATGTGTTTATAAACAATTGTATTTACAATAGTGCCTTAAATTGGTGTATTGTTATTTCAGAGAATATTTTCTATTTAAATAGTAATAGCCATCTTCATTTTTGGAAATATGCATTTAAATACTTAATGGGGTTTTCACACTATTTTTCATTCATCACTAATGATAAATGTATTTTGTGCATTTTGTATTTTAGCTAAAAATTTATAATCTTTACTACTAGCTTCCTTATTGATGTATATTAATTGAGAATTCAAGTATATGCTAAAAATCTCACTCATATTTTTAAGTAGGGATTTTCTTAATTTGTTTTTGGTCTTCTTTTGTGAGTTTTTCTCATTTAAGTGTATATTTAAACATATATGTTCATATATATAGAATACTTACTTTCCAATGGATTTCCATTTAGATCCCATTATTGAAGTATAAAATATGCTTAATTCATAGACACAAGTAATTAGATTAATTTTAATAGTATCTATATACATAATATAAGAATTCATAGTCTTTGCTCAATTTTTAAATTTTTCTCTTAAAGGAATGGTTTTGTTTTTGTGGATTCGGTGGGGACAAGATTCTGGGATGAACCAAAATCCCATTTCCCCAATAAATCACTCTTGAGGCCTGTGGGTTATGGGCCCACTAAGCCTATCGAAAACATTTCTCATTCTATCACTTGCCTTATGAGCCAATGAATCATTAATATTTTCAAGAAGCTGTTGGGAAGCTCCAAACCCTCCTTTGCACAAACAAGGCAAACCAGGTAGCCATGCATTAGGACGCTTTCATCATTGTCCAGTACACAAATGTGCGTGCATCAACCCTTGGACCTTCGTCATTCTCTTTTGGTTCTGATTCATTATCATCCAGCTCCACTCTCTCCCTCTTGTCATCCTCATTGAAGGGAGGCTCAAATTCCTCAGCAACATCTTTCTTTGGCACAGATTTATTCACAGCAGCTGGCTCCTCAGCAGCATAGAATTCTTTTTATTCACAGCAGCTGGCTCCTCAGCAGCATAGAATTCTTTCTTCCTTTCTTGCAGTGTTGACAATGTTGTCGAGTATTTGATACTCATCCTGAGAACTATACTCTTCTCTATCTCTATCATCTCTTCAACATACTTCACGCATTCAGATTTCTGCCAATTAAATCTTGAATAGCCGCCCTCGATACTGACTGCAACTTTGGACACTACAACTTCGGATAGTTTTTTTTCTGAAAATCAAACACACTACATGTGACTTTGCCTAGACATCCTTAGGCTAAGTATTTACATAACTCAGAAACAGAAATAATGCGATTTTTCAACAAAAGGACAACATGAGGCAAAAAGTTTTGAAGAGTGATTCCATGTGCCTATCGCAATAACTCTATTTCCTTGATACACGATCAAATTCTTAATCTCTTATTAATCTCTTTTAACTGAAATGTGTTTTTAACTGAAATATGTTCATTAACTAAATTTGCTTCATGGTTGGCATGCTTATCCATGTGGTTGTCTATTTGTCTTTTTTCTCTAATTTTTTTCCACTAAGGTGTTTGGATGCACCTGCATCATAATCCCCTGGTAAAAAAAATTATGACCTCCCGACCATATGTGTTTACTTGTACTTAACAATTCTACCACTGTTTCCTTCATGGTCTTTTGTGAGCTGCAACAAAACCTCTGCAATATCAAGTCCTCCCTGCTACCAAATGCGTTACCAAGCTTCTCTCTTAAGGTTAGTCTTTTAGCATCTCTCTGGTTCTATCCTCTGGAACCAATTGAGCACTCCTACTCTAGGTTTGATGCAATATTCTCAACAAAATAAAATAAAAATTACAAGGTTACAAATCTTCAGCAAAACTGTACCTCTTCTTTCTTTCTTTGCATGCAAAACTGCTTTCCATAGGAAATATTTTCCTGCTCTGATACCACTTAATAGGGATGAGATTCTCCGGTGAACCAAAATCCCAATAAATCGCTCTTGTGGCATGTGGGTTATGGGTCCTGAAGCCTATCAAAAACACCTCTCACGGTCTCCCTTGCCTTATGGGCCAATTAATCATTAATCTTTTCAAAAAGTTGTGGTAAATTCTTGGGAAGCTCTAGAGCCTCGCACAAACCAGGCAAACTAGGTAGCCATGCATTAAGACGCTTCCATCATTATCTAATCCACACATGTGCATGAATCAACCTTTAGACCTTGGTCATCCTCAGACACGTTATCATCCAGCTCAAGTCTCTGGCCTTTGTCATCCTCATCAAAGGGAGGCTCCAATTCCTCCGCAACATCTTTCTTTGGCATAGATTTATTCACAGCTGATGGCTCCTCAGCAGCATAGAATTCTTTCTTCCTTTCTTGCAGTGTTGATAGTGTTGCTGAGGTGAGAACTATACTCTTCTTTGTCTCTGTCATCTCTTCAACACACTTCATGCATTCAAATTTATACCAATTAAATCTTGAATAGCCGCCCTCGATAATGACTGCAACTTCGGATAGTTTTTCGTCTGAGGATCAAACAAAGTACATGTGTCTTTTCCCAGACATCCATGGCTAGGTATCCGCATAACTCAGAAATGAAAATAATGTGATTTTTCAAGAAAGTGTGCATATTCCAATAACTCTATTTCCTGAAATGCATAGGTACCCTTCGTTTCTTGATGCTCGATCAAATTCTTACTATCTTGTTATGCATACCCTCATTTTTAACTCATTTTTTTAATTAAAATGTGCTCATTGACTGAATTCACTTCATGGTTGGAGTGGTTGTCCATGTGATTGTCCAAGTGTCTTTTTTCTCTGATTTTTTTCCACTAAAGTATTTGGATGCTCATCACTATTTCAATATCTATGTTTAGTAAAGATAGAATTGTACAAGCATGTAAAATAAATTGTATTCTTTTTTATTTACTACAGAACAATTAGATATTAAACATTCCATTTTCAAATATAAGAATAAAACAATTGTTTTATAAGACCAATTGTAGAAAAATCATACAATCATATAAATGTATCAAAATTGTCATTTTTGGTCCACCTAATAATTAAATAGCAATAAGAGTTAGGAAAACCAACATGGAAAATTATTATTTATAATTAAGGGATAAGTGATTAGCTCCTCCCAACCTTGACACACCAATCTACATGTTCCCTTAAGCAAATAGGCTTGTAATTTTTTGTCTATTACTTCTACTTCTCTTAGTCTCTATGGCTTTTTCTCTCAAAATTTGTGAGACAAAATCAAGTAAAATTACAAGATATTATCCACTTACCACTGTTTTGGTGGTTATTAAATGTCTTCACCTCACCAATTGGTGGAATATCATTAACTCATTATTGACCTCCAATTTCCCACTCTTGATGTCAACACCCTATCTTCTAGGAACCATTTAATTGTCTAATATCATAATTCTAAATTAAGTCTAATCTCCAAGATTAAATGCCTAAGACTTGTTGATGGATAAAATAATAACTTGTGATAATTAAATTGTAGTCTTGAAACCATTAATTTCTTAGTTTTGTCTATTTGTTTATTTTTCCTGTAACATAGTCAACCAAATAAAATAAGAAAGTGTTAAGCAAAATTATTTACAATCACATCATTAATTCTGGGGATATCATAGCAAAAATATAGCTTAACAAATGAACACATCACCAAATCATGAGAAGCATAGTGATATGAACACAAATATTTAATGCGGAAACCCAAAATGGAAAAACTACATACCTTTGGTTATTATGTTGCAAATAAAAGCTCCTCCTCTATTCACATCACATGTCTTTGTGAGCAACCACTCACAAGAATCACCAACTCCTCTATATTAGTTGTTAGCACCCAACCAAGAAGCATAAGCTTCCTTGGTTGTTGACACGTGATCAACTTACCATGAAGCACCAACTTCATGGATATATGCAAGTACCAACTTGTAAGGAGGAAGCAACCTCCAAGATCTCCTTAGACACAGTAGATTGATTTGTTGCTATGCAACAACACTATGAATGATGAAATATGTGAAATTATTAATGACATCAAGGGTCCTAAAATATGGATATCTGTTCTTCATTAAAATGCCTAGGTATGGGCATGATTTACTCAACTCATAGTTAGATCATGGCCTTAGTTGTTTCTCTGTAAAGATATTCAAATTTCATAAAACATAATCAAATATTTTAATTACACAACATGAATCTCCTTGTTCGTTTTGGTGATGTTACAATACTCATAACATTTTCTTGTTCCTCATTTACTTTCTTCCCAATAATTACCATACTTACTACGTGACTTGACCAATATTCTTAATTCCAGTGAGGTCGAGGATGTGAACTCCACCATCCATCTGGATTTGAAAAAGCATCAAAAGTTCATTTTTCAAAAATTATAAACTTTTACATTAATAGAATCCAAGGCACTCACCACAACCTCCACATAAGCCACCATGTGAGTTTCCTTACAACTTTGCATCACAATAACATGGGACATGGGCATGCCGTGTCAATATGCCACATCATCTTGACCCATCATCCTTGTCACATTAGCACATCATCCTATGATGTCATAGTTATGGGTATGTACTTACTCATTCATGCCATTTCAAGCTTTCCTATGTGGACTCTTCATTGTTTCTTTGTCATTACAAGTACATAGATCTAGGTTTCTTCCAAAATGTGAAATTTAGAGAATTTATGGATTTTTAGATTCCTTGATCCAAATAAAGAGTATTTATTTATATTATTAAGGTATATTAAATAATCTAATAAAAATGATGGAAAGGTGAATTTCCAAATTCTACACTTTAACCCGTTTCATCAACGGACTCCCTACCAACAATCCATATTATCAAGGGCTACCTAGAAAACTTCAAACCTAAATAGATACAAAAGTCATACACAATCCATATCCACCAATAAATTACATAACAAAACTTCCATCTTGGATAAATATAGAAAAAATCTCACAGTAGCCATGTCTATTTAGCACTAAAAAATAATTTAATCTAATTTATGTAAAAGAACTATCAAATTTTAAAGTAATTCATAACATGTACAAAATAATAACCATGTCTAAGCATAAATTTAACAAGAAAAAATAATTTTATGTAATTTATGTAAAAGAACTATCAAAATTTTAAAGTAATTCATAACATGTACAAAATAATGGGCATAATTCTTTTGTAGCTTAGAGAGTATTTAACTATTTTCAAAAAGAGTCCATGGGGTCTTTGATAGATGGTGATGGGGTACACTATTAAAGTACTCCTAGATGTTAAATGACAAGTTCAATTCCCCACCTTATTTATTGTTATTCATGGACATGATGTCCATTATGTGGTTTCACTAATATTGAACTTACAAAATAAAAAAGAAAAAAAAACATCAAGCAAAATTTAGGATTTTATTTGAGAATGTACATTTACAAAATAATAACCATGTCTAATTCATAGGATTTACAAAATAATAGACATGTGCCCAAAATAATGGACAAGTTCAATTCCCCACCTTATTTATTGTTATTCTTGACATGATGTCCATGATGTAGCTTCACTGAACTTACAAAAGAAAAAAAAGCATTTTGGAACCAAATTTAAGATTTTATTTAAAAATGTAAGTGTACACAATAATAACCATGTCTAAGCATACATTTAAGAAGAAAAAATAATTTTATGTAGTTTATGTAAAAGAACTATCAAAAATTTAAAATAATTCATAACATGTACAAAATAATGGACATAAGTTTTTTTGTAGCTTAGGGAGTATTTAACTATTCTAAAAAAGAGTCCATGGGGTCTTTGATAGATGGTGATGGGGTACACTATAAAGCACTTCTAGATGTTGAATCACAAGTTCAATTCCCCACCCTATTTTGGTGTTATTCTTGGACATGAAGTAGCTTCACTTACACCAGCTTACAAAAGAAAAGAAAATTCTCAAACAAAATTTAAGATTTTGCTTAAATATTTAATTGACTTATTGAATTACACTTAGATAAGACCTCAAGAACATTACTTCACTAAATATAAATTAGATTTTTTTTGTAGCCAGACACAATTAAATAAAATTAAATAAAACAATATGAAATATTTATTTGTGACAAAGAAGACATCTAGTAAAACTAAGAAGATCCCACAGTTTCCACGAACCATGTGCTACAGTAAAACTTGACCACTTAGATTGACCACTTAGATTGGTAATAGCACTAGGGTGAAGCAAAAAATATTTTCAAGTTCTCCACATTCCTCTTTGATGGTTTGAAGTGAGAGATATGTTTAAGTTCTCCACATTCCTCTGGGATGGTTTTCAAGTTTATGGTCTTGAGGTGAATCCCTTGTGAAGCTACTTTCTCTTTTTCTATGTGTACACGAGCAAAAAAAATAATACTAAAATACTAGTTTTTCTCATTAACATAAAATGATAACTTCAAAGAATAACATAAAATGATATTGTTCTAAGTACAAAATAATAACATAAAGTGACATTGTTCCAAATTCAAAATATAATGCGAGAGAAGTGTTCTAAGTACAAAATAATAACATGAAATGATATTGTTCTAGGTACAAAATATAATGCCAGATAAGTGGATCCTGCATTATTTTTACAAAACTAAATGAGAGACGTCAATCCGCATAACAATAACATATACCATGCCATAACTAAATGAGAGACATTAATCCCGCAAGAACAATAACATATACCATGCCAGATAATGGATACTGCATATTTCTTTTCAAAAGTAATTGACATCCAACTATAACAATAGTTTATTTCAAAAACTAAATGACATCCAACGATAACAATAGTTTAATTATAATGCTAAAATTCGCTTGACAACTGGGTTCTATCATTATCTGTGTGAAAACACGCTAAGAGAACTTATTAGTGTATAGCTAGTTATATCTGAATGCCAGATGAATACCAATTGTGTATCCATCTTCTGATACTTGTTCATCACGGCCGGGATCTTCTTCAGCTTTTAAATCACCATTGACAAGCTGAATCCCATGTTCAATGAAATTTGGTTGAGGTATAGCCACGTTTGCCAGGTGATCATGATGACCAAATCTGAAGAAATGAGATGGAGGTGACGGTGGAGGTACAGCTATGTGTGGAAGCTGATAACCAATTCTGAAGTCGTCTTGGGGACGTAGCAGTGGAGGGATGACCATGTTTTCAAGGTGATCATCCAGTCTGAAGGATTGTGTGGTTGGTGGCAGTTGATGTATAGCCATGTTTTCTTGCTGGTAACCATTATCAGATATGAAGAAGTCCGGCGGAGGTACAACAGTGTTTGCAACTTGATCGAGAGTTTGATCGACATCATCAAAACTGAAGAAATCTGGTGGAGATACACCTGTGTTTGCAACCTGATAACCGGATCTTAAGAATTCGGGCGGAGGTATCGGTGCACGTACAGCCATGTTTGCGAATTGATTGCCAAATCTGAAGAATTGTTGCGGAGGTAACATTGCAGGTACACCCACGCTTGCCAGATGATTACCAAATCTGAAGAATTGTGCCGGACGTAACGCTGGAGGTACAGCCATGTTTCCTTTCTGCTCACCAAAGAATTGCGGCGTACGTGGTGGTGCAATTACGGCCATATTTGCAGGTCGATAACCGTGTGCTTGGAATTCCGGTAGAGCTGTAATTCCGTATCGAGGCAAAGGTTGTATACGATGCCCCTGCTGCTCTGCGGGATGTTGTCGTCTTAGCCTCCTGAGGGGAAGACCAATTTCCACATCAACCAAGTCAGTTTGACGTTGTCGTCTCCGCCTTTTTAGGGGAGGCCCAATTTCCACATCAAGCAACTCAGTTTTGCTTCCTACCAATTCCTTCAATGCTTCCTCCCTAGCAGCCAGAGCCGCGTTATCTTCGATCTCATTCTCTATATAACTACACCTGTTGCATGCTTCACAAGGTTTCCCCGGCGCTCCACTGTATCGAGGACAATTGCAAAAATGACGCCACTCATCCGAATACGAAACTGTCTGTCTGCAAATGTAACACATTATGTTTCCACACTTACATCCCACTTTATTGCATCCAGACGTCTTGATTAACTCCGCGCGGCAAACGTTACATTCTCTTATCACAGCTTTGGTCATCCTCTCTTCTATTGCCCTACGAACAGCAGTCTCGGAATTCTTGTCAACCTCTTCACAGGGTAATGGTGAATGACTCACCTTCTTGCATTGAATACATGAAGCGACTAAACATTTAGGGTTTGGACAATCCAAAACCTGTAGACAGTTGTCTATTTCATATGGAATGTTACAGAATGGGCAATAAACAAGACCTTCAATTTTGGCTTCAACTACAGCCTGTTCGGCCACGCGATGTTCATATCTTTCAATAACATCATCTGGAAGAGCTTTCTTGATGTCTGAGAAAGGAATTGACTCCTTGCAATCACCAATAGCCATACAGGATAAATAGTCATGCGCCTTGACACCTCCATAAATGATTTGATCGACTTGCTTCCTTATACATTTAAAACAAAACCAATGCCCACTTCGACACTGTAGCATTCTTTCAAATCGATATGGCCAATAACAACAACCACATTCCATAGACGCTGCCTCGGCTACATTCATTACAGGCAATTGTGTCTCATTCCCACTTTTAATCTGGAAATAACTTTCTGAATTCGTTGGAGCCCTTATTTCATCGAACTCACCTGCTCCAATATTTATCGCCCTTGGCTTCCGCTTATAGGTGGTAATATTAACTTGTCCCATCAAAGAAGATGTTTCTGCTTTTGTAGTCCTCAGTGGAACTCCTATTCGCAGAACTTCTGCAGGTCCGTCGTCTGACGAATTGAAAGAAACCAACTTTTCATCTATAAAATTAGACGCATGGTTTGAAGATGATGAAGATCCGGCCATATTTCCAAACTCGGTGAAGATTTTAGGTATAATTTGCCCGAGTCCACTTTGTCAGGGAAGATTAGTGAAATCGATGATGAGAGAAAGATCCCTAGCTTATAAATACAAGTAGATAAATACTTAGATCGTTACTAAATGTAAGGGGTATGTTTGCACCCGTTAAGACCGGCTATGGTCATGGACGTGGGCATCGAGATGGGCTTATAAAAATTATTTTCAGGTTATTGGTGTGAAAATGTCACTTTAATTTAATTTTATTTCCTTAGGTTCGAATTTTGGGACACTTTATTTAATTTTTTATTTTTTTGGTTTATTTGTGTTGAGTTAATATTATATATATATATATTTTTGACAATTTATTAAATTTATATATAGACGAATGTAATAGCCAATTTCATCCAAATGAAAATTATTTTTTGAATTAATTTGTTTTTAAAGTATTTTTTTTTACTCAAAAAGCTTTTTAGAGTCTTTGGAATTCATTTACTTTAAAAAGTAAGTATTTTGCACTAAAGGGGTTCTAAGCCATGTATAGGCAGATGTGCAGGTTTATTTTGTTTTAGAAGTATTTTTGCACCAAAAAGACTCTAGAGCCCACTATAGGGTAGATGTGTAAGTGTAATGTAACTATGTAAACAATTTTAAATGTCGGTTTAATTAAAAAATAATAAAAAGTTAAAAGTAATAAACAAAAGGTTAAAATTAGTAAATAAGAATAAAAAAATAATATAAACCTTAGTATATGGAAGAGTGTAAACATTTAAATGTTGGTTCAATTAATAATAAAAAGTTAAAGTAATACAAATAGTGAAATTCAATTTGCTATATTTTGGTTTTTTTATTAACTTGAGAATATGATTTGTTACAATACCATGGACCAATACGATGTCTTATCAATACCACATGCTCGAAAACCATAATTTATTTCCCAACCAAAATATTTTATAACAATATTACAAGATTCTTAATTCACCACCACTTTAACGTGGATATTATTAACCTGTAAATAGGCTTTGGTATGATAGCATGGCTTATCAGTACCACATGCCCAAAAAACGTAACTTATTTCACAATCAAAATATTTCGAAACAACATGAAACGATCCTTAACTATGGACATTCTCCCCCACATTACCATGGATATTATTAACTTGTCAATAGACTTTGTTACACTACCATGGGCTAATACCATGACTTATCAATATATTTTGTAACAACATGAAAAGATTCTTAACTATGGACATTCGCCCCAACATTACCATGCATATTATTAACTTGTCAATAGACTTTGTTACACTACCATGGGCCAATACCATGACTTATCAATCACACCTGCCAAGAAAACATAACTTATTTCACATTCAAAATATTTTATAACAATATGACAAGATTCTTAAACATGGATATTCAACCCCACTTTGCCATTGCTATTATGAAGTTATGAATAGGATTTGTTACAATACCATGGGCTAAATCATTGTCTTGTCAATACCACATGCCCAAAAATCATAACTAATTTCATAATCAAAATATTTTATAACAATACGACAATACTCTTAACCATAGATATTCACCCCCGCTTTACCATGGATATGATTAACTTGTAAGTAGGCTTTGTTACAATACTATGGGCCAATACCATGGTTTATCAATACCACATGGCCAAAAACCATAACTTATTTTAATTTAATTTAATTTTACAACATTTTTTTAATTGAATCTAAAATGAAAGGGGTTATAATTACTTTTGAGATATATCTAAACCCTTTATAACTACTAAAAATATCCCTATAGAAATTTAATCAAGGTTTTTATAAAATTAAAAATCAGAATAATTTTATATATAAATATGTGGAATTTATAATTGATACCAACAAAAAGTTACAAAATTGGGGAGAGGGAGAGAGCGATGGAGGCGGTTCACGGAGTCAGGGTTTCAGAAGTTTTGATCTGCGTCGCCGCGGCCATTGCAGATCTGCGCTGTTTTGGATCGGATGGAAGCTGGATCGTTGAAGAACCAAAGCATGATGCCTCTGTCTGGTACTGGGCCGGATTGCTGCGTCCAAAGAACAAAGGAAAGCTGTCCGAGGCCAGCGATCTGCATATTTTTGCTGTCCTGGAGCCCAGAACCTATCCAAGGGGATGGAAACAGTTGGGTTTTGGCCTGTTTTTCAAGAGATCGGTCAATCTATTGAACGTTAGGCAAACTTCGATTCAGGCGACTCATGCATGCAAACTCAGGGGAGGGTATAAGGCAGAGCCGCGTTTTCAATCTTGGGCAAGGCCCTATCCTCGCAGATCCAGCCGGGATTCTCATGATGTGAACAGAGATCATGCGCTTTGTGTTGACAGAGGACTCGCGGACTGCGCCAGGAAAATGAGCGATAGACCCAACAGGAGGCCCGATCTGGGAAACGACTCAGCATATAGGGCCAAACATTGCAGTCTCGGGGTGGATCCATCAGATCCGGCCAGATCCAGGCAAAAGCAAGACGAAATCTTGCCAGATCCAGAACACAAAACCAAAAAACGGGACGTGATCAAGGCAGACATAGCAAATCTGAAGCAAATCTTTATCAGAGCAACAGAAGGCAGACACGTTTGTATGCAGATCTGGGAACGGATGAGTGTTCTGGAATTAAAAAAAGAGATCCAGGACAAAATGGGAATCCCAGTTGCATTACAAACCCTAATTTTTTCTGGGCTCTGCTTGCAGGATCAACACTCTCTCCAGCATTACAGGGTCGAAAAGGACTCAACTATTATCCTCAATCATCGATTGCAAGGCGGATCTAGGGGAACTACCTCAAAACCTACAGGTACCTACCGCGATGCAGCAAAAGGGAAAGAACCTTCAAAAGGGAAAGAATCTACAGCTGCTAATGCTCCCCCAGGGCAGTATATCGTGGATCAAATACCAGAGAGCCCCTCCGTTCCGCTGGATCTACCAGAGGTAAAGTACATCTTCTCAGATCTACAAAAAAATGCTGTTATTTGTAGATTTAACGGGTTCTGGCCTAGAACCGACGCTTTGTACCAATGGATTCACACGGTCTGGACAAAAAACTGCCAGATTCACCTATGCTCTAAGGGTTTTTTCATAGTACATTTCCTTGAAGAAGAAGAAAAGGAAAAAATTCTCAATGAAGGGCCATGGTTCTGGGGCAGTGCGGGACTGTTCGTTACCCCATGGTTCCCGGAGTTTGATGCAAACACTATGGTGGTATCAAGGATGCCAGTATGGGTAAGGCTGCATAATCTTCCGATACATTTTTGGCACTACAAGGCTTTATCAGCTATAGGGAATACCCTTGGAAGAATGGTAAAGATTGATTCAGAGAGACACATGAAAGGAATCTTTACTTTCGCTAGGATTTGTGTCGAGGTAGATCTCAGCCAAGGACTACCTGAAAGCATCATCCTGAACTTCAACAATTCACAGTGGAAACAACCTTTGGACTATGAGAATACAGCATTCAGATGCAGGGGATGCCAACAAACAGGTCACCTGTTCAATGCATGCAAAAGTCTCAACAAGAGCAAGCCTCAACAAAGGAAATCCAAAGGATGGCAGAACATAGATGATGTAATTAAGAAGAGAGCCACGGAAAAGAAAGCCTCTTCGTCAACAGAAGACGAAGAAACAGAAGCAGAAGAGGATGATACCACCATAGAGGAGTCTGAAACAGAGAACCAGAAGGAAAACATATCAGACAACAAGGATCCAAAGCAGGCAGAGATCCAACAAAATCAGGCGGAGATGATAAGCAAGGATCAAAACATGGGAGGCATCAAACGGCATCATCACTCAGATACATCAGACTCAGACAAAGAAACAGGCCCTCAGAAGGCAGAAACACAGTTAATCATTGCTCCCCCACAGAATGCAGAAACACAGATAGCCATTGCTTCGACCGAGCCCACTCAAGGAGAGTGGCGTAAGGTCGAAAAGAAAAAGGGGAGAAAAACTTGAAGTGAGAAATTTACTCTCATTCAGTTTTCTGCCTCTTTCTTCCTCTCTCCTCTCATCCCTTTTTCTTTTTCTTTATGCACGTTAGCCTTCTAACGATGCGTTGGGTGCAAAAGCACTCGGGCCCTTGTGGCAGCTTACAGAATGTTTCAGTACATATGCAAGTGTAACTTTTCATTATCTTTTTAATAAAAAGTTACTGTTTTTTCCTTTGGAAAAATATGTGGAATTTATATAATATAAATAATATTATTATGGACCGGCATAAATCTTTCTTAACTAAGGATCCAAGTATTAAGAGGAGGCAAGGTGAAGAGGATTCATTACGCTATTTTATTTGACATGATTGATCCAAAATATAGGTTTAACTTCTTACAACCAATTGATAGTTTTTTTTAATTTAGATACCTTCTTAAACACAATACAATGGGATCAAATTTAAAAGAGAGTAGGATGGAGGGAGAGGCATGGATATAGTGACAAAGCTAAGGGTGGAGAGAGAGAGAGAGTGATGGGGGGATAGAGAGAGGGAGGTGGGAGAGAGATAGAAGGTGTGTGTGTGAGAGAGAGAGACAGAAAGAGAGAGAGTTGTAGGGGGAGAGATATGGAGGAAAAAGCAAAGAAATAGACAGATAGAGGTCGAGAGAGAAATAGAGTCACAAGGGAGAGGTGAAGAGAGAGTGAGAGAGAGGAGAGAAGGGAAGAGAGAGAAGAGGAGAGAAGAGAGATTGGGAGAGAAGGGGAAGAGAGAGAGAGATGGAGTTGGAGGGGGAAAGAGAGGCAGGGAAAAGGAAAGATACAGAGGGAGAAAGGCAAAGACAGAGAGGGAGTGACAAGGGAGAGAAAGTGATGGGGACAGGAGCATGTAAAATGTAATCTTTTTAAGTTGGCCACTAGCTTGTAATGAATAAAGATAGTGAGAATATGTGGGATACATTGCCTTAACGAAACATTTGAGAGAAACAAAGGCTTATAGATCAAGGATAATTTCTCTTATTTGAATGAATATGGAAAGGGGATCATCATATTTCAATTCAACATTGAAGAGTTTGATAATTAGCTGGACTACCACAAGCTTCTAGTGTGTGTCATATGTATTTCAAATTCTTTACAACACCAAAAATATTAGTAATTGGTGCAATGTTATGACTCACATTTTCATCAAGATATGCAATAATAAAAACATAGGCCTAGTTTTTTTTGTCACCGATATGGAAAACTCCTTGTTCGATGTAAGATTCCTAGGTAGATTCCCATCTGCACATTCACATGCTTCTTTCAATATTTCATTTAAAATAAGGGTATGATTTATCTTTATGTACCATTCATGGTAGTTCTCTTTCCTAGTGATAACTACTCCAACTATTAAGATGAGAAAACACATTATTGAATAAATTTCTAAGATTGTCGTAAATAACCTCGTGTGTGTCTTCAAAACATTAATGAAGATAACCTAAGAAAATGATGCACGATTTCAATCACAAATAGACGATTTGATATAAACCTACTTGCACATAAAATTAGATTTATTGTCATATAATCTAATTGTATATATAAATGGACCGACTGTCAACTTCATGTATGAATAGACTAAGTCTCAACTATGTCTAAAAGCATATATATATATATATATATATATATATATATATATATATATATATATATATATATATATATATATATATATAAATGGACCCTTAATGTAACCACCCCCTCCCACATTTACCCAAATTCACTAGTTTGTTAGGGTAAACATAAGACGAAGGGTTACTATTGCATGACCCAACCTCCAATGCACAGTTAACGAAGTGGAGTCAGAAACCCGGAATATTATTCACTTTCCTCAGGCGCTACAAGACACCCAGGAGCTAAATACCAACTCCATGTGCCAAAACATTGAGCTAGATTGCTAAAAGTGACCTGTACCCACAACCACATGCATGAAAAGGAATCCATGTAGTTATACTACTCCAACGACATGCATAATCTTGTAAGGATGTAGTTATAGCCCAAAACATCCAATTTCGAGGGTGTGGCCTCAGATTCCGAGCAACCGTTTTAGGCTAGCCTCTAGACCACTGCCCATAACTCAATGATACTTTCCAAAATGAAAATAAAATCATGAAAGATCCATTCATACCAAACATGATCAAGGGCTTGATGTAATCAGGCCTAACTATGACATTCATTTCATCAAACATATGGTGAATATGTAATCTACAGGTTATGAACCCATATATGAACATAGGGGCCTAAAAATTATCTAAGACTAAGCCAAAAGGTATAACTCCCTCTCATAATAGTTGGAAAAACATTTTCTATTTCATGCATTCCTTAACCGTTCATCAACTACCTAAAGCATGTGAATATCCATAGCTAGAAACTATTATGGAACCATTCTTATAACCAACATATAACCAGAATAATAACCATCATAGAATAACCATCAAAGCCGCATAATAACAAGTACAAGTACTAATAAAATGCAATAGGAAAAGGGTTCTAATCAATATATATGAAAAATACAACCAATTTAGGTAATTCCACATACCAGAAGGCCATAGATTGAGTTGAGCCAAATCTTTCTTTTAGCCAATCACCCCGATGCCATATTCCAAGCATCAATGTGGTATCTAAAGACATAAAAAGCTAGGGATCTGCAGAGAATACACCATCTCCACCCTCATTCTCCCAAAATCTCTCCAAAAATTATCAATATTTCACATAATCAAACCAGAAAATAAACAGCCAGGGCTTCCTAGAGATTAAACCACCTCTGCCCTCAGGATACCACAATCCTACCAAAATAGGTGAAGAGATCACAATGCGCAAAACAAGCTTAGATGCCTTAGAATTTCTTCAGGAATAACTTGAGTAATTTTCTTATCTTCACCTACCTATAAAGGGCTTCCAAGAAGTTAAACCACCTCGACCCCAAACCCTTGGGATTTTTCTTGAGACCACCTCTCCTAGTTTCAAAATCGTTTCACAATCCAAATCCCAACCAAATAAGAAAAACCCCATCACACTGTGGCTATTTGAAAATCAAAAGGAAATGATGGAATCACTGTGAGATTGAAAAAAATCCACACCAATGAAGAAAAGAAAACCATATACACAAATACATATATAATGCATTCATAAACCTCTTGAAAGTGGCAACAAGAAAATCCTCATTTAATTTTCCATTGAATTAAATTAGGAGAAAATTGTAATTCCACATCACAAGAAAATAAGAATGAATTAACTAACTCAATCTAAGTTAATTTTACTTAGTTGGCTCAATTAATTTGAGGTGCGGGCATAACTTGAGTCATTTAGAGTGGTTCCTAAATTTTAGGAGTTTGGGTTGAGCTTAATTTGAGTTGTAATAGTTTAATTAAGCTAAACTGAGTTAATGTTAGTTAAATTAGTTCAAAGTGTTGTAAGAAATAGTAGGAGCTCTGGCAGTGGGGTGTAGCATTAGTGTTTAACCATTTAACTAACAAATCATCCATAATTAACTCATGCATTCATGAAATTCTAGTTACCTAGTTGACATTGGAGTTCAAGGGTAGTTTACTATTAGTTCTATAATTGTCCGATTTGTACCAATGGTGCATTTAGTTAGAGAAAGACCTACAAGGATTGCACAAGTATAATAGGTAATTTCCCTAATTCATAGGGGGCTAATTCCAAAGGAAATAAAGCAAGGAAATAAGATCTTGGTAGGAAACATAATTGGCTAAGTATTGGCCAAAGTCATCTTGTGAGGCAATGAGATAGATTAAACTTGTGCACAGATTGTTCACGCTTGAACGAGAAATATATTTCTCCTCTATTTTCTTACTAATGAAATACAGATAGGAAGGGGCTTTGAGAAATTTATTTCCCCTTATATAAATCTCTGAGCTTATGTGATTGAATGTTGTCTCATGTTTATGTAGAGATTTCTCGATTGATTAATTATTTCCACTTATGAATAGAGTAGATTCAAGTATTTTTTTTTAACATATTACATAAGAAGTTTGAATCTATAATGAATATCTACATGGTACCAGAGAAGGAATAAAAATAGAAGAGAAGATAATTTAATTTATTTTTTTTGCAGGAGGTTCAAATTACAAGTGATACATCTTCCTTAAGTCATCAAGCTGAAATGAGCCAAAAATCCTTCCATCAACTGTGCAAAATGTTCTATTTGAAGCTGGAATTTCTTCTACCACCCACCTTGCTACATCATTGTATGGAAGAATTTTCTCACGTGTTGTTATCCTGTGCAAATATGAATGGGCTAAATCTTTAAGGGAAGCTTCATATTTATTCGTTGAGTCTGAAGTAGCTTCTTTCGAAACTTCCTCAGGATCCTTTGCTTCAATTAAATTGTAGATGCTTTACCAACTAGTATTTCCAAGGCCGAGACATGTAGTGTCTGAGATTAAACCTTTTTTACTTGGTCCTGGATCATTGGTTGGCTGCACTGTTGCTGTATGAGCCGTTGTTACTACATATTTCTTAGATTTCTTTTCCATTTGTTTCAAATTCGTTATTTCGGTGGAGTTCTTCACAAGGAATGAAACCAACGTGATACAAAGAATAGCTAGTATAAACCAATATGAAAGAATTATGTCGATTAACGGATAATAAGGGATTAAAGTGAAACTACCGCAGATACAATCTAAAGGAAAATCTCACCATAATTGCTTCATTAATTAGCCGTTTAACCTGTCAATGATGGTAAAGGAATTTTTAAATACCCATTGTATCATTTATATGCTAAATGATCCACTCAAGCATGGCTTGGATTCTTTGGTGGCTAATCAGAAGTAAATCGCAATCAATGATTAGTAATGTGCATGGAAATGCTTCAATATTTGTCCAAAATATCTTTTGATTCCCGAAAGGTGATACAGTGCATGAAAGCCTTTTAATTACATTTTCGAAACATGCGCCTTGATGTAACACGTCATAATCGGAGATGGATTAGGGTCTTATTATTTATGCTCTTGTAACTTCACCGATCACCGATTACGATATGCCTTATCAGATCAAAGGATTTGAATGTACCTTTAAACATGCGTTGGGCTATTACCCTCGATTGCCAATAGTGATATCGCATCGGAGAAATGAGCGAGGGTCTTTCATTATACTTGAGATTCGCCTTTCCCAATATCTGATGGTTATTTTATTTTCGGATCGGAGTATTTCAATGCGTGTTTGTATATTTTTTCCTTATTATTGCGATATGCGATCTTGTAATCGCTTTATCGTAATAATAAAGAACTTAATATTTCTTTACAAGACAGACTTTATTTCTATTCGAAAGGTTTGTTTTAAAATATATCATTTGCATTGGACCTTTTGATGAGGTTTTTCTAATGATGAGTTAAGACCAATTTATTCACACATCTAAGTTTAAAAGGGACCCATTTTATATTATGATTTTTTAAAGTAAAATTTTATGAAATGGGGGGTTGTCGTACATCACAACAAATTCATAGGGAAAGTAAGCTAGAGGGAAGAAATCCCAATCCAAAGCATGTTATGGTCACGCAGGAAAGAAGAAAGACTTGAAAGATTAAATGTTTTCACTATCACGAGCTGGGATATTATGGCACAAAGTGTTTGCATAAGAAGGGTGACAAGAAGCCCCCGGGAGGAATGGAAGGTGAAGCTTTAGCTTCATAATTAGATAGTCTTTTAACACTCATTACATGCATGGTGACATCGGTTATGGGTAGTGTGTGGTATATATATAATGGAGCCACATTTGATGTGATGTGCAACAAAGAATTTTTTAGTGGCTTGGACGACAAGGACTTTCAGATACACATCGAGATGGTAGATGATGGAAGATATAGCATGACCGATATTAGTAAAATCACTTTTAAGAGGGATTCTAGTTCTCCTCTCACATTAAAAGATTTCATGTATGTTCATCCCTCTTTTGGCCCAGATTTTTGGAAGCTTCAGCTTGGGGATTCCTAACCTCCTCCACTTGAAGACACCCAAGAAGAAGAGTGATCTCCTCCCTTTGAAGTTACATATCACCAGTTGAGGGCTTTGCACCCTAATACTAATCAATTCCCAAGGGGTCTGAATTGAATTTCCGCCAGTGGCTCCCTAACCAACCAGTACACCTCCAGGCCTCATCACACAAGTTAAGGCATTCAAGGTGATTATATACCACATTTAATTGGGATGATTTTGGATGATTATACAAATTATATTGAAAGTCTCTCAATCGAGGGTTCGGAAGTACCCACATTATCTAAAAGAGAAGGCCTAAGGAGCACAATCACAAGGGGAAATAATCAACTCCGATAGGAGAAAACACATGGAAATAATTAACTGCCCCCTTAAGGTACCCTTGTCAAAAACCAACCTTTGAGAGGGAACATTGAGGTACCCTTAGGAAAAGCACATGAACACAATATAAGAGATTTCATTAATTTTTACAACAACGAGTTGATTTTTATGTTCGCTCAGAACCTGGGAAATTTCATAAATACAATAAAGTTTCGAGACTTAGGGAATTTGAAAGTTCCCCGGGGTAATGGTAGAAAACTTCCCAACACCGCTGGGAGGTCAGATATGGAAAGTGATTCTATGGGGAAAGCCAATCACCCCCTTTTTCCTCCACCACTGAGACGCAATTAGTAACAACCCTTATATTTGATGGCTCAGTCCCCTTTGGGTATCTAAGGCCCCATCCACCACATGCCTCACCACATAAAAAAGAACCTCTCGAAGTTTAACCTCAAAAAGGGAACCTCGGCTAACGATCATATCAACAATTTTTACCTAGCCTTACAAATTATGAGAGTGCAACATGACGACGTGTCTTGCCATTTCTTCCCTCACACTTTTGAGAGTAAATTCATGGCTTGGTATCGCTTGCTACCCGTGGCATTCATTTGAACTTCGGAAGAATTCTGGATGACATTCATGGATAAGTTTTTGGACGAAACCATGCTTTCCATGCTCCAGACTCAGTTGAGCACATTGAAGTGTCATAAGAAGGAAAAGGTGAACTATTTCAACTAGTGATTCACCACTGTCTTAAATAAATTTTTGACGAACATGGCTATGGATAATTATATTACTGTTGAGTATTACATTAGGGCCCTCCCATGAGATATTGATATGTTTGTCAAAAGTGAAGCTAAAGCCACCTTAGTGGAGAAATTCACAACAACTCTTGTGGTAGAGAAATATATGCTATCAATAGGTGTATGTCAACATGATTTCTGAGAGGAAACTAATTTTTCAGGCAAGAAAACTCAAGTCTTGACTAGCAATTCTACTGACAAAGACAAGGATTCTTTTGATTTTGAGGGGTTAGATAAATCCTTGAAACAATTCACAATTGAGGTTTATGAGTTGAAAATAAACACTAGTGAGTCCTCCTTATGGAGTAAAATAGCCAAACATTTCTTCTGAAAGACCAATAATCCACCCATGAAGTCGACTCAAGGTTCCAATACAAATTTCAATGTGGAAGAGCTAGGAAAAGACAACTTTTTGCACTTCCCACAAAGCCTCTCATTCCAATAAGACCTGCCCGTAATGGCTCCAAAACTTTATTGTTGTAGTAATTCAACTCTTGGAAGATCAAGCCATAGGGGAAGGTGAGGAATAGTGAAATGACCCAGAAGAGGAAGCCACACCTCCCAATGAGGATGATCCTTTTATTGTTCTAAAATTTCAATTCATCCCCGGGGAAGAGGTCCAATCCATTCAAGAACTTAATATAGGAGACCCCCCTCCCACTAAACCTTTGAAGACTTACAACCTCAAAATAAGAGGACAAGTATTGGACTCTACCCTAGAAGAAAAGAAATAGATTTATTTAGGAGAATCATTCCCCCTAATAGCTCAAAACAACCATCCTCCCCCTCTCGTGAGGTTTCATCTTGCCAAATCCCAAAGGATGCCTCGTCGAGTGGTAAAGCAAACACATCCACATTTAGAATCTCAACCAAAACCAACCCATCCTCATAGGCATCCCTAGAAGGAACCAAACCCATGGAATTGGGATATAATATAATTAAATATATGAAGAAGGCACGAGCCAACATTTCACTCTACTGGCTTGCTAAGATAGCTAGCCAACACGAGCTAATTCTCAAAACCTTCATCACCTCGTCACCAACTAGCAAGGTGACCTCTTTGCCTAAATCTAACTATCCTAGCCAACCTCGAGTCATCATTGACCTCCAAGCTATTATTAATGCCACAAATGAAAACTCAAGAGGCTCAAGCCCCCTTATTTATCTACAATGTGCATAATTTCCTTGTCACTTTGGTGCATTAACCAATGTCATGCCCTTGCCAATATGTAAAAAATTAAACAGTCGACCCAAGAAGATAGATGTGAAGATCATTCAATGAGATAGGTCTGAAGTCCCCGTTTTTGGCGAACTGAATAATGTGTTGATTAGATTTCCTCTGACGTCTAGGGTACACCAGTGCATCGACATCGTGTGGTTGAAATCATAGTACCATATGGGCTAGTGCTAAGCAGCGACTGGTCGAGTAAACTCTAGGGGTATTTTTCCACATATTAGTTCCACTTGTGGTTGCAATAGAAAGGAAAAATCATATTAGGGTTAACAGTGAACCTTTCATGAAACATATGGTCACATACCTTTAAGGCTTCAATGATCAGATTAATTTTCCTTAGGAGGAACTCGGAGTGGGTTTCCTCGAAGCAATAATGGGCTACTACCAAGATGAGCCATCAACCATCTCACCTGACACGTAGGTGGGACTACCGTCACACCCCCTAGTTGATGAAAATGAAATATGTACTTTATATGCAAATACTCCACACACACACATGCTTAGCTGGAGAATCAATTATGATGGGTCGAAGACTCACAATGGGTCTGGAGCAACATGCATCCTTGTGGACCCCCAAAAAATATATTTTAAATTTCTTTTGGGTTAGAATTCAAATTAATCAATAACACCACAGAATATGAAGCATTTATTCTTGATCTCAAGTAGTCTATTGACCTGAAAAAAAAAATGTTTGAAGGTGATTGGTGCCTCAGAAATAATTACAAGACAAGTATGAAACAAAATTCATTACATGCCACCACAACTAAAGAATTATCTTCAAGAGGTATGGTGTTTGATTGGTTCTTTTAAAGATTTCAATATTAATTTTGTTTGGATATTCAATAATGTTGTTGTCAATACTCTGGCAGATGCTGCAACTAGGTTTACACCTCTTAGGGTTTTCTTTTCAATTGAAATTGTTTATAAACTTGTTGTCCCTGATAATGTAACTAACTTACACATTTTCAATGATGACCAATAAATATTGGATTTCATGGCGAGCATAGAGGTGTTTGAAGACATAAACTGAAGAAGAGGAACATTAAGGTCCCTTCTAGAAGAGACAAATGAACATAATGGAAATTGCATACCTAAAGGAGTGGTCACAATAAAAAATGTTATTCAATCTCTAAAACCATTTCTCAGGCCCACCAAACACCAAAACACAAATTTCCATTCTTTTTCAAGAAAAAATTGATCTCAGGATTGAGGTCAAGCCCAAATTCATGAACTAGGTGTGGGATGCTCCCCTGAGGAAAGGCACTCCTTCATTGACTTATTAAAGAAGTATCCTCACATATTTACCTACATATGATGGTTTAAATACTTATGACACCTACATTATTCAACACACTATTCCCCATGAAAGGATGGGTCAAACCATTTCAAAAGAACTTGAGAAAGTGCATCCCACATTGGAAACCCTCATCCAAAAGGAGATCAAGAAGTTGTTGGATGCACGTATTATCTTTAAGGTCAGGTATTGTATGTGGGTTTCAAAAGTTGTTCCAGTATGGAACGAATACGGTGAGATCAGTTTGTGCATCGATTTTCAAAATTTCAACTGGGCGTTAGACAAATAAAACTACCCAGTTCTATCCATGGAACAAATTATCCTAACGGTTTACTGATCAGAAATGTTTTCTCTACTCAAAGATTTCTCCAACTACAACCAAGTGCTAGTGGCTGAACTAGACTAGCTAAAGACAACCTTCATGATGAAGTGAAAAACGTTCACATTCTGATGTATGACTTTTAGGCTTATCAATGCTGAAGCGACATTTCAAAAAACAATGGACATTTTTTTTAGAGGATTAATGGGTGAGAGCATGGTCATTTATTTAGATTATGTCATGCTATTTTCGAAGAAGACATCCAACAAACTTCACAACCTCAAAAAAATATTTGAGAGGTGTCGAAAGTATGGGATTTCACTTATCCCAAAGAAGAGCATATTCATGGTTTCATAAGACATTTTTCTCAAGAATATCATCACTAGGGAAAAAATCACTATCGATCCTGATCACATGAAAGCTCTAGTGAAAATTCATCTTCCCAATGGAAAAAAGGTATGCAGTCCTTCCTTTGTAAAATAAATTTCCTTCACAAGTTTATTTCAGATTTTTCCTAGATTAGTAAGCCCTTACAGAACATGATAAAGAAGGACTCAATGTTTAAATGAAACTGAGAATAAAAGGAAGCATTCGATCATCTCCAGAAAGATATTGGTGAAGCTCCCTCCCTCTATAGCCTTAATTCCAGCAAGGATTTCATCCTATACGCTTTCGCCTCAGATTTGTCCTTAGCTACAATTCTTACAATGAAATATAGAAACAATGATGAGCATCCCATATCCTTTATGAGCAAAGGGCTACAAGGTGCATAACTAAACTACCCCCACTTAGATAAGTATTTGTATGCAGTTTACAAATTGGTGAAACATTTTAGACCATATTCAAAAGGACGCGTCATAGGTTGTGCCCCACCCTACTGTGAGGTCACTTTTTGTTCAACAAGAGTTGAGGGAGAGAAGAGCCAACTAGATGACTTTCCTCCAAGAATATGACATGGAGTTCAAGCCTGGACACATGGTCAAAGAACACGGACTATGAAAACTGACTACAGAAGCTGCAAACAGACAAAAACAATAGTCAAAAGGTTGAGATCATGAGATCGAAATGTATTAGAATGAACTCCCCAACACTCATCTCCCCTCAGCATGGTACTCTAACCTGAAGCAAAATCTAGGGTAAGGGAATTACCTCCTACCTTGTCTTTGGAGCAGAAAAGGGAAGTGAGGCTAAAGTCAACATGCTACCAAATGGTAGAAGGTAATCTATTTGGTAAACATCATCACGATGTGCTACCTAGGTTTCTGGAATATGACGAAGCCCAATGGGTGTTGAAGGAGTTACATGATGGGCCAACAAGTAGTCACTGTGCCCGGGGCACCACTTACCATAAGATCATGAGGGAAGGATTCTACTGGTCCATGATTTTCAAAGATGTGCATGCTTATCCTTGGAAGTGTCCCATCTATCAAAACCATGCAGGAAGACAAACTCGACCAACTTCTCCCATATATTTCTATAGTAGTGGAGGGACCTTTTAACCAAAGGGGATTGGAATTTATTGGGAAAATCATGCCAAAATCATCAAAGTAGCATAAGTATATTCTCATATCCATAGACTATTTCACCATGTGGGTCAAAGAAATTCCACTACGCAAAATCAATGAGGAAGTGGTAATATCTTTCATCAATAAATAAATCATGGCTAGGTTTGACATTCCAACCTCACTTGTATTTAATAATTCTATATATTTTTTTTCTTCAAATTATATGATTTTTCTTTGGAACATAGAATTTTTTTAAAACATTTGGTTAATTACTACCCTCAGGGGAATATCTTGGCAGAATGCACCAATAAGAACCCAATCCGCATCATCAGAAAGAACTTGTGATCCCACGAGAGAAACAAGCACAATTCCCTCAGCAACAACTTATGGGTTGACCACGTTACACCTAAACCATCTCTCATAACATCTCCCTATTTTATGATTTATGGGAAAGAAGTTATCTTACCACCAAACCTCTACTTATCCTCTCTTAAATTTTCACATGAATCACGAGGCTCCATTTATGATACCCTTAAAAACAGACTTGGCACCCTCCTTAAAATGGATGAAGGGAGACAAAAGGATAGACAAACATTTGTTGTTCACCAAAACCCAATTAAAATATGGTTTTATAATAAATCTGCAGGGACCAATGATTTCAGTGTAGGATACCTAGTTCTAAGATGGGACAAGGCCCATGAGGACAAAGGAAAACACACCATGTTCCAAGCCTTGTGGATCTGTCCTATCCAAGTGAAAGAAAAAACTAGCCAACACACCTAAAGATAGTAGACTCTAGGAGGGAGGGTAGAACCCCTTCTTGGCAATGGCCAAGACCTTAAATTGTACTTCACCTAGAAGGGTGGTTTCTTCTCACATACCGTGTACTATAGTTCTTTTTTTTCTTTTCTTATCCTTTCCTTTAGTCAGTTTTCTTTTGCTTTTACCTTTGTTTTGAAGTTTGTTTTACCTTGAATAAAGCATCTGGGATCTCACTTAGGAGTTGAGTTAGCCCCTACACTTTTGGCCGAGGTATGTGTGTTTTCGTTGTGCCCTTGACTGGATCTTAAGTCATGAACGAAATGGGCATTGAAACTTGCTGTAGTGGGGAACTCGATGTTATCAGCGGTACCCTATCTTTCAATAGCTTCTTTCAGCTTATGACTTGGTTAGAGTTTTCAATGACTTGGGTTATCTGGCTCGCTTGAAAGTGGAATGGAAGAAAACTTGAATGTGCATATATTTTTTGGGAAAGTCTCTAAAAAACGAGAAACAGCCTTGCTTGTAAGTAAAATAAGTCAACATCCCTCGTCTGCCAAGGAAAAAAAATCCATACAAATAAGTGAAAATGAGCACATTTGAATAAGTACCAATGAGTGAAAGTATTAAACTAAGAAGGGAAATAGGACTGATAGAGGCTTCTTGTGTGAAGAGGTGATGCAATGACTCTGTTAGCGTTTGAGATTTCACCCTAGGATGAGGAAGGTAAACCTTCAAGGCAACATCAAACCATTTCACCTCGTAGCTAGCCCTACGGGGTATGAGAAGGCTCTCTCCGGTCAAACTCGATAGATATTTCAATAGAATGAGCTGACCCTATTAGGAACACTAATATTAGGCTAGTAAACAGATAAGGAGGGTTGATTTAAATTTTTTGGTGTTTTTGGTGGCAATTGGAGGGAGTGCAATTCAGGGTGCGGGGATTGAGCTCAGTTTTTGCAGGTGGGTCTTTGGGGCAAGGTAGGAGTTTGTGTTGATGCCTTTAGCTGAGATGGATGATCAAGGAAGAAAAAGGAGAAGCTAAAGAGGGCAAACAATGACTTTGAATCCTCTCTAGACAGTGGAAAACATAAACATTAAACAAATTTGAAAGCTGAGCATGGCAAGCATGAATTCAAACTTTATCACTTCATTTGTTTAATAAGATGCAGTAAAGAAAGAGACGGAACACATAAACACACTTACAATTACAATAAGAGAACACACCATCAACACAAGAGTCCACAAGAATCCCAATGATGTCTGCAAACCCTGGTCTTCCCTTTACTCAAATTGTAGAGATACAAGTAAAATATAGAATAGGAGCTTCTCCCTCCAGAGTCCAACCTCTCCAACCATGAAAATGATTGAGAAAATACATAATATAGGCAAGCCAACCTCTTCCCTTGCCTCTAGGGGTCGAGCTCAGCTTCCTAGGAGCTGTTTCAACTAATTCCAAACTAAGCACTAGATAATAGGCAGTCAAAACAACTTGCCTCTAAAACTTAGGAAACCTATCCATGCATTAAATATTTACCATTTACATTCAAGAAACTTCTAGAAGTGATCAAGGAGAGTAAAAGTATCTTAGAGCCATGAAAGTTACATAAAAATCCATGATTTACATGCCGAAAAAGGTAACCCAAGTCAAAACTGTACTTTTCTGGCCGAACTGGTCAAAATAGGCAAAATTCCTTGACATGCAGCGCACATGTGCCTGACGTGTAGCACACATTGAGAGGCCCGTTTGATTGCCTTCCCGGTGTCCAAATCAGGTGCAAGCTAGCTCATTGGAAAGGTCTGTGAGTCTTCTTTCTAACCCCACCGGAATTTTTGAATTTGGAGTTCATTTGACCCCTTAAAACTCAATTCTCCCAAGACAGCTTTCTGCAACTCAAAATAGGGGCAGAAAGTCAAAATTTGCATGTATTTTGACCTTTTGGAGGCCCAAATCTCCATAAAAAATGAAGTCCATCCATAGGTAGGTGTAACTTTGCATGAAAATTCCTAAAATGCTGAGTTTTTCCCGTTCTGAGTTGCCCCCATGTAGCGTAGCGCACGGGGCGCTGCATGTCAAAAGGCCAAAACCTGTCAATTTCCCAAAAATGCCAAAAATGCCTCAAAACTCTCAAAATTTCTTGTGCTAGCTGCTAGGAAGAGGCTAATGAGTATCATGGTGAGTGAGAGAAGCCTCGGCCAAGATACGGAGTGGGTTGGTCTTCTTCTTCCTCTTGAGGGCCTCGGACAACCTTCTTTGGACTTGGGGGAGGGGTAGGGTTTACATATTAGGCCATGGGGGGAAATTTACATTTCTTTGCAAATAATAAGGGTAGAGACATAAGCATGACTTTGTGAAGAAAAGGGGGAACAAGGGAGGGAATCAAATGGGACCAAAAAAACCTTGAAACAAACATAAAAACCTAACATTCTGCCCACATTGACAAACAGTTACAAATATCTTTTTCCCTTCTATTCTTGGAGGCATAATCGCAAGCATGTAGACCCATAACCATCATCAACCCATCAAACAACATGTATAGATCCTACCTCAACCCAATTTGCAAATTTGAAGAAGATTTGAGTGAGTTTGAGGTGATTCTGGCTTTTACAGCTCAACGGGTAGCGCACCTCCCAACATGTAGCGCCAGTTCAAAATTAACACTGCGGGCAACCTCTCAACGAGTAGCGCACCTCTCAACGCGTAGCTCACATTCACAGCCTTGTTTGACGGCCTTCCCGTTGTCAGAATTGGGCGCAGGATAGCTCGTTGGAAGGGTCTTTGAGTCTACTTTTCAACCCAAGTGGTATTTTTCAATTTGAAGTTGATTTGACCTATAAAAAATCAAATCTCCAAAGACTGGTCAAAAAGTGCCAAATGAGGCTGCCTGAAAGAAGAGTTCTGTTGCAGTCAACTTTTGAATGCCTTCCTAAACCCAAAATTGAGCTCATGATAGCTCATTGGAAATTTATTTATGTCTAGCTATCATTTTACCCATCAAGAAAATCATTTGGCCAACCCAGATAGGAGAAAACTTGATTTTCCCAAGGTCACTTCAGAGGTGTCTTTGATTCTCCTGAGGCAACGGAATTATTGACATCTCTCTCAAACCATGACACCTGTGTAAAAAGTGAAGAAGGTTTTTCTTCTTTCGCATGTTGTGGATAAAAACCTCTCTCAGGTTTGAAAAATTCATTTTTGATTGCTCAGAAACAGCTTTTGAGTGAAACTTGTCCTGATGTGTGAAACAAGGAATTTTGTCGAAATGAAGCGGAATGAAGGGGATAGAGGGCTTCTAAATTCTTGGGGAAATTTTTGGGAGTGGGGAGGGATGTTAGGAAGCAGGGGAAAGTGGAACCTTAGAGATTGAGTGAGGGGAAGGGGTCGAAAAGGGCAAAACACAGGCCCAACCTAGAAAATTGCCAGGTTGTAGCTAGAAACTAGGGTTTGTGCAAAAATGAGGAATTTGGCGGATCTAAGGGATGGGAAGTGTTTTATAAGGTACTTTAAGGATAGGGGAAGGTGTATGAACATCAGGAAACAAGTTTTGCCGATGATTTGGCCGTCCAAGAGAAATTGCCTTCAAAACCCTAGGAGAGGGAAATGAGCTTGCATAGGCACAACTGAAGCATGAACACGGTGTAAAATGACCCATTAGACACTGAAATGACGATGAAAAACCTATGAATGATGATAGGCTCAGTTGAATGATGACATGGACTGACATTTGGGCAAACCCTAGGCCTAATGCCTAGTGACCAAATTTTGCTTGAAGACTCACTGAAATGACAAAATTTGACCTTGACACTCTGAGACCACTTTGTAAGAGCATATTTGATCACTGTAGGAAGGCTGGAAAGACTGACACTAACATTGGCTCCAATGGGGATGGTAGCTCCTTGGAGGTGCCAAGAACCTCAGACCTCTGGGAGAGCAGACTAGTGCCTTACAATTATTGGGCAATGGAGTCATAAACTCAAGCTGAAATGCATGACTGAAAACTGACACAAACTAACTTAACAACAAGACTAAAAATTGACTCATAAAGGACTCATGACTCAACTAAAAACTGACTCAATACTTGAACACAACCGACAAACTGAAAATGATGCTCAAATGGGAGCTTATTCATCAAAACCTACTCTAACAGTTTCATTCATCACCTGATCAAGTGAAATGAAACAACCAATGTAGCCAAGTAAGCATCCCATCTGCTGTTTGAATTCTCCACAAGTGCTCACTTATGACCAACAAGAGTGAACAACTGGAAGGCAACTCCCGTAACAACTTAGAAACAGATCCGTTGAATAATATGAATTCTCTATCCACCTCCAAAAACACTGCATAAGGATCTTGAAATTCAAGCATACTGGAACCTAGCTCATGTAATGGATTACATCTCGTTTCCTCATACCATGAATGCAAACTTTGATCTGAACCTTGTGCCGAGACCTCTGCTGAAAATGACAAAGAAACCGGCTGCCGGATCAAATTCATATCAGCACATATTTCAAGCTCACCTGTAGTCAATGGAGAAAGATTTTGACTGCAAACCTCATCCAAAACATCAGCTATTGGATCATGAAAAACGTGAAAAGACTGCTGCAATCCCATTTCTATTGGTTCCATTGTGATTACATGATTGCCTACATGCTGCTCATCTTGTTCTTGAGAGATTTTATGAGAATTCTGCCTTATAAACTGAAACACTTCAAAACAAAAGGGTATAGAATCTTCCTACATCATCAAATCAGGTATTTCGGTTGCCACACCTTCATCTATAATCTTCCCTTCAATTTCATTTGGTGACTGCAAATCTGATGCTACAGGCTGCTCAAGAATTTTATTATCTGTCTCATCCTCAACATTAAATGATTTACTATGCAATCTACCCTTCAAAAACTGAATTGATTCAAAACAGAAAGGTAGGGAACCTTCTTGTATCATTTGATGAAATATGTCAGCTTCCATGCTTTCATCTGCAACTTGAAAACCAATGGCATTTGGGGGCTGCAAATCTGAATATGAGAAGTCTTGAACAAAATCTTCATTGCTCTCAAGATGGTCTAAATCAAGACTTGTTGAAAACTAATTTCTGATTGCATGGTAGTTATCTCTGATGAACTGAAACGAATCAAAGCAAAAAGGCAAAGATCCTTCACTTACTTCAAAATTTGCTGCACTTTCCTCGTCAATGTCATAGCTGATATGTGATGGCTGAACATTGTATTCGAGCTGCTGAAAATGAACTTCTTCCTCCCACAAACTAGCTGCTGGTTCATCTACAATATTAGCTTCTGTTTGGAGAACATAATCATCATCATACTCATCAAACTGAGGCAAATCATCATCAAACATACACGTCATATCAACAGCTCTCTCTTCTTCACAATGATCTATAAAACAATCATTATCAGTGCTATGACAACTAGGATGGGAAACAAAATGTTTTGGATCAGCAACTTGTTCTTCTTCAATCAGCGAGCCATGAGCATGAACATCATAAGCATTTCTTGTGGTGATCTTCTTCATCATCTCTTCTACTGCACTTACAAAAACGTCAAGCTTTACCTCTAGAGATTTTGATTTTTTCGGATCTATGTTTTTCATCACTTCTTCCTTCAACCTTGCTCGTCGGATCAGCAGATGTGCCTCTACATTTACTGCACTGTTCTGCATCTCGTGAAGTGTTGCAATATCCCTTTCTCTCAGCTGAAACTCCATCTCTGGATCAAAGGCACCCGGATAGTGCAAGAGAGCTGATCTAGGAGTAGGCCTTATATCAACTGGCAGCGAATGATAAACTTGGTTAAATCTGGCCGAAAACTGTTGTACTGTCTCCCCTGGCAATCTTTTCAGCTGATTATACTCTTCTACAATCAAGAGAAGGTTTTGCCCGATCATCCACCTATCAAGAAAAACTTTGACGAACTGCTGGAAATCTGAGATGCTCGCATCAGGCAGGGCTTTGAACCAACTTTTCACTTTGGCTTGCAAAGAAAGAGCAAAAAGCCTCATACTAACATCTTCTTCATCAACTTCAAAAAGATCTAGAAAATTCTCAAAATTTTGCACATGTTGCTCAGCGTTGACATTCTTACTTTCACCATCAAACATCGGCAAGTATAGATCATAATTTTTGGGGACATGGAGAACATAAGGTAAAACAAGAGGCTTATACCGATCTGGAATTTTACAAGGTGTAGGAGTATGTACAGCAGGTATAGAATCAGTCTTGGTCTCTTGAGACTCATCAATTTGAACACGGTCATCACAAGATTTGGGAAAAGGATCTTGATCAAGCTCAAAGGCATGCAAATCTTGGGTATTCACAATCTTCAAAGGGAAAGAATCAACTGCAGGCCTGGGATCTTTTCTCAAACATAGTATACTTTGCAAAGCCTTCTTGACATTCGTGGGAAAAGAGAAGAAATAATTTATGACAAAGAACAAAATGTATTGGATAAAATTCCAACTTGAATACCTGATATGTCCATGTTGTCCTTTCATGTTTCTGCTGGTCGGGATAACCCTCCAGTGGAGTCTTTGGATCTGATCTCAAAATTGATTTAGAGTCGCCAAGTGAATGATTTCAGCCTTGCAAGTGTCTGATCGTTGTCCACCATCAACAATCAGATCTGAACTTGATATATGTACTGGGGTGAAATGAAAATGAAGTGGTCGTATTCACAAGCTCACGGAGATTGACTGAAGCAGCGTTTATCTACTAACGCTGATGTAAAACAAGAGCGTTTTCGAAGGCTACCTGGCATAACTTCAGGCTCCGTCTAAGACTTATGAAACAAACACATCAATCAACAAACGATTAATTTGTTCTCCCTAGTATGGTCGCCACTATGTTAGCGCTTGAGATTTCACCCTAGGCTGAGGAAGGTAAACCTTAAAGGCAACATCAAACCATTTCACCTCGTAGCTAGCCCTACGGGGTATGAGAAGGCTCTCTCCGGTCAAACTCGGTAGATCTTTCAATAGAATGAGCTGACCCTATTAGGAACACTGATATTAGGCTAGTAAACAGATAAGGAGGGTTGATTTAAAGTTTTTAGTGTTTTTGGTGGCAATTGGAGGGAGTGCAATTCAGGGTGCGGGGATTGAGCTCAGTTTTTGCAGGTGGGTATTTGGGGCAAGGTAGGAGTTTGTGCTGATGCCTTTAGCTGAGATGGATGATCAAGGAAGAAAAAGGAGAAGCTAAAGAGGGCAAACAATGACTTTGAATCCTCTCTAGACAGTGGAAAACATAAACGTTAAACAAATTTGAAAGCTGAGCATGGCAAGCATGAATTCAAACTTTATCACTTCATTTGTTTAATAAGATGCAGTAAAGAAAGAGATGGAACACATAAACACACTTACAATTACAATAAGAGAACACACCATCAACACAAGAGTCCACAAGAATCCCAATGATGTCTGCAAAACCCTGGTCTTCCCTTTACTCAAATTGCAGAGATACAAGTAAAATATACAATAGGAGCTTCTCCCTCCAGAGTCCAACCTCTCCAACCATGAAAATGATTGAGAAAATACATAATATAGGCAAGCCAACCTCTTCCCTTGCCTCTAGGGGTCGAGCTCAGCTTCCTAGGAGCTGTTTCAACTAATTCCAAACTAAGCACTAGATAATAGGCAGTCAAAACAACTTGCCTCTAAAACTTAGGAAACCTATCCATGCATTAAATATTTACCATTTACATTCAAGAAACTTCTAGAAGTGATCAAGGAGAGTAAAATTATCTTAGAGCCATGAAAGTTACATAAAAATCCATGATTTACATGCCCAAAAAGGTAACCCAAGTCAAAACCGTACTTTTCTGGCCGAACTGGTCAAAATAGGCAAAATTCCTTGACATGCAGCGCACATGTGCCTGACATGTAGCGCACATTGAGAGGCCTGTTTGAGGGCCTTCCAGTGTCCAAATAAAGTGCAAGCTAGCTCATTGGAAAGGTCTGCGAGTCTTCTTTCCAACCCCACCGGAATTTTTAAATTTGGAGTTCATTTGATCCCTCAAAACTCAATTCTCCCAAGACAGCTTTCTGCAACTCAAAATAGGGGCAGAAAGTCAAAATTTGCATGTATTTTGACCTTTTGGAGGCCCAAATCTCCATAAAAACTGAAGTCCATCCATAGGTAGGTTTAACTTTGCATGAAAATTCCTAAAATACTGAGTTTTTCCCGTTCTGAGTTGCCCCCATGTAGCGTACCGCACGGGGCGCTGCATGTCAAAAGGCCAAAACCTGTCAATTTCCCAAAAATGCCAAAAATGCCTCAAAACTCTCAAAATTTCTTGTGCTAGCTGCTAGGAAGAGGCTAATGAGTATCATGGTGAGTGAGAGAAGCCTCGGCCAAGATACAGAGTGGGTTGGTCTTCTTTCTCCTCTTGAGGGCCTCGGACAACCTTCTTTGGACTTGGGGGAGGGGTAGGGTTTACATATTAGGCCATGGGGGGAAATTTACATTTCTTTGCAAATAATAAGGGCAGAGACATAAGCATGACTTTGTGAAGAAAAGGGGGAACAAGGGAGGGAATCAAATGGGACCAAAAAAACCTTGAAACAAACATAAAACCCTAACATTCTGCCCACATTGACAAACAGTTACAAATATCTTTTTCCCTTGTATTCTTGGAGGCATAATCGCAAGCATGTAGACCCATAACCATCATCAACCCATCAAACAACATGTATAGATCCTACCTCAACCCAATTTACAAATTTGAAGAAGATTTGAGTGAGTTTGAGGTGATTCTGGCTTTTACAGCTCAACGGGTAGCGCACCTCCCAACATGTAGCGCCAGTTCAAAATTAACACTGCGGGCAGCCTCTCAACGAGTAGCGCACCTCTCAACGGATAGCGCACATTCACAGCCTCGTTTAAGGGCCTTCCCGTTGTTTGAATCGGGCACATGATAGCTCGTCTGAAAGGTATTTGAGTCTACTTTTCAACCCAAGTGGAATTTTTCAATTTGGAGTTAATTTGACCTATCAAAAATCAAATCTCCCAAGACTGGTCAAAAAGTGCCAAATGAGGCTGCCTGAAAGAAGAGTTCTGTTGCAGTCAACTTTTGGATGCCTTCCTCAACCCCAAATTGAGCTCATGATAGCTCATTGGAAAGATATTTATGTCTAGTTATCATTTTACCCATTAAGAAAATCATTTGGCCAACCCAGATAGGAGAAAAATTGATTTTCCCAAGGTCACTACGTAGGTGTCTTTGATTCTCCTGAGGCAACGGAATTCTTGACATCTCTCTCAAACCATGACACCTGTGTAAAACTTGAATGAGTTTTTTCTTATTTGGCATGTTTTGGACAAAAACCTCTCTCAGTTTTGAAAAATACATCTTTGATTGCTCAGAAACAGCTTTTGAGTGAAACTTGTCCCGATGTGTGAAACAAGGAATTTTGTCGAAATGAAGCGGAATGAAGGGGATAGAGGGCTTCTAAATTCTTGGGGAAATTTTTGGGTGTGGGGAGGGATGTTAGGAAGCAGAGGAAAGTGGAACCTCAGAGATTGAGTGAGGGGAAGGGGTCAAAAAGGGCAAAATACAGGCCCAACCTAGAAAATTGCCAGGTTGTAGCTAGAAACTAGGGTTTGTGCAAAAATGAGGAATTTGGCGGATCTAAGGGATGGGAAGTGTTTTATAAGGTACTTTAAGGATAGGGGAAGGTGTATGAACATCAGGTAACAAGTTTTGCCGATGATTTGGCCGTCCAAGAGAAATTGCCTTCAAAACCCTAGGAGAGGGAAATGAGCTTGCCTAGGCACAACTGAAGCATGAACACGGTGTAAAATGACCCATTAGACACTGAAATGACGATGAAAAACCTATGAATGATGATTGGCTCAGCTGAATGATGACATGGACTGACATTTGGGCAAACCCTAGGCCTAATGCCTAGTGACCAAATTTTGCTTGAAGACTCACTGAAATGACAAAATTTGACCTTGACACTCTAAGACCACTTTGTAAGAGCATATTTGATCACTGTAGGAAGGCTGGAAAGACTGACACTAACAGACTCCATCGGGGTGCTTCCATGCTTGCTCATAATGGAGCAATATATGTGATTTATATGTAGTGACTCTACTGGCATATTGTTTTGGCTCCCTGGCAGCAAAGCAACACCAAAAATCTGTAACCACCCTAGCAAAAATCCTTAGGTGCAAATCATTATTCAACTCCTCCACGTCAATCCAATAGGTATTTTATCATATTGCATGATTCAAAATGTCGTGTCTTAGCAACTTTGGATAGCTAATTAATATCAAGGAAAGACCCAAAAGCATGAGTGGGACCAGTAACTCTAATGAACAACACTCATCAAGGTCCATCTTACCCAAGGCCATGGGACCCAAGACATTCTAAAATCCTACCAATGAGTTCCCAATTGTTGTAGTTGTTGCAACAACCAATCCAAAATTTTTGACCCTTCAGAATTTTCGATCCCTTATACCATTCCTGTAGATGTAGCCAGTCCTTTAAGTCTATTCAGGAGCATTGAACCCCCTTCATCACACTAACCTAACTCCCTAAAGGCTTCAAAATCTTGAAACTTTTCCTCATAAAGAAAAGAAGCAACCCTACAACCTAACCAAAAATTGTGATCAAGTCTAGTCGCAAAGTTATAGTGAAAATTTGAAACTTATTCCCCTCATTTGACCTTGGAGACTATGTGACCACTCTAAGTCGTAATGTTGCAAGGTAATAAGGGTTACATTCCATGGATCATGCAACATATGTGACTTTTTGGCATCGCGACCCAAAAGGGTACTAGGTCATAAAGTCGAAAAGGTCTCAAAGTCACACACTTGCGACCTTGTGGACAAGACAACGCAGTGACCCCTTGAGGTCACCAAGTCACAAGGTCATATGGGTCACAAATATTTCAAACCAAGAAGGCAGGAAACCTGTGACCCCCACACGTGTGACCAAAGTTATAAATACTAGCCTCAATTTGTCATTTGAGAAACTCACTTAGTTTGCATGAAGAACGTAGGAGTTGAGCGACTGCAAGAGGTGTGCGACCCTGTTAGGTAGGTGGTTCTTCCCATACCCTAGTAATAATATATTTATTCCATTTGTCTCCTTCTTCTGTCATGACCTTTCTTCCACTCTAGAGTGCTTCTATTCATGTTTTGGCCCCAATTTAACCAGAAAATCTTTGCCAAGTCATTGTGTTCTTCATGACCCTCCATTGACATCTTCCATGGCCATTCCCATCCCAAATTGACCTGCATTCCATAAATACCAAGACATATGATACTAAGAGGCTCGAAGGACCCATCTTGAGCCCCATTTAAATCTCTAAAATCTCCCAAGGAAGCTGGTCACATGGCCAAAAGACGCGATAGGCCAATGGGTGAGACTTTGCGACCCTCTTGACCTTACGACCTACGCTACCACATGACCCATTCATGTTTTGTGACCTCGCGACTTGCAACCCCAACAACCTAACTTCCAACCTTCCAGTCACCAAGTCGCACACTCAGCCACCCAAGCTAAGTGACCTCTTGATCCCTGCGATCTTCCGACCTTCCAAAGAATATCTCTCCTGAGATTTGGATTTATTTTCATGTTTTCTATCTCATCCTGGGATTGTTTTTTGGATATTCTAGGTGATGTCGATATCAAGTGAAGTTTGATCAGCTCCTTCGAATATGAGATGGCACCCCCAGTAGAAAAATGTTCCCATAAGAGCTTTGGAAGCAGATCGCACAAAGTCCATCAGGACCCATTACCTTCCATCTACAAGGATAATTATTGCCACATCAACAAAATCATCAGGCTCTCCTGGTATGAAATTTACGCATATTTCTCGAAACAAGACATCCTAGAAAACGAGGAGGATTTCTTGGTATATATAAATGTCAAGAGCTCAAGGCTTTACAATATGGGATCACATTCTCCAATCTTCTGATGTACTAAAACCATTGATTGGATGATACAAATCACGAACACAGATCAATGGATGATAAGGGATCATGCTGGAAGATTAATCAAAGTTATCTACTGTACAGATATCACTACATATTATAAATTTTCTAAGAAGGAGCAGTCCTTAAACAGCCAGTGGCTCTCCAGTTTTGTGATCCATAGCAAGGAGATTATCATAGAATGGTGGAAAGACTCATCCAAGTTCTGGGTTAGAACTGACCAGATATACAGGAGAGATTGGATAAAGAAGGTTTATTAATTGATTTCCACCATGATGAACAGGTTGTATAGAAGAGTGATGTTTTCCATGGGACATGGGTTCCTATCATATACGTTCTATCTTCCCCGAGTATATTCTTCAACTAGGCCAACATCCTCATTTCAGCCTTGAGAACAAATATAGTTGCAATCAACCTTCCTAACCTTGATCATCCATCAGAGTTCTATATGGCCTCATATCTCCTACATGTCAATTGTGTAAGGTGTCAATTTGACCATTGGAGATACTACTGGACCACGACTGTAGCAGGCTCATTTCACCATCATTTCATGATTTTTTAGAACATTGACTATAAGGGTATGCTCAACATTATCTCAGAGTTGTTTATCGCCCCATTCTATCATATTATTTCGGGAAAGAACCACATTGTATGCCAAAGAGGGCCATGGAAACCATCGTTCTGGTGGCACATTGGTTCCCAATCCAAGAGGGGAGATTTACCATAGTCTTTGGTTCCTACAAGGTCTTGCACACACTTCCTCAGTTTTCCAAAGATAGGGTACTTGTGCAGGAATTTTCATACCAAATGACACAGGGATTCTCAAAAGCACTCAGAAAAGGGAAGAAGAAGCCCTTTCTTGCATTCCTTCTTATTATTGAGACCTACATGGTGAAAAATTTCAAGGAAGTAGAGGTAAAGGTCGAAGAATTTAGAGGATGTCAATTGGTGACCCTGAACTATTGTACATATGATCTATGAAAATAGTAGTATCTCATTGCAAAATATCCAATTTGAACTCGTCATACCCACATTATAATTAAGATCAGGAAAATGGGATCAAAAACTAGTATAATTCCACCAGGGAACTGAACCCTAGTGAACAGAAAGAAAAAGATGATGAGGAACATGAACATTCCCAAGAAAACATGAACCTTTAATATCAACTTCTATAAATAAGAAGAAGAAGTAGTAGAAGGAAAATGGGAATGTCAAGAAACATAAGGAGAAAGAGATAGAAGACTCCCCATGTGACCTAGAGGCAAGTGGCAATGACGAAAAATTAGAGTAGATAAATGCATCCCTGGAAAGAAGAAGCAAGATATCAAGAGGAAGAGAGAAGAAGAGCTCAAGGGGTCACAAGATTCAGGTGTCCAACACTCCGAGGTCCAGCTACAGAAAATAAATCAATTGGAAGAAGAATACGGGAAGAGGAATATAAAAGAGAAGTGATTGAAGGATGAGATAGTGAAAAAGGCCAGAGAAGAGGAAGAGAAGAAGAGGTTGGAGCAGGAACATAGAGAGAAAGAAGTGATATGCAAGCAAGCGGAGGAACTCATGAGGAAAAAAGGGCACGAAGAGAAAGAGAAGAAGTGGCTGGAGGAAGAGAAAGGGAACAGATAAGAGGAGGAAAATAGTAGAGAATAGGAGGCAAGAATAAACAAGCAACAAGAAGATTTTGATAAGGATGCCCAACAAGAATTTAAGAAAGTTAAATTGCCTCAATTGGATGTTCCCACATCAACTCCCTTCACGAGAGGCCACCTTCCTCTCAAAGAGTTTGTCATTCTTGAGGAAGACGAAGATGAATTTTTCGATCTTAGCAAGATCACTTTTGATCAGGTTAGATTTAAGATAATGCAGGAGAGATGGAATTCTTCTTCCATAAAAACTACAAAAACCCTATCGGTGACCACAGAGAAAGAAATTTTTACAGGAACTAACACTAAACCTGAGATTACAGACTTTGTTGGGACTTCTTTTGTGGTTGTGAATGAACATAATATTTCTTGGATGAGAAAAAAAAAGTATAGAAATCCAAAATAAAGTTTACATAGCAGAGTAAAAGGCTGCTAGAGTAGAAGAATATAGAAAGAAGGAAGAAGAATAAAATATAACCCTTTCCTTGGTACACTCTAGTATGAGGGAGCTACAAGCTACAATCAAGTATGAGGCTTAAACACTTTGTGGGGCCATTGTGATGGCCTATGAATAAATGTTGAAACTACATCATATGGTAGCCCCAATCTTGGCCATACAAAACAACACAAGGAAAGGTATGTTATGCTAAAGGAAGTCATTGCAGCTAAAGGAAGTCATTGAGTGATCCACCAAGTATCCTGGTGTGCCAGTGATAATCCAAAAAAGGGACTGGATCACTACACAAAATGCTAAAGTCCATATTCACATCAAGATCCAATCAGAAGACAAAGTAGTGAAAGACGTGGATAGAGTGTTGGCTTCTTATAGGAAAATCTTTAGTGCTTTGTAGTTGATGATCAAGAACCATGGGGTTCCATCTATCAGGAAAATATGGGAAGTGAAGAAGAAGGAAAACATCTCAGAGGAATTTCATGCATTCATCGACATGTTCATGCAGTTTGTCCACTTTGACAACCTACATGTGACAAAGGAGAATGTCACATAGTATGTGGTGGGGCTAGTGAGTATGTATACAAATCCAGTGACCCTAGCCAACTAGGTGAGTGCCAAAAGAAACACTCTCATTGTGGACACCCTCTACTGCCTACACAGACATGATGAGGAACAACCAAAAATAGCACACATATTTGTTGAGTACAAGCTTTGGCAGACTTAGCTAGTGGACCAACTCCACCTAGATGTCCTAGAACTATCTATTGTCAAGTTGATAGGATATAATTTTCTTATTTCCTATAATTAGAAAATTAGGATAGAATATGACAGTAATAGAATTTGAAGAGTCATGAGGAAGTCTGAAGGTCATGAGCTATTTGAAAGGTCATGAGGTAGTTGAAAGGCCATGAGGAAGTCTAAGAGTCAAAGGCAGACTAAAGGTCACTCGCTTTTCATAAATAATCCCTCATGGCATATTGAAAAGGAAATTTAGCTTGGGACTTATTTTGGGATATATTGTTTTGAGGGGACTTTTTCTCTTCTAATAAATACAAGAGTAATATTTGTTTATGATTATTGGATTCAATGAGTAATTTGTGTTGTGATACTATGGATATTACTTTCTTGATGGATCAAAGGATCTTATGAGTTCTTTGATGTGTAGTCTCCTCATGTTTTATTCCCGCGTTATGAATGTTGTTTTCCAATGCATCGATGGTATATGACATGATGACTCTATGCTTGTATTGATGAACTGTTTTGTTAACATTGGCATGATCTTATTATTGACTATGAATTTACTTATGCGTATTGATGCTTAACTACTTTGAACTACTTTATAATTGTTAAGCGTATTCTTTATATATGCATGATCTTATTTGAATTTTTGCTAGCAATTACTTTGTGTGAGACTCATGTGTCAAGTTCTAATGATTCTATTTATGGTATTCGTATTATGAACATTTGTGAGTTAATTCCTTGTGTTTGTTGAAGTCCATATGTTTGACTAAGTCAGTATCATACCTTAGTCTGAAGCTTACTCAAAGCACTTGTACGACATCCTTTCCTACATACCATTTCTAAGATTAGGGTTCTGAGATATAAAATTATGATACTAATTGTATTTAAAATTTTCATCTCTTTAAACTTTGATATTTCTAAAATAAACAACCTTATGTCCAAGTATGTGATATTTATAATAATCACCATAAAATATATGAGAGTACTCGAAGTTGGAAGGTTCATGGGTATTTTCATGAAGGTACCTCTTTTGTCTGGCTCATTGATTCAATTTCCACTAGTTTGCTTCCTTGGGGTATATGGAGCTATTTATCCAATCATGGCATTTTGTGTGGCTCTCTCTCTTTTTATCTTCATTGATTATTTCTTGATACATATTTGCATAGCTATAGGGTTTCTCAAATCCTACGGACCTGAATTTCATCCTTCCCATAGAAGATTCATGTGGTTTGGAGTATCCCAAGTTCGTTTTCTTTCCTAAAGACCTCTAACTTCTTATAATTTGATCAAGTTTTCTTGTACCTTCTACATAATTTTCATGTATGCCTTTCTCAGTTTTCATTTTCCCCAAATCCATTCTCAGAGAGATGGCCTCTGTCTTGACACTCTGATGGGTCCCTGCCCATTAATGGATTAAATCTTAAAGAACTTATTTGTTTCATTTAGCTTCTTTGAGCTTGAATTTCAAGGAAAACATTCATCTTTGCATGGTTTTGAGATTGTTTCCTTATTTACCTTGAACAACTCCTATTTTAATTTCTTGTTCTCTTCTTCTAGCTTCTCACGTGATCCTTATTTTTCTTCTAGTATAAGGGCTAAACTATATTTTATTTTAATGGCTTCTTTGATTTTTCCCTTTTGATAAACAAACTACACATTGTCAAAGCTGTACATGCCTTCTTCAACACATTGGAGTTTCTTTATCATTATTCGTGACTTCTTTAATTCTTCAAGAGAAATGATGAGTTCCCCTTCAAATTCGAATCCTCCTTCTTCTTCCTCTTTAGAGTCAGTAATTTTTTTCTTCTTGGAGTATGCTCCAAATTCCATAAGTAAATACTGATCTAAATCATCGCCCGAAGAGTTTTCGTTGTCTGATTTTGATGTTAAACTATCTTCTTTGGAGTAGAGCCCCTTTTTGTTATTGAACATCTTCTTCTGATGTTTCTAAGATTTTTTTCTAAATTTATGGTCATCTTCCTTTCCAGTCCCTTCTTTGTAAGGACAGTTGGACGAAAAAATTCCAACTCGCCTACAATCAAAACATTGAAAGGGTAACTTCACTTTATATTTTCTTGAGCCACACTTCAGTTGCATGAAAAATTGAACCAACTCCTGATTAGATTCACAACTCGAGCAATCTTGACGACCTTTTTTCTCCTTGGCCTTCTTGGACACTTTGAATGTTGCCTCTGCGTTTTCAGACTTCTCTCTTCCTACTCGCATATCATAGGCTATGAGAGTACCAGGTAGCTAGTCAATCTTCAGATTATTTAAATTAGCCATTCTTCTATAATACAAAATTTGGCATTAAATATCATGGGTAGGGATATTAAGAGCTTTTGAACAATCATATATTCCTTGCATTCTTCACCAAGTCTTTTAATCATATTGGTTAGTTCATCAACTCTAAGAAAGTATTTTATGTTGATTTCTTCTTCACAGATGCTTAAGCTTTCAAACCTCATTCTGAAGATTTAAAGTTTTGTCTGCTCGACTTTTTCATCTCCTTCATGACTTCAATTGAGCTTCAACGACACTTCCTTGGTAGACTTAGAGTGCATAGCATTTACGAGTTCAGATTGATTAAGGCCAAAGGAAATGGAATTCATGGATTTAACATTATTTACATACAATTTCTTACCATATGTATAAGTGGTAGGGACACGAAGGACATCATAATATACTAGTACAAAGCTCCAAAAATTTGCTCCAATAAACATAACATAGGATTCCATCATAAATTTCCATAAGGCATAGTTTCTCCCATCAAATACTGGTATCTTGCTGGAGTAAGCATCTTGACACTCTTTCCTAGACATAATTCCTTATGGATTTACCTTCAAGTGGTTAGAATACTCCTGAAGGAACTTGTATTTGATGCCAATTGTTGGAATAAGGAATTAATGGGGGGGTTGAATCAATAATAGTGAGGTTATTTCAATTTCAAGTATAATTATTTAATCAATTTGACTATGTTGAGTTACTTGTGAGAGATTTCATACAAAATATAGATGATTAACAAGATAAAGGATTCACATTTACATATAATCCATCACATGAGAAACATACATAAATTGACAGGAGTATTTTTACGTGGAATCCCAAAGCAAGAAAACCACCAATATGTTTTTTATTATGATGTAAATTAATCACCTACTTAATTACATCAATTATTTTGTGAGCAGCCACTCACAGAAGGCACTAACCCCATTAAGAAAGCAAGCACCGAGTTGCCAAGTGGCACCAACCTCTTATGAATTCAAGCCACCACCTACTGTAGCCATGGATTTACCTTTTTTAAAATTGAAAATAGGGGCAATTAAATATATAGAGAAATACCAATATGGTTCACTGCAGTATTCTACTCTCAGCCCTCTACTATTCCATAGGTTCTCTAGGCCTCACACAACAACCCCCTATCCTCATCTCACTCTGCATTAGCACACTATACTTATAGTTATGCACCAAACTGCATGTACTCAACTCTCTACCTTCTATTGCATAGTCTCTCTGTAACACTCTGCTTCAATTCAACACCTTTTCTAGCTGCTCAACTTCCAGACACATTGCTCCTCTCTTTTCAGTAGATTCACAACAATATTGTATTCCCTAGTTGCTGAATGGAAATATTGAATTTTGTTCCTATGCTGCATTGAGCGTAGTGTTGTCTTTGTCGCCATCGACACTTACTAAGATTATACTCCTGGCATGGAATCTTGTTCTTCTATTGCCTCTCTTTTCATAAATTCTTTCGCTACATTAAAACATGAGAATGGGATTCGTTAAATTCACCATCTCCTTGTGTGATTCTCCATTATGAGAATTTAATCTCAGTCCACCTAAACACTCCAATGAGACTCCCCATCCTTATTCATGGCTCAAAGAGATTGGATGTACTTCTGCATGGCTTCTTTGTTCTTCATTTATTTCTATAATACATGCACGGGAGATGAGAGATGGATTTCTTTTAGCATCGAGACAATTCCAACAATTATTCTCTTAGAATTGTGTTCCTCGTCACCCTAACCGAGTGATCCCTGCAATCACCATTTAATTCATCAAACAACTCCTTTCTAGACATTTACTCATCTCCTAACCCATCCAATGCTTAATAATACTTTGTACTAAACTATCAAATCCCTTTCATTTCGTAACTTTTATTGAAATGACCTTACTAAATTGTAAAATCCTATTTTTCTTTTAGCTCCTTCTTCTTAGCCCTTTTATGTATTTCCTCCATAAGACTGAGTGTCATGATCGAGAGCATACTATTCAAGTTCTAATGGCTTCAGGATCTTGACAGGGGCCTATCTCAGTGTGTTATAGCTCTTGTCCTTAGATCTTTTGGGCTTCCATAACCAAGCATGACCAACATCAGAGCTCCCAAGCCTAAAAACCTTCTCACAATTCAATTATGGAGAAGTTCTAAAATTTTGACCTATGAATTACTTTCCACGTGGCATATTCACAAGACCTAGGTGCTAGGCCCTCTCTCCACTCTTGGTTCTTTTTATCTCCCTCGACCATGTGTCACTCAACATTGGAAGTTCCCTCCATTGTAACTTTTTCAAACTACTTTTATAACTAAGTTACAATGTTTCCTTCCTTTGAAATACTCCATAGCACTTGGGTGCTCGATATTCTATATGCCCTTGGTCCTTTGGGTCTTCCATAGCCATGTGTCAGTCACATCGTAGCTCCACACATGTGATCAAATATTTCCCATAAAATAATTAGGTAGTAGTTATGAAAAATCCAACCTTTAAAATTCTGACCTCTGAGATGATTCCATGTTGTTCCATCAACTCCACATGGAGCCTCCTTATTAGTGACATGTCTCATGTGGATTTACCCCATTAGACCACCCAAAATGCTAAATATGAATGCCATGTGTCCTTTGTACTTCCACGTCATTTTATGACATCTTTCTCATCAAGTTCAGAGGGCCAATCACCTATTGCCATGTGTCCTAAGGGAGGAGAGAGAAAGGGTCCCTCGGTCCTTTAATTTTGCAGCAAATTCCCTTTGTCATTCTCAAAAAAGAAAACATGACACTTTTAAAGGAATTAGATTTATAAGGGCTTAAAAAACTCTAAGGTTTTGATGATCTCATCTTTCTTAGGTTCCAGCTTGCTTTGACCATCCAATATTATGATCTCTGATATGTCGTCTGCCACTAATAATCATCCCTAATTCCATATTCTTGGATCAGAACTTTATTAAAAAGGAATATCATTGAGGTTATGAAGTTCCGAGTTCCTGATATGCTCGCTTGCTATGATAGTTTGGCCTCATTAGGACTTCAAGATCTTAACTTCCAGAGTGTATAAGTTTTGATCTAGGATGCCATTTGCAAACTTCCACACACCATTGGAAACTTCTTTCAAATCACTTTCTAGCGGAGATTGTATATTATAGGGTTTGATCCTACTTGTGAAATGGTTGTAAACTATGGATTTTTTTTTCACTTTGTCCCTTCTCTTTTACCTAGAATCCTAGACTCCCAACCACCATAGTGATCATTTTATGGATTCTCCAATAAGCTTGCTACTATGGTGATTTTTTAATAGGGATTGTAGAAAACATAAGACTCTCCCTAAGCATATGCAACCACAAACCTCCAAGCCGATCTGGTTTTCATCAATGCCAACACACTTGCAACCAGTAGCCTTCTAGATAATAACAAGTGTCCAACATTAGATTTATTGTGCAATTCTTTCTAATTTCAGTTAGTTTTCACTTAGTTCCCATTACCAGCTATACTAACTAGGGCTTTTATTGTTTTTCTTTATTTAATTTACTACTTTCAACTAGAACAAGGGAAACATAAGTTAATGTAATGTAGATCTTGGATCTATATGCACAAACACATGTTTATCGAATATTTTATCTTGGACTACAACCATCGTTGACTGATGATCTTCTTGTGTCCCATCCAATGTAACATTGATTATGTATATGTTGCAAAATCATCATTTAGAGTGGATGCTTCCTAAACATTATTTATTATTATCTTCCTTTTTACTCGTTTGTTTCAACAATCTCTCCATAAGTAGGAATTCACCACAACCTGGACAATTAATAGGTCATTTTATTATCTCACTAAAATTTTTGTTTTGAGTAACTTGTCCTGTTTTCTGCTCAAAATGTTTCTACTAATTAAAATTTATGTCATAGTTTCTTGGTTGCACACTGTTCATAAAAGTGGGCTTCTGAAAGCCCTTTCCCTTGTCATAATTTTGTCAGGGTTCTTTGACATCAATCGTTTAAAATTTTCTGTTTTTGTCATATTGTGGTTGAAACATAATTTAGATTTTCTAATAGTTTCATCCATATTTTTAGGTTGATCAAACTCAATCCTTTCCCTATATGAGAAAGGTGGACCGCTAAGAAATATTTAGATTTTTTGCTTCTCCTGTTTCATGTAGGTAACATATCTTAATAGATTCATGAATTTATTAACAAACACATCCATAGTAAGTTCTCCCAACTTCAACTCATGAAACTCCCTAAATTTTTCATCAAAATCTCCCTGAGCCAAATATTTCTTCTTTAATTGTTTCTTCAACAATTTCTACATTAAATGATTTCTTCTAGTTATTTTAACAAATTTATTTTCCTCCCACCCTAAAGTTGTATTACTAGTTAAGTTGGCAAGATTTCATTCAAATTACTTCGACAATTGTATAGTTCAAAGTATTTGGACATATTTAGGAGCTATGCCTTTGCACCTCACTTAGATTCATCATCGAAATTGGAAGGTCAAATTTTCTTAAAATCTCACTATAAATAAGATGATGATTTCCTATTCCTAGTTAAACATGTGCTTCTACCTAACTTCTATTCTTCTATATCACTAAACTCATTTTCTTGGTTGTCAGTAGAAGTTATTAAGTTGTTTCTATTAGTGGCACTAGTGGATTTACTTATAGATATTTTCCTATCACTATTTTTATTGTACTTATCATTTTCCAATTTCCCTAACAAGTGCCTCTTAATATCCTCATGTTCCTCTCTCAATTTGACCAAACTTTCTTGATTTTCTTTTATGTCATCCAAATCCATTTTTAAACTCCTTATGACTTGCGATAATTCAACATTTTGATTCTTAGCATTGGTTCCACCGCCAATCATTCTTAATTCAGTGTCATGTTTTACATTACCCCTTGGTGATCCTATAGATGCTTGTCCATTAAGTTATTCTAGAAATTTTACGTTTTTTAGTTATTTTATCAAATTTGTTCGTGATAGGTATAATCGTTTCAGTTTCGGGAACCAAAAGGGGTCAATATTATTGATTTGGGGTAGCATCGAATGTGCTCTAGGCAGGAAAATTGGTGGAGAGGATAAGGGACATGAGGTCTACAATACCCAGAAAGGATTTGGGAAAATTATGAACAGTTTGGGACATATTAAAATAATTAATATTTATAATGGAGTACCTAAGTCTAAACTTAGGGAAATTAAAAAATTAATGTAAATTAATATAAATCTCTCTTAGAATATCAAGCGAGATCTAATCTTAGCTATTGATTAGGGACTTAATATCAGACGTTGATTAGTCAATGGAAAAAGTATAAGAGGAGGCTTGAGGGTCACTTGGAGAACACCCAAAGAGATCAAGGTTTCAACTTTTTGGGGTTGGGTTTACTGAGAAAGTTGAGAGAGTGATCAGATTTGCATTTGAGTGGAAGTGAATACAAAACCAGAGAGGCAGAGATATCACTGGGAGGATCAGTGTAGTAGCAAGAGAGAGGGATGCAGAAACTACCAAAGGTTTATGTAGAGCTAACTAGGGTTCACGCACAACCAGCCACGAGCTGCACAGTGCCTCAAATGGGTATGGGTGATATAAAGGACTAGGTAGCTGACGTATGCCTCCAGAGGATGATGCAGGCCAAGCTATAGTGACATTGGCTAACGCTCGGCCAGATAGAGGCTGGCACAGTCCCTAGAGGATGAAGCTGGGGTTTCATGGGGAAAATTAGACCTGTGAAGTTGCCAAAGTGTTTATCCGAGGTTTTAGCCAGAATATTTATTCCCAAGTAGAGAGGTAGTCCTGTCAAGATTTTTCTCTGTTGGGAGAGCCAGATTTGGCACCGAGATTGTATACTAAAAATGTTGAATAAATCGAACCCTCAAATAACTACACCAGTTTTCCTGCATTGGGTTTTTCGAGGGACATTAGTCCAAAAAAAAGTGTCACTTATGTCCTTATTTCTATTTCCTTTAGTTGATGATATTTAATGTGTTGGGCATGCATTTGTATTTATTTCCATTATTTACATGGTAAATACCTTGTTAATTAACAAAAAAAGTAGGTAGGAACAAATCAGTAAAGTGCAGAAAGGGTTTCAAACATGTCAAACTTAGAAATTCCAACATGGTATAAGAGGGTGGTTACAGATCATAGGAGAACTAAGGGCATCGGCCGAATAGAGTAGCACTAGCAGAAAACAACTATCCTGAGTGAGAGAAGTTTTTCCTATCAGAGTAGCAGCAATGAAGGGGCGATGTAATGTGTGTGCCATTAAGATTGAGCCAGGAAGAGGTAACACATAGGTTGAGTGAGGAAAAGGTAGGATCATGCAGAGCAACGTGCAGGCTAGGAGGGCTGACGCAGTTGGCTGAGGAGGCTTATTTTCTGGTGCTAGGAATGTGTAGAGCCTCGGAGCATAGTGGAGCTAGTGAGGTATTGTAGTTAGTGTAGTACCTAACAGGGCAAGACTAAGGTAGAGGGAGACTGTGCCGAGGTGGATTTCTAGCCAAGGAATCTAGATTTGTGTTGCAGTTGCATAGACTATTGGAGAGAGGCATCTCGACATCAGCAGAAGGGTTTCCAGGAAGGAAATCGAGGCTCTGGGAGTCATACCAAGAACTTCTAGGAGGAAAGTGGAGGAGAAATGAAATGACACTACACAGAGTAAGAGACTAGGATGGATTGGCGAAGCCTCAAACTTTGTAGTCTAAAAGGCCACTTTGCCTTGACAAGGATAGCCATTTGAGTTGACCTGGTTAATATTGACAAGTATGAGGATGCAATGGCGAGGGCAATGAGTATCATCCTTGATAGGGTCAAGAATCATATAGTACCACATATTGCCGAAAATAACACAACACAGGAGATGTGGGAGGCCCTGACCAAGTTGTATCAACATACTTTTGTGCAGATGAGGATGCTACTATAAAATCAGTTACGGTCATACGAGATGAAGAAGGGAGAACAAATTGACCCATTCCTCGGTCGATTGAAGGAGATCTGGGATTAGCTAACTTCCATAAGGGCAACGTCAGATCAAGAATTGATGGTGAAAATAATTGTAAATGCAGTCTCAGAAGACTCGGAGGTGTTTTTCAAGAGCATATTGGGTAGGGCGACCCTTCCAGATTTGAAGGAAATGTAGGTTTCTCTTCATCAAGAAGAGATCAGAAGACTGAGCAAGGCGGGAAGTAATGGCAAGGGGATTAGAATCAAGAAGGAGGAGGAGGAAGATGTTTCCCTACCATATGTGGGAAAGCATTAGAAACAAAAGAAGAAGGACCTCTCTAAGGTCAAATGCTTCCACTGTGGGGAGCTGGGACATTATGTGATTGAGTGTCCAAGGAAAATGAGTAAGGGAGAGGCCTTCGAGACTAAGGCAGCGCCAGCGAGGGCAGAGAAGGAGGTGGAGATAGATGATGATTGTGCCATGAGTGCTCATGTGCCACTTCAGAACAAGTGGGGAGACATCCAGTTGTAGTGAGGCAGACTACAGGTGATGAGGGGTAGGATCCTCGAGGTACCCTACCTCTTGGATAGGCCTTGCTATGAGATCCCTAAAGAGGAGTAGCATTCCTAGTGATGTCAATAGACACAGATGCATATGGAGCGGCATAGTGAGTTATAGTGCATGATTCTTAGGAAGGCTGCAACAGTGCGAGAGTGTTAGGCCCCTATACTAATAGTGTAACCCCTTATTCTTATTAGTATAACCCACTTATTATATTGATGTACCCATGTAGTTCCCATATTGTTACTATTGTGCCCCATAGAAGCCCACTATTGTTATTATTGTAGCTTTATATTATTATTGTTAGGTCAGCTGGATTATATTGTGACTCCTTAGACTCCTATATATAGAAAGGAGGTTTTGTCATTTGAATCATCCAAGAATTGTTCATTTATGTAATGTAAAGGAGGTTTCCCCCTCGAAGAGGCTGAATTCTAAGGCGTTGATCTATCTTTTCTATCTTTTCTTGAGCTGGTTTCATAACATTTGGTATCAGAGCTTTGGATTCTAGGGTTTCGCTGCTCCAAACAGGTCATCGTGGAATTTTCGCTATAACGTTTTTTTTGTGACGTTTCAGAAGTCTAAAAAAAAACCCATTTGAGAAGAAATTGCGCTGAACCTTGGTTCCAAATTTCAGAGCTTTTCACGCAACATTTGCGGAGATATGATCTGAGGAAGTTGGTCTCTTTTCAGACTCCTGAATTATATTCAAAACAGGTGACCTGGGGAAAATCATCATAACTTTCTCTCTGGGGATCGGATTGAAGTTTCATAAGAAGGTAAAGAAAGAGGACAGACTGTAGTTTCGTTTGGGTGTTTTTCAGATCCAAAGGTTGAAACAGTGACTCGTGGAACGTCGTAGAAGTTCGCTCTACTGAACTAGTCTATAATCTGGTCATCTTGGGAGATTGTGCGTAACTATTCCTTGGAGAATCCAAATTGGATCAGACTGGTGGCATTTGAAAGAGGACACAGAGGGCTACTACAAATCACAATTTCAGAACTTAAGGATCTGAAAGTACAGAGTTACAGTTGTTTCAAGATCAAGCTCCTAAAATCAAGAAAAAGCCAGATGAGGAAGTTTGATGGCAAGGATCCGGTAAATTGGATACTTTAGATGGAGGAATATTTTGATCTACATGGTGTACAACTATTACAAAAGGTATGTATTTCATCTTCATATTTAGAACCAGATCAATTTTTATGGTATGAAGGGCTTTGTTCTCGTAAACAACTTGTTACGTGGTCAATTTTCACGGAGGAAATGATAGCACATTATGAGGATACAAAGAGCAACACCTTCTTTAAAGCAACACCACAACAATTGGAAAGAGTAAAAGCACTTTGTGACATATTGGAAAGAAAAATTATGGAAACCATGAAGCATACCCCTCACAACTATAAAGGTAAAAGTGTTGTTTCTCCTAGCTTTCCACAACCTACAAGGGTTACACCACAACAATTGGAAGAAAAAAGAGAAAAATGGATTTGTTACAATTGTGATAGCAAATGCACTAAAGGTCATAAGTGTGCTGAGAAAAAGTTATTTTACATAGAATATGAAGAGGAGGAAGAAAAGGATCATGAAACGTCAAAGGATGAAGATATACGCCAGGACCCCACCCTAGAGAAAGAAGAAATGAATCAGATGACATCTTGTAAAGCATTGGCAGGAATTACCACTCCTCAAACTCTCAAGATAAAAGGACATATCAAGAAGAAAAATGTGCAAGAAGTGAAGGATCACATCGAGAAAGAAGAAATGAATCCAACCATATCTTGTAATTCATTGTTCCAAATTACCACTCCTCAAACTATCAAGATAGAAGGACATATCAAGAAGAAAAATGTTCAAGAAGTGAAAGATCACATCGAGCATCAAGAAATGAATCCTACCATATATTGTAAAGGATTGGAAGAAATTACCACTCCTCAAACTCTAGAAATAGAAGGACATATGAAGAAGAAAAAGGTTCAAGCAGTGAAAGATCACATCGAGCATCAACAACAAGTTCTCCAACTTTTAAAGGATAACGTCACTTCGGTGCAAAATCAAACAAAACAACAGGTAGATCAACATCGTAGTGAAAAATGTTTTGATGTAGGTGATTGGGTATTTTTACTGCTACATCTCAAGCAAGCTATTTATGAGAAGGAAATGTTGGCAATACTACATGCACTTAAAAAATGGCGACCTTACTGAATGGGAAGACTCTTCAAGGATGAGGATGTGGAAGCATTGTTTTGTGCTATTTATATTATCCAACCAGATTGGATAAACGAAGCAAGGGAAGAATGGAAGAAGGACAAAGAAGTATGGCCATTTATTCAAAAGTTGCAAAAGATCCCAATTGAAACAATATTGCCAGAAATTGAAGAGGAAGGAAAAATCATATTAGAACCTGGAGCAGTCATAGAAACAAGAACCCGACAGCTACAAAATCGATCAATTTCAGAGTATCTCATCAAGTGGAAGAACTTACCCGCTGAAGATTCCACATGGGAGGACAAGAATTTTATACAGAAGCATCAAGAACTACTGAAGCGTTGAGGACAACGCTTTCTGAAGGAGAGGGGCATGTTAGGCCCCTATACTAATAGTGTAACCCATTATTGTTATTAGTATAACCCACTTATTATATTTATGTACCCATGTAGTTCCCATATTGTTACTATTGTGCCCCATAGAAGCCCACTATTGTTATTATTGTGGCTTTATATTATTATTGTTAGGTCGGCTGGATTATATTGTGACTCCTTAGACTCCTATATATAGAAAGGAGGTTTTGTCATCTGAATCATCCAAGAATTGTTCATTTATGTAATGTAAAGGAGGTTGCCCCCTCGAAGAGGCTGAATTCTAAGGCGTTGATCTATCTTCTCTATCTTTTCTTGAGCTGGTTTCATAACAGAGAGGCACGAGAGTGTTGCACCAGTGCAGGATGGCACAAAGGGGTGTGCAATAGTCAGAGAGGGAGAACTTGTGAGTGACAAAGGGAGGTTCAGCATTAGGAGTTTTTCTAGCATGACAAAGACGTCAGATTTCAGAGATCAATTACTTACTACTTAGTACCTAAATTACAGTGTAGCAGTTAGTAGTTGTAGTGCTATGGGAAACATGATGCAGCATGATGAGAAGGGTAGTAGTGCGGATACTGTGTTGGGAGAAATGACCACCAAGAGCATAAATGCAGAGAGAGTTGCAATACAGATGCAGTAGTAGCAGTGGCAGGGCCATGGGTAGCAATAGAGGAAGCAACAATGTAGAGGATGTTGGGCACTAAGCCTAGCATAAACACAGGAATCGATGCCATATGATCAAGGTGATACTCAGTGAGGAATATTGCTAGAGCATTATCCTCGCTAAGATGGAGTGTTGATTTCTGGTAGCATAGGATGTTCTCTAGCCACGAAAATTGGTGTAAAGGCCAAGACACATGAGATCTCTAATACCTAGAAAGGGTTTCGGCATATTCTAAATAGATTGGGAGATATTAAAATACTTAATATTTTTAATTAATATAAAAATGTGTTGGAATTATCCAAATGTCATGGATCAAGCCAAACATAATCTTAGCTGTTGATTAGGGACGTAATCTCTGTCGTTGATTTGTCAAAGAGAAAAGTATAAGAGGAGGCTTGAGGGTCACATGGAGAACACACCAAGAGATCAATATTTCAACTTTGTTGGGCTGGGTTTGCTGAGAAATTTGAGAGAGTGATGAGAGTTGCAACTGAGGAGAAGTGAATGTAGAAGCGAAGAGGTAGAGATAGCATTGGGAGGATCAATGCAGTACCTGGAGAGAGAGACACAGAAGCATCCAAGGGTTCATGTGGAGTGAGCCATGGCTCATGCAGAGCTAGCCACAGGCTGCGCAGTGCCTCAGAGGGCTAGTGTGGGTGACGTTTGGCTAACACTGGGCTAGAGAGAGGCTGAGAGAGTCCATAGAGGCTGACGCTTAGGTTTCGTGGGGCAGATTGGAGCTGTGAAGCTGTCAGAGTGTTTATTTCGGGTTTTGGCAAGAATATATGCTTCCGAATAGAAAGGTACTACTGCCTAGATTTTTCTCTGTTGGGTGAGTTGGATTTGGAACCCACATTGTATTCTGAAACTAAATAATAAATCAATCCCTCACATAGTTGCACCAGTTTTCCAGCATTGGGTTTTTCCGAGGACATTAGTCAAAAAACAACAATGTTAATCGTGTGTTTGTTTCTATTTCCTTCATTTGATGATCTTGATGATATGTAATGTGTTGAGCATGAATTTGTATTTATTTCTGATATTTACATGGTAAATAACTTGTTAATTAATAAAACAAGTAGGCAGTAATAAATCAGTAAAATGCATGAGGGGTGTCTAATATGTCACACTTAGAAATTTCAAAAAATGTTATAACTCATACCACTTATACATACCCTCACACCTCTAATTTTTTTAAAACTATGTTTATGTATCCCTATAATATCAATGAGTAATTTATTTTTGTTGTATTAATATAATTCTCTTTCCAAATTCCTTTTCTTAAATTTTTATAAATAAATATACAAAAGAAAGACCAACTTAACTAACTTTGGAATTTTCTTTTTATTTTTTAAAAAACTCTAGAACTTTATACTTGTATGCACATGTACTATTCTATTGTTCTCTTCTTGTTCTATTTTCTCTTCTTAGCATGTACATAAGTAATTTAATAAAATTTACTTGAATGTAATCTTAATCTATAATTATGAACTTACAAACATTAACACAAATTATATTAAAAAGGAAAAATGTGATGTCCTGCCGTTAAAAGAATTATAAACACACTAGTATAGTTATTATATTGTTTGTTATCTAATATTCTACCCACAATTACAAATTTGATCCCTAGCATTATCTTCCTAATTATAATTAAAAGCTTTTCCATTATCATTGATTTCTACGTATCATAGTTAACCCTTGACCAATTCAAATTTTGAAAATGTATAACTTCAATTCGGAATCATTGCAACTTCCTGTTATATTTACACACACATAAGATCCCTTTATTATAACATAACGACTTTACACATGACAGAGCTAACCCGTAGCTTTTGTCAAAGTGTACACTACCAATCATTTTGATTTGGCAATTCTTTCTCTAATTAAACAACCCTATATCAATTGTTTTTCGAATTTGCAAAGCTTGCAACACTATAGTCTTTAACATTGTTGAATTTTACATTACTGAGACTTCTGAAGAGTTCTAATATTACACGTGCAATTCATTATGTAGCCAGCCATGTCCTATTGACATAATCCTTACAAGGCCCGATATATTGTGAGACCATCCAATAGTGGTGGTTCCAATAACTTTGTTCAAATCTTGTTTCATGCATTCATTCTACTAGAGTTTCTCAATCGGCTAAGTCGCTACATGACTAGGGTTTTCAATGGTCTGTACACACCAACTGTTACTCAGAATTATCCACGGCAATAACCCTTCTCCATTTGCCAACCAGATGTTCTTGACTTTATGTCATGTCGAAAGGAACCACTTTCATCTCTACAAGATGTCAAGGTGTTGACAGCTTGAGTAATATTTAGTTCTCCTTTTTGTCCTAAATTTTTTCCATTAGTGGAATACATTCAGTATCATTTAAATTTAGTTTTAAGAAATATTCGCCTAACAAATATTTTCACTGTTCCTAATTTTTTTTCAGATTACAAAGCGTTTTTCTCAACACCCTTGCTCGTATTTCCGATGGCGATAATATGATCCTTTAATGGTAATTCCAAGGTTTTTTCGTTTTTGTCCACATAGTCTGAAGTAGTTCTCTGACGTCATTAGGCAATATACTATGCTTTATTTTCCAGTAATCATTACTATGAATGATATTGAAGCCAAAATCCCTTACGTGGTTAATTTTAAACCTCTCTTGATCGTTCTGGTTTCTCTTATTCCTTTACTGATTCTTGGTATTGAAGTCAGAAGGAATTTATTTTTTTTCATTTTTCTTTCTTCACTTCTCTGACCATAGTGTTCACCATAGTGTTCTCTACATTCTCAACAGTAGAATTGCGATGATTTGATAGGATTATATATTTATAAAATTACAGTTTCTAGCCTTTCTAAGGAGGTTTACATGGCTAACTTGGGAATGGTAGGATTCTTATCTCTTTTATCTGGTTGTTTTCAAATTATCTAGCTACTCTTGGAAATTGTTTCAGATTTGATATTACATCTAGAGTACTTATTCTAAATTCAATTCTGAAATGATAATATAATAGTTGTTGAAATAAGAATATAATAGTTGTTAAGAGTATAGGTCAGTTAACTTTTATGATTCTGTCTATTCATGAAATGGCCAATATAGAAACTATTACATGTTCTCTTCTCCCTTTAAGTATCTTTCTTTTAGTTTTAACTCTCTTTCATTGTATCTAGCGTTTTCCTTCAATCCTTGCATTAACTTAGCCAGGTATAAAACATAAAATTACCTTACTTTTTTCCTTATCATTATATTCCACACACCTTTGCTATTGCTTCTTACAGTTGCTCGTTTACAGCTAGATAATTACATGGATTACTCGAAAAATTGTTTAGGTATTGTAGTACTTTTGGAAAATGGAATTAGCTACACTTCATTAAGAACTAATTGAGTTGTCTATTCACTACGTTGGTGAACTCTTCATCTACTTCGCTTATTGGGTTAGAATTAATTGAGTTGCCTATTCACTAGGTTGGTGAACTCTTCATCTACTTTGTTTACTATTGTACATGAATGGATTATTTTTCTTATAAAAGACATTGTCATAGTTTTTAAATTCTTGTCATTATGTTCTTTGTTGTAATCTTTATATTGAAGTTTTTCCAAATTTTACAATTCCCTAAGAATTAGAACAATGTTCTTATTTATAGGCTTTATGATTGTACAATTTTTAAATATGTATTTTTATTTTTTGACCAAGAGCTTAATTTCATAAACCCTATCCTTAGGTTTTTATATATTTATCTTATTCTACAATTATTTAGTTCCCATGCTTTGTTTGAAAGGTCTATGTGACATGTGTTTGTTTATCAACAGTTTTATTTACAACATGACCTAAATTGGAGTATTGCTATTTTAGAGAATATTTTCTATTTAAATAGTAACACCCATCTTCATTTTTGGAAATATGCATTTAAATACTTAATGGGGTTTTCACACTATTTTTCATTCCTCACTAATGACAATACATATAGTAAATGCATTTTGTGCATTTTGTATTTTAGCTAAAAAATTATAATCTTTACTACTAGCTTCCTTATTGATGTATATTAATTGAGAATTCAAGCATATGCTAAGAATCTCACTCATATTTTTAAGTAGGGATTTTCTTAATTTGTTTTTGGTCTTCTTTTGTGAGTTTTTCTCATTTCAGTGTATATTTAAACATATATGTTCATATATATAGAATACTTACTTTCCAATGGATTTCCATTTACATCCCATTATTGAAGTATAAAATATGCTTAATTCATAGACACAAGTAATTAGATTAGTTTTAATAGTATCTATATACATAATATAAGAATTCATAGTCTTTGCTCAATTTTTAAATTTTTCTCTTAAAGCGAATGGTTTTGTTTTTGTGGATTCGATGGGCACTAGATTATGGGATGAACCAAAATCCCATTTCCCCAATAAATTGCTCTTGAGACCTGTGGGTTATGGGCCCACGAAGCCTATCAGAAACATTTCTCATTGTATCACTTGCCTTATGGACCAATGAATCATTAATATTTGAATCATTAATATTTTCAAGAAGTTGTGGCAGATCCTTGGGAAGCTCCAAACACTCCTTTGCACAAACAAGGCAAACAAGGTAGCCATGCATTATGACACTTTCATCATTGTCCAGTCCACAAATGTGCGTGCATCAACCTTTGGACCTTCGTCATTCTCTTTTGGTTCTGATTCATACACGTTATCATCCAGCGCGACTCTCTCCCTCTTGTCATCCTCATCGAAGGGAGGCTCAAATTCCTCCGCAACACCTTCCTTTGGCACAGATTTATTCACAGCAGCTCGCTCAGCATAGAATTCTTTCTTCCTTTCTTGCAGTGTTGACAATGTTGTCGAGTACATGATACTCATGGTGAGAACTATACTCTTCTCTATCTCTATCATCTCTTCAACATACTTCACTTCTGCCAATTAAATCTTGAATAGCCGCCCTCGATACTGACTGCAACTTCGGACACTACAACTTCGGATAGTTTTTTGTTTGAAAATCAAACAAACTACATGTGACTTTGCCTAGACATATGGTGGGCTCCAGTATTGCAGCAATAATGTTGCAACTCCTGGGACTCTCGCCTTTACTTTTATCAATCCGGTAGTTCGTAACAAACTTGGAAGCGACGATGCTGTATGGACAAGTACTAGCTCTTGCTGCAGCTATCACTTGGTGAGCTCGCAGAAGTCCGCTAGGGGCTTAAGCTAACTTCTATGAGCTTTTAGAAGAAGCTTTTTAACTGATGGATGAAAGCTGACTCAAAGGAAGCTAATCTACTTGCGGAAAGAAACTGAAAGCCAAGAAGTAACGCAAACCCTAGCAAACCCTAATTCTACCAACTAACCCTACTAGTGGAAAGGAAAGGATGCAAACTATTGAAAAAGATGCCATTACTTCTACAAAGGTAAAATTCACATGCCTATGCTATCTCTATCTGAAGAACACATCTTTTTGTATTTTTGAATAAGTTTTTGAATTATCATGTGTGTGCTTTTAATTGGATTTTTAATGTGCAAGGGTGGATCGAGGAGGAGAAAGTCTTGGAAAAGGTTGGGAAGGTTCAAAGGGGGTCTAAGGAGTCCCTAACACCCTTCCAGAGAGTTTCACAAAGTTTGGCTATCAAGAAACCTCATTTGTGAGCTTCTACAGGAAGTCTGCAGGGGTTCTACAGGATGTTTCAGAATTTCTACAGGATGTTCAGAAATTTCTACAGGATGTTCTACGATTGGATTTTGGATGGTCGGTGAGTGAAAGAGGATGCATGAATGGATAGGGAGGTAGGGTAGGGGTCTGAAATGACTTAGTGACAGAGGGATGAAGTGATAAGAGGGTGTGGAAAGCTAGCTTGTCTTAAAGAGGGTTGAGGCAACAGAAGGGCAAGAAGGTAGGGTGACGTGGGCAAAAGAGTAGTTGTGAGACGAGGGACCTAACTTGGAGATGGAGCAGTTGGCCTAGATGAAGCTTAGATGGATGAGAGAGTGATGGAGATGCACAACACAGTGTATACTTAACCAAATCAACCACGTCCTGCACACAATCAAAATATTAACTAATCTATCCTAACTGTTAATGAAACCAATGAACAACAGCTTTATTCCTAAAGAGAACCATGTACAACACTTAAGTAAAGAAACATTCCAAAAGATCTGAACGCATGACTAACTCCTACAAATGAAAACATTGCACCAAAGAGTGCATGGGTAAGCAACCTAGTGTTTTTGTTGGGCAGCACTGTCGGAAATTCGAGCCCCTAGGAAGAGGTGAAAATGAGAGTGCATGCAACCCTTTTCTGGAGCTCTTATCAATTCTTATCTCATTACTCTATTCTAGACATCTGAAGCAACTCTATTTTTCAACAATGACCTACTTAACCACACAACGGAATCTAACTCAACAAACTGCGTTTCAAATGCATACAAGGAAAATCATAATGCTGAAAGGAAAGATATCAGTACAAAGAAGGAGGCCCTAGGCTCTCAGGTTGGGCCCAACCCCGAGAGCTATGACTCCTCTAGAAACTCAGAGCTGAGATCAAATCTGACTGCTTCCCATTAAAGAATAATAATCATAAGTCAAGAGTCATGCCAATAATGGCTACAAAAGAACAAAACAGAGCTGGCAGCTTGTAGTGCAGAATGTGCAAAAGTTTTTCAAAAGTCCTCTTTGAAGGCTGAAGCCTTATCATTTATACACCACGAGGCCCAAGCTGGACTCCTAAATCTATGGGACTTGGCTCACCAAACTGGGAGTGAACAGCTGCTTCCACAAAATCTGTTTTGTTGCCTTCTAGATTCGGTTTTGGTAGCCTTTGGAGCTCGGAGTTGGGGGTGAAGATCCCGAGGAAGGCTATTTAATGCCATAGACAACCCCCATACGATTCCTCAACCCCAGCTTGGTTGTCTCCTAGCCCTTGTCTGCTCGGTTTTGCTCCAACACGTGTCAAAAAAATCTTGAAATGAGCACGTGTTAGCCACCTAAGAATAGTGACTACCCTTATTCGTACAAATGACATAAACATACTAAAAAAATGATGCATAAGTTATGAAAAATGAAGGATTGAGCAAGGGTAGTTAGGCCAAAAGAGCCCAAAATGTTACCAAATTTGGGGCTCATCAACATCCTTTGCTAAGTATTTGCATAACTCAGAAACATAAATAATACGATTTTTCAACAAAAGGACAACATGAGGCAAAAAATTTTGAAGTGTGATTCCCTATGCCTATTGCAATAACTCTATTTCCTGACACAGACAGGTGCCCTCTGTTTCTTGATGCACGATCAAATTCTTAATCTCTTATTAATGATACATTCAGTTCAAACTGATTTTTTTAACTCAAATGTGTTCATTAACTAAATTTGCTTCATGGTTGGCATGCTTGTCCATGTGGTTTTCCATGTGTCTTATTTCTCTAATTTTTTCCACTAAGGTGTTCGGATGCACCTGCATCAGACTCTCGAGGTACAAAATAATTATGACCTCCTGGTCATATGTGTTTCCTTGTCCTTAATAATTCTACCACTATTTCACTTCTTTAGTGGACCTACCTTCATGGCCTTTTGTGAGCTGCAACAAAACCTCTGCAATAGCAAATCCTCCCTGCTACCAGATGCACTACCAAGCTTCTCTCCCGAGGTTACTCTTTTAGCATCTCTCTGGTTCTATCCTCTGGAACCAATTGAGCACTCCTACTCTAGGTATGATGCAATATTGTCACCTCCATAAAATAAAATAATAATTACAAGCTTACAAATCTTCAGCAAAATTGTACCTCTTCTTTCTTCACATGCAAAAAATCCTTTCTTTAGGAAATATTTTCCTGCTCTGATACCACTTAATAGGGACGAGCTTTTCGGGTGAACCAAAATCCCATTTCCCCAATAAATCGCTCTTATGACATGTGGGTTATGGGCCATGAAACCTATCAAAAACACCTCTCACGGTCTCACTTTCCTTATGGGCCAATGAATCATTAATCTTTTCAAGAAGTTGTGCTAGATTCTTGGGAAGCTCCAGAGCCTCTTTCGCACAAACCAGGCAAACTAGGTAGCCATGCATTATGACGCTTTCATTATTATCTAACCTACACGTGTATGCATCAACCTTTGGACCTTGGTCATCCTCTTCTCGTTCTGATTCAGACACGTTATCATCCAGCTCGAGTCTCTCCCCTTTGTCATCCTCATCAAAGGGAGGCTCAAATTCCTCCGCAACATCTTTCTCTGGCATAGATTTATTCACAGTGGATGGCTCCTTAGCAGCATAGAATTCTTTCTTCCTTTCTTGCAGTGTTGATAGTGTTGCTGAGTATTTGATACTCATCGTGAGAACCATACTTTTCTTTGTCTCTGTCATATCTTCAACACACTTCACGCATTCAGATTTCTACCAATTAAATCTTGAATAACCACCCTCGATATTGACTGCAACTTGAGACACTGCAATTTCGGATAGTTTTTCGTCTGAAGATCAAACACAGTACATGTGTCTTTTCCCAGACATCCATGGCTAGGTATCCGCATAACTCAGAAACGAAAATAATGTGATTTTTCAAGAAAGTAACAAAGGGTTAGCATGAGGCAAAAAGTTCGGAAGAGTGATTCCCTGTGCCTATTCCAATAACTCTATTGCCTGACATGCATAGGTACCCTTCGTTTCTTGATGCTCGATCGAATTCTTACTATCTTGTTATGCATACCTTCATTTTTAATTGATTTTTTTAACTAAAATGTGTTCATTGACTGAATTCACTTCATGTTTGCCGTGGTTGTCCATGTGATTGTCCAAGTGTCTTTTTTCTCTAATTTTCTTACACTAAAGTGTTTGGATTCTCATCAGGATTTCAATATCTATGTTTAGTAAAGATAGAATTCTAGAAGCATGTAAAATAAATTTTATTCTTTTTTATTTACTACAGAACAATTAGATATTAAACATTCCATTTTCAAATATAAGAATAAAACAATTGTTTTATAAGACCAATTGTAGAAAAATCATACAATCATATAAATTTATCAAAATTATCATTTTTGGTCCACATAATAATTAAATAGCAATAAGAGTTAGGAACACCAACATGGAAAATTATTATTTATAATTAAGGGATAAGTGATTAGCTCCTCCCAACCTTGACACAACAATCTACATGTTCCCTTAAGCAAATAGGCTTGTAATTTTTTGTCTATTACTTCTATTTCTCTTAGTCTCTATGGTTTTTTCTCTCAAAATTTGTGAGACAAAATCAAGTAAAATTACAAGATATTATCCACTTACCATTGTTTTGGTGGTTATTAAATGTCTTCACCTCACCAATGGGTGGAATATCATTAACTCATTATTGACCTCCAATTTCCCACTCTTGAGGTCAACACCCTATCTTCTAAGAACCATTTAATTGTCTAATATCATAATTCTAAATTAAGTCTAATATCCAAGATTAAATGCCTAAGACTTGTTGATGGATAAAATAATAACTTGTGATAATTAAATTGTAGTCTTTAAACCATTAATTTCTTAGTTTTGTTTATTTGTTTGTTTTTCCTGTAGCATAGTCAACCAAATAAAATAAGAAACAATGTTAAGCACAATTATTTTCAATCACATCCTTAATTCGGGGGATATCATAGCAAAAACATAGCTTAACAAATGAACACATCACCAAATCATGAGAAGCATAGTGATATGAACACAAATATTTAATGCAGAAACCCAAAATGGAAAAACTACATACCTTTGGTTATTATGTTGCAAATAAAAGCTCTTCCTCTATTCACACCACATGTCTTTGTGAGCAACCACTCACAAGAATCACCAACTCCTCTATATTAGTTGTTAGCACCCAACCAAGAAGCACAAGCTTCCTCGGTTGTAGACACCTGATCAACTTACCATGAAGCACCAACTTCATGGATACATGCAAGTACCAACTTGTAAGGAGGAACCAACCTCCAAGATCTCCTTAGACATAGTAGATTGATTTTTTGCTATGCAACAACACTATGAATGATTAAATATGTGAAATTATTAATCAGATCAAGGGTCCTAAAATATGGGTATTTGTTCTGCATTAAAAGGCCTAGGTATGGGCATAATTTACTCAACCCATAGTAAGATCATGGCCTTAGTTGTTTCTCTGTAAAGATATTCAAATTTCATAGAACATAATCAAATATTTTAATTACACAACATAACTCCTTGCTCGTTTTGGTGATGTTACAATACTTATAACATTTTCTTGTTCGTCATTTACTTTCTTCGCAATTCTTACCACGTGACTGGACCAATATTCCTAGTTAGAGTGATGTTGAGGATGTGAACTCCACCATCCACTTTTGTTTTATGTAAAATGACAGGCTCTCTTCATGGCCAAACACACCTAAGTCCCAACTTAATCCAAAATTTGCCTAATTCTAAAACTTATTTAACAAATAAATTTCACATAAATCACACGGGAGTGGTGGAACGTTGAGCGATGGAGCGATGGAACCTCGACTTCCACCCTCTCTATTGTGAACTTTTATTATCCATAACTTTTGATTGTAGATGTATTTTTTAGACTTCAATATATAGATGGAGAGCTCTTTCTGAGAACTATCCAAAAATGTCATTCACATGAGCATGTAAAATTATCTTTCAAGGCATAGAAGAAATCAAATATATATCTCACCCTATGATTATATCCAAGTCTTTGACTTCTACTGAACATGAAGCACAACACATAAATGACAAGCATACTATGCTTCATCCACCCTAACAGAATTATCATCAATACTAGCCCAATTGACATGAATGCTAAGACCCTTGATGCCACCTTCCATCCTAACAATGCCAATTGTCCAACAATGTCCGCTAAGATGTGTTCTTATATATAAATAAATTGATCTAGAAAGGCATTACATGGTATCAAGTGAATTACCAATGGAATTGTGAGATCGAAAGAAGATTGAACACAAAAAATTAAAGCCCAAAAGTTTAAGGTTTATGGAGTCAACTTTTAAGTCCAAAGAAGATGCTTAACCTGTGTAAGGAATCTATCCAAATAGACTCATGAATATAATAATGAATTTTATTATATGCACAAATTATTGAAGTATGTAGTGTTATCTAAAATATGAAAGATGATATGAACGGATCGTACATGGTTTCATGATGGTTAAGTAAAGCATGTGAGATCAACATTGTAGCATGTGAGATGAGAATTGTTTAATCCAAGCATTAGATTAGACCTATAGTGAACAAATTCCAATGGAAGAAACTTAAGTACAAAGCAAAGAGAAATATGAAGAATTGTGAAGAAAAGAGTAGAACAATAAATTTGAACTATTTTAAGGGATTGGTGTCACCTTCATTTTCATCCCTACACAATCATAGGATTGGTGACATATTTAGGTTGGTTCATGTAAATTAGGGGATATATTTCTCCTTTAAGTTCATTCCTATAAATGAGAAGATAGGTGTCTCCCTCAAGATGCTCCTATAAATCAGGGGATGGTTATCTCCTTTAGTTTTGTTCCTATAAATCAAGGGATGGGTGTATCACTCTTGTTGATTATAGTATGTTCGTGTAACAATAGGTTGGCCTCTAGAATAATATTTTGAAAAGCATGTTTATTTGTTGTCCCTTTAAGGGTTTCCACATACATCTAGTCTTATCATGCATTTCTTATGTGATTGATACTTGTATGGTTTAAATTCTCTTAACTTGTTAAATTGGAAATTATAATGATTCAATGTCAACTTTGAGTATCATCATAACTCTATCAATATCGACATACAGACCTATATAAGGTGCTCAACCGTTGAGCCAAATTTCCAAATATCTAGATTTAGATATTTCCAAATATATCCTTTTATATAAAAAATAGATTTTCATATTTCTAGATTCCCCTTCACCTTCATCATGATTAATATAAGATAGGATTCACATCAACAACATAAAGCATGTATACTACCTTAACCACATCAATGTATGTCCAACACACAAATATCTATAGTTATAGGTATTTACAACATCTGGATTTGAGAAAGCATAAAAAGTTCATTTTTCAAAAATTATAAACTTTTACATTAATAGAATCCAAGACACTCACCACAACCTCCACATAAGCCACCATGTGAGTTTCCTTACAACTTTGCATCACAAAAACATGGGACATGGGCATGCCATGTCAATATGCCACATCATCGTGACCCATCATCCTTGTCACATTAGCACATCATCCTATGATGTCATCGTTATGGGTATGTACTTACTCATTCATGCCATTTCAAGCTTTCCTATGTGGACTCCACATTGTTTTTTTTTCATTGCAAGTACATAGATCTGGGTTTCTTCCAAAAGGTGCAATTTAGAGAATTTATGGATTTTTAGATTCCTTGATCCAAATAAAGAGTATTTATTTATATTATTAAGGTATATTAAATAATCTAATAAATTGATGGAAAGGTGAATTTCCAAATTCTACACTTTAACCCCTTTCATCAACTGACTCCCTACCAACAATCCATATTATCAAGGGCTACCCAGAAAAACACAAACCTAAATAGATACAAAAGTCATAAAAAATCCATATCCACCAATAAGTTACATAAGAAAACTTCCATCTTGGATAAATATAGAAAAAATCCCACAGTAGCCATGTCTAAGAGTATATTTAACACTAAAAAATAATTTAATCTAATTTATGTAAAATAACTATCAATTTTTAAAGTAATTCATAACATGTACAAAATAATAACCATGTCTAAGCATAAATTTAACAAGAAGTTTTTTTTTAATGTAATTTATGTAAAAGAACTATCAAAATTTTAAAGTAATTCATAACATGTACAAAATAATGCGCATAATTATTTTGTAGCCCAGAGAGTATTTAACTATTTTCAAAAAGAGTCCATGGTGTCTTTGATAGATGGTGATGGGGTACACTATTAAGGTACTCCTAGATGTTAAATGACAAGTTCAATTCCCCACCTTGTTTATTGTTATTCATGGACATGATGTCCATTATGTGGTTTCACTAATAGTGAACTTACAAAAGAAAAAAGAAAAAAAAAACATCTCAAGCAAAATTTAAGATTTTATTTGAGAATGTACATTTACAAAATAATAACCATGTCTAATTTGTAAGATTTACAAAATGATAGACATGTGCCCAAAATAATGGACAAGCTCAATTCCCCACCTTATTTATTGTTATTCTTGACATGATGTCCATGATGTAGCTTCACTGAACTTACAAAAGAAAAAAAAGCATTCTCAAACCAAATCTAAGATTTTATTTAAGAATGTGAGTGTACAAAATAATAACCATGCCTCAGCATACATTTAAGAAGAAAAAATAACTGTATGTAATTTATGTAAAAGAACTATCAAAATTTTAAAGTAATTCATAACATGTACAAAATAATGGACTTTTTTTTGTAGCTTCGAGAGTATTTAACTATTCTAAAAAAGATTCCATGGGGTCTTTGATAGATGGTGATGGGGTACACTATTAAGGCACTCCTAGATGTTGAATCACAAGTTCAATTCCCCACCTTATTTTGGTGTTATTCTTGGACATGACATAGCTTCACTTATACCAGCTTACAAAAGAAAAGAAAATTCTCAAACAAAATTTAAGATTTTGCTTAGATATTTAATTTTGACTTATTGAATAAATTGTGTATCTAAATAAAAGAACTATTTCACTATAACAAATGCACAATACTTAGATAAGACCTCAAGAACGTTAATTCACTAAATATAAATTTGATTTTTTTACAGCAAGACACAATTAAATAAATCAATATTTATTTGTGACAAAGAAGACGTCTAGTAAAACTAAGGAGATCCCACATTTTCCACCCAACCATGTGCTACACTAAAACTTGACCACTTAGATTGGCAATAGCACTAGGGTGAAGAAAAAAATATTTTCAAGTTCTCCACATTCCTCTTTGATGGTTTGAAGTGAGAGAATGTTTAAGTTCTTCACATTCCTCTTAGGATGGTTTTCAAGTTTATGGTCTTGAGGTGAATCCCTTGTGAAGCTACTTTCTCTTTTCTTTCTCTTTTTCTATGTGTGCACGAGCAAAAAAATAATACTAGAATACTAGTTTTTCTCACTAACATAGAATGATAACTTCAAATAATAACATAAAATGATATTTTTCTAAGTACAAAATAATAACATAAAGTAACATTATTCCAAAGTACAAAATATAATGCGAGAGAAGTGTTCCAAGTACAAAATAATAACATGAAATGATATTGTTCTAAGTAAGAAATATAATGCTAGATAAGTGGATCCTGCATTATTTTTACAAAACTAAATGAGAGACGTCAATCCCGCATAACAATAACATATACCATGCCATAACTAAATGATATACCATGCCATAACTAAATGAGAGACATTAATCCCGCCAGAACAATAACATATACCATGCCAGATAAATGGATACTGCATATTTCTTTTCAAAACTAATTGACATCCAACTATAACAATAGTTTATTTCAAAAACTAAATGACATCCAATGATAACAATAGTTTAATTATAATGCTAAAATTCGCTTGACAACTGGGTTCTATCATTATCTGTGTGAAAACACGCTAAGGGAACTTATTAGTGTATAGCTAGTTATATCTGAATGCCACATGAATACCAATTGCGTATCCATCTTCTGATACTTGTTCGTCACGGCTGGGATCTTCTTCAGCTTTTAAATCACCATTGACAAGCTGAATCCCATGTTCAATGAAATTTGGTTGAGGTATAGCAACGTTTGCCAGGTGATCTTGATGACCAAATCTGAAGAAATGAGATGGAGGTGACAGTGGAGGTAGAGCTATGTCTGGAAGCTAATAACCAATTTTGAAGTCGTCTTGGGGACGTAGCAGTGGAGGGATGCCCATGTTTTCAAGGTGATCATCCAGTCTGAAGGATTGTGTGGTTGGTGGCAGTTGATGTATAGCCATGTTTTCTTGCTGGTAACCATTATCAGATATGACAAAGTCCGTCGGAGTTACAACAGTGTTTGCAACTTGATCAAGAGTTCGATCGACATCATCAAAACTGAAGAAATCTGGGGGAGATACAGCTGTGTTTGCAACCTGATAACCGGATCTTAAGAATTCGGGCGGAGGTACCGGTGCACGTACAGCCATGTTTGCGAATTGATTGCCAAATCTGAAGAATTGTTGCAGAGGTAACATTGCAAGTACACCCACGCTTGCCAGATGATTACCAAATCTGAAGAATTGTGCCGGACGTAACGCTGGAGTGTTGAAATTATAATTTCAACTGCAGTTAACAGAACAGCAACAGCTACTTTATTCATTTGTCGTGATCCGGAGCCCCACATTTTCTCCCGATCTTTTATGTCACCGCCATTACCATCTTTTCACTCTTTAATTATTTTTGAGTTCCCGAAGGATGAAGATCAGATACAGCACTACATCATTACTTCTCAACAACCATATTAATGAGCAGAACGGCTGAAAGAGAAAAGAACCAGCCTTGAGCCGACGTAGCATTTATCAGTCATAGATTTCATCAACACCGACTCAAGAAATACAGCAAAAGATCAAATCTGTTAATCATGAGTAGCAGAGACTTCATCAGCAAGTTAAAGCGGTGAAGACCCTTTCCCGCACTATAAATAGAAACAGAAACAGAAGTAGAAAATAGAGGAAATAGATTGAAAGTCCTTTTATAACACACAACAGTGTAGAACAAGAGAGTTTTTTTTGTATTGCACAGCAGTGCTGAAATTTTCTGAGATAGTTGTTTTGTGGAACTGAAGTGTTCCTGTTGTAATCCCTCTGTCAAGAGGAAGATGCTCTTTAGGATAATATTTTGTGAAGATCCCTCTACGTGAGGAAGACTTATTTTATCAGTTAGTTTATCGTTCATAAATAGAAGTTTCTTTTTGCCTGTTGTTGTTACACCGTAAGTTGAAAAATACTTGACGTCAAAAATTCCCGTTGCTGTTACACCGTAACTCAAAAAATACTTGACGTCAAAAGTTACGTTGCTGCAACACCAAAAATTTACGTTGCTGCAACACCACAAACAGCAACTGAAAAAATTTACGTTGCTGCAACACCACGAACAGCGTTGCTGCAACACAAGTTACAGCAACTAAAAAAAAACTGTGTTGCTGCAACACCATTTCCAGAGAATGAATTTTTCTGTTTTTCTGAGTTAAAAATAGAGTATTTTTCTGTGTCAAAGACAGAGTATTATTTTGATCAGTTTTTGATCCTGAGGCAAAGTAGAGTATTATTTTATGCTCTGTTCTTGTGTTTTTGAATTATCAGAAAACAGAGTATTGCTCTCTGTTCATATTTTTGTTGTTTCGGAATTTATCAGAAAATTCTCAACAGTGGAAAATGAGGATTTTTCCACTGTATTTTGTTTGGAATAACTAGAAATTCCCGACATGGTATCAGAGCTTGTTCAAGCTCTTTGAAGCCATCAAAGAAGCTGAAAGAAGATTTGTTGCTGCAGCAAATTATCCAGCAGAGCGAAAACGTTGTCAAGGTATTTTTCAGATTAGTTTTTTGTGTAGCTGCTGAAGACAATTAAGTGATTTTTTTTACAGTCAAGTATTACAAGAATGGCCAGCACCAGCGTGGGTATGTTTAATACCCAGCTCCCACAGTTCAATGGGAAAAATTATGACTACTGGGCAATAACCATGAAAGCCCTGTTTGCCTCACAAGATTTATGGGAACTTGTTGAATATGGATTTGAAGAGCCAGCAAATGAAGAAGAGTTTATTGGATTAACTCAGGCAGAGAAAGAGTTGTTGAAGAGCAATAAGAAGAAGGACTCAAAAGCCCTTGTATTCTTATATCAAGCAGTGCATGAGAGTGTGTTTCCGAGGATAGCAGCAGCCAATACATCCAGAGAAGCATGGCAAACTCTCAAGACAGCCTATCAAGGCATGGAGAAAGTGAAGACAGCAAAACTACAGTTGCTGAGGAAAGATTTTGAGAACCTGCGTATGAAGGAGTCAGACAATATTGACTCATTCTTCACACAAGCAATTGGTTTGGTCACACAGATAAGGTCTCATGGAGAAACTCTTGAAGAAAGGAGGATTGTGGAGAAACTATTGAGGTGCCTACCCTCAAAGTTTGATATGATTGTCACCACCATATAAGAGACAAAGGATCTCTCAAATTTTTCAGTTGATGAACTTCATGCATCACTGATAACACATGAGCAGAGGTTGAGTAGAAATGAAAACTCATCTCTAGAGCAAGCCTTCAAGACCCAGATGTCATTTGGAAGAGGAAGAGGTCAAGGCAGAGGAAACAAGAGAGGAAGAGGAAGAACCCAATACAGAGGCGGAAGAAACAGTCCAGCAAACGTTCAAGGAAGAGGTAGCAATCCAAATCAGAACCAAGGCCATGGCAGCAGCCAGCAAAGTGGACAACATCATGCTCAAGGACAAAGGTATGAAAAATCCAATGTCCAATGTTATTATTGTAAAAAATATGGGCACTATGCAAATGAATGTAGGAAGAAGCAGCATGATATGAGTAATAGATCTAGTGCAAATATCACTAGAGAAAATATCAGTCAAGATAATGTGTTGTTAGTTTGTAATATGGCTGAAACAAACAGTGAAGATATATGGTTTCTAGATTCTGGTTGCAGCAACCATATGATAGGAAACATAGCCCTGTTTTCTGCTTTAGATCAGAGTGTGCAGTCACAAGTCACGCTTGGGACTGATAGTAAAATTTCTGTTATGGGAAAAGGAGAAGTTAAAATATTTACAAAGAAAGGTGAGAAGAAAACCATAGCAGATGTCTATTATGTTCCTGGAATGAAGTGTAATCTCTTGAGTATTGGACAGCTTGTTCAGAAGGGTTACAATGTTTTCTTTAAGAATGATGTATGCACCATCATGGACAGATTACCCAGCAAACATTGTATTGCTGAAGTGAAGATGACAAGGAATAGGATGTTCCCTCTCAGAATAAGGGCAGATCTGAAAAATAAAGAAGTAATTGCAGCAGTGACACAAGAGGCTCTCCAAAGCGTACCAAAGGATGAAAATTGGTTGTGGCATTTGAGATTTGGACATCTCAACTTTGGAGGTCTTAATTTGTTGAGTAGAAAAGGAATGGTAAGAGGATTACCATTGATAGAAAAGCCAGACAGCCTTTGTGAAGGTTGTATATTGGGAAAACAACACAGAGAAAGTTTTCCAACCGGAAAAAGCATAAGGGCAAAAGCACCCTTAGAAATTATCCACTCAGATTTATGTGGACTGATGCAAGCTCCATCACTTACAGGCAGCCAATATTTTCTAACATTTATTGATGACTTTACCAGAAAGACTTGGGTTTATTTTCTGAAGAATAAGAGTGAACTGTTTGAAAAATTCCAAAATTTCAAAGCACTTGTAGAAAATCAAAGTTGGCTGCGTATCAAGGTTTTGAGAACTGACAGAGGAGGTGAGTATATCTCCAAAGAATTTTTACGTTTTTGCAGAGAAAATGGAATTCATAAGCAATTTACAGCAAGGTACACCCCGCAGCAAAATGGAGTTGCTGAAAGAAAAAACAGAACAATCATGGATATGGCGAGGAGCATGTTGAAGGCAAAGCATTTGCCAAATGATTATTGGGCTGAAGCTGTACACTGTGTAGTATATATTTTGAATAGATGTCCTACAAAAGCAGTGATGAACAAAGTGCCAGAAGAAGCATGGAGTAGGAGAAAGCAAGGAGTCACCCACATGAAAGTTTTTGGTTGTGTGGCTTATGAACACATTCCAGATCAGCTAAGGAAGAAATTGGACAGCAAAGGGGAGAAATGTGTTTTCATTGGATACAGTGAAGAATCCAAAGCTTACAGGTTATATATCCCATCCACCAAGAAGTTTTTTGTGAGCAGAGATGTTCAATTTATTGAAGAGGAAGCTTGGGATGGAAGCATAGAGAAAACAGTTAATGTTAAAAATTGTTTGTCTCATGATGATGATGATGAGGAGTTGGCTGAAACACATCCCCAAACAACAGCGCCAACAACAGAACAGAAAAATACACCCTTGAGGAGAAATGAGAGTTCTTCTCCAAGCACACCACAAGGAGGAAATTCAAGTGCATCTACAAGCACTTGCACACCGAATGAAAGAGATAAGAAATTCATAAATTTAAGTGATATTTATGATGAAGGAATGAATTCCCTGTTTTCTTTGTATTGTCATGTTGATGACCCTGTTCATTTCGAAGATGCAATTAAAGATAAGAAATGGATAGAAGCTATAGATGAGGAGATGAATGCCATAGAAAGAAATAAGACATGGGATTTAGTTGATCTACCAAAAGGTAAAGAAGTCATTGGAGTTAAATGGGTCTACAAGACCAAGAGTAATGCTGAAGGCAAGATAGAAAGGCATAAGGCAAGACTTGTTGTCAAGGGATACAAGCAGCAATATGGGAGAGATTATGAGGAGACTTTCACACCAGTTGCAAGAATGGAAACAGTAAGAGCAGTGTTGTCCATAGCAGCACAAAACAAATGGAAAGTTTACCAAATGGACGTGAAGTCAGCATTCTTGAATGGAGTATTAATGGAAGAGGTTTACACCGAACAACCTCTAGGCTATGAGAAGAAAGGCCAAGAGCACAAAGTCTACAGATTGAAGAAAGCTCTTTATGGGCTGAAGCAAAAACCAAGAGCGTGGTACAGTAGGATAGATTCCTATCTACTGGAGAATGGATTTGAGAAGTGTGAGGGAGAACCCACTGTTTACATCAAAGAAAAAGACTGTAAAATTTTAATTGTTGTGTTATATGTTGATGATGTGATTTTTACAGGACAGCAAGGCAGCAATCACTCCCACAGTGATGGGATTAAAACTCAGCAAAGAAGACAGCAACAAGGATTTTGACCCTTGTGTGTACAAGAGCATAGTTGGCAGCCTCATGTATTTGACAGCAACTAGGCCAGACATAATGTATGCTGTTAGTTTAATTTCCAGATTCATGGAGAAGCCAAAAGAAACACATTGGCAAGCAGCAAAGAGAATTCTGAGGTATGTTAAAGGTACAAAAAGGTATGGCATATTTTATACTGTTTCAGAATGTTTAGATTTAGTTGGATACACAGATAGTGATTGGGCTGGAAGTGTAGATGACCGGAAAAGCACATCTGGTTACATTTTTCACATAGGTTCAGGAGCCATTTCATGGGCTTCCAAGAAACAGCCAATTGTGGCATTGTCTACAGCAGAAGCAGAGTATGTGGCAGCTACAGCAGCAGCATGTCAAGTGGTTTGGATGAGGAGAATGTTGAGAAGTCTATGCCAGGAGCAGGCAACAGCAACAGTTATTTTTTGTGACAATAGCTCAGCTATTGCATTATCCAAGAACTCTGTATTCCACAAGAGAACAAAACACATAGACACAAAGTTTCACTACATCAGAGAATTGGTGAACAATGGAGAAATCATTTTACAACATTGCAGGACTCAAGAACAGGTTGCAGATATTCTGACAAAGCCATTGGATCAGAAAAGTTTTGAGTTTTTAAGGAAACTTCTGGGTATGACTGATAACCCAGCAGTTGAAATTAAAGGGGAGTGTTGAAATTATAATTTCAACTGCAGTGAACAGAACAACAGCATCTACTTTATTCATTTTTCGTGATCCGGCACCCCACATTTTCTCTCGATCTTTTATGTCACCGCCATTACCATCTTTTCACTCTTTAATTATTTTTGACTTCCCGAAGGATAAAGATCAGATACAGCACTACATCATTACTTCTCAACAACCATATTAATGAGCAGAACAGCTGAAAGATAAAAGAACCAGCCTTGAGCCGACGTAGCATTTATCAGTCATAGATTTCATCACCACCGACTCAAGAAATACATCAAAAGATCAAATCTGTTAATCATGAGTAGCAGAGACTTCATCAGCAAGTGAAAGCGGTGAAGACCCTTTCCCGCACTATAAATAGAAATAGAAACAGAAGTATAAAATAGAGGAAATAGATTGAAAGTCCTTTTATAACACACAGCAGTGTAGAACAAGAGAGTTTTTTTTTGTATTGCACAACAGTGCTGAAATTTTCTTAGATAGTTGTTTTGTGGAACTGAAGCGTTCCTGTTGTAATCCCTCTGTCAAGAGGAAGATGCTCTTTAGCATAATATTTTGTGAAGATCCCTCTACGTGAGGAAGACTTATTTTATCAGTTAGTTTATCGTTCATAAATAGAAGTTTCTTTTTTCCTGTTGTTGTTACACCGTAAGTCGAAAAATACTTGACGTCAAAAATCCCCGTTGCTGTTACACCGTAACACAAAAAATACTTGACGTCAAAAGTTACGTTGCTGCAACACCAAAAATTTACGTTGCTGCAACACCACGAACAACAACTAAAAAAATTTACGTTGCTGCAACACCACGAACAGCGTTGTTGCAACACAAGTTACAGCAACTGAAAAAAAACTGTGTTGCTGCAACACCGTTTCCAGAGAACGAATTTTTCTGTTTTTCTGAGTTAAAATCAGAGTATTTTTCTATGTCAAAGACAAAGTATTATTTTGATCAGTTTTTGATCCTGAGGCAAAGTAGAGTATTATTTTATGCTCTGTTCTTGTGTTTTTGAATTATCAGAAAACAAAGTATTGCTCTCTGTTCATATTTTTGTTGTTTCGGAATTTATAAAAAAATTCTCAACAATAGAAACTGAGGATTTTTCCACTGTATTTTGTTTGGAATAACCAGAAATTCCCGACATGGAGGTACAGCCATGTTTCCTTTCTGCTCACCAAAGAATTGCGGCGTACGTGGTGGTGCAGTTATGGCCATATTTGCAGGTCGATAACCGTGTGCTTGGAATTCCGGTAGAGCTGTAATTCTGTATCGAGACAAACGTTGTATACGATGCCCCTGCTGCTCTGCGGGATGTTGTCGTCTTAGCCTTCTGAGGGGAAGACCAATTTCCACATCAAGCAGGTCAGTTTGATGTTGTCATCTCCGCCTTTTTAGGGGTGGCCCAATTTCCACATCAAGCAACTTAGTTTTGCTTCCTACCAATTCCTTCAATACTTCGTCCCTAGCAGCCAGAGCCGCGTTATCTTCAATCTCATTCTCTATATAACTACACCTGTTGCATGCTTCACAAGGTTTCCTCGGCGCTCCACTGTATCGAGGACAATTGCAAAAATGACGCGACTCATCCGAATACGAAACTATCTGTCTGCAAATGTAACACATTATGTTTCCACACTTACATCCCACTTTATTGCATCCAGATGTCTTGATTAACTCCGCGCAGCAAACATTACATTCTCTTATCACAGCTTTTGTCATCCTCTCTTCTATTGCCCTACGAACAACAGTCTCGGAATTTTTGTCAACCTCTTCACAGGGTAATGGTGAATGACTAACCTTCTTGCATTGAATACATGAAGCGACTAAACATTTAGGGTTTGGACAATCCAAAACCTGTACAAAGTTGTCTATTTCATATGGAATGTTACAGAATGGGCAATAAACAAGACCTTCAATTTTGGCTTCAACTACAGCCTGTTCGGCCACGCGATGTTCATATCTTTCCATAACATCATCTGGAAGAGCTCTATTGATGTCGGAGAAAGGAATTGACTCCTTGCAATCACCAATAGCCATACAGGATAAATAGTTATGCGCCATAAATGATTTGATCGACTTGCTTCCTTATACATTTAAAACAAAACCAATGCCCACTTCGACACTGTAGCATTCTTTCAAATCGATATGGCCAATAACAACAACCACATTCCATAGACGCTGCCTCGGCTCCATTCATTACACGCAATTGTGTCTCATTCCCACTTTTAATCTAGAAATAACTTTCTGAATTCGTTGGAGCCCTTATTTCATTGAACTCACCTGCTCCAATGTTTATCGCCTTTCGCTTCTGCTTATAGGTGGTATTATTATTTTGGCCCATCAAAGAAGATCTTTCTGCTTTTCTAGTCCACCGCGGAACTCCTATTCTCAAAACTTCTGCATGTCCGTCGTCTGACGAATTGAAAGAAACCATATTTTCATCTATAAAATTAGACGCGTGGTCTGAAGAAGATGACGAAGATCCGGCCATACTTCCAAACTCGGTGAAGGTTTTAGGTATAAGTTGCCCGAGTCCACTTTGTCAGGGAAGATTAGTGAAATCGATGATGAGAGAAAGATCCCTAGCTTATAAATACAAGTAGATCAATACTTAGATCGTTACTAAATGTAAGGGGTATGTTTGCACCCGTTAAGACCGGCTATGGGCATGGACGTGGGCATCGAGATGGGCTTATAAAAATTATTTTCAGATTATTGGTTTGAAAATGTCACTTTAATTTAATTTTATTTCCTTAGGTTCGAATTTTGGGAAACTTTATTTTATTTTTTATTTTTTTGGTTTATTTGTGTTGAGTATATATATATATATATATATATATATATATATATATATATATATATTTGACAATTTATTAAATTTATATATAGACAAATGTAATAGCCAATTTCATCCAAATGAAAATTATTTTTTGAATTAATTGGTTTTAAAAGTATTTTGTTTTACCCAAAAGGTTTTTTAGAGTCTTTGGAATTCATTTACTTTAAAAAGTAAGTATTTTGCACCAAAGGGGCTCTAAGCCATGTGTAGGTTTTTTTGTTTTAGAAGTAAGTATTTTTGCACCAAAAAGACTCTAGAGCCCACTATAGGGTAGACGTGTAAGTGTAATGTAACTATGTAAACAATTTTAAATGTCGGTTTAATTAAAAAATAATAAAACGTTAAAAGTAATAAACAAAAGGTTAAAATTAGTAAATAAAAATAAAAAAATAATATAAACCTTAGTATATGGATGAGTGTAAAATTTAAATGTTGGTTCAATTAATAATAAAAAGTTAAAGTAATACAAATAGTGAAATTCAATTTGCTATATTTTGATTTTATTATTAACTTGAGAATATGATTTGTTACAATACCATGGACCAATACGATGTCTTATCAATATCACATGCTCGAAAACCATAATTTATTTCCCAACCAAAATATTTTATAACAATATTACAAGATTCTTAATTCACCACCACTTTACGGTGGATATTATTAACCTGTAAATAGGCTTTGGTATGATAGCATAGCGTATCAGTACCACATGCCCAAAAAACGTAACTTATTTCACAATCAAAATATTTCGAAACAACATGAAACGATCCTTAACTATGGACATTCTCCCCCACATTATTGTCAATAGACTTTGTTACACTACCATGGGCCAATACCATGACTTATCAATATATTTTGTAACAACATGAAAAGATTCTTAACTATGGACATTCGCCCCAACATTACCATGGATATTATTAACTTGTCAATAGACTTTGTTACACTACCATGGGCCAATACCATGACTTATCAATCACACCTGCCAAGAAAACATAACTTATATCATATTCAAAATATTTTATAACAATATGACAAGATTCTTAAACATGGATATTCACCCCCACTTTGCCATTGATATTATGAAGTTATGAATAGGATTTGTTACAATACCATGGGCTAAATCATTGTCTTATCAATACCACATGCCCAAAAATCATGACTTATTTCATAATCAAAATATTTTATAACAATACGAAAATACTCTTAACCATAGATATTCACCCCGGCTTTGCCATGGATACGATTAACTTGTAACTAGGCTTTGTTACAATACTATGGGCCAATACCATGGTTTATCAATACCACATGGCCAAAAACCATAACTTATTTTAATTTAATTTAATTTTACTACATTTTTTTAATTGAATCTAAAATGAAAAGGGTTATAATTACCTTTGAGATATATCTAAACCCTTTATAACCACTAAAAATATCCCTATAGAAATTTAATCAAGGTTTTTATAAAATTAAAAATCAGAATACTTTTATATATAAAGATGTGGAATTTATATAATATAAATAATATTATTATCAACCAGCATAAATCTTTCTTAACTAAGGATCCAAGTGATAAGAGGAGGCAAAGTGAAGAGGATTCATTACGTTATCTTATTTGACATGATTGATCCAAAATATAGGTTTAACTTCTTACAACCAATGGATAGTTTTTTTTAATTTAGATACCTTCTTAAACACAATACAATGGGATCAAATTTAAGAGAGAGTAGGATGGAGGGAGAGGCATGGATATAGTGACAAAGCTAAGGGTGGAGAGAGAGAGAGAGTGATGGGGGGATAGAGAGAGGGAGGTGGGAGAGAGATAGGAGGTGTGTGTGAGAGAGAGAGAGAGAAGGAGAGAGAGTTGTAGGGGGAGAGATATGGAGGAAAAAGCAAAGAAATAGACAGATAGAGGTGGAGAGAGAAATAGAGTCACAAGGGAGAGGTGAAGAGAGAGTGAGAGAGAGGAGAGAAGGGAAGAGAGAGAAGAGGAGAGAATAGGGATTGGGAGAGAAGGGGAAGAGGGAGAGAGAGATGGAGTTGGAGGGGGAAAGAGAGGGAGGGAAAAGGAAAGATAATGATGGAGAAAGGCAAAGACATAGAGGGAGTGACAAGGGAGAGAAAGTGATGGGGAGAGGAGTATGTCAAATGTAATCTTTTTAAGTTGGCCACTAGCTTGTAATGACTAAAGATAGTGAGAATATGTGGGATATATTGCGTTAACGAAACATTTGAGAGAAACAAAGGCTTATAGATCAAGGATAATTTCTTTTATTTGAATGAATATGGAAAGGGGATCATCATATTTCAATTCAACATTGAAGAGTTTGATAATTAGCTGGACTACCACAAGCTCCTAGTGTGTGTCATATGTATTTCAACTTCTTTACAACACTAAAAACATTAGTAATTGGTGCAATGTTATGACTCACATTTTCATAAAGATATGCAATAATAAAAACACAGGCCTAGTTTTTTTTTGTCACCCATATGGAAAACTCCTTGTTCGATGTAAGATTCCTAGTTGGATTACCATCTGCACATTCACATGCTTCTTTCCATATTTCATTTAAAATGAGGGTATGATTTATCTTTATGTACCATTCATGTTAGTTCTCTTTCCTAGTGATAACTACTTCAACTATTAAGATGAGAAAATGCATTATTGAATAAATTTCTAAGATTGTCGTAAATAGTCAAAATTCTTCCAGCAATATTCTTTTATAAAAATCTCTCGTGTGTGTCTTCAAAACATTAATGAAGATAACCTAAGAAAATGATGCAGGATTTCAATCACAAATAGACGATTTGATATAAACCAACTTGCACATTAAATTAGATTTATTGTCATATAATCTAATTGTATATATAAATGGACCGACTCTCAACTTCATGTATGAATAGACTAAGTCTCAACTATGTCTAAAGGCATATATATATATATATATATATATGAATGGACCCTTAATGTAATCACCCCCTCCCACATTTACCCAAATTCACTAGTTTGTCAGGGTAAAGATAAGACGAAGAGTTACTATTGCATGACCCAACCTCCAATGTTCAGTTAACGAAGTGGAGTCAGAAACCTGTAATATTGTTCACTTTCCTCAAGGGCTACAAGACACCCAAGATCTAAATAACAACTCCATGTGCCCAAACATTGAGCTGGATTGCTAAAAGTGACATGTACCCACAACCACATGCATGAAAAGGAATCCATGTAGTTATACTACTCCAACGACATGCATAATCTTGTAAGGATGTAGTTATAACACAAAACATCCAATTTCGAGGGTGTGGCCTCAGATTCCGAGCAACCGTTTTAGGCTAGCCTCTAGACCACTACCCATAACTCAATGATACTTTCCAAAATTAAAATAACATCACGAAAGATCCATTCATACCAAACATGATCAAGGACTTGATATAATCAAGCCTAACTATGACATTCATTTCATTAAACAGATGGTGAATATGTAATCTACAGGTTATGAACCCATATATGAACATAAGGGCCTAAAAATTATCTAAGACTAAGCCAAAAGGTATAACTCCCTCTCATAATAGTTGGAAAAAAAATTTCTATTTCATGCATTCCTCAACCGTTCATCAACTACTCAAAGCATATCAATATCCATAGCTAGAAACTATTATGGGACCATTCTTATAACCAACATATAACCAGAATAATAACCATCATAGAATAACCATCAAAGCCGCATAATAACAAGTACAAGTACTAATAAAATGCAATAGGAAAAGGGTTCTAATCAATATATATGAAAAATACAGCCAATTTAGGTAATTCCACATACCAGAAGGCCATAGATTGAGTTGAACCAAACCTTTCTTTTAGCCAATCAACCCCATGCTATATTCCAAGCATCAATGTGGTATCTAAAGACATAAAAAGCTAGGGATCCATAGAGACTACACAATCTCCACCCTCATTCTCCCAAAATCTCTCCAAAACTTATCAATATTTCACATAATCAAACCAGAAAATAGACAGCCAGGGCTTCCTAGAGATTAAACCACCTCTGCCCTCAAGCTACCACAATCCTACCAAAACCGATGAAGAGATCACAATGTGAAAAACAAGATTAGATGCCTTAGAATTTCTTCAGGAATAGCTTGAGTAATTTTCTTATCTTCACCTACCTATAAAGGGCTTCCAAGAGGTTAAACCACCTCGACCGCAAACCCTTGGGATTTTTCTTGAGACCACCTCTCCTAGTTTCAAAATCATTTCACAATCCAAATCTCAACCAAATAAGAAAAACCCCATCACACCGTGGCTATTCGGAAATCAAAAGGAAATGATGGAATCACTGTGAGATTGAAAAAAATCCACACCAATGAAGAAAAGAAAACCATATACACAAATACATATACAATGCATTCATAAATCTCTTGAAAGTGGCAACAAGAAAATCATCATTTAATTTTCCATTGAATTAAATTAGGAGAAAATTGTAATTCCACATCACAAGAAAATAAGAATGAATTAACTAACTTAATCTAAGTTAATTTTACTTAGTTGGCTCAATTAATTTGAGGTGAGGGCATAACTTGAGTCATTTAGAGTGGTTCCTAAATTTTAGGAGTTTGGGTTGAACTTAATTTGAGTTGTAATAGTTTAATTAAGTTAAACCGAGTTAATGTTAGTTAAATTAGTTCAAAGTGTTGTAAGAACTAGTAGGAGCTCTGGCAGTGGGGTGTAGCATTAGTGTTTAACCATTTAACTAACAAATCATCCATAATTAACTCATGCATTCATGAAATTCTAGTTACCTAGTTGACATTGGAGTTCAAGGGTAGTTTACTATTAGTTCTATAATTGTCTGATTTGTACCAATGGTGCATTTAGTTAGAGAAAGACCTACAAGGATTGCACAAGTCTAATTGGTAATTTCCCTAATTCATAGGGGGCTAATTCCAAAGGAAATGAAGCAAGGAAATAAGATCTTGGTAGGAAACATAATTGGCTAAGTATTGGCCAAAGTCATATTGTGAGGCAATGAGATAGATTAAACTTGTGCATAAATTGTTCACGCTTGAATGAGAAATATATTTCTCCTCTATTTTCTTACTAATGAAATACAGATAGGAAGGGGCTTTGAGAAATTTATTTCTCCTTATATAAATCTCTGACCTTATGTGATTGAATGTTATCTCATGTTTATGTAGTGATTTCTCAATTGATTAATTATTTCCACTTATGACTAGAGTAGATTCAAGTATTTTGTTTTAACATATTACATAAGAAGTTTGAATCTATAACGAATATCTAAATGGTAACAGAGAAGGAAGAAAAATACAAGAGAAGATAATTTAATTTATTTTTTTTGCAGGAGGTTCAAATTACAAGATTAGCATTGTGGGTTTCCTTTGGGACCGAGAAAATGGCTTCCACCAGGCTTAGGCTTGAGTATGCTCTGGAACGAACCAAAATCTTTTTGGCATGAAATATATGTATGGAGGAAGTATTATATGATAGTGGGATATGATAATAAATAAATAAAAATGTAGGTTGAACCCCTAGAAGCTAATTTTCAGGATCTCACTCAGTGGAAGAAGGATGTAGCTAAAGCAACGAGGATCGTATTGGAGGGAGTTTGAGATAATATTATCTTGAATATCCATAGGAAATAAACTCCATTCACGTTGTTGAAAACACTCATCGACCTATTTGAGAACAACAACGATGACAAAATGCTAGCAGTAAAGGATAAGCTTTGTAGCATCAAAATGTAGAAGGTTCAATCAATTCCACAGTGCCTGAGAAAATTCACAATGTGTCGTGATGAACTTGGTTGGGTCATTATTATTGTTCCAAAATAATATATGGTATCTCTAGCTCTTTTGGGTCTTCCCAAGTGCTAGCATGGTTATTAGGACTTTGTGAATGGTAGAGAAAAACTATGAGTTTGGGATTGGTTAAGGTCTAATCTCATGCATGAAGAGATCAGGTCGAGTAATAGAGATGGAACTTAATCCTATGATGATGATGAGGAAAATTGTGCCTTGGATGGAAAGGAAGAGAAGGGGAGAGGGAAGAAATCCCAATCGAAAGGATATTATGGTCAGGCAGGAAAGAAGAAAGACTTGTCAAAGATTAAATGTTTTCACTATCACTAGTTGGTATATTGTGCCACAAGTTTCTGCATAAGAAGGCTGACAAGAAGCCCTTAGGAGGAGTGGCAGGTGAAGCTTTAGCTTCATAATTAGAGTTTTATTTCACACTCATTACATGCATGGTGACGTTAGTTATGGGTAGTGTATGGTATGTGGATAGTGGAGCCTCATTCAATATGACGTGCAGCAAAGAATTTTTCAGTGGCTTGGAGGAGAAGGTCTTCCAGATACACATTGAGATGGGATATGATGGAAGATAGAGCATGACCAATATTAGTAAAATGAATTTTAAGAGGGACTATAGTTCTCCTCTGACATTAAAAGATTTCATGTATGTTCATCCCTCTTTTGGCCCACTTTTTTGGAAGCTTTAGCTTTGGGATTCCCAACCTCCTCCACTTGAATACACCCCAGTAGAAGAGAAACCTCCTCTCTTTGAAGTTACATATGACCAGTTGAAGTCTTTGCACCCTATTACTCATTAATTCCCAAAGGGTCTGAAGTGCGTTCCTGCCACCAGCTCCCTACCCAACTAGTGCACCTCCAGGCCTCATCACACGAGTTAAGGCATCAAAGTTAATTATATACCACATTTAATTAGGATGATTTTGGATGATTATAAAAATTGTATTGAAAGTATCTCAATTAAGGGTTTTGAAATTCCTCTATCATCTAAAAGACAAGACCTAAGGAGCATAGTCACAAGGCAGAACATTCAACAATGGGAGGAGAGAACACAGGGAAATAATCAACTGACCCTGCAAGATACCCCTATCAAAAACAAACCTTTGATAGGGAACGTTGAGGTACCCCTAGGGAAATGGAATGAATAAAATATTGTAGATTGCATTAATTTTTACAACAACAAGTAGCTTTTCAGGTTCCCTAGGAACTTTGGAAATTTTATAAATATGAGAAATTTTCGAGACTTTGGGCATTAGACAGTTCCCCGGGGTAATGGCAAACAATCTCCCAACACCAGTGAGGGGTCAAACATGGAAAGTGATTCCGAGGAGAATGCCAATTGTCTCCTTTTTCTTCCCCCACCGATACAATATTGGTAACAACCCTTGGCTTTGATGGCTTAGTCCCCTTTTGGTATCTAAGGCCCCCTCCACAATATGCCTCGCCACCCTGAAAAGCACCTCTCGAAGTTTAACCCCAAAAAAGGAACCTCGGCTGACGATCATATCAACAATCTTTACCTAGCCTTAAAAATTATGAGAGTGCAACATGATGACATACCTTGCCATCTCTTCCCTCACACTTTCGCGAGTAAAGTCGTGGCCTAATATCCCTTCCTACCCGTGGCATACATTCGAAGTTGGGAAGAATTCTGGAAGACATTTCTCGATAATCTTTCGGAAGATAAGACGCTTTCCACGCTCTTGACTCAACTGAGCACATTAAAGTGTCATAAGAAGGAAAAGGTGAATCATTTCAACTAGCGATTCACCACCATCTTGAAGAAATTTTAGATGGACATAACTATGGAAAATTCTATTACTGTCCACTATTACACTAGGGCCCTCCCACAGGATATTGCTATGTTTGTCAAACATGAAGCTAAAGCCACCTTAGTGGAGAAATTCACAACAACTCTTGTGCTAGAGAAATATCTTCTATCAATAGGCATCCATCAACATGATTCCCGAGAGGAAACTAATTTGTCAGGTAAGAAAACTCATGCCTCGACCAGCATGTCTACTGACAAAGACAAGGATTCTTTTGGTCTTGAGGGGTTAGAAAAATCCTTGAAACAATTGACGATTGAGGTTTCTAAGTTGGAAATAAATACTAATGAGTCCTCCTTGGGGAGTAAATCAGCCAAACCTTTCTTTTGAAAGATCAATAATCCACCCATGAAGTCATCTCAATGTTCCAATACAAATTTCGATGTGGAAGAGCTAGGAAAAGACATTTTTTTACACTTTCTAGCAAGCCTCTAATTCCGAGAAGACCTACCCGCAATGGCTCCACAACATTAATCTTGTTTTGACCCAACCCTTGGAAGATCAAGCCATAGAGGAAGGTGAGGAAGAGTCAAATGACTTAGAAGAGGAAGCCACACCTCCCAATGAGGATGTTCCTTTTACTCTTCTAACATTTGAATTCATCCCCGGGGGTTAGGTATAATCCATTCAAGAACCTAATGTAGGAGACCCTCCTCCCACTAAATATCTAAAGGCTTACAACCTTAGGAAAAAAGGAGAAGTATTGGACTCTAATGTAGAAGAAAATAAAAGGAATTTATTGAGGAGAATCCTTCCCCCTAAAAGCCCAAAAAAAACATCCACCCCCCTCTCCTAAGGTTTCATCTGGCCAAAGCCCAAAGGATGCCTTGTCAATTGGTAAAGGAAACATATCCACGTCCAGAATCTCAACCAAAACCACCCCATCCCCGTATATCCCTAGAAGGCACCACAGTCGTGGACTTGGGATATAATATCACTAAAGATATGAAGAAGGCGTAAGCAAAGGTTTCACTCTATGAGCTTGCCAAGATAGCTAGCCAACACAAGCTAATTTTCAAAGCCTTGACAACCTCATCACCAACCAACAAGATTACCTCTTCGCCAAAAGCTAACTCTCGCAGCCAATCTCAGGACTTGATCGAGCTCCAAGCTACTGTTAATTCCGTAAATGAAAACTCAAGCGGCTCAACTCCCTTATTCCTATTAAGTTTTGAAATCTTCAACTACAATGTGCTTAATTCTCTTGTCAACACTGGCATGCCAACCAATGTCATTCCCTGGAAAATATGCAAAAAATTAAACATTTAACCCATGAAGATAGATGTGAAGATCATTCAATGAGATAGGTCTGAGGTCTGGACTGTTGGCAGACTCAACAATGTGTTGATTAGGATGTCTTCTGACTCCAGGGTACAGGAGTGCATCAACATCATTATGTTTGAAATCATAGAACCATATGGGCTAGTGCTAAGCAGCGAATAGTCGACTAAACCTCAGGTGTATTTTTCCAGATATTAGTCCCACTTGTGGTTGAAATACAAAGGAAAGAACATTCAAATTAGGGCTAAAAATGAACCTTTCATGAAACATATTGTCATAGACCTTGAAGGTTTCAATGAGCTGATTAATTTTCCTTAAGAGGAACTGGGAGTGTGTTTTATTGAAGCAATAATGGGCTACTACCAATACGAGAGATCAACCATCTCACCTGACACCCAACTAGGACTACCATCACACCCCCCAGCTGATGCAAATGAAATATGTACATTAGATGCAAATAATCGACACACACACATGCTTAGCAATGAAATCTCGACACTCCATTGTGATGGGCCCAAGACTCACAATGGATCTGGAGGAGCATGCATCCTTGTGGACCCCCAAAAAAATATTTTTTCAACTTTTCGTGGGTTATAATTGCAATGCCCCAATAACACCACAAAAGATGAAGTGTTGATTCTCAATCTCAAGAAGGCTATTGACCTGAAATAAGAATGTTTGAAGGTGATTGGTGACTATAAAATAATTACAAGACTAGCATGAAACACAATTCATTGCCTTCCACCACAACTAAAGAATTATAAGCAAGAGGTATGGTGTTTGATCGGTACTTTTAAATATTTCAATATTAATTTTGTTCCTATATTCAATAACATTGTTGTCAATACTTTGGGAGATGCTGCAACCAGGTTTACACCTCTCAGGGCTGGATTTTCAATTGAAATTTCTTATAAACCTGTTGTCCCCGATAATGTAACCAGCTTACTCATTTTCAATGATGACCAATAGATATTGGATTTGATGGCGAACATAGAGGTGTTTAAACACAGAGAAATCGAAGAGGAGGAACATTAAAGGTCCTTGCAAGATGAGACAAACGAGCATAATGGAAACCGCATACTGAAAGGAGTGGTCACACTAGAAATATTATTTGATCTTCAAAACCATTTCTAAGGCCCACCAAACATGAAAGCACAAAGCTCCATGATTTTTGACAAGAAAATTAATCTCAGGATTGAGGCCATGCCCAAATTCATGAAACTAGGTGTGGGATGCTCCCCGGAGGAAAGGCATTTACTCATCAACTTATTAAAGAAGTATCATGGCATCCTTACCTACACATATAATTATTTAAATACTTATGACACATGGATCATTCAACATGCTATTCCCATGAAATAAGCAGTCAAACCATTTCAGAAGAACTTGAGGAAAGTGCATCCCACATTGGAACCCCTCATCCAAATGGAGCTCAAGAAGTTTTTGGATTCACGTATTATCTTTAAATTCATGCATTCTACGTGGGTTTCAAAACTTATTTTCGTAGGGAAAAAATACAGTGAGATCTGTTTGTGCATCAATTTTCGAAATTTCAATTAGGTGTCAAACAAAGAAAACTACCCAATTCTATCCACGGAACAAATTATCATAATGGTTTCCTAGCTGGAAATGTTTTCCCTAGTCGACGATTACTCCAGGTACAACTAAGTGCTGGTGGCCAAACTAAACCAGCTAAAGAAAACATTCAGGATGAAGTGTGGGTCATTCACATTCCAATGTATGACTTTTGGGTTTATCAATGCCGGAGCAACATTTCAAAACACAATGGAATTTTCTTTTAGATGGTTAATGGGTCTGACAATGGTCGTTTATTTAGATGATGCCATACTATTTTTGAATAAGAGATCTAAACACCTTCTTAACCTCAAGCAAATATTTGAGAGGTGTCGAAAGTATGGGATTTCGCTTAACCCCAAGAAGAGAATATTCATGCTTTCAGAAGGCATTTTTCTTAGGCGTATCATCACCAAGGACGGAATCACTGTCAATCCTAGTCGTATGTAAGCTATAGCGCAAATTCCTCTCCCCAACGGAAGAAAAAGGTTTGCAATCTCTCCTTGGTAATAACAATTTCCTTCACAAGTTTATTTCATATTTTTCCCAGATTGTTAAGCCCTTGCAGAACATGATAAAGAAGGATTCAGTGCTTAAATGAAATTGATAATAAAAGGAAGTGTTCGATCATATCCATAAATATATTGGTGAAGCTCCCTCCCTCTATAGCCATAATTTCAGCAAGTATTTCATCCTATACACTTTCACCTCAGATTCATCCTTAGCCACCATTATTACGATGAAATATAGAAACAATGATGAGCGTCCCATATCATTTATGACCATGGATCTGTAAGGGACATAACTCAAATACCCTAACATAGATAAGTATTCGTATCTAGTTTACAAACTGGTGAAACATTTTAGACCATACATTCTAAATAATTGCATCGCAGGTTGTGCATCACCCTGCTATAAGGTGACTTTTCATTCAACAAGAGTTGAGAGAGAGAAGGGACAACTAGATGACTTTCCACCAAGAATATGATTTGGAGTTGAAGCTTGCACACTTGGTCAAAGGGCATAGACTATGTAAACTGACTACTGAAGCCGTAAACCAACAAAAATAAGAGTCAAAAGGTTGATATCATGGGATTGAAATGTATTATAATGAACTCCTCATCACTCATGACCCCTCACCATGGTACTTCGGCCTGAAGCAACTTCTATGGTAAGGGAATTTACCTCCTACCTTATCTTTGAAGCAGAAAATGATAGTGAGGCTGAAACACGCATGCTAGCAAATGGTACAAGGTAATATATTTTGTAAACACCATCACGACATGTTACTCAGTTTTTTGGAATATGACAGATCCCAACAAGTGTTGAAGGAGTTACATGATGGACTTACAGGGGGTCACTATGCCAGCACCACCTCTTCCCATAAGGCCATGACGGAAGGATTCTACTGGCCCATGCTTTTCAAATATGTGCATCCTTATCCTTGGATGTGTCCCATCTATCAAAAGCATGAAGGAAGACAAACTTGACCAACTGCTCCCCTCTAGTATGCGTTTTCTAGGTAGTGACTCTGTCGAGGGATTATTCTGGCAACGTGCCAGTAGAGCAACACTAGAGATCTGTAACCACTCTAGCAAAAATTCTTAATTTGTATATCATTATTCAACTCCTCCACGTCAAGCCAACACGTAATCTATCTGTTACACTAAAATTTGTCACCATGACTATTTGCAGTCAGTATGGCTCCATGAATAACCATATTGTCCTCCTTGGCAAGTGTCATACCTATGCTCCTCATGTCAAACTCCAAAAAAGAGAGAAATCATTTAAAAATCAATATAACTCTGGTTCCACAGTTTCCTCTTACCTGCGTGTATGCACCTCAAGTTCATAATACCTGCGTACTTGTACGCTCTGTCTGTAAAGGGGTGGGTGCGTACCCCTGTAAAAGTCAAAAGGCACAAGTTTTACTTCAAAAAACTTACTTGTGGTCGATTCTAGAGCATTCTAGAAGATGGTTTGATGTGGATTGAGCGCCTCCAGATGGTTCATGCATCCCAATGAAAGAGGAACTTATCCCATGAAGAGGGGAGCTATCCCTTTGAAAGAGGGGCTTATCCCATTGATGGTGGACCCATTTAACTTCCTCCAAAGCATTATAAATACAAGCATTGGGCCAGAGGGAGGGGAGGTTGAAAGCTAAACATTCTTAAGGGTAGATGCTGTTGAAATTAGGACTCCCTTATAGAGCTTGAGAGGAGAGATCCCAATCCTTTCTTAGCTTCATTTGGAAGTGGGTGAGCTGATCAAAGTAGAGGAGAACTCTTGCTGGACCCTAGGATGGACCTGCACAACACCAAGGCACTGGTTGTAATGGTTTCTTTTGTTTCCAATTAATACAATTAAGTTCTTTTTTCTCAACAAGTTGTTATATATAATTTGTTTCATAAACTCCTTGGTCTTTATGATGAATATGTTTTATTATATGAGTTATTCAGGTGCTATGTAATCGTTTGCTTGTTAGTGAATTCAGGCTTCAAGGAGAAGGAGCTCATCTGGATCGAAGAGGCTTGACTACTACAAATAGCGTTGGACTAGAGGTAAGCCTTAAACACCTCGTTGCTTTTATTTTAAATGCATATTTAGGGAAAGATAGTGCTTGATTGTTTTGTTTGACACTAGAAAAGCCTTGTTTTCTAGGGAGGTCGGTTTTGTCTGCAAAATTGACTCTTTCCGCATGACAAAATGGCGACTCTGCTGGGGAATCCATGGATTTGATTGATTTCTATTTTGATTGATACTTTGATTTGAGAAACGTTGATTTCTTTCTAGTTTTTTACTGATTGACTGTGAATTTGGGTTGAATAGCTTAGGGTGAGTTAGTTTTTTATTTTTCTTGTTTTTGAGAGCAGTACGCACCCTCTGTGTTAAGTACAGTGCGTACCTATATGCACTTCTGCTTTGTACACAGAGCATGGCCGCACTTGTGCAAACAGGCTGCCTGCGTACCCTGTCAAAAGTTTAGAAAATTTTAATTTTTTCCTTTTTACCTATTAGATTTTGTTTATAGTTTATTTATTGCTGCCCAGACCCACTGGTTACCTGTCAGAAGTTTTCATCTAAGCTTGTTTCATTAGCATCAAGGGTTTTAGTGAAGTTCATAGAAATTCTAGTCCTAGGTTTGATTTTTGTATTGGCCTTGTAGTGACTCTGGCTTTAGAAGTTGTAAAAACCTTGGATATCCCTAGTCTTTTCAGTCTTCTTAGGAGTTAGACCTTTCATAAAATCCACCTTTGTTTGAGAAACCTACCGTTGTGTTGTCTCTTTGCGGAATTTCGAGAAGGCTTGTTTGTTAAGCTGTGAATTTCATTCTTAAGAAAAAGAACAAAAGCTTTTTATTTTTGTTTTTGACTGGTTTATGATTCTGCATGAATTAGTCCTTGGTTGAATTGTAACTGAGTAAAACAACCTGGAATTATATTTTGTAGGCTTTTACCTCATTAGATTTGCTTTTAGGTAAATTTCTCTTAGATTTTCATAGATCTTAAAATTGATTTTTGTTAAGTAGTTTAACATGCTTTGTTAAAATACGAAAAATACAAAATCTCTTTTGAAGAAAGTTTGTTTTAGTAGTCTTTGAAGTCTTTGAAAAGAGAAAGGAAATTTTCGTGAAATAATTAGTGGTCTTGCGTTGTGTGCTTTGAAAAAGATAAAGATATTTTTTCTTTGATTTTCATTGCTAAGAACATTGTCTTTATAAATTTTGCATTCTCCAACTCTCTTAGCTAGGGAATTCATTGAAAAGGAAAGATTGTTTTTTCATCCTAGCTGCATCTTTTTAGTGGATTTGAGTCGAGTCTACACATCATAAGTTTCATCTCTGCTACCTTTTGTCCTAAAGAAAAGACATAAAAAATAACGCTTAAAGTAAAATTCACTTAGTAACTTTTTATTTACTAGGGCTCTGATACACCAACATAGATCAGGCTAGTGTCTTGGAGTAGGAGAGTAATTAACTCTCCAAGACAATAAAAAAAAACAAGTAGCTTATCTTGCGGTAGGATAAATCCAATTGTTACATTCATGCTATGGGAAAGCTCCTTTTAAAGGAGAAGCACGAGATCGTGTCCGAACCAGTGAGGGAATCAATCCTCCTTCATTGGGAACGATGCCAGATATGCACGTACTACAAACAGTAAACCTCAGATTAACCATTGTCGAGGAGCCTGGGGTCACTTGTCGGTAAACCTTGGATTATTGTCATGGAGTCAGCAAGGGGATTGAGCTTGTTACTCTGCCCTTGCGTGCGTATCGGATCATAGACTGTTCCCCCAGGTATATTTGTTGCTGTTGGTGACCTTAGTGACTATTATCTTTAGGATTCTTCCTAAGGTGACGGTGGAGGGAAGATCCCACTGTACCTGGAGCAGACGTCGGCTAGACTCACTTGTTTTTTCTGGGGGGTTCACTTCACTCGAGACGGTTAAAGTTGATGAACTTGGTCCAGTCTATTCATTAAGCAGGTTGTCGGGGTAACTGTTCCACCCGCCATTTCTGTATTGAATTCTACGATGTTGGATTTCATCACCAACTAGTGTTTTCGGTCCAGAAAGTTACTGTTTGTGTGTGGTTTGACGCCCTAGATTCTTTAGGCGTGTGATTCAAATTTGTTTGGTTCTTTAAAGACTTTAGGCAGTTTGCTTCGAGATTTTACTTTGTTTGCATGTGCAGCAATTAAAAGTTTTAACTGTGGCTGAATTACCGAGACAGTCCCGTAGACTTCGAGGCCAGTCTCCTGAGGTTGTAACCGTGGCTGATTTGTTGAGGAAGTCCCATTGACTTTGGGGCAAACCTCCTGAAGATGTCCCGGGCCATTACAAAGGTTTGAAAGTCCTCGTAACTCCTAATGGTTGTAATGTAGGGTCACCTGAAGAAGGAGAGTCTTCATTGGTTGTTCATCCTGATTACCAAACTCTAGAAACAGGTTATAATCCTGAAGCTATTTCAGTTTCCGAACTTCTGGTAGCTTTTCATCTACTAGTGATATAGGCGAAGAACCTGAGATATCTGAACCTGTTACTCCAACATCGGGGTTAGTCTCTCCAACTTCTAGTGCTCCTAATTCACCTAGGGTAGAAAGAGTAATTACCGAAAATCTTCCTTATGGTTTGATAGCTATTGAAGAACTTGCTCCGGAAGAAGAAATAGGCATCCCTATCCCTAAAAATCAACCTACTATTGATCTAAGGGAGCGTGAATCAATTTTTTACAGTCCACCTAGAAGTACTACTTGGTATCTTTCTTTAACTAATTATTTGGACAACTCAGGGTTAAGATTTTCACCACCTCGTGCTCCTTATCCACCTAGGGGTTTTTATACTCCCGTAAATATGTCAGGTCAGTCGTCCATGTTTACTCAATTGCCTGAATCTTTTTTGTACGGCAGTCCTTCTGTTCCCTCTGGGTATCAGTCACCTGCTGGTACTTTTTCGGGAGCATCTCCTCAACCCATTGAACAAAGGATATTCACTGGAAGTAATGGTGCGAAGCCGTTGAGTGTAGAAGACATTCTTATGATGTCAGATTCTATTCCCAATTCTCAACCTCAAGGTGGCCAGTTACCGCCTGGGGGGCAACCTCAATTAACGCCTGGGGGGCAACCTCAAGGAAAATACGTGCCTACGGTACATTACATTCCTCAAGGTCAACCCCAAACTCAATATGTACCCCAAGGTCAACCCCAGTATCAATTTATACCTCAAGGTCAACCCCAGTATCAGTACATACCTCAAGGGTATTTACCCCAAGGTCAGTACTCGAACCAAGGTTTCCAACCACCCCAAGGTAAATCTTACGTTCAAGGAACGGGAAATGTACCTTTCGATTATCAATCCTACCCTCAACCCGGTTTTGGATCTCAATATTCTCAACCTGTTATGGGTCAGTACCCCAGAATGAACATAGTGTGGGATCCATCGCAAATTCAACAAGTGTTGCAGCCAAATGTACAGTTGTCATCTCAAACTGGACAACCCTTAGTTTCTGGTTCACCCCAGCAACCAGTCCAGTCTAATATTCAAACTTCTGTACCTTCGGTAGTTTCTCAGTCTGGGCCTATTTCGCCTCATACTCCATCTCAAACGACTTCTGCAACTGCTGCAACATCTGTTCAATCTACCCCACTTACTTCTGGAGTATCGACAGCTCCGGTTTCTACTGTTCCTGTATCTACTCCTCAGACATATTTACCATCGTCTGGATCCACGATTCAAACTACGGTTCAGATGCCTGTAGAACAACCTGGTTTAAGTACGGTTGTCACAAGTCAACCACAATTCACGTATCAACCGTACCAGGGACAGTACCAATTCGGTCCTGCTGTCCAGCAGCCAGTTTACCAGTATCAACCGTATCCTGGGTACACTTATCAACAACCACAGCAACCCCAGTATGGTCCGGTTAATCCTGGTTTTCCAGGAGGATACAATATCCCGAACGCGATTCCCATTCCTAGTTATCCTGGATATCCTCCTCCTGGGGCTGGTATAATGACTCAGAGTTTTAGGGATCCTAATCAGCAGCTACCGTTTATCGCAACTTTGGACTTACCAGACTTGTCACGCCTAACAAACGATCCAATTATTTATCTTCAGTTTTGGCCGCCAATGCCAAATAAGTTGCCCAGTGACATTCCCAAGTTCAAAGGTAAGTCTGGAGAGGACCCGTCGAATCATGTGATGACTTACCACCTCTGGTGTGCCTCTAATTCCATCTCGGATGATTCGATCCGCTTACGTCTTTTCCAGCGCACTCTCATTTGTCTTGCGGCCAAGTGGTATATTGAGTTACCACGGTCCTCTTTTTATAATTTTAGCCAGTTAGATACGTCATTTTTAACTCATTTTCAGTTGCCAGTCGGATATGATAATGGCACGGAGTTACTAACTTCATTAAATCAATCGACGTCCACTTATATTTCCGATCATATTCATGAATGGAGACGTCGAAGGCGGTTAGTGAAAGTTTTTATCCCGGACCAGATCTTAGCTCAATGGTTTGTTAAATCATTGTTACCGAAGATTACTGAAGACGTAGCTAAGGCCGGAGTAGTTACTGAGGAGCAAGTAATTTCTCAAGCGCAGTACCTTGACTTAGTTTATACTCAGTCAAGTACGTTACACGAAAAGATCCCCGATCTTCCCAAGTCAAATCAAATTGTTGCAGCTCCGTCAGGATCTCATGCTGCTGATGGCATGATTGGTACGGTGAACACTAAAAGTAAGAAGAAATCCTCAAAGAATTCTTCTCCTATTATAACCTTACCAGACTCCCCGACAAGAGATTCTTCTGCAGAGGTTTCCGCCGATATTCACGCTGTAGAATCATCTACCGCTAAATCAAAATCCGGTGGGAAGAAGAAAGGGAAGAAGAAGAATAAAGCAGAAAAGACTCCAAAGGAGAAAACTGAAAAGGCGGAATCCAGTGATGAAAAACGCAAGCCTCATTATCCATGTCTTATTTGTGAAGAGGAACACTTTACAAGAGACTGCCCTCATCGAGCGAAGGTTGCGAAAATCGTCAAAGGTTCCCAAACTCCTGTTGTCTTGAAGGATCCATTTCCAAAAGATAGCAAGATGATAGGTTCTTCCTTGAGTGCCAATGAAGAACCCATATTGATGATGTCCCATGTAAGGATTGCGACTCGATCGCAAGATTATGGTAGTAAAAGTCCTATTGATGGCAAAGAAGCAGAATCTTCTCATTCTAATCCATCAACCTCAGCTCCCGGTTCCGATCCACTACAGATCGAGAAGCCTAATCCAGACTTAGTAATCAAACCGCCCGTCAAGGGTATACTTCGAAAGTCTGCTTTCAATCCACATGTGAGAGCGGCCTAGAATTATAACATTGTTGAGGACTTAGTTGTTTCACCCTCAGCAACGTCGGCTTTGGAAGTGCTGCAATCATGCCCAGCACAGCGAAAATAACTTTTGTTGGCTATAGGAGTTGTTGATGTTCAGGACCCGAACCTAATAATCTTTGATCTAGAAAATAGTACACCACGTTTGCCTCATCAGATGGCTTTCCAGATCTAAGTGATAGTCAAAAACAGGCCTATTCATCGGACTGTAATTGATGAGGGAGCTTCAACGTGTATTATGCCGATACAGTGTTGGAGATCGCTTGGTTCTCCTTCACTAAATCAATCCCCGACAATTCTTAAGGCCTTTGATGGTCGTGGGTTTCATCCTTTCGGCATTCTACAGGATTTGCCTATAGGGGTTGAAGGAAAAACCGTTAGTTTAGATGTGGAGGTGGTTGATGCCCCTCTAGACTACAACCTTCTCTTGGGTCGAAGTTGGTCTTACGCTATGACAGCGGTCGTTTCATCGGTCTTCCGAGTAATAAAGTTCCCACATAATGGAAAAATTGTAACAATAGACCAGCTGGCTTACTTTTCATCCGACCCAGCCTCTTCAGAGAGTATTCAGTATGTCGGTAAAACAACTATCCCATATAAGGATGTTGGAGTAGGATTAGTTAAAGATGTCGGTTTACTGGGAACTTTTCCTTTTCCTCCAATCAATGCATCATCTTCATTTGCAACCATTCATATGATTACATCAGACACTATTTATTATGACGATGTTTGGATCGTTCCTTCTGAATCTAAAATAGACTCATTTGGTAATTTTATGCCTTTGAGTCCGTATGAAATTGCCTATGAAGCCGTGCAATCTTTTACCGACCCGTGTTCAACCAAAATCGACCAAATGAATGTGGTCCGTGAGGAATCACTTTTCACATCAACCTCGGAGTTAATAGCATTTCCTAAAGTTGTTTCATCTGACGAGCAACTTCGTGAAGTCCTGTGTGTAGACGATTTACCATGGGACGATCTCCATCATAGATCTTCGTTTTTACCCGAGGATGATCATTTTGAAAATGATTTCTCATCAATTTTTACAGCTGAATATGTCAAGGAAGCTCAGAATCCCATGAAACATCCTAATTCAAAGCTGAATTTGGGAAACATCTCTCGAACTATTCCCATTGACATTTCGGTTAAGCCTGGAATTGTTGAGAACATTCATATAGGTGCCTCATGTATAGATGACGAAATTCAGACATACAAGGCCCTATTTCAAGAATTCCGCGACGTGTTTGCCTGGTCCTATGAGGAAATGCCAGGAATTGATGCCGCGATTGTTGTTCATGAGATCAAGACTTACCCGGATGCTAAACCCGTCCGGCAACGTTTGCATCAGATTCACCCACGAAAAGCGGCTACAATTAAAGCAGAAGTTGAAAAACTATTGAAAGCAGGTTTCATTTATCTGATCCCGTTAACGGATTGGGTATCAAATATTGTTTCGGTTAACAAAAAATAGGGAACAATAAGAATATGCATCGACTATAGGGACATTAATCGAGCTTGTCGAAAGGACAACTACCCAACTCCCTATATCGATCAAATCATTGATGATTGTGCCGACAGCGTAATATTTTCCTTTATGGATGGTTTTTCTGGATACAATCAAATCAATATTCTACCTGCCGATCAACCGAAAACAACTTTCTTTTGTCCATGGGGGAGATTTTCTTATTGTAAATTACCTTTTGGGCTCAAGAATTCCGGAGCAACTTTTCAAAGGGCGATGTCTTATGCGTTTCATGACATCAAACACATTGTGCAACCGTATCTCGATGATTTTCCTGCTCATTCGTTACATCGAGCTGATCACCTTGTCCATTTACGAGCAATCTTCATGAGGTGTAGGCATTATCATATTCGGTTGAACCCACACAAATGTGTCTTCTGTATAGAAGCAGGACGATTGCTAGGATTTGTAGTTTCAAAAGCCGGCATTCGCATCGATCCCTCGAAGGTAGAAGCTATCATCAAATTGCCTCCTCCTTCGAGTCTTCGCCAACTCCAAAGTTTGCAGGGGAAAGCAAACTTTTTACGACGATTCATTCCTAACTATGCCGAGGTTACAAAGGGGTTTACACGGTTGTTGAAACAGAACGCTCAATTCTCTTGGGATGAGATAGCTCAGAAATCTTTTGATGCACTCAAACACGCGTTGACCCATGCACCGTTGTTGCATCCTCCCAACTACAACCAGGATTACTTTTTGTATCTTGTCGCCTCCCATTCCACCATTGGAATGGTCTTAGTTCAGGAAGATGAATTCGGAACGGAACATGTGATATATTACCTTAGTCAAACGTTAAATCCCACTGAGCTAAAATACTCACATGTGGAGAAATTGGCATTGGCAGCCGTTCAAGCTGTCCAACGTTTTCGTCACTACATTTTACTACGTAAAACTACAGTCATTTTGGATTGCAACCCTATGATCTACATTTTGACCAAACAATTTCTAGGGGGAAAGTACTCTAAATGGATTGTTATCCTGCAGGAGTTCGACTTGGAGTTTGAGAAATCTAAGTCTAAGAAATCTTTATTTTTTGCAGAGTTAATGTGTGACTTCTCGCGTGCTGACACGGAAACTGTGGCAGAGGAGCCCATTGCAGACGAATCTTTGTTTCTAATCAGCACTTTAGATCCGTGGTATGGAGATATCATCGTCTATCTCCAGACCCAATCCTTTCGGCCCGAAGTTTCAAAGTCAGAACGTCGGAAAATTCGATTCCAGTCCCAACAGTACAAAATTATTGGAGATACTCTTTATCGTCGTGGGGCAGACTCTATTTTTTGACGTTGCTTAACTCACGAAGAGGCTGAAAGGGTTCTAAATGACTGTCACTCTGGAGCGTGTGGCGGTCATATGTCTGGGTATGCCACAGCCCAAAAGATATTGCGTGCTGACTACTTCTGGCCGTCCTTGTTTAAAGATTGTATTATTGCGGTCCGAAAATGCCACAACTGTTAAGTGTTTGATCGAAAGATGCACGCTCCACCTGCTCCTCTCCACCCTATAATTGCCGTTGGTCCTTTTGCCAAATGGGGTATCGATTTTATTACATGTAACCCTCACTCGGCCGGGGGGCATGCGTATATCATCCTTGCGGTAGATTATTTTACTAAGTGGGCCGAGGAGATGCCTACATTCGAGGCAGACGGCAAGACAGTTGCAATTTTCGTGTTCAATCATATAATTGCTAGGTTTGGTGTTCCACAAGCGATAATCACTGACCATGGGCACCATTTTTGAAACGTTATGATGAAAGAACTTACAGGCCAACTTGGTTTGCATCACGATAGTTCAACTCCTTATTATCCACAAGCGAATGGTCTGGTTAAGTCCATCAACAAAGTTTTAGTTATCATGATCTAACGAATCATTGGTATTCATTGGTCAAATTGGCACAACATGTTATTTTCAGCACTTTGGGCGTACCGAACCTCAGTGAAAACATCAACAGGGTTCACTCCTTTCCAACTAGTTTATGGTTTGGAAGCTGTGCTACCCATTGAATGCGAAATATCGTCACTGCAAACGGCCATCGAGTTACTTCCAACTACTTCTAAAGAGGAAAAGTGTTTATTATACTTAGCTCAGTTAGATGAGAATCGAAGTGATGCTGCATTGGCGATCGAGACTCACGCAAAACGTATGAAAGCTCAGTATGATCGAAATGTGACCCCTCGAAATTTTTCGGAAGGAGACCTAGTGTTATTATATGATCAAGCTAATGATAAATTAGGTGTTGGAAAATTCGTTCCTATGTGGCATGGGCCCTATATTTTCAAGCGAAAGCTAGCAAAAGGGGCCTATGAGTTGGTAGACTTTGATGGGGACTCTTTAGGTAAGCCCAGAAATGGTCTTTACTTGAAGAGGTATTATGCTTAAAAGATGGGTATGGAGATTTTTAGTTAGGATAGTTTTTCTTTCTAGGTGGTGTGTTTGTTAGTTTAGACAGTGTGCTTAGCTTAGAGAGTGTGTTTTTCGTCATTATTCTAGCTTATCTTGGTTTTACTCTTGACATTGCAGATGTCGATGCCTCTCCAAACATACATTGGTTTCGCTGATGGTGTTTGTCGTAGTACACAGAATATCTCTTCTGCAGCTTGGGTTATCTATTCGCCCTCTGAAGAGTTAGTTTCTATGCATGGGGTAAGCCTCGGTCAAACAATGAACAACATTGTCGAGTACAGTGCAGTGATTGAGTTATTGTTTGAATCTATTTCATTTGGGATTCAGAGTTTGATAGTGAGGTTAGATTCTGAACTCGTTGTATTACAACTTAATAGAGTGTATGCCATTAGAAATCGAGTGTTATTAAGGTTATTTTTGAGAGTGCGTCTCTTGGAACATGAGTTTGATTACATTGAATATCAACATATTCCAAGGTCTTTAAATACATTAGTAGATGCAATTGCTTCTCGAATGTTAAATAGACATTTGCAATAATCATACATGTAAATTTAAAACCATTCCATAACATGATTTACAAGATAAGCCGATAATAATGATATATATATATATATATATATATATAGGAGTGTGTCAAAAATACATCGTCTTCGGTCATAGGTTGAAAAACACCTTATGATTGGCAAAACTGATAAGTACAAAAAACCAAAATGTCACATGTGTCTACAAAACGACCATCCAATCACTGGTGATGATCTCTATATGACATCACTGCACGGGCCACCCTACACAAGAACCTCCTAAAAGGTCCTGACACCCCGACTACATAGCGCTGAAGCCGGATTGGAATGTCATCTATGGTAGTCTCTGGTATATCTGCTGTAAGACGCTCCAGGTCACTTTCCAACTCAGCCAAAGTCTCTATGGCCTCGTCCTGTGGGGTTGGTGCCGCTGCAACTGGTAGTCTCCTCTCATAAGGCCGGATATTGGCTGGACATCGTGGGCCTACATCTGCATTTTGAAAATTATTACTATCAGTTTTGAGACGATATAAAACAAACAAAAAAATAGATAGTTTAAAAAACTTGTGGAAAATGAAGTTACCTGTGTCATCCCATTGTTCTCCCGGTGGAAGAACCATGTCCGGATCTCCACGAAAATCAACTCCGGCATAAGGAAAATCCTGTATAGAAAAGACCTGGTCTTCTAACCAGCGAAAGTACTCCAGAGTAAATCGGACAACCTCTGTTCCCTCATCAGGATGACGGGCCATAACCGCAACCCATCGCATCAATTTGGGCTCTTGGGGAAGCCCAGCCTCAACAGTGAGTTGATGTGGGATCAGTGTCGGAACCCTCTCTAAGCAAAAACTCACAACTAAAGCCCCATAACCAAAGGTCTAGCTGTCTGTTTTTGGCTCTAGTCAGTTGGGCTTTTACATTGGCCAACACAACATGACACAAGTTGAAAATGGTACCTCGATAGCAATCAATCGCCATCCGCATCTGGGATCCAGTGGCAATGTGTAAAGAGGCAGCCCCGCAAAGTCTGGTAACTATAAAGGCAATCACCATAAGTTCAGGACGGGATATAGTTTTGATCTCTATCCCCTTCTCCTGATTCTGAGTGTTACACCACTCTAGTCGGAGACTAGCGATAGACTGGCCACCTGCCCTAGTCACGAACAGAGTCAAGTGTTCGCCTCTCTTGGGCAAACCAGTGAGAAAGTAGATATCTGATAGCTCCATCTCAAGCTGGTGCCCTCCAATATAAAAACACTGGTCCTGAACGTTCCATCTTTCTACCAGCCACTGTAGGAAGCTCACTTGGGCCCTCACGCCAGGTATGGCCCAGCATTTATAAAGGTCGCATGCCTTCAAAGCATCAATTGACGGTTGATGATTAATGGCAGCCAAATCAACATCTGTGTGCTCTCTCTCGCGCCAATGAAGCATGGTGAACAATCTACACACCATAAAACATCCATTAGATTCCATGAAATCAAAAAAATTTGGTCCATTTTCGAGAATTTGGGGTTTAAAAACTCGTTGCGCGGGGTACGCACCCCGCCTTTAAGAACAGAGCATGGGTACGCAGGGTCCTTGAAGGCAGGGTGCGTGCCCTTGACATTTTTCCAACTGAGAAAATGTCAGGGTACGCGGGTCCCTAGTGTGGTGCCTGCGTACCCCGAGAGGCGGTCTTTGAAACCCCAAAACCTCCTAAAAATGAAATCTGGGGCCTTAAAAAGAATTCTAAATGGATGAAATTGAAGAGGAGGATGTTGTATATTACCTGGAAGAGATGGCGTTCGATTTTGACGGTCGGATTCTCCACAATGTCCATGGGAAGTTTCTTGCCAAAAGCCCTTTTTCTCTCCTCAAAAGTAAAATGGTAAAAATGAATTGGTAAAAGCCTTTTTTATAGGTTTTTTGGGTAAATAAATGGTAAATTTGTTTATTTTTCACCATGAAAAGGTATTTTTCAAAGTATTTTTATCTATCTTCAACAGGTATGAGTAATGTGTTGGTTTTTGTGCAGGATAAAGGATTTTCAGGGAAAATTGTCATTTTTTACAAACAAAAACATCAGAGTCATCTTTAAGCTCTTTTCTGACTCCTAAAACATGAAAAGATTACCGAGCGTTTCTTTTACACTCTTTAAAACGGAATTAAAAGACGGTCCTCTTATAGCCCTTTTTTAACCGTAAAAACATGAAAAGATTGCCGGATTTTTGTCGTTTCAAATTCGATATTGGAAATAAAACGACGTGTCCTTGATCGCTTTTTACTTTTCAGATCAGAGACACTAATCATGAAAGTACTCCTTGGTCGTAAAGATCAAGCGGTTCTCTCAAGTATTATTTTATACTTTTTCGTGCTTGGGAGACACAAATTTACGAAAAAGGTCAACCCTGGAGTCTTCTTAAGTTTTTTAGACTCTCTAAAATTGAAAAACGTCGAGTTTCTCCTATATTGGACTCGTTAAAATTTCACAGTAAAGGACATGTTCGATTACAAACAGGAACGAACCACTCCTTCTTAGTGTTCGAATCTAAACTAAGTTGGACTCATCCGAAGGATGAGCTTATAATCAAGCAAATGTTATCCTCCTCAAGCTTGTAAAAAATAAAGAGGTACTTGCCAGAAATGGTGGGGGAAAAGAGAGAAAAATGAGCCTATTTGTTATACTCTGTCTCAGAAAAAACTTATCACCACTCTTGAACACGACACTTTTCATTCACCTGGGTTGGGAAATCCTTTGCCTAACAGTTGATCAAACCACATTGAAAGTCTTCAGCCGGTTTCTGGGTATTAACTTTGGGTCAATTGTCACCAAGCCATCTGTTGTGTCGTTATGTGGTCAAGAGGTCACTGCAAATAAACCATTCATATGCAAAATACCTGTCATCCATCTTGACCATCCATGAGTCAGACCTTACAACTAAATTTCTTCAACTTGATCTATGATTTCGTGTTGTGGGCTTGCCTACAACGGATCGCTTTCTATCGACATCAGCACATTATCTACAAAGATGATCTAGGAATGATCAGTACCTTGAAATCAGCATGCCTCAATGGCAGGTTTCTCGCCTTCGATGACAGTTTACATCATTGACTTTCGATCAAAGGATTCAGTGACATGTTCGACATCAACACATCTACTCACATCTCATGGATTGTACTGGGTACTTTGAGAACCATTGACATCACTGGCGGCTTCTCTCACACTTGTTAACAGTTTACATCATTGACTGGTAATCAAGTGGTTTCTACCATGTTCGACATCAACTCATTTATTCGCATGGATAGAATCGTATTATTTCGGGAAGTAGAAATGAAGACCCTGGATCTAGTTTCCACCATCCAGGCTGCGAGGAGTTTTGTATTCATTATACAGTAGACTAATTATAAACAAATGGTTGCATCCATGTTGTGTCTACATGTGTCTATGATTATGATGTATTGCAAAATCATTCCTATATCAGAGCAGTAGTTAGTTTGTTAGTTAAGTTTTTGATCTGAGTATGGGAATGCCTACCTCAATGATGATATGATCTCATATATGTATTTTGTGTTGAATATTTGCAGGTTCCGACTGGGCTCTCCACAAGATAATCCTCGAAATGATAAAGTGCTTCACCCTTCCTAGATGATATACAACCCTAATCTACTACAGACCTCGCACTTTAGGGTGCAATCTGTTACACTAAAATTTTTCACCATGACTATTTGTAGTCAGTATGGCTCCATCAATAACCATACTGTCCTCCTTGGGAAGTCTCATACCTCTGCTCCTCATGTCAAACACCAAAAAAGAGAGAAAGCCTTTAAAAATCAATATAACTCTGGTTCCGCAGTTTCCTCTTACCTGCGTGTACGTGCCTCAAGTTCATAATACCTGCATACTTGTACGCTCTGTCTGTAAAGGGTGGGTGCGTACCCCTGTAAAAGTCAAAAGGCGCAAGTTTTACTTCAAAAAAATTACTTGTGGTCGATTCTAGAGCATTCTAGAAGATGGTTTGACGTGGATTGAGCGCCTCCAGATGGTTCATGCATCCCAATGAAAGAGGAACTTATCCCATGAAGAGGGGAGCTATCCCTTTGAAAGAGGGGCTTATCCCATTGATGGTGGACCTGTTTAACTTCCTCCAAAGCATTATAAATACAGGCATTGGGCCAGAGGGAGGGGAGGTTGAAAGCTGAACATTCCTAAGGGTAGATGCTGCTGAAATTAGGACTCCCTTATAGAGCTTGAGAGGAGAGATCCCAATCCTTTCTTAGCTTCATTTGGAAGTGGGTGAGCTGATCAAAGTAGAGGAGAACTCTTGCTGGACCCTGGGAGGGACCTGCACAACAGCAAGGCACTGGTTGTAATGGTTTCTTTTGTTTCCAATTAATACAATTAAGCTCATTTTTCTCAACAAGTTGTTATATATAATTTGTTTCATAAACTCCTTGGTCTTTATGATGAATATGTTTTATTATATGAGTTATTTAGGTGCTATGTAATCATTTGCTTGTTAGTGAATGCAGGCTTCGAGGAGAAGGAGCTCATCTGGATCGAAGAGGCTTGGCTGCTACAAACATCGTTGGACTTGAGGTAAGCCTTAAACACCTGGTTGCTTTTATTTTAAATGCATATTTAGGGAAATATAGTGCTTGATTGTTTTGTTTGTCACTAGAAAAGCCTTATTTTCTAGGGAGGTCGGTTTTGCCCGCAAAATTGACTCTTTCCGCATGACACTATCATATTACATAACTCAAAAGGTCAAGTCTTAGCAACTTCAGAAAGCTAATAAATATCAAGGAAAGACCTAAAAGCATGAGCGGGACTTGCTACTCTAAGGAAAAACACTCATCGATGTCCACCTTACCAAAGGCCATGGGGCTCGAGACACTCTGAAATCCTACCAATGAATTCCCAATTGTTGTAGTCGTTGCAACAACCAAACCAAAATTTTTGGCCCTTCAAAATTTTCGATCCCCCATAAGGTTCTCGTAGATGTAACCAATTCTTAAATTTTGTTTAGGAGCCTTGAACCCCCTTCATGTCACTAACCTAACTCTTGAAAGGCTTGACAATCTTTAATATTTGCGTCATAAGGGAAATAAGTGACCCTACGAGGTAACCAAAAATTATAATCAAGTCTAGTTGGAAAGCTGGAGTGAAAATTTGTGACTTATTCCCGTGATGTGACATTTGGGACTATGAAGCCTCTCTAAGTCATGAGGTTGCAAGGTCACAAGGGCTATATACGATGCATCATGCAATGTATGTGACTTTGTGGCATCACGACCTAAAAGGTCACTAAGTCACAAGGTTAGAAAGGTCTCAAAGTCACATACTTATGACCTAATAGACAAGACAACTTAGTGACCCCTTGAGGTCGCAAGGTCAAGAGGTAACAAGGGTCAAAAATATTTGAAACCAAGCAAGCATGACCCCTACGACCCCCACACGTTTGACCAAATTTATAAATACCATCCTCGACTAGTCATTTGAGCCTCTCACTTAGTTTTCACGAAGAACATAGGAGCTGAGCGATTGTAAGAGGTATGCGACCTCGTCAGGTAGGTGGTTCTTCCCATGCCCTCGTAATCATTTATTTATATCAGTTTTCTCCTTCTTCTTCCCTGAGCTTTCTTCCACCTTTGGTTTCTTTTATCCATGTTTGAGCCCCATTTTAACTAGAAATCCTCTGTGGGGTCATTGTGTTCTTTATGAGCCTCCATGGCTATCTTCCATGGCCATTCCCATCCCAAATTGACCTGTATTCCCTGAATACCAAGCCATATGATCCTAAGAGGCCCCAATGACCCATCATGAGCCCCATTTTACTCTCCAAAATCTCCCAAGGAAGCTAGCCCCATGGCCAAAAGACATGATAGGACAACGAGTGAGACTTTGCGACCCTCCAGACCTCGCGAGCTGCAACCCCAACAATGTAACTTCTAGCCTTCAAGTCACCAAGTCACACAGTTAGCCACGTGACCTAAGCATCCTCTTTATTCTGACGATCTTACGGCCTGCCAAAGAATCTTTCTCCCGAGATATGGATTTCTTTTCATGTTGTCCCTCTCATCATGGGATTGTTTGTTGGATATGCCAGGTGACGTCGATCTAGAATTCATTTTGGTCTCCTGCTTTAAATATGATATGGTGCCCCTAGTAGAAAAATATTCCTGCAAGAGCTCTGGATGAAGCTCGCACGAAGTTCATCATGACCCACTACCCTCCATCTAGAGGGATAATTATTTCCACATCAACAAAATAATCAACCTCTCCTGATATGAAATTTACGTAGAATTCTCCAAACATGACATCCTATAAGACCAGGAGGATTTCCTAGTATATAAAAATGTCCAGAGCTCAAGGCTTCACAAAATGGCATCACATCCTGCAATCTTCCCATGTGCTGAAACCATTGATTAGATGGTACAGAGCATGAACACAGATCAATGGATGATACGGGATCACGTTGGCACATCGCTCAAAGTTATCTACTATACAAATATCACTTTATATTATAGATTTCCCAAGAAGGAGGAGTGCTTCAACACCCGGTGGCTCTCCAGTTATGTGATCCCTACCAAGGAGATTCTTATAGAATGGTGGCATGACCCGTACAAGTTTTATGTTAGAACTTTCCATATATATAGTAGAGATAAGATAAACAAGGTTTGTCAATTGATTCTTGACATGATGAACCGACTGTATGGAAGAGTGATGTTTTCCATGGGACATGGGTCCCTATCATGTATGTTCTAGTTTCCATGGGTACATTCTTCAATTGGGCCAACATCCTCATTTCATCCTTGAGAACAAAGATAGTTGTAGCCAACCTTCCTGACCTAGACCATCCATCAGAGTTCTATATGGCCTCATATCGCTTGCATGTTGTCTGTGTAAGGTGTCAGTTTGACCATTGTTCATACTATTGGATCACGATTGCAGCAGAGTCAATTCAAAATCATTTCAAGATCTTTTGGAACCCTAAGTATAAGGGTATGCTTGACATTATCTCGGAATCATTTATCACCCCATTATATCATCTTATTTTCAGGAAAGAACCACATTGTGTGTCAAACAGGGCCATGGAAACCATCGTCATGGTGGCGCATTGGTTCCCAATCCAAGAGGGAAAATTTATCAGAGTCTTTGGTTCCTGCAAGGCCCTCCACACACTTCCTCAATTTTCCAAAGACATGGTAGTCGTGCAGGAAGTATCCTACCAAATGACATAGGTTTTCTTGAAAGCATTGAGCAAAGGGAAGAAGAATCCCTTGCTTGCATTCCCTCTTATTATCGAGGCCTAGATGGTGAAAAATTTTAAGGAAGTAGGGCCAAAGGCCGAAGAATTTAGGGGATGCCATTTTGTGACCCTGAAATATCATACATATGATCATGAGAAAGTAGTAGTTGCTCATTGAAAAAGAGCCAATTTCAACTCATCATGCCCACATTCTAAGCATGATTAGGAAGATAGGATTAGGAACTGGCACAATTCCACTAGGGAGTTGAGCCCCAGTGAGTAGCAAGAAAAATATGATGAGGAACATGAAAATTCCTAAGAAAATGTAAGCCTTCAAGAGAGATCATCTTCTATAAAGAAGAAGAAGCCATAGAAGGAAAGTGAGAAGGGAAAGAAACACAAGGAGAAAGAGGTAGAGGATTCCCCATGTGTCCCATAGGCAAGTGAGGATGACGAAAAATTAGAGAAGATAAATGCAACCCTAGCAAAGAAGAAGAAGGATATCAACAGCAAGAGAGAAGAATAGCTCAAGAAGTTGCAATATTTAAGTGCCCAACACTCCAAGGACCAGCTTTAGAAAAAAAATTGGTTGGAAGAAGAAGAAAGGAAGAGGAATATAAAAGAGAAGCAATTGAAGGATGAAACAAAGAAAAATGCCAAAGAAGAAGAAGAGAAGAAGAGGCTGGATCAAGAACAAAGAGAGAAGGAAGTGATATGCAGGGAAGCCAAGGAACTTAAGAGGCAACAAGAGCATGAGGAGAAAGAGAAGAAGCAGCTAGAGGAAGAGAAAATGAAGAGAGAAGAAGATAAAAATAGTATAGAATTGGAGGGAAGAAGAAAGAAGCAATAAGAAGAGGTTGATAAGGATGCTCAATGAGAATTTTAGCAAGTTAAACCATCTCCATTGGATGTTCCCACATCCACTCCCCTCTCCGGAGGCCACCTTCCTCTAAAAGATTTGGGCATTCCCGAGGAAGAATAATATGAATTTTTTGATCTTACCAAACTCACTTTTGATCAGGTTAGCTTTAAGATAATGCAAGAGAGAAGGAATTTCTATTCCAAAAACACTACACAACCCCTGTCAGTGAAGAGAGAAAGAATTTTTTCTGGGAACTAATGTTAAACCTTAGATTATCGCCTCTGTTGGGACTTCTTTTGTGACTGCGACTGAACATAATATTGCTAGGATGAGAAAAAAATTGTGGAACTCATAAATAAAGTTTACACAACAGAATAGAAGGTCGCTATAGTAGAAGAAGATATAAAGAAGGAAGAAGAAGAAAATGTAACCCTCTGCTTAGTACACTCTAGTATGAGAGAGCTACAGGTTGCGATCAAGGATGAGACTGAAACACTTAGAGGGGCCATGGTGACGGTCTATGAAGAAATGTTGAAGCTACATCATATGGTAGCCCCAATATTGGCCATACAAAACAACACAAAGGAAAGGTCTGTTATTCTAAAGGAAGTCATTCCAAATAGAGGAGGTCGTTGAGTGATCCACCAAGTATCTTGCTATGCCAATGGTAATCTGAAAAATGACTCGATCACTATGAAAAATTCTAAATTCCATATTTGCATCAAGATCCAATAAAAAGATAATCTAGTGAAAGACGTGGATAGAGTGTTCAATTCTTATAGGCACATTTTGAGTGCTTTGTACTTGATGATGAAGAACCATGGGGTTCCATGTATCGGGGAAATAGGGAAAGTGAAGAAGCAGGAAGACATCTAAGAGGAAGTTCATACATTAATTGACACATGCATGTAGGTTATTGACTTAGACAACCTACAGTTGACAAAGAAGAATGTCACACGTATGTGGTGGAACTGGTGAGAATGTATACAAATCTAGTGACCCTAGTCAATCAGGTGAACATCAGAAGAAACACTCTCATCGTAGAAACCCTCCAGTGCCTACACAAACATGAAGAGGAACAATCGTAGATAACCCTCATAGTTTTTCAGTACAAGCATTCGTAGACTTAGCTATTGGAGCAACTCCACCTAGACATCCTAGAACTGTCTATTATCAGGTTGATATGATATAATTTTATTATTTTATGTAATTAGAAATTTAGGATAGAATATGACAGTAATAGAATTTGAAGAGTCACCAGGAAATCTAAAGGTCATGAGGTAATTGAAAGGTCATGAGGAAGTCTAAGAGTCAAGGGTAGACTAAAGGCCACTCTCCTTTTATAAATACACCCTCATGGCATATTGACAATGAATTTTAGCTTGGGACTTATTTGGGGAGATATTGTTTTAAGAGGACTTTCTCTCTTCTAATAAATACGAGTAATAGTTGATTTCCATTTTTGGATTCGATGAGTAATTTGTGTTGTGATACCATGGATGTTACTTTCTTGATGGATCAAAGGTTCCTATGAGTTCTTTGATGTGTAGTCTCCTCTTGTGTCTTCCTGTGTGATGAATCTTGTTTTCCAACGCATTGATGGTAAATGATATGAGTACTCTATGCTTGTATGAATTGTTTTGTTAAAATTTGCATGATTTTATCATTGACTACGCATTTGCCTATGTGTATTCATGCTTAACTACTGTGAACTACTTTATATTTTTTAAGCATATTCTTTATATAGCCATGATCTTATTTGAAGTTTTTCTAGAAATTACTTTATGTGAGACTCATGTTGTCAAGTTTTAATTCTTCTACTTATGGTATTAATATTCTAAACATTTCTCAGTTATTTCCTTGTGTTTGTTGAAGTCCATCCGTTCGAGTAAGTCAGTATCGCACTTCAATCTGAAGCGTAATCAAAGAACTTGTACGAAAGTCAGATGGACATACTAGACTAGATCCCTAAAGAGAATGGTTCAGAATCTAGTTGGGATTCCACACAAGGGAGATGCCCTTGCTAGTGGTGGAAAATTCCAGCCCGTCAACACCATCGTAGAAAAATTTCGAGAAACATTCTTGAAAATAAAAAGCTATCATCCCCAAATATTGTAACCATTGGACTCCTAATAAAACATTTGTTGAGCCCTAAAACTACCTCCCTTCTACATACTTTCCTAGACCTTTTTCCCACACCAGCGCCTCATAAGCTATCAAATATCATTACATATTGATTCTAGGAGTGCATTTAAGTGGTTTTCTAACTACATTTTTGTGTTTGCTATTTGACTTAGATTTTGTTCATTAGCTGCGGAATAAGCCACTTTCTGCAGCTTACTCGCATCTCCGTAAGCTATTTTTATTGATTTATAGGTTACAGGTGCCAGAAAGTAAAACGAAGCACGTGGGCACTTCAGGAATGATTTGGACATGGAAAAGGTCCTATTTGTTCAGTTGAATTCATAAAGGAAAGCCTTGGTCAAAGGACAGTAAAACAAGGAGAACTACAACAATTATGTCTCTATTTTCAGCACATGAAAGTTCTGAGACCGTTCCTAGATCCATGGATCCCTCATGACAACCGCAGACTGTCTCCACGATGCAAATCCAACATCCACTTTTTGTAGATTGAATGATCATCCCAACCAAGACGTTGAGCTCACGATTTCTGTCTTTTTAAGTGTCCTCTGCTGAAGATTCCTCATAAAGAAACAATTATACAGTTTCCTCTATAAATAACGTGTTTGCAAACGCAAATAGTCAGTGTTGTTGTTAGTTTTTATATTATTGTTGTAGCATTAGTCCTCTTGTTGTAACAAGAAGACATTTCCTCTGTTTTGCAATATAAAGGCTCTGTTCCTTATGATTGTTTGAGCATAATTTTGGTTTGACAGCATATTAACCAAAGGCCATGCAGATGGCCCCTGCTGGCTGAGGTTTTGTTTTTCATTTATGTAAAGTTTTCATGCATTGTTTTCTTATTTCCATTGTATATATTTCATAGTTTGTTTAAATGTATGTGTTTCATAATTCATTTATAGTGTTAATCTTTCATTCCTATACATGATTTTCCAGCATTGTATACTTTTACTAACACTAATCTGTGCGTTTTAGGATAGGTTATGCTCAAGATTTTTCATATCATTTTTGCATCAAATAGTGACATAAGATTTTCCTCTCTGCTAAACTTTGTTTTTAAGCCTTTCAATCTCAGTTATGCTTTGATTTCAGTATTATTTATTTGTTGTTTTTAGCTAGATTAGATATCAAATTCTTCATGTTATTTGACGTTATCTTCGGAGCCATGGCTTAACCCCAAAAATCTACTTGCAGAGCTATCAGATTATAAGTGAAGTGATTTGATTTTACTTTCATTCTGCAAGTAGGTAGTTTAGATATCAAGTTCTTCATGTTATTTGACATTATCTCCGGAGCCATGGCTTAACCCCGAAAAGCTACTTGGTGAGCTATCAGATTTCATGATCAATATTTAGATGGGTGACAGAGACAATGATTTCATGATCATTATTTCATCTTTTGTTTGATTTAAATAGCTACACATTTACATTCTCGTTCAAGTAGTAATTTTATCACTAGCATGTTTTGAGATCTTTTGAAGCACTAGGTTCTAGAAGTTATCGTAAGAGACATAAAACCTTCTCTTAAATCTACATCCATACCTTCCCTCTAAAAGTATGCTTAAAAATTAGGAATAGAATTTCCATTTTCATTAGGAGAGAAACAAAGACAAAACCCCAAAAACAAAATAAAATTGAAAATAATAAAAAGTCTGAAAGAGGTTGTCTTGCACATACAGTGCACCACACTTCATCATTTTACGATTCCCAGATTTATTATTTATGTAGAAATTTAGGACATAGTAAATTGACTAAACATTTTGGCACCGTTTCTGGGGAAGTGTAACTAGGTAGCCGGTCTCTTACATAAAAAAAGGGAAAATTTGATAACTTCTTGAAGTATGCTCTCCTCTTGCACCTAGTGTCATCTGGAGGATCAGAAAATATAGTTATTAGTTCAATAACTTCTTGAGTATGCTCTCTTCTTGCACCTAGTGTTATCTGGAAGATCAAAAAGAGAATTATTAGCCCGACAAAAAAAAATTATTAAAAAAAATAAATACAAAAAATGACATGCATAGAGCAAGAGATTCTAGGGGAAGGTTTATAGTTAGGGCCAAAAGTTTGATTTTCACAACTCCAGCTACTTCAAGGCATAGACAAGATGCACCTCCATCCCAGACTCATACTCCTAGCCTTAGGATTCTTGGAATTCAAGGGGCAGCAATTGAATTAGAAGATTCTCCCACACTATCTACAAAATCTGGTCTAAGAGAAGAACCTTTCTTCACTTCTATAGGGGAACATATTGCAATTGAAAAAGTAGAGTCACCTGGAGAAGAAGGAAAGGAAGAGACTCTCTCTCATTAGCCATTAATAGAAGAACCAGAAGACCTTAAGGAAACTATCATGGCAGAAGAAGTACTAGATGGGGAGTATTCTCTATTTGGGGGAAGGGGTAGAGGTAGAGGTAGAGGAAATAATGGAGGTGGTGGTAGAGGAAACAATGGAGGTAACAATGGAGGAGGTAGAGTTAATAATGGGGGAGACAGGGAAGGAGATAACTCATTTGGATTCCATATAGCTGATGAGGAAACCCATACAACAATGAAAAACATTTCACCATCTATCCTCCCAAAATTTTATGGGTTGCAATGTGAGGATCCTCAAACATTTGTATTTGAGTTTGAAGTCTTGTGCCGAACCTATGACTATATGGAAGACTCTCAAAAACTCAAATTGTTTCCTTCAACATTGAAAGGAGCTACTTTCAAATGGTTCATGGGATTAGTCACTCAATCTATTAGAACTTGGAATGAATTGAAGCAAACATTTTTGGATAGGTATATGGATTATTGTATGCCCACTAATCATAAGTATGAGGTATTCAAAATGATGCAAAAGGAATATGAGAACTTGGAGGATTTACTTGAAAGATTTCAATACAACTTAAAGAGAGCGAAAGTGGGTAATTTAGACAAGGAAACCTTGAAATGCCTTCTAATCAAAGCCATTAGAGATGAATGGATAGATATTTTAAACATGATGGGGAAGGGAGACATTTCTCAACTTCCACTATATGACATAACAGAACTATGTGTTCATCTCTCAAGGGGAAAATCTAAAATTGGAAAAGGGCCCAGAGATCCTTCTCTTATTAGAGAAACCAAATCTGCAATTGGATCAGTAAGTAGGGCGGAGATTGGAAATATGCTTGATGAGTTCAAAACTGATATTCTAGGGAGCCTTAGTGAACAACTAGACACCCTTAAAATTCAAAACAATCAGAAAGTAGAAGTTGATGCCTTGGCCATCTTTTGCCGAAAAAGTAGAAAGAAACATGCTCTAAGAGAATCCCCCTTGGATTCAAAAGTTGTAGAAACATGTATGATTTTCTCAGAAAGTCATGAGACCAAGGATTGTCCTTCAATTCCTGGGCTCAAAGCTATCTTTCAGGAAGATCCAAATTCAGTAGAATCCCTTTGTTTTGTTTCAACAAGACCTTGGAAAGGGAAACAAAATCAAGGATTTAATAATCCTATGAATTTTTAGCTCCCACCAAATTGGAATTCTTGGCAACAACCTTGGCCCCAACCTCAAAATCTGTACCAATCACGGGCACAAGGGGTACAAAATCCTTATGGGAGATTTGCTCAATTTTTTCAATATCCTCCATCTCTTCAAAATCAACAACAAAATCCACACCTTCCAAATCAAAACCCACAACTTTGATTTCCATTTCTACAAAAAGCTTCTCAACAAAATCCAAATTCTCAACTCTTGCTTCCATTTCAACAAAAGACAAATCAACTACCAACCCAGCCATTGCCAAATCCCAACAAAAAAAATCCTCAGAATGCTTACATGGTAGAAGGACATCAATTTCCTACCTATATGATTGTTCCTCTTAATGATGTTCAACTCAGATCTGGTAGAGTTTTAGAAAAGGAAAAACCTTCTATATATGTTCAAGAGCAAGATGCTTCTAAGGAGGATTATCTTAAAGTCAATAAAAGTTCCGAGGAAGCATCCCTTCAAAACCCAATCATTCAAAAAGAAAAACAAAAAGAGTCAACCCCCAGAACTCCTATAGTTTAGCAACCTACATCTTCATCCCACCTCCTTTCCCTGAAAGATTACAAATAGACAAAGGGGTGGAAAAACAAATCTTGTTGCCTGACTATGATTTCCTAGATGAATTAAAGAATTTTTGTATCAAGATTCCCTTGCTACAAGCCATTATAGAGATTCCTATTCTAGCAAAAACAATAAAAGGGTTGAGTTTCAAAAGACCACGTAGGAAACCAAGAGATACAAAAAGAATCCACCTGGTAGGAAAAATTGCAAATATCATGATGGGAAAGATTACCATGTAGAAATATGTGGATCCAGGTAGTCTAATTGTCAAGACACACATAAATGGGATATAAATTCGAAATACTTTGATTGACTTAGGGGCTACTATAAACAATATGAGTAGACAGACTATGGAATAGATTAAACTTCCTAATATTCTTTTTACACCCACCTTACTGCAACTTGCAGATAGATCAATAATAAAACTAGATGGTGTGTTAGAAGATATTTCAGTCTCCTTAGATTCTTGGGATATCCAGTAGATTTCATGATTTTGACTCTCAAGAGTAATCTAGGAGGGAACCCACTCATCTTAGGAAGACCTTGGCTAGCCATAGCTGATGCTTTCATTAGTTGTAGATCTGGGGATATGTACATTTCTGATGGTAGTTCACCAAAGAAATTCAATTTGCATCCTCCAACAAAAGCAGTTACAGAAGTAGGAGACAATTAATGGGTCAATGATGAAGACATTATACAACCTGTCTTTACTATCTCTGAAGTTAGCGAAGATAGTCAAATTTTGAACACCTTAGAAAATTTTGAAGCATCTTCAGTATATGACCACGCATAACTTTAGTTAGATTCTGATATTGAATATTTGCCATCAAGGCAAATGTCTCTTTACTCTATGGAAGAGTTTGGTAGTTCTATCGTTGAAATTTTTCCAGGTAAAACATGGAATATCAACAAAAATTTGGAAAAGTTACAACAGGCAGAGCTAACCAGAATCTTGCAAAAACATTCTGCTGCATTTGCATGGGAGTATACTAATATGAAAGGTACTGACCCTAAGACTTGTATCCATCATATCTATATCGAGGAAAAAAGTAGACCAATCAGACAACCTCAGAGAAGGATGAATCCAAATATTAGCGAGGTTGTGAAAGAAGAGCTCCAAAAACTACTCAATGTAAACTTCATTTACCCAATTTCAGATAGCCAATGGGTTTCTCCCTTGGTCATAGTACCCAAAAAGAATGATAAATGGAGGATGTGCATTGATTATAGGGAATTCAATAAAGCAAATTTGAAGGATCACTTTTCTTTACCCTTTATCGAAGTCAAGTATTAGATACATTAGCACGCAAAAAGTACTTTTAATTTCTGGATGATTTTGGTGGTTATAATCAAATTCAGGTAGCACTTGAGGATCAGGATAAGACAACATTTACCTGTCCAAGGCGAACTTTTGCTTATCGAGTGCTTCCTTTTGGATTATGTAATGCACCCGCAAAATTCCAAAGAGTAGTACTAGGAATTTTTTCTGATCTAATCCATGATTGTGTAGAGGTATATATGGATGATTTTACAGTTTATGGTAATTCATTTGAAGAGGCATTAGAAAATTTGGAAAAAGTCCTTATAAGATGTAAAGAAACAAATCTTTCATTAAGCCATGAAAAATTCTTTATGATGTTTACTGAAGGTATTGTTTTAGGACATCATATTTCAGAGGATGGGATTAAAGTTGATACATCAAAATTTGAAGTTATCTCCAAGTTACCTATTCCAAATTGTCAAAAAGATGTCAAAAGTTTTCTAGGATTTACTAGATATTATAAGATATTTATAGAAAACTTCACGAAAATAACATGTCCACTCTTTAAACTACTTACAAAAGGCTGTGAATTCAAATGGTGTCCTGATTGCTAATCAACATTTGAAACTTTGAAAACAAGAATATCTAGAGCACCTATCTTGACATGACCAAATTAGAAACTTCCTTTCCATATTTCTACAGATGCTTCAGATACAGCTCTAGGGGCTGTGTTGGGAAAAAAAAATTAGTTCCTTATGCCATTTACTATACTAGTAAAAATTTAACTCCCACTGAGTTGAATTATACTGTGACTGAAAAAGAGTTCTTAGCTGTTGTTCATGCAATCAAAAGTTTAGACATTATATAACAGGCTATGAAGTTTTTATTCATACTGATCATTCTTCAGTTAGATATCTAATAAATTAACCCATTACTAATGGCAAAGTTACAAGGTGGCTCCTACTTTTACACGAATTCAATATTATTGTGTTAGATAGACCAGGGAAACAAAACATAGTAGTTGATTTCTTGTCTAGGATTCAAAATACTAAAGAAGATTCTCCAGTAGAGGACAAGTTTCCTGATGAATATTTATTTGCAGTAACTACTAAGACTGCTTGGTATGCAGATATGTCTAACTATTTGGTTACAGGGAAACTACCTCCACATTTATTTCCTAGTGAAAGAAGAAAGATTATTTAGGAGAGTTCAAAATATTCATGGATTTCTAATGAATTGTTTAAAACAGGGCCAGATCTTGTGATCAAAAGATGTGTCAGGAAAGATGAAATGCCTGATATTCTCAAAGCATGTCATGATGAGCCGTGTGATTGACACTTTGCTGACAAAAGGACAGCCTATAAAATCCTTTGTTTAGGATATTATTGGTCATCCCTCTTCAAAGATGAAAAACAATATGTCAAAAGGTGTGACAGCTGCCAAAGAGTAGGGAAACCTACCCTCTCGAATGAGATGCCATTACAATCATACGTACTCATCGAACCCTTTGAAAAATGGGCTTTATACCTTATTCGACCTATTAATCCACCATCTAAACAGAAAAAATATATACTGGTATGTACTGATTATGTCACTAAATCGGTAGAAGCCAAAGAATTATTTTCTGCTACTAAGGATTTAGTTGTTAGATTTCCTTATGAGGATATTTTTACTCACTTTGGTGTTCCAAGAGAAATTGTGACAGATCAGGGGGGTCAATTCACATCCAAACTGGTGGAGAAGCTGACGGAAGAGTACAAGGTCAAGCACAGAAAATCTACTCCTTACCATCCCCAAGCAAATAATCAAGTAGAGTCCACACAAAAAGTAATTGAAGGAATCATTACCAAGACTGTTCATCTACACAAAAGAGATTTGGCAAAAAGGCTTCCTGAAGCCTTACGGGCCTAACTAACTACATGGAGGAACAAAACAGGACATTCTCCCTATGAACTTGTTTATGGGAAAGAAGTTATGCTCCCCATTGAGTTGCAAGTTGGGACCTTCAAGATGGCAGTTTAATTGGGAATGGATCTATCGGAAGCTCAAAAGCATAGAATGGAGCAGTTGAATGGACTATATGAGATCAGACAAGAAGCAATCCTAAGAACTGATCTAGCTCAATATCAAAGAGCTAAGTGGCATGACAAATGCATCAAGGAGAAAAAGTTTTCAGAAGGAGATTAGGCATTGTTATTTGATTCCAAGTTCAAAGATTTCAAAAGTAAATTTCAAACTCATTGGCCTGGGCCATATGCAATTGAAAAAGTTTTTAGCAATGGAGTGGTAAGAATCAAAACTGTTGATGAGTATCAAACTCCTCTCATTGTGAATGGTCACAGATTGAAGATCTATCATAAGCCACTCTTAAAGGAGGAATTTGTCAAAGTCTTTCAAGATAATTCTGCAATAAGGCTAGTGAGGAAGAATCCTTCTTCTCCACTAGCCTAGTCCTTGTTCTTTTCATTGTTTCTTAAAAAAAAAAAAAAAATTGGATAAGCTTGAAAACCAATCACTGATTGGCAGTCTTATAAAGAAGATACAGGGAAAAAATCAGAAACTTCTTATGTCCTATATTTTCAAAAAAAAAATCCCTCTCATTTCATTCATAATTGTTCCATTTCATGTCATTTCACTTCACTTCATTTCATTCCATTTCACCATAACATTTTGCCAATAAAAGTCCTTTCATGTCCAGTTTTCATATATCATTCATTTAGGCATCATTCATTTCCATCCATCTCCATTCACTTCACCAAGCCATATGCTCACTGTGTCAGTTTCCGCAGCCAAATTCTGATTCCACAGTTGAATACTGATTCCACAACTGATTGTTGATTCTGTAGCTAATACTTTGTTACTCTGTAGTGACAGTCAGATGTTACCCAAATAATGATGAAAACCAAATGTAGGTATGGAAGAGTAAGATATTTTGAAGATGTTAGCAACTAAAGCACTAATAAGAAGCAGCCAATCAAAGGTCAGTGAACGGAAGTGGTAAGATTCTAGGGTATGAGCAAAATTAATTTCAAATAGCATTTTAAAACACATAATCTATATAGTTGTTAAACCACCAGCTCCATTATGTGTAATGATTCGAATTGATAGCTTCCATAACTCCTCCATGACCTTTTCATAATTACACCACGAACTCCGCATCAATTTCCAATGGCCTCATGATCTACTTCTGAATCTAAATCGTACTTAATTGTACGTCTACATTCCACCTCTTGAATTGGTTAATTATGAAGATGTAATCCTATTTGACCACGGCTCTCCTCTACTGCACAACTTTGCAGTCATTTATGAATTCGCTAACATCCACTCTACAACCCTTTAATTCAAAATTCTACCAAGACTCACTCTATTTCCATACCCACCCATTGAGTTTACAATTGGTAGTACTGGTCCATTTATACAAGCCTCCACTCCGTGAACTCATTTTCATTACATACTGTGTATTATTTTTGTTTTTGTAACTACTGATCCTCCTCCATCTTCAGCTCACACAACCATTCCACCTCCGCCAATCTATCACTTACAGTCAATCACTTACAGAGATATTTTCAAAGCAGGAGGAAGGAATGGGCTTTTTGGTAAGAACAGAGCCAAATGGGCCTAAATTCATGGAGGGTTATCCACAATTAAAAAGCATATTAAGGAATGCATGGTGGTTGTAGTTTATCGAGAAATTCTAAGGTCACAATAAAGAAGTCATGAAGACATTTGCAAGGTCTTTTAATGGCATGGAAGTTGAGGTTGGAGATCTCAAATTTTCAGTCACAAACGCATCCATTGCAACAGCAATGGAGCTCCCATAGGAGGGAGAACGGTGGTTCAAAAACAAAGACTTTGATGAGAGGGCCTGGAGGATTATTTTGCGTAACCCATGTATGGATATAACCGTTTTCAAATGCGGAATCCTTGTTTCTGCTCTAGAGGAAAAGTGGACTAGTTTATTATTGATATTTTAGAAGTTTATTATGTGTGAAGGAAGGTTTGGGTCCATGTACATGTACGACATCAGTTTACTAATGAATTTTCTGGATAATAAAACCATCAATTTGCCCTATTTCCTATTGAGTAGGCTGAAAAAGATGTCCACAACTGTACAAAAGAATCTGAATGATGTAGAGCCTCACCTTTACCATCACAACCTTGTTAAAATTCTTATTGAAAAACAATTGAAGGAAAGAAAGGACACTTGGGAATAGTTCTTGATTTGAAACTTCTTTCATGACCCACCTGAAGCACTTAAAGGTAGCTCAACAAGGAAAAATAGGAGAAGAAAAATAAGTGTAAACATTCAGGATACTCCTACTAGCATAACTAAAGGAACTAGTAAGGAAGAAAAGTCGTCTGAAACTTTGACTGAGGTTAGGAAGCAAGTGAAACTAAAGGGGCAAAGAAATGTTGGAGCTGTTTATCACACCCCAGAACCTTCCTTAGAAGAGAATCAGATACTTTCTGAATGACTAATCCACCTTAAAGAACAATCAGCGAAAGCGAAGGAAAAAGGGAAAGAAAAATATAGTGTAGAGAAAGGAGACACCAGCTCATAGAATCTAAGGAGGAGCTCGAGACTTAAAGGTAAATTGAAGAAAGTGAAAAATAAAGGGGCCCACTTCATAGACTTAGGAGGGGAAATACCAGAACAGTCACCAACAATCCATCCTGAGCATAGTGCACAACATTCTCTTTTTTCTCAACTAGATTTTGAGATCAGCCCAAGAAAGGCTACACCTGAAATGATCCAACTCAGCGAGAAATGTATGATTTTATTGAATCATTGGAGAAAACTACAACATACCCGAGCACTTCATCTACTGAGCCTAATACAGTCCAGGAAGTTTTAATCCAATCACTAAAGCAGGAAGTTTTTGAACTAGAAGTCCTGAATAGACACATCAAAAGGGAAAATGAAACATTGAAAGAACAGAGTAGGTTGGATAAAATTATCCATGACAACACCATGTTGCATCTTGTATTATGGCAGAAGAAAAATAGGAAATTGAAGAAAAAGAGCAGGAGGTTGAGAAGAGCCCTTATCAACCTCGAATACAGGTGCCTAACGAGGAAGCCCAGGATGACAGTGATACCAAGGAAGAAGAAAAGAAGGCTAGATGTATTAGCAGAGGTCTCAGAAAAAATGAACTAAAGGGAGGATATTCACAGTTTTGGTTGCATGAGGACATGCAACACCTTCACAGTGGGGGTATGTTAAGCCCTAAAACTACCTCTCTTCTACATACTTTCCTAGACCTTTTTCCCACACCAACACCTCATAAGCTATCAAAGATCATTACATATTGATTCTAGGAGTGCATTTATGTCGTTTCTAACTATATTTTTGTGTTTTCTATTTGAATTAGATTCTGTTCATCAGCTACAGAATGTAGCCACTTTCTGCAGCTCACTCATGATTCCACAACTTTTTTTATTGACCTATAGGTTATAGGTGTCGGCAAGTAAAACAAGGCATGTGGGCAGTTCAGGAATGATTTGGACATGGAAAAGGTCGTATCTGTTTAGTCGAATTCATAAAGGAAATCCTTGGTCAAAAGACAGTCAAACAAGGAGTCCTACAGCAATTAGGTTTTTGTTTTCAGCACGTGAAAGGTCTGAGACCATTCCTAGATCCGTGGATCCCTCTTGGCAGTTGCCGACCATCTCCACGATGCAAATCTAACATCCACCTTTTGTAGATTAAATGATCATGGCAACCAAGACACTAAGCTCATGGGTTCTATCTTTTTATGTGTCCTCTACTGAAGATTCCTCACGGAGAAACAGTTATACAATTTCCTCTATAAATAACGCGTTTGCAAATGCAAATAGTTAGTCTTGTTGTTAGCTTTTATACTATTGTTGTAGCATTAGTCTTGTTGTTGTAAAAAGAAGACATTTGCTTTGTTTGCAATATAAAGACTCTGTTTCTTATGAATGTTTGAGCATAATTTTGGTTTGACAATGTATTAACCAAAGGCAATGCAGATGGCCCCTGCTGGCTGAGGTTTTGTTTTTCATTTTTGTAAAGTTTTCATGCATCGTTTTCTTATTTCCATTGCATATATTTCATAGTCTGTTTAACTAGAAGTGTTTCATAATTCATTTATGGTGTTAATCTTTCATTCCTGTACAGGATTTTCCAGCATTGTGTACTTTTACTAACACTGATCACTGTGTTTCAGGATAGGTTATGATCGAGATTTTTCATATGATTTTTGCATCTAATAGTGACATGAGATTTGCCTCTTTGCTGAACTTTGTTTTTAAGCCTTTTAATTTCAGTTATGTTTTGATTTCAGTCTTATTTATTTGTTGTTGTTAGCTAGTTTAGATATCAAATTCTTCATGTTATTTGACGTTTTCTCCGGAGCCATGGCTTAGCCCAAAAAATCTACTTGGCGAGCTATTGGATTATAAGTGAAGTGATTTGATTTTACTGTCATTCTACAAGTAGGTAGTTTAGATATCAAGTTCTTCATGTTATTTTACATTATCTCCAGAGCCATGACTTAACCCTGAAAAGCTACTTGGCAAGCTATCAGATTATAAGTGAAGTAAATTGATCTTACTTTCATTAGTCTACAATTTTTGGTTTGTTTGAGTGCAATAGTTTAGATTTTATTTCTGTATTTAGATGAGCAGCAGAGACAATGATTTCATGATCAATATTTCATGTTTTGTTTGATTTAAGTAGCTACACATTTACATTCCTTTTCAAGTACTAATTTTATCACTAACATGTTTTGAGATCTTTCGAAGTGCTATGTTTCGGAAGTTATCATAAGAGACATAAAACCTTGTGTTAAATCTACATCCATAATTTCCCTCTAAAAGTATTCTTAAAGCTTAGGAATAGGATTTCCATTTGCATTAGGAGACAAACAAAGACAAAACCCCAAAAACAAAATAAAATTGAAAATAATAAAAAGTAAGAAAGAGGTTGTCTTGCACATATAGTGTGCCACACTTCATAAGTTTATGACTCCCAGATTGATAATTAATGTAGCAATTTAGGACATACCAAATTGACTAAACAACCTCAACACCACCCTTTAGAATGGAATCTCTTAGCATATTCAATACATAATCACTCATGGTTAGATTGATATTATGACACTTGCCTCTGAAATTTATACTTACTCCATTTGCAACCATCACTTACACTCTACTGTTAAATATAGAAATAAATTCAATTCCTCGTCTTACAATGAATAAAAATATGGTTACAACCAAAATCGATCAATGATATTACTTTCTTTCTATTTATATATCCTTCTATATTGATAGCTTTAAGAGTGGTAATTATTTCCAATGTATTAAAAGATATGGGAAGATTCATTTCTTGTTTATCTATGGTTGGTTCCTAGTGTATATCCTCCTCTTTAGATGTTTCTTGTTCCTTTCCTTCCTCCTCTTCAAAATCTATGTAAAATAATTTCTTCTCGACACACTTATGACCCTTAGTGTATTTTATATCACAATTGTAACAAACCCCTTTTGATCCTTTTTTCTCTAGTCGTTTTGGTTTCAACCTTGGAGGTTGTGGGAGGCTAGGAGCATAAACACTTTGATCTTTATAGTTGTGAGCGTTAGACTTCGTTGTAGCCATAATCTTTATTTCAAATTTTTTTCCACCTTGAATGTCTTCTCGAATGGATTAAGTTCCCAAATGAAAACCTCATGTTGGATGTTACCCTTAAAAGTATCTATGAAGAAATCAATTGTACAGTCCTCTAGAATATCATTTACCCTGATATTCAAAATTTGGTAGTCATCAATGTGCGCTACCATTGAATCCTTTTGTTTGATATTTATCAATTCACTAAATAAGGTATCACTCTTTATATCCTCATAATGTGATACCAATTCTTTCGTAAAACTTTTCTAGGTGACAATTAGTTTACACAAGATAATGTTTTTCTAAACATAAAGATGCAACCTTTTGTGTGTGCAACACATCATTTAGGTCAAATAATTGTTCCATCTATAGTATCCATGCTACCATATCCTTTCCATCAAACTTCCTCATATCGATCATTGGAATGTGGTTAGTCCTCAACACACTATTGATGTCTTTAAAATCATGATTCATTGTCCTTTTATCCTTATCATGATTTTCATGGAGTAACTTGTCCCCTTTATTTTCTTTTGTAAACCATTCATATTAGCATTCAATTCATTTTTGGTTGCTATTTGTGATAGTGAAATTTGTTGTGGTTTCTCCTATAAATTTGATATGTCACATTTCATTTCTTCCTCTTCTCCATGCGTCATAGTACATATTTCTAGTTCCTTACTAGGTATATACATGTTTTTGTTGTGAGGCATGTTATAAATACATAATGATATCTATGTTTCACTATGCCCTTTGAATCACTTAAAACTGAATTCTCAAACAATAGTTATGGAAATTTAAAATATACACAACTTATTTCTTATTTCTTGGAGCTTGATCATGAAATTGCCATATATTTGTAATTTGATCTCTCCAACTTCTGAAATTTCGTGTTGTGGTATCCCTATGAGACTTGTTTCCAAGGCCACAAGTCATACTAAGAATGGATTCTTCAATATAAAGTTATGCCCAATATCCCATGATGACTTGATGATGGATTGGTTCAGTAGCAAAAACATGTATGAGATTCCACATGTCATTGTTTCAATCTTTAGTTATGAAAATGATACATGAAAAACTAATTACCATGTAATTTTAGTCACTTTTATTAAGTTCAAAACCTATTCTTGTAGACAAAGTTTTGACAATTTCCCGTATGTCACTTATTTGAAGAAGAATTATGGATCATGTGAAAAACATAACTTCTTCATACCATATCTCTAAAAATATAGTGAACCAAGATCTAAAGTATTTACATGAAGTTCACCATTATTTTTTCTCTTCGTTACATAAATTTCATCTTATAGAGACCCATAGAAAAAATGTGATAAAGAAAATTCCAAGATGACATGTTTGAAACTAGAAAACCCTAGAATCCAAAGCTCTCATACCAAATATTATTAAACTAGATCAAAAATTAGAAGAACAAATAGATTAATTAGCTCAAAATAATTCTCTTCTACTGCGAAACCTCATATATATTACATAAATGACCAATTATTCAATGATTCAAATGACCACCTAGATTGGTAATAGCACTAGGGTGAAGCAAGAAATATTTTCAAGTTCTCCACATTCCTCTTTGATGGTTTGAAGTAAGAGATATGTTTAAGTTCTCCACATTCCTCTAGGATGGTTTTCAAGTTTATGGTCTTGAGGTGAATCCCTTGTGAAGTTACTTTCTCTTTTTCTATGTGTGCACAAGCAAAAAAATTATGACTACCATACTAGTTTTTCTCATTATTATAAAATGATAACTTCAAATAATAACATAAAATGATATTGTTCTCCGTACAAAATAATAACATAAAGTGACATTGTTCCACGTCCAAAATATAATGCGAGAGAAGTGTTCTAAGTACAAAATAATAACATAAAATGATATTGTTCTAGGTACAAAATATAATGCCAGATAAGTGGATCCTGCATTATTTTCACAGAACTAAATGAGAGACATCAATCCCGCATAACAATAACATATACCATGCCATAACTAAATGAGAGACCTTAATCCCGCAAGAACAATAACATATGCCATGCCAGATAAATGGATACTGCATATTTCTTTTCAAAACTAATTGACATCCAACTATAACAATAGTTTATATCAAAAACTAAATGACATCCAACGATGACAATAGTTTAATTATAATGTTAAAATTCGCTTGACAACTGGATTGTATCATTATCTGTGTGAAAACACGCTAAGAGAACTAATTAGTGTATAGCTAGTTATATCTAAATGCCACATGAATACCAATTGCGTATCCATCTTCTGATACTTGTTCATCACGGCGGGGATCTTCTTCAGCTTTTAAATCACCATCGACAAGCTGAATCCCATGTTCAATGAAATTTGGTTGAGGTATAGCCACGTTTGCCAGGTGATCATGACGACCAAATCTGAAGAAATGAGATGGAGGTGACAGTGGAGGTACAGCTATGTGTGGAAGCTGATAACCAATTCTGAAGTCGTCTTGGGGACGTAGTAGTGGAGGGGTGGCCATGTTTTCAAGGTGATCATCCAGTCTGAGGGATTGTGTGGTTGGTGGCAGTTGATGTATAGCCATGTTTCCTTGCTGGTAACCATTATCAGATATGAAGAAGTCCGGCGGAGGTACAACAGTGTTTGCAACTTGATCGAGAGTTTGATCGACTTCATCAAAACTGAAGAAATCTGGTGGAGATACAGCTGTGTTTGCAACCTGATAACCGGATCTTAAGAATTCGGGCGGAGGTATCGGTGCACGTACAGCCATGTTTGCGAATTGATTGCCAAAGCTGAAGAATTGTTGCGGAGGTAACATTGAAGGTACACCCACGCTTGCCAGATGATTACCAAATCTGAAGAATTGTGCCGGACGTAACGCTGGAGGTACAGCCATGTTTCCTTTCTGCTCACCAAATCTCAAGAATTGCGGCGTACGTGGTGGTGCAATTACGGCCATATTTGCAGGTCGATCACCGTGTGCTTGGATTTCTGGTAGAGCTGTAATTCCGTATCGAGGCAAACGTTGTATACGATGCCCCTGCTGCTCTGCGGGATGTTGTCGTCTTAGCCCTCTGAGGGGAAGACCAATTTCCACATCAAGCAAGTCAGTTTGACGTTGTCGTCTCCGCCTTTTTAGGGGAGGCCCAATTTCCACATCAAGCAACTCAGTTTTGCTTCCTACCAATTCCTTCAATGCTTCCTCCCTAGCACCCAGAGCCGCGTTATCTTCAATCTCATTCTCTATATAACTACACCTGTTGCATGCTTCACAAGGTTTCCCCGGCGCTCCACTGTATCGAGGACAATTGCAAAAATGACGCGACTCATCAAAATAAGAAACTGTCTGTCTGCAAATGTAACACATTATGTTTCCACACTGACATCTCACTTTATTGCATCCAGACGTCTTGATTAACTCAGCGTGGCAAACGTTACATTCTCTTATCACAGCTTTTGTCATCCTCTCTTCTATTGCCCTACGAACAGCAGTCTCGGAATTCTTGTCAACCTCTTCACAGGGTAATGGTGAATGACTCACCTTCTTGCATTGAATACATGAAGCGACTAAACATTTAGTGTTTGGACAATCCAAAACCTGTAGACAGTTGTCTATTTCATATGGAATGTTACAGAATGGGCAATAAACAAGACCTTCAATTTTGGCTTCAACTACAGCCTGTTCGGCCACGCGATGTTCATATCTTTCGATAACATCACCCGGAAGAGCTCTATTGATGTCTGAGAAAGGAATTGACGCCTTGCAATCACCAATAGCCATACAGGATAAATAGTTATGCGCCTTGACACCTCCATAAATGATTTGATCGACTTGCTTCCTTATACATTTAAAACAAAACCAATGCCCACTTCGACACTGTAGCATTCTTTCAAATCGATATGGCCAATAACAACAACCACACTCCATAGACGCTGCCTCGGCTCCATTCATTACAGGCAATCGTGTCTCATTCCCACTTTTAATCTGGAAATAACTTTCTGAATTCGTTGGAGCCCTTATTTCATCGAACTCACCTGCTCCAATATTTATCGCCTTTCGCTTCTGCTTATAGGCGGTATTGTTATGTTGGCCCATCAAAGAAGATCTTTCTGCTTTTCTAGTCCACCGCGGAACTCCTATTCTCAGAACTTCTGCACGTACGTCGTCTGACGAATTGAAAGAAACCATATTTTCATCTATAAAATTAGACGCGTGGTCTGAAGAAGATGAAGATCCGGCCATACTTCCAAACTTGGTGAAGGTTTGAGGTATAATTTGCCCGAGTCCACTTTGTCAGAGAAGATTCGTGAAATCGATGATGAGAGAAAGATCCGTAGCTTATAAATACAAGTAGATCAATACTTAGTTCATTACTAAATGTAAGGGGTATGTTTGCACCCGTTAAGACCGGCTATGGGCATGGACGTGGGCATCGAGGTGGGCTTATAAAAATTATTTTCATTTTCAGCTTATTGGTTTGATAACGTCACTTTAATTTAATCTTATTTCCTGAGGTTTGAATTTTTGGAAACTTTATTTTATTTTTTATTTTTTCGGTTTATTTGTGTTGAGTTCATATTTTATATATATATATATCAATTTATTAAATTTATATAGACGAATGTAATAGCCAATTTCATCCAAATGAAAATTATTTTTTGAATTAATTTGTTTTAAAAGTAATTTTCTTTTACTCAAAAGGTTTTTTTAGATTCTTTGGAATTCATTTATTTTAAAAAGTAAGTATTTTGCACCAAAGGGATTCTATGCCATGAATTTTTTTGTTTTAGAAGTATTTTTGCACCAGAAAGACTCTAGAGCCCATTATAGGGTAGATGTGTAAGTGTAATGTAACTATGTAAACAATTTTAAATGTCGGTGTAATTAAAAAATAATAAAACGTTAAAAGTAATAAACAAAAGGTTAAAATTAGTAAATAAATAAATAAAAAATATAAACCTTAGTATATGGATGACTGTAAACATTTAAATGTTGGTTCAAATAATAATAAAAAGTTAAAGTAATACAAATAGTGAAATTCAATTTCCTATATTTTGATTTTATTATTAACTTGAGAATATGATTTGTTACAATACCATGGACCAATACGATGGCTTATCAATACCCGAAAACCATAATTTATTTCCCAACCAAAATATTTTATAACAATATTACAAGATTCTTAATTCACCACCACCTTACCGTAGATATTATTATTACAAGGTTCTTAATTCACCACCACTTTACCGTAGATATTATTAACCTGTAAATAGGCTTTGGTATGATAGCATGGCTTATCAATACCACATGCCCAAAAAACTTAACTTATTTCACAATCAAAATATTTCGAAACAACATGAAACGATCCTTAACTATGGACATTCTCCCCCACATTACCATGGATATTATTAACTTCAATAGACTTTGTTACACTACCATGGGCCAATACCATGACTTATCAATATATTTTGTAACAACACTAAAGGATTCTTAACTATGGACATTCGCCCCCACATTACCATGGATATTATTAACTTGTCAATATACTTTGTCACACTACCATGGGCCAATACCATTACTTATCAATCACACCTGCCAAGAAAACATAACTTATTTCACATTCAAAATATTTTACAACAATATGACAAGATTATTAAACATGGATATTCACCCCCACTTTGCCATTGATATTATGAAGTTATGAATAGGATTTGTTACAATACCATCGGCTATATCATTGTCTCATCAACACCACGTGCCCAAAAATCATAACTTATTTCACAATCAAAATATTTTATAACAATATGACAATACTCTTAACCATAGATATTCACCCCACTTTACCATGTATATGATTAACTTGTAACTAGTCTCTGTTACAATACTATGGGCCAATACCATGGTTTATCAATACCACATGGCAAAAAACCATAATTTATTTTAATTTAATTTAATTTTACAACATTTTTTTAATTTAATCTAAAATGAAAAAGGTTATAATTACTTTTCAGATATATCTAAACCCCTTATAACTACTAAAAATATCCCTATAGAAATTTAATCAAGTTTTTTATAAAATTAAAAATGAGAATACTTTTATATATAAAGATGTGGAATTTATATAATATAAATAATGTTATTATGAACCAGCATAAATCTTTCTTAACTAAGGATCCAAGTAATAAGAGGAGGCAAAGTGAAGAGGATTCATTAGTTTAATTTCCTTGACATGATTGATCCAAAATATAGGTTTAACTTTTTACAACCAATTGATAGTTTTTTTTTAATTTAGATACCTTCTTAAACAAAAAACAATGGGATCAAATTTAAAAGAGAGGGGGATGGAGGGAGAGCCATGGATATAGTGACAAAGCTAAGGGTGGGGAGAGAGAGAGAGAGTGATGGGGGATAGAGAGAGGGAGGTGGGAGAGAGATAGGAGGTGTGTGTGTGAGAGAGAGAGAGAGAAAGAGAGAGAGTTGTAGGGGGGGAGATATGGAGGAGAAAGCAAAGAAATAGAGAGATAGAGGTGGAGAGAGAAATAGAGTCGCAAGGGAGAGGTGAAGAGAGAGTGAGAGAGAGGAGAGAAGGGAAGAGAGAGAAGAGGAGAGAAGAGAGATTGGGAGAGAAGGGGAAGAGAGAGAGAGATGGAGTTGGAGGGGGAAGAGAGGCAGGGAAAAGGAAAGATATGGAGAGAGAAAGGCAAAGACAGAGAGGGAGTGACAAGGTAGAGAAAGTGATGGGGAGAGGAGAGTGTCAAATGTAATCTTTTTAAGTTGGCCACTAGCTTGTAATGACTCAAGATAGTGAGAATATGTGGGATATATTGCCTTAACGAAACATTTGAGAGAAACAAAGTCTTATAGATCAAGCATAATTTCTCTTATTTGAATGAATATGGAAAGGGGATCACCATATTTCAGTTCAACATTGAAGAGTTTGATAATTAGCCAGACTACCACAAGCTCCTAGTTGTGTCATATGCATTTCAACTTCCTTACAACACAAAAATCATTAGTAATTGGTGCAATGTTATGACTCACATTTTCATCAAGATATGCAATAATAAAAGCATAGGCCTGGTTTTTTTTTGTCACCCATATGGAAAACTCCTTGTTCGATGTAAGATTTCTAGGTGGATTTCCATCTGCACATTCACATACTGCTTTCCATATTTCATTTAAAATGAGGGTATGATTTATCTTTATGGACCATTCATGGTAGTTCTCTTTCCTAGTGAGAACTACTCCAACTATTAAGATGAGAAAATGCATTATTGAATAAATTTTTAAGATTGTTGTAAATAGTCAAAATTCTTCGAGCAATAGTCTTTGACAAAAATATCTCGTGTGTGTCTTAAAAACATTAATGAATATAACCTAACAAAATGATGCAGGATTTCGATCACAAATAGACGATTTGATATAAACCAACTTGCACATAAAATTAGATTTATTGTCATCTAAAATAATTGTATATATAAATGGACCGACTCTCAACTTCATGTATGAATAGACTAAGTCTCAACTATCTATATATATATATATATATATATATATATATATATATATATATATATATATATATATATATATATATATATATATATATATGAATGGACCCTTAATGTAACCTCCCCCTCCCACATTTAACCAAATTCACTAGTTTGTCAGGGTAAACAAAAGACAAAGAGTTACTATTGCATGAACCAACCTCCTATATACAGTTAACGAAGTGGAGTCACAATCCTGGAACATTATTCACTTTCCTGAGGGGCTACAAGACACCCAAGATCTAAATAACAACTCCATCTGCCCAAACATTGCGCTGGATTGGTTTAAGAGTGACCTGGACCCACAACTACATGCATGAAAAGAATCCATCTAGTTATACTACACCAAGGACATGCATAATCTTGTAAGGATGTAGTTATAGCCCAAAGCATCCAATTCTGAGGGCGTGGCCTCAGTGATGCAGGAGCATCGGAACTGACCAGCAATGTGGAAAATTGTCCACATGTTGTGGTCTGACAGGGTGAATTTTATTACTGTTTGTTCAATCTCAGTTTTACTAAGGAGGTCGATTCTTCATATAGTTGTTATTTTAGTGATAATGCAATTGTTTTATTGAGATTTTCTCTAGTAATAGGAGATTATGTTAGCTGTTTGTTAGAGTAATTAGTGGAGGAAATACATAAAAAATGTAATAAGCAAAGAGACTGGGGGAGGTAGAGTAGGTGTGGTGTGAATGTTTGTATGGTCGAAAAGCTCTGATTAATAAATAGGACTGTGTTTTGAAGAAAACTGGAGATCGTTCTTTGTGAAAGTCATCAAAGAAAATCTCTTTTTTTATTATTGTTGCTTATGAATAAAAAAATAGTGTTTGAGCCAAATGTGTGATGGGTAATCAGTGTTATAAATGTAATAGATTTGGTTCGTGGTATGCAGATTAATACGTTGACAGTTCTCTGGATTAGTTCGAACTGTGGTTTCAATTTAATATCTGTGATATGTGTTAAATATTGTGAGTGGAATATTCCCACAGAGGATAATCAAAAACAGACTGCGCAGATTTTCGGACAATGCCGGATTTTGGAAATTGTGATTCCTACAATCTCGCCTCAAAATCCTGGATATGGTCGATTGCCTGTTGTGATTCGAACTACTGTTAGAACAAGAGAGATCTGTGGTAACGAAACAGATTGGATAAGCAATCCCAGCAGTTGCGTAATGAAGAACTGAAAACGCCAATTTATTTTGCCAGATCGAAAAACAAGTGGTTGATTTCGGTGGACAGGGGATCTGATTGAAGAAAAGCGTTTGCAGAGTTTCTTCGAAGTGAATTGAGCATAGAAGTTTTGATACATCGCATTCAAGGCCAGCAAAATGAAAACGTATAGCTACAGAAATTCTACAGGTTGCATTAAATTCCATGTCACGATAACTTTTCTGGGCATAGATATGTGGTATTAGAGCGTTTTAACGCAGATAAACAAAAAAAAAATTGGTATTATTTACGTTGTGGCAAATGCAAATAGATTGTATCGATTGATTCAATCGATACATGGTCGTTTTATTTGTTAATTGTAACTAATGCAACGCAGATAGTGAGCAAATGTTTGCCTGGTATTTGATATATGATATAAAAAATAATTATATGGACGCGCCCTGTATGAAATAAGACACAAATCCAGTTTCTATGTTTAAATCTGAACAAAGTTTCTATTTTGGTGGTTCGGCATTTTAGAAGTCAATAAGATTGATTTGTATGTATACTGAAGTCTGTTGCTTGTAGAACAAGTGGAGTGAGCTCAGAGTTTCAGGTACATTATTTTGGTATCAGAGAGAGAGTTACAGGTGTTGCAACAAAGATGCTGCCAAGGAGAGGAATTGGTCGAGGGAGGCCAAAACCAAATGCAGTCCTGATAGAAGAAGTGCAAAGACTGCGTGAACGAATGGAGACAATGGAAACAGCCCAGAGAAGAGCGCCTGCTGAGGGAGCTGAGAGTTCTTTAGAAGAATCTGATGAAGAAGCGGAAGCAGGAGAAGAAAATGAAACTGCCAAAGTCCTCAAGATGCTGGCGAAGGTTGGAAGTAAACCCAAAATGGAGATTCCTATGTATGAAGGGAGCCTAAATGCCAAAGAACTAATGGATTGGATTATATCCATAGATCAATACTTCGATTATGAAGAGATTGAAGAAAATAAAAGGGTAAGATTTGCAGTCACTAGATTGAAAGGTCACGCAACCATTTGGTGGGACGAGTTACAGACATCAAGAACGAGAAAGGGAAAATCTAAGATCAAACAGTGGGATAAAATGGTAAGCAAACTGAAAGCCAAGTTTTTACCTAAAGACTATCATTTGAATCTCTTTAAGCAGATGCAAAATCTGAAGCAGAAAGGAATGTCTGTTAAAGAGTATACAGAAGAATTTTACAGGTTAAGCATCAGAACAGGGCATGTAGAAGATGATCTAGAGAAAGTAGCCAGATATGTTAATGGGCTAAGGTATGAGATCCAAGATGTGATTAGCCTGTTAAATTTGAAAACTGTTGAGGATGCCTATCAAGCAAGTTTGAAAGCAGAGGAGAAAATATTGCGGAAACAGAGTCAAAGAAATAGAGGAAAGAGATCAGCAAGAGGTAGAGGATCAGCCAGATCTAGAGGAACACAACATCAGTTTGAAGTAGGAGGTTCAAGCAGCAGATCATCACGGATGGGTGAATCTAGCAGAGGGAGATTCGCGCCCAGGGGAAGAGGACGAGGAAGAGATGTTAGGTGTTATACCTGTGGAGAATGGGGACATATGTCGCGGGACTGTCCTCATAACAAATCAGAAAGCCATAGGGGTGCAAATGTGGCTGAGGCAGAGCCGAAACCACCTCGACTTGTAGAGAAGGAAGAACCACTAGAAGAAGGTGAATCATTGTTGCTCAGAAGAACTTTGCTGAGATCAGAAAAAGAGATTGGAGAACCTGCGCAAAGGAAGAACTTGCTTAGAACTACATGCAAATCAAAGGGTAAGTGTTGTAAGGTTATAATTGATAGTGGGAGTACTGACAATCTTGTGTCTACAAAAATGGTGGAAAAGCTTGGGTTAACAAGGAGAGCGCGTCCTGCACCTTACAAAGTATCTTGGCTTTAGAAGGGTCATCAAGTCATCGTGACATAATAGTGTAATGTGGAAATGCATATTGATACATACAGAGATGTGCTTTTATGTGACATAATGCCCATGGATGTATTTCACGTGTTATTGGGGAGGCCATGGCAATTTGACCGAAAGGCGATTCATGATGGAAGAAGAAATACATACACCATAGAAAAGGATGGAGTTAAACATACGTTGCTGCCAGTAAAGAATGATGTTGACAAAGAGCTGCCTGAAAATAGTATTATGTTGATGAGTGGTAAGGAACTGCTACAGGAGGTTGATAAAATAGAAGAGGTGCATTTCGCTATCGTGGGAAGGCCAAAGGTAATTTTAACCTCCACAAATTTAAATGATTTGCTTGAAGAAATTCAATCTGTGTTAAATAGTTACATGGATATCATTGTGGATGAATTACCGAATGAATTACCACTGATTAGAAGTATAAGTCACCATATTGACTTAATACCAGGAGCAAGTCTACCTAATAAAGCTGCATATAGATTAACTCCTCAGGAAAATGTAGAAGTTGCAAGACAGGTTCAAGAGCTGATGGACAAGGGGCTGATTCGAGAAAGTCTGAGTTTGTGTGCTGTGCCAACGGTGCTTAGTCCGAAAAAGGGAGGAGAATGGCACATGTGCACCGATTCCAGAGCTATCAACAAGATAACAGTCAGGTATAGATTTCCTTTGCCTAGGATAGATGATTTAATGATTGTTTAAGTGGATCCAGGTACTTTACTAGGATAGATCTGAAAAGCGGGTATCATCAGATCAGAATTCGGGAAGGCGATGAGTGGAAAACAACTTTCAAAACCAATAGTGGATTGTATGAGTGGTTAGTGATGCCTTTTGGGCTCACCGATGCGCCCAGCACATTCATGAGACTAATGAACGAGGTTCTGAAAGAATATACAGGTAAATTTGTTGTTGTTTACCTTGATGATATTCTAGTTTTCAGAAAAAGTAAAGTGGAGCATTTCGAACACTTGAAGTTAGTTCTGAAAACTCTGCAGAAAGAGAAACTACTAATCAATATGAAGAAATGTAGTTTCATGAAAGAGGAGCTGGTATATTTGGGATTTGTGATTTCCAGAGACGGTTTGAAAATGGATCCGGAGAAGGTACAAGCAATCAGAAACTGGCCTACTCCCAGGAGTGTATTCGAGGTAAGAAGTTTCCATGGACTTGCTAGTTTCTACCAAAAATTTATAAAGGGATTTAGTCAAGTTTGTGCACCAATCCTTGAGACAATCAAGGAGGTCAATTAGCCATTTCAATGGACAGAAGCAGTTGATAGGAATTTTAATTTGTTGAAAAGAAAGATAACAGAAAAGCCTATTCTAGCCTTACCAAATTTCGAGAAAGTATTTCAAGTGGAAACCGATGCAAGTGGAGAAGCAGTTGGTGCAGTGCTAAGCCAAGAGCAAAGGCCGATAGCATATTTCAGCGAGAAGTTAAATGATGCAAAGAAAAAATATTCTTCTTATGATAAAGAATTTTATGCTATTGTGCAGGCATTGAAAAGTGGAGGCATTACTTGCTACCGAAGGAGTTCATCTTATATTCAGACAACCATGCTTTGCAATTTATTAATAATCAACCAAAGCTAAATCAGAAGCACGCCAAGTGGGTGGAATTTCTGCAAAGTTTCACTTTTGTAATAAAGCATAAAAATGGTAAGTCTAACAAAGTGGCGGATGCATTGAGCAGAGTAAGTTTTCTTTTGCAAGAATTTAAAGTGGCTGTTGTAGGTTTTGATGAAATGATAGAAATGTACAAGGATGATGAGGATTTTAAAGACATCTACACAACAGTGCAGAATCTAGTGAGCCATAATAGAAGTCAATGGATGGATTACCTTGTTCAAGGAGGCCTGTTATTTAAAAGCAACAAATTATGCATTCATAAATGTTCCATGAGAGAGAACAGCATTAAAGAGAAGCACATTGGAGGATTGTCTAGTCATCTTGGACAAGCCAAAACTTTCGCTCAGGTGAATGCTTTTTATTATTGGCCTAAAATGCAAACTGATGTTAAAAAGTTTGTTGAGAAATGCAGGGTACGTCAGTATGCAAAAGGAAGGAGTCAAAATACCGGTCTATATCAGCCATTGCCCATACCAGATCGACCATGGGATGCAGTGAGTATGGACTTTGTTCTGGGTTTACCAAAAACGTAGAGAGGAAACGATTTTATTTATGTTGTTGTAGACAATTTTTCTAAAATGGCCCATTTTATTGCTTGTAAGAAGACTAATGATGGCACGCACATAGCAAATTTATTCTTTTCAGAGCTTGTAAGATTGCATGGTTTGCCTGTAAGTATTGTATCGGATCGAGACACTAAATTTGTAGGGCATTTTTGGAGGAAACTTTGGAAGAAACTGGGAACTAAGCTCAGTTTTAGTTCAGCTTACCATCCTCTAACGGATGGACAAACTGAAGTTGTAAACAGAAGCTTGGGGAATATATTAAGAAGTTTGGTACATCAGAATCCCAAATAGTGGGATTTGGCATTAGCTCAAGCTGAATTTACTTACAATGACACACCAAACCGAAGCACTGGAATGAGTCCGAGAGACTTGGGGAAACAAGAAGCCAGAAGTGCAAGTGCTGAAGATTTTGTTGAACAAATGCAGAAGCTACAGGAAGAGGTTAAAGGCAAACTACAGGACAGCAACAAGAGATACAAGCAGAGAGCAGATTTGAGAAGGAGAGAAAAAGAGTTTCAGGTAGGAGATTTGGTCATGGCATATTTGAGGAAAGAGAGATTTCCTACAAAAGCTTACAATAAGCTGAAACTGAAGAAGATATGACCCTGTAAAATCAAAAGGAAATTTTCAGCCAATGCATATGAGATTGAGTTGCCGGAAGGGATTAGAATATCTTCCATTTTTAATATTGCAGACTTGTATCCATTCAGAGAGGCAGAAACGGAGATGCAGACTGGAGCTACAGATGATGAAGTTCAAACTGTGGATTGGGAAGAACAGGTACCAAAAACATTCAAGAAAGAAGTTGAAGCTATTTTAGATCAAAGGATATCCAAGAAAACTCGAGGACAAACATATTTTCAATATCTTGTCAAGTGGAAAGAGCAGCCAATGGAAGATTCCAGTTGGTTGACAGCAACTGAATTGCGGAAATACGGCATAAATTCTGAAAATTTAAAGAACCAATCTTTTCTTCTCCGGGAGTCTGATGCAGGAGCATCGGAACTGACCAGCAATGTGGAAAATTGTCCACATGTTGTGGTCTGACAGGGTGAATTTTATTACTGTTTGTTCAATCTCAGTTTTACTGAGGAGGTCGATTCTTCATATAGTTGTTATTTTAGTGATAATGCAATTGTTTTATTGAGATTTTCTCTAATAATAGGAGATTATGTTAGCTGTTCGTTAGAGTAATTAGTGGAGGAAATACATAAAAAATGTAATAAGCAAAGAGATTGGGGGAGGTAGAGTAGGTGTGGTGTGAATGTTTGTATGGGCGAAAAGCTCTGATTAATAAATAAGACTGTGTTTTGAAGAAAACTGGAGATCGTTCTTTGTGAAAGTCATCAAAGAAAATCTCTGTTTTTATTATTGTTGCTTATGAATAAAAAATAGTGTTTGAGCCCAATGTGTGATGGGTAATCGGTGTTATAAATGTAATAGATTTGGTTCGTGGTATGCAGATTAATACGTTGACAGTTCTCTGGATTAGTTCGAACTGTGGTTTCAATTTAATATCTGTGATATGTGTTAAATCTTGTGAGTGGAATCTTCCCACAGAGGATAATAAAAAACAGACTGCGCAGATTTTGGGACAACGCCGGATTTTGGAAATTGTGATTCCTACAATCTCGCCTCAAAATCCTGGATGTGGTCGATTGCCAGTTGTGATTCGAACTGCTGTTAGAACAAGAGAGATCTGTGGTAACGAAACAGATTGGATAAGCAATCCCAGCAGTTGCGTAATGAAGAACAAAAAACACCAATTTATTTTGCCAGATCGAAAAACAAGTGGTTGATTTCGGTGGACAGGGGATCTGATTGAAGAAAAGTGTTTCCAGAGTTTCTTCGAAGTGAATTGAGCATAGAAGTTTTGATACATCACATTCAAGGCCAACAAAATGAAAACGTATAGCTATAGAAATTCTACAGGTTGCATTAAATTCCATGTCACGATAACTTTTCTGGGCATAGATATGTGGTATTAGACCGTTTTAATGCAGATAAACAAAAAAAAGATTGGTATTATTTACGTTGTGGCAAATGCAAATAGATTGTATCGATTGATTCAATCAATACATGGTCTTTTTATTTGTTAATTGTAACTAATGCAACTCAGATAGTGAGCAAATGTTTGCCTGGTATTTGATATATGATATACAAAATAATTATATGGCTGCGCCCTGTATGAAATAAGACACAAATCCAGTTTCTATATTTAAATCTGAACAGAGTTTCTATTTTGGTTGTTCGACATTTTAGAAGTCAATAAGATTGATTTGTATGTATACTGAAGTCTGTTGCTTGTAGAACAAGTGGAGTGAGTTCAGAGTTTCAGGTACATTACTCAGATTATGAGCAACCATTTTAGGCTAGCCTCTAGACCACTGCCCATAACTCAATGATACTTTCTAGAATGATAAATAACATCACGAAAGATCCATTCATACCAAACATGATCAAGGACTTGATATAATCAGGCCTAACTATGACATTCATTTCATCAAACATATGGTGAATATGTAATCTACAGGTAATGAACCCATATATGAACATAGGGGCCTGAAAATTATCTAAGACTAAGCAAAAAGGTATAACTCCCTCTCATAATAATTGGAAAAACATTTTCTATTTCATGCATTCCTTAACCGTTCATCAACTACTCAAAGCATATCAATATCCATAGCTAGAAACTATTATGGAACCATTCTTATAACCAATTGTTAAGCACACATGGGCAGCAAGAGAAAATAGGAAGGATAAAACATGAGAGTGCATTTTTTATTAACAGTTGATATACATTTATAGTACATATTGTGACCGTTGGGTTTCACATCCCAAGGTCTCTTGGACTCCTTTTGTCCATTCAGCTTCCACACTAACCCATTTAGGATTAGGTGTCCAACATTCCCCCCCTTAATCCGTAGGGTTATGTATGAGTCCACGAAGAGAGTTGTAATACAAAATGTGCAAAAAATGCATGGCAGCACTAGGCTAAATGTGCTGTATGAAATGTTGGCATAAAGGGTTGTGGTTTAAGGATGAGCACCAACACTGGAACGCTTAGTGCAGTTCCCAGAACTCTCCCAAAACTGGCAAGAAGTTGAAGTCTTCTACTAGAGGAAGTGCTCCTATTGTTTTGAAGAGGGAAACCTTCAACCATGAAAGGGAGGTCTCACCCCGCATAAAAGGGAGAACTTCAACCTGAAAAGGGAAGTCCCAACATCTGATGGTTTAAGGATGACCAACAACTCTGGAATGCTTAATGCAATTCCTGGAACTCTTCCAAGGCTAGCAAGAAGCTGAAGTCTTCTGCTAGAGGAAGTGTCCCAGATTGCCAACTGAAGGCATGTTCACGGTGTTACAGGGAAAAGTGTCTACACGGAACTGCTTATCCCACTAAGGTGTGGTAGCTACCTTAGAAACAAACAAAGTAAAGCTACTTTCCTTTTTCCTTTATGAAATATAGATGAGAAAAGAATAAAGGATACCAACCTCTGTCTTGCGCTTAGCTCCTAGTTCGATTCCTCTCTCTTCTGATAGTCCTTTGCTACTTGCTTCCTTGTACGCCCAGCTTCACAGAGTACCTGTAGAATCAGAGTAGCATAACACTATACAAGAACATGGATCTATAATCATAAACAATCTAGGATCAGATGTAAATTGACCATACAAATGCGTAAAACATAAATGACACAAGAGTATGGAGGAAAACTTTAATAGCTTTTATTGATAATCAAGAAAGAGCCAAGGGAGTTACAACCAGTTGTTCTGACTCAGCATCATCCTCTCAGAAAGTAAGCCCTTCTTCACCTCATAAAAAGCTTAGATAACCCAACACTATGATGTTGTCTCAAGAAACCAACAACAATTCCTTACAAGATGAAAAATTCCAACCTCTAGATCTCTGGGATGAGGGATCCATATATAATATCTGTAAGGGAGATGAGTCAACTTGTGATTTGATTAGTGTCTTCCCTCTAATAGTTCTTGCTTCCACTTGGAGATTAATGATCTCTTGCTCATCCTTGGTAGAATTCAGAGAGGCAAGTGTCATAGGAGAAGTTTCTGGAAGATTCCATGCCTCTCCACCTCGCGGATTGACACTACCTTTTGTCACTTCTCGCCCATCGCACCCCATAGAAGGGCTTTTTGAAATGCAACACACCCACAGAGTGTACTTATGTGAGATGCAACGCACTTTGCCTATGGAGCAGCTGAAATGATCCTGTTTTGACCAGTTCTCAACAGTTTTTCATGGAGAACTTCTGGGAGAAGTTGTAATCATTTGACCTTGTTCCTTTAGGGGTTAGAACAACACTTTTAGGGACTTAGGAGCCCTTGGTTTATGGATATTTTATGCTTGGGGTTGCAGTGCCCAAAAATTTCTATAACAAATGGGCATCTTTGTCTCTGGCTACAGCTCTGAAACTGGTGTGGCAGGTTGTGGCTAAGGCTCGCTTGATGTGACTTTGAAGCTCGTAGATGACCATCATTTCCCCCCCTGTCAGATACAAGGTGAGAAGATGGAGAAAACTCAACTGCAACACTGTTCAATACTCTGGAAGAAGTTTTGACATGTGTTTGGAATATCTTCTTGGTTGTTGATGCCCATTGCCAAGAAGCGATCCATCCAAGATGAATCTTTGTTCTTCCAGTACGTTTCTTTTTGAAGCATCTGTTTGAAGAATGACTGGTTTTATGACAGTGCTTACATGGATGAAGATAAAAACAATGAACTTTCATATGGCCAACTCGGTCACAGTGTTGGCATTTCACGATCTGTTGTTTTTGTTGTTGTTGCTGCTGTGGAAGAGGGACAAAATCTAGAACAGTTGGAGGTGAACTGTCATGAATGAATCCAGCACTCTGAAACTGAATGGGCTTTAAGTAGTATGGAATATGAAAGGACAAGTCCTTGTCATATCCAACACTGGTTTTGTGCTTGTTGTAGACAAGTTGTTCCCAAGGTCTGATGATGGGCTTGGGAAGTGCAAGCTGAACTTCTGCATCTGCATGTAACCTTGCTGCTTTATTTGATTGAACTGTAACATTATTGACTTGCTGCTGATGGGTGGTTGTCTCAATGTTCTGAACAAAAATAGGTTCAGAATGATGTCTATTTTGATGTAGCGCTTCTTGCTGTAGCTGTGATTCAAGCTGCAAAAAATCAATATTTTCCTGTTCATATTGTAAATATTTTTGAATATCTCTCAGAGTGTTTTTGTTGACTTTAACGGTACTTCCATCAGTAGATAAGAATAGAGTGCTTAATAACTCTAATAATCCATGATTTTTCTCCATTATTCAGACAATCAAATCAACAATGTATTTGTAAAAAACATTCAAATGACCAAAAATGCACTCCCCCCCTTTTTTTGTTGTTGTTGTTGTTTTAGCCTCCAATGCACATTCCTTTAGATATCAGTCCACCCTTATAAGCATGAGTACAATAATGTTTAGTACTTATTTATTTGCTTCACACAGAGATATAACTAAAAAATAGCGATATCTGGAAACATAAGAGAAAACGGTACTCAAATATAGAACCTCGGTAGAAGCTTCAATTGTATAAGATGAAGATTTCCCACTTTTGCAATACCTAGAAATTGTACCCAAGAGCAACCTTTTCCTCTGATATTGTACAGTAGTGGTTTCAACCACCTGAGTATGACAAGCTCGGTCTTCTGCAATTTTAATGCAATATGAGCTCCTAAATTCCACAAGGAAACCCCAAAGACAAACTCCCACAAGCCTTCAAAATGAACTTAGTCTCAGTTTATTCTGTCCTAGGACTTATGATGACAATGAGCTCCCAATTGCTATGTATAGTAGCTCAACAATCTTCTGTCACCCTGTGAGCACACATTCAGCCAGATTTCCACAATTTGACATTGAGTGATATCGACTTCAACAAGAGGGGATAAATACATTTAGCCAGATTTCCACAATTTGACATTGAGTGATATCGACTTCAACAAGAGGGGATAAATACATTCAGCCAGATTTCCACAATTTGACATTGAGTGATATCGACTTCAATCAAGAGGGGATAAATACCAATGCTTAGTGGCCAATGCCTCTGGTCGTATGAACCTCTGCATGCAACAGAAATTCGCTCCAGAACAATTATTATCTTGGTATATCAGGTGCTCCATATATAGTTCGATTTCCACCAATTATGCAAACATAATGGAGATAATTAGAGTAGAGGAACCAGGGTTACAATAGATGATTCAGTGTAGTTTTTCAGTTCTTCAATGGCATATAAGTTCACAACTTGCTCCTCTCTATACAACAACTCAAAACATTCCACCAACAATCAATATAAAGGTACCAACAGTTGTTATAGACACCATAAGGTGGTCATAGCTCCTTCCAGCTCACCAATAATGGCTCAGACTCCACACAGTCAGCAACATGAGCCTCTCCAAGATGATATACAACATCATGCAATGGGGATAATGGCAGCCTTTGAATTGCAGTTAACTCGTTCCACCTTAACTGTGACTCACCCAGAAATTATGCAGCTCTCGTCCAGCATTACCAATGAGGGATTTCGACCCTATTTGTCATTGGAATCATGCCCAACAATTAAAACTTCTCCCCGTATGTACATTCAACCTCCCACAGTCACAAATTTCTCAAGATATGGCCCTCTGCAGAGAAGACACATTCAGCAATCAAAGGAAGTGGCCACTGCCCGAGTGAATACTTTTGTCAAGGATTCCCAAGATCCAAATCCTTTGATTCGTGCTCTAGCTGTACGAAAAATGGGTTGTATTCGGGTTGAAAAAAACAAAGATATTTGTGTGATCTGCTTCAAAGATGCCTTAAGGATGATGATCCTTATGTGCGAAAGACGGCTGCTATATGTGTTGCTAAACTTATGATATGAATGGTGAACTAGTGGAGGATAGAGTGTTTCTAGAGACTCTTAAGGACTTGATTTCAGACAACAATCCCATGGTTGTAGCGAATGTCGTGGCAGCACTGGCAGAGATCCAAGAAAACAGTAGTAGAGCAATATTTGAAATTACTAGTCACACACTTTTTAAACTTTTGGTAGCACTCAATGAATGCACTAAATGGGGTCAAGTGTTTATACTAGATGCTCTTTCAAAATACAAGGCAAGTGATGCCCGAGATGCTGAGAACATTGTTGAACGTGTAACTCCTCGTCTTCAGCATGCAATCTGTGCAGTTGTACTTTCAGCTGTGAAGGTGACTCTGCAGCAAATGGAGCTTATTACAAGCACTGATGTTGTTAGAAACCTCTGTAATTAATGGCCATACTACAAGGCAGGCATCAAATAGCTCTGCCAATGGTTATGGGAAAACCTGAAATTCTCCATTGATTCTGAAACAAAAAAGCGAAGCAAAGACAGGTTGAAGTACCTAGAATTGTCAGCGTACTGTCAAATTCTTGCATATACGAATGCGTGTATACCAAAAACCGCAGAGCCCCTTCAACACATCTGTCTCCCACACATATACCACTCAATAATCTGTTGATACTACAAACACATTCAATATCGAACCATAACACATTCAACAGGAGCTGGACCAGTGTTCAATTATCAGCATGTCAGGCCAGTTCAACGCACCGCATTTATATTCAAACGCATTCAACACTATTCAATGCATCAATTCATCAGCCTTCAACGCACCAACAAAGGGCAGAGGAATATGGCAGATAATGCATGAGTTACTGGGTAAAAAATGTTAAACTCATACCAATTCACCGAAAAAACGCAGAGGACAGAGGGACAACGCTCAATGGATTAGTTAAGAAAGACAGAGGACAGCGCTGGCAGAGGCATGTTATCTCAGGTATGAAGGGAATAAGGTAGAGTCAGAGGTCAGGTAACGCATAACTGACATATATATAGAGACCACAAAACAAGTGGCTCAAATTGGAGCAGGACCAGCGATCGCCCGCTCTGATACCATGTTAAACACACATGGGCAGCAAGAGAAAATAAGAAAGATAAAACATGAGAGTGCATTTTCTATTAACAATTGATATACATTTATAGTACATATTGTGACCATTCGGTTTCACATCCCAAGGTCTCTTGGACTCCTTTTGTCCATTCAGCTTCCACACAAACCCATTTAGGATTAGGTGTCCAACACCAACCTATAACGAGAATAATAACCATCATAGAACAACCATCGAAGCTGAATAATAAAAAGTACAAGTACTAATAAAATGCAATAGGAAAAGGGTTCTAATCAATATATATGAAAAATAAAACCAATTTAGGGAATTCCAGGTACCAGACCGCCATAGATTGAGTTGAACCAAATCTTTCTTTTATCCAATCACCCCCATGCCATATTCCAAGCATCAATGTGGGATCTAAAGACATAAAAAGCTAGGTATTGACATAGACTACACCATCTCCACCCTCATTCTCCCAAAATCTCTCCAAAACTTATCAATATTTCACATAATCAAACCTGAAAATAAACGGCCAGGGCTTCCTAGAGATTGAACCACCTCTGCCCTCAGGATACCACAATCATACCAAAACCGGTGAAGAGATCACAATGCCCAAAACAAGCTTAGATGCCTCAGAATCTCTTCAGGAATAGCTTGAGTAATTTTCTTATCTTCACCTATCTATAAAGGGCTTCCAAGAGGTTAAACCACCTCTAACCAAAACCCTTGGGATTTTTCTTGAGACCACCTCTCCTAGTTTCAAAATTGTTTCACAATCCAAATCTCAACCAAATAAGAAAAACCCCGTCACACCGTGGCTATTCAGAAATCAAAAGGAAATGATGGAATCACTGTGAGATTGAAAAAAATCCACACCAATGAAGAAAAGAAAACCATATACAAAAATACATATACAATGCATTCATAAACCTATTGAAAGTGGAAACAAGAAAATCCTCATTTAATTTTCCATTGAATTAAATTAGGAGAAAATTGTAATTCCACATCACAAGAAAATGAGAATGAATTAACTAACTTAATCTAAGTTAATTTTACTTAGTTGGCTCAATTAATTTGAGGCGAGGGAATAACTTGAGCCATGTATTGTGGTTCCTAAATTTTAGGAGTCTGGGTTGAGTTTAATTTGAGTTGTAATAGTTTAATTAAGTTAAACCGAGTTAATATTAGTTAAATTAGTTCAAAGTGTTGTAAGAAATAGTAGGAGCTCTAGCAGTGGGGTGTAGTGTTAGTTTTTAACCATATAATTGATAAATCATCCATAGTTAACTCATGCATGCATGAAATTCTAGTTACCTAGTTGACATTGGAGTTCAAGGGTAGTTTACTATTAGTTCTATAATTTTCCGATTTGTACCAGTGGTGCATTTAGTCAGAGAAAGACCTACAAGGATTGCACAAGTTTAATTGGTAATTTCCCTAATTAATAGGGGGCTAATTCCAAAGGAAATAAAGCAAGGAAATAAGATCTTGGTAGGAAACATAATTGGTTAAGTATTGGCCAAAGTCATCTTTTGAGGTAATGAGATAGATTAAACTTGTGCATAGATTGTTCACGCTTGAATGAGAAATATATTTCTCCTCTATTTTCTTACTAATGAAATACAGATAGGAAGGGGCTTTGAGAAATTTATTTCCCCTTATATAAATCTCTGAGCTTATGTGATTGAATCTTGTCTCATGTTTATGTAGTGATTTATCGATTGATTAATTATTTCCACTTATGACTAGAGTAGATTCAAGTATTTTTTTTAACATATTACATAAGAAGTTTGAATCTATAACGAATATCTACATGGTACCAGAGAAGGAATCAAAATAGAATAGAAGATAATTTAATTTATTTTTTTTGCAGGAGGTTCAAATTACAAGATTAGCATTATGGCTTTCCTCTAGGACCGAGAAAATGACTTCCAGCAGGCTTAGGCTTGAGTATGCCCTAGAAGGAACCAAAATATTTTTGGCATGCAATATATGTATGGAGGAAGTATTATACGATAGTGGGATACTATAATAAATAAAGAAAAATGTAGGTTTAACCCCTAGAAGATAATTCCCAGGATCTCACTCAGTGGAAGAAGGATGTAGCTAAAGCAAGGAGGATCATATTGGAGGGAGTTTGAGATAATATTATCTCGAATATCCACAGGAAAGAAACTCCATTCACATTGTTGAAAACACCCATCGACCTATTTGAGAACAACAATGACGACAAAAAGCTAGTAGTAAAGGATAAGCTTTGTAGCATCAAAATGTAGAAGGTTGAATCAATTCCACAGTACCTGAGAAAATTCACAATGTGTCGTGATGAACTTGGTTGGGTCATTATTATTGTTCCAAAATAATATATGGTATCTCTAGCTTTTTTGGGTCTTCCCAAGAGCTAGTATAGTTATTAGGATTTTGTGAATGGTAGAGAAAAACTATGAGTTTGGGATTGGTTAAGGTCTAATCTCATGCATGAGGAGATCAGGTGGATTAATAGAGATGGAACTTAATCCTATGATGATGATGAGGAGAATTGTGCCTTGGATGGAAAGGAAGATAAAGGGAGAGGGAAGAAATCCCAATCCAAAGGATATTATGGTCAGGCAGGAAGGAAGAAAGACTTGTCAAAGATTAAATGTTTTGAATATCATAAGCTGGGATATTGTGCCACGAGTGTTCTGCATAAGAAGGCTGAAAAGAAGCCCTTAGGAGGAGTGGCAGGTGAAGCTTTAGCTTCATAATTAGAGTTTTATTTCACACTCATTACATGCATGGTGACGTTAGTTATGGGTTGTGTATGGTATCTGGATAGTGGAGCCTCGTTCAATATGATGTGAAACAAAGAATTTTTCAGTGGCTTGGAGGAGAAGGACTTCCAGATACACATTGAGATGGGAGATGATTGAAGATATAGCATGACCAATACTAGTAAAATTACTTTTAAGAGGGATTATAGTTCTTCTCTCACATTAAAAGATTTCATGTATGTTCATCCCTCTTTTGGCCCACTTTTTTGGAAGCTTTAGGTTGGGGATTCCCAACCTCCTCCACTTGAATACACCCTAATAGAAGAGAAACATCCTCTCTTTGAAGTTACATATGACCAGTTGAAGTCTTTGCACCCTATTACTCATTAATTCCCAAAGGGTCTGAAGTGCGTTCCTGCCACCACCTCCCTACCCAACCAGTGCACCTCTAGGCCTCATCACACGAGTTAAGGCATCCAAGTTAATTATATACCACATTTAATTAGGATGATTTTGGATGATTATAAAATTTTTATTGAAAGTATCTCAATTAAGGATTTTGAAAGTCCCCTATCATCTAAAAGATAATGCCTAAGGAGCATAGTCACACTGAAAAGCATTCAACAATGGGAGGAGAAAACACAGGGAAATAATCAATTGACCCCGCAAGATACCGCTATCAAAAACCAACCTTTGAGAGGGAACATTGAGGTACCCCTAGGGAAATGGAATGAATAAAATATTAGAGATTGCATTAATTTTTACAACAACAAGAAGCTTTTCAGGTTCCCTAGGAACTTGGGAAATTTTATAAATATGAGAAACTTTCGAGACTTAGGGCATTAGACAGTTCCCTGGGGTAATGGCAGACAATCTCCCAACACTAGTGAGGGGTCAGACATGGAAAGTGATTCCGAGCAGAATGCCAATTGTCCCCTTTTTCTTCCCCCATCGAGACACTATTGGTAACAACCCTTGGCTTTGATGGCTTAGTCCCCTTTTGATATCTAAGGCCCCCTCCACAACATGCCTCGCCACCTTGAAAAGCACCTCTCGAAGTTTAACCGCAAAAAGTGAACCTCGGCTGACGATGATATCAAAAATTTTTACCTAGCCTTAAAAATTATGAGAGTGCAACATGATGACATGCCTTGCCATCTCTTCACTCACACTTTTGCGAGCAAATTCATGGCCTAATATCTCTTTCTACCGATGGCATCCATTCAAACTTGGGAATAATTTTGGAAGACATTCCTCGATAAGTTTTCGGAAGACAAGACGCTTTCCATGCTCTTGACTCAACAGAGCACATTAAAGTGTCATAAGAAGGAAAAGGTGAATTATTTCAACTAGCGATTCACCACCATCTTGAATAAATTTTAGATAGACATGGCTATGGAAAATTCTATTATTGTCCACTATTACATTAGGGCCCTCCCACATGATATTGCTATGTTTGTCAAACATGAAGCTAAAGCCACATTAGTGGAGAAATTCACAACAACTCTTGTGGTAGAGAAATATCTACTATCAATAGGCATCCATCAACATGATTCCCGAGAGGAAACTAATTTGTCAGGCAAGAAAACTCCTACCCGACCAGCATGTCTACTGACAAAGATAAGGATTCTTTTGATCTTAAGGGGTTAAACAAATCCTTGGAACAATTAACAATTGATGTTTCTGAGTTGAAAATAAATACTAATGAGTCCTCCTTGGGGAGTAAATCAGCCAACCCTTTGTTCTGAAAGATCAATAATCCACCCATGAAGTCATCTCAATGTTCCAATACAAATTTCAATGTGGAAGAGCTAGGAAAAGACAATTTTTTACACTTTCCACCAAGCCTCTAATTCCGAGAAGACCTACCCGTAATGGCTCCACAACACTAATCTTGTTTTGACCCAACCCTTGGAAGATCAAGCCATAGGGGAAGCTGAGGAAGAGTCAAATGACTTAGAAGAGGAAGCCACGCCTCCCAATGAGGATGATCCTTTTACTCTTCTAACATTTGAATTCATCCCCAAGGGTTAGGCCTAATCCATTCAAGAACCTAATGTAGGAGACCCTCCTCCCACTAAATCTCCAAAGGCTTAAAACCTTAGAAGAAAAGGAGAAGTATTGGACTCTATTGTAGAAGAAAATAAAAGGGATTTATTGAGGAGAATCATTCCCCCTAAAAACCCAAAACAACCATCCAACCCCCTCTCCTAAGGTTTCATCTGGCCAAAGCCCAAAGGATGCCTCGTCAAGTGGTAAAGGAAACATATCCATATTCAGAATCTCAACCAAAACCACCCCATCCCCGTATATCCATAGAAGGCACCACACTCGTGGACTTGGGATATAATATCACTAAAGATATGCAAAAGGCGTAAGCCAAGATTTCACTCTATGAGCTTGCCAAGATAACTATCCAACACGAGCTAATTTTCAAAGCCTTGACAACCTCGTTACCTACCAACAAGATTACCTCTTCGCCAAAAGCTAACTCTCGCAGCCAATCTCAAGACTTGATCGACCTCCAAGCTATTGTTAATTCCATTAATGAAAACTCAAGAGGCTCAACTCCCTTATTCCTATTAAGTTTTGAAATCTTCAACTACAATGTGCTTAAATTCCTTGCCAACACTGGTGTGCCAACCAATGTCATTCCTTGGAAAATATGCAAAAAATTAAACATTCAACCCAAGAAGAAAGATGTGAAGAGCATTTAATGAGATAGGCCTGAGGTTTGCACTGTTGGCAGACTCAACAATGTGTTGATTAGGATGTCTTCTGACTCTAGGGTACACGAGTGCATCAACATCATTGTGTTTGAAATCACAGAACCATATGGGCTAGTGCTAAGCAGTGAGTAGTCGTCTAAACCTCAGGTGTATTTTGCCACATATTAGCCCCAATTGTGGTTTAAATACAAAGGAAAGAACAATCAAATTAGGGCTAACAATGAACGTTTCATGAAACATATTGTCATAGACCTTGAAGGCTTCAATGAGCTGATTAATTTTCCTTAAGAGGAACTGGGAGTGTGTTTTATCGAAGCAATAATGGGCTACTACCAATACGAGAGATCAACCATCTCACCTGACACCCAACTAGGACTACCATCACACCCCCCAGCTTATGCAAATGAAATATGTACATTACATGCAAATAATCCACACACACACGTGCTTAGAAATGAAATCTCGACACTCCATTGTGATGGGCTTAAGACTCACAATGGATCTGGAGGAGCATGCATCCTTGTGGACGCAAAAAAAAAAATATTTTTTCAATCTTTTGTGGGTTATAACTACAATGCCCCAATAACACCACAGAAGATGAAGTGTTGATTCTCAATCCCAAGAAGGCTACTGACCTGAAATAAGAATGTTTGAAGGTGATTGGTGAATCTAAGATAATTACAAGACTAGTATGAAACACAATTCATTTCTTTCCACCACAACTAAAGAATTATTAGCAAGAGGTATGGTGTTTGATCAGTACTTTTAAATCTTTCAATGTTAGTTTTGTTCCTATATTCAATAACATTGTTGTCAATACTTTGGGAGATGCTGCAACCAGGTTTACACCTCTTAGGGTTGAATTTTCAATTGAAATTGTTTATAAACCTATTGTCCCTGATATTGTAACTAACTTACGCATTTTCAATGATGAACAATAGATATTGGATTTGATGGCGAACATAGAAGTGTTTAAACACACAAAAATCAAAGAGGAGGAACATTAAAGGTCCCTGCAAGATGAGATAAACGAGCATAATGGAAACCGCATACCGAAAGGAGTGGTCACACTAGAAATATTATTTGATCTTCAAAACCATTTCTAAGGCCCACCGAACATGAAAACACAAAGTTCCATGCTTTTTGACGAGAAAATTAATCTCAGGATTGAGGCCAAGCCCAAATTCATGAAACTAGGTGTGGGATGCTCCTCGGAGGAAAGGCGTTTCCTCATCAACTTATTAAAGAAGTATCATGGCATCCTTACCTACACATATAATGATTTAAATACTTATGACACCTGGATCATTCAACATGCTATTCCCATGAAATAAGCAATCAAACCATTTCAGAAGAACTTGAGGAAAGTGAATCCCACATTGGAACCCCTCATCCAAATGGAGCTCAAGAAGTTGTTGGATTCACGTATTATCTTTAAATTCAGGCATTCTACGTGGGTTTCAAACCTTGTTTTGGTAGAGAAAAAATATGGTGAGATCTGTTTGTGCATCAATTTTTGAAATTTCAGTTGAGCGTCAAACAAAGAAAACTACCCAATTCTATCCATGGAGCAAAATATCCAAATGGTTTCCTAGTTGGAAATGTTTTCTCTACTCGACGATTTCTCCAGATACAACTAAGTGTTGGTGGCCAAACTAAGCCAGTTGAAGAGAACATTCAGGATGAAGTGCAGGTCATTCACATTCCAATGTATGACTTTTGGGATTATTGATGCCAGAGCAACATTTCAAAAAGCAATGGAATTTTTTTTTATAGGATTAATGGGTCGAACAATGGTCGTTTATTTAGATGATTTCATGCTAATTCCGAAGAATAGATCTAAACACCTTCTCAACCTCAAGCAAATATTTGAGAGGTGTCGAAAGTATGGGATTTCGTTTAACCCCAAGAAGAGAATATTCATTCTTTCGGAAGGCATTTTTCTCAGGCATATCGTCATCAGGGATGGAATCACTGTCAATCCTGGTCGCATGTAAGCTATAGCACAAATTCCTCTCCCCAATGGAAAAAAAAGGTTTGCAATCTCTCCTTGGTAAAAACAATTTCGTTCACAAGTTTATTTCATATTTCTCCCAGATTGGTAAGCCCTTGCAGAACATGATAAAGAAGGGTTCAGTGCTTAAATGAAATTAAGAATAAAAGGAAGTTTTTGATCATATCCAAAAAGATATTGGTGAAGCTCCCTCCCTCTATAGCCCTAATTTCAGCAAGTATTTCATCCTATACACTTTCACCTCAGATTCATCCTTATCCACCATTGTTACGATGAAATATAGAAACAATGATGAGTGTCCCATATCGTTTATGACCATGGTGTTGTAAGGGACAAAACTCAAATACCCTGACATAGATAAGTATTCGTATGGAGTTTACAAACTGGTGAAACATTTTAGACCATAAATTCTAAAGAATTGCATCGCAGGTTGTTCATCGCCCTGCTATAAGGTCACTTTTCATTCAACAAGAGTTGAGAGAGAGAAGAGACAACTAGATGACTTGCCACCAAGAATATGATTTGGAGTTGGAACCTGCACACTTGGCCAAAGGGCACAGACTATGTAAACTGACTACTAAAGCCATAAACCAACAAAAAGAAGAGTCAAAAGGTTGAGATCATGATATTGAAATGTATTAGAATGAACTCCTCATCACTCATGACCCCTCACCATGGTACTCCGGCTTGAAGCAACTTCTATGCTAAGGGAACTTACCTCCTACCTTGTCTTTGAAGCAGAAAATGGTAGTGAGGCTGAAACACGCATGCTACCAAATGGTACAAGGTAATATATTTCATAAACACCATCACGACATGTTACTCAGTGTTTTGGAATATGACAGAGCCCAAAAAGTGTTGTAGGAGTTACATAATGGACTTACAGGGGGTCACTGTGCCAGCACCACCTCTTCCCATAAGACCATGAGGGAAGGATTCTACTAGCCCATGCTTTTCAAAGATGTGCATGCTTATCCTTGGATTTGTCCCATCTATCAAAAACATGAAGGAAGACAAACTTGACCGACTGCTCCCCTCTAGTCTATAACGATGGAAGAACCTTTTAACCAATGGGGATTGGATGTTATTGGGGAAATCATGCCAAACTCATTGAAGAAGCATAAGTATATACTCACAACCACATACTATTTCACTAGGTGGGTCGAAGAAATTCCACTACATAAAATTAATGACAAAGAGGCAATATCTTTTGTCAATAAATATATCATGGCTAGGTTCAACATTCCATCCTCACTTGTATTTAATAATTCTATGTATTTCTGGTCATTAAAATTATATTATCTTTCTTTGAAAAATAGAATTTTTTTAAAACATTCGGATAACTACTACTCTTAGGGGAATGGCCTGGAAGAATCCACCAATAAGAACCTGATCCACATCCTCAAAAATACCTTGCCATCCCACGAGAGAAACGGGCACAATTCCCTCAGTAACGCCTTGTGGGCCAACGAAGTTACACCTAAACAATCTCTTGGAACATCTCCCTATTTTCCGGTTTATGGAAAAAAAGTTATCTAACCCCCAAACCTCTACTTATCCTCTCCTCAATTGTCACATCAGTCACAAGGATCTGCTGACGATACCCTTCAAAACCAAATTGGCACCGTCCTTAAAATGGAAGAAGAGAGACAAAAGGATAAACAAAAGTTTGTTGTTCACCAAAGCCGAATTAAAATATGGTTTCATAATAAATCTAAAGGGACCAATGAGTTCAGTGTAGGAGAAATATTTCTCAAATGGGACAAGGCCCATGAGGACAAAGGAAAACACACCAAGTTCCAAGCCTTGTGGATCTGTCCTTTCCATGTAAAATAAAAAAGCTGGCCAACACACCTATAGATTGTAGACTCTAGTAGGGAGGGTAGAACCCCTTCCTGTCAATGGCCAAGACCTTAAATTGTACTTCACGTAGTGGCCTGGTTGTCTCTCACATACCTTGTACTATAGTTCTTTTTTTTCTTTTCTTATCCTTTCCTTCAGTCAATTTTCTTTTCCCTTTACCTTTGGTTTTAAGTTTTTTTTACCTTGAATAAATCATCTAGGATCTCACTTAGGAGTTGAGTTAGGCCCTACACTTTTCACCAAAATATGTTTGTTTTGGGTGTGCCCTTGACTAGACCTTAAGTCATGACCAAAATGGGCATTGAACCTTGTTGTAGTGGGTAGCTCGATGTTATTCGTGGTACCCTATATTTCAATATCTAATTTGAGATTTTGACTTGGTTAGAGTTTTCAATGACCTGGTTTATCTAGGTCGCTTGAAAGTGGAATGGAAGAAAACTTGAATGTGCATATATTTTTCGAAAGTAACAAGGTCTCTGAAAAACCAGAAACAACCTCTCTCATAAGTAAAATAACTCTGCATCCCTCGTCTGCCAAGGAAAACGACTACCATACAAATAAGTGAAAAGAAACACATTTGAATAAGTTCCAATGACCACTGGTGTTAAACAAATAAGGGAAACATTATTGAGAAAGGATTCTTGTGCAAAGAGGTGACGCAATGACTCCTTTGGTGTATTTCCATGCTTACTTGCAGCGAAGCAACGTATGTGATTTCTAGGTAGTGACTCTGTTAGGGGATTATTCAAGCAACCTGCCAGTAGAGCAACACCAGAGATCTGTAACCACTCTAGCAAAAATCCTTAATTTGCATATGATTATTCAACTCCTCCATGTCAAGCCAACACGTATTTTAACATATTACATAATTCAAAAGGTCGAGTCTTAGCAACTTCAGATAGCTAATAAATATCAACGAAAGACCCAAAAGCATGAGCGAGACTTGCTACTCTAAGGAAAAGCACTCATCGATGTCCACCTTACCAAAGGCCATGGGACTTGAGACACTCTGAAATCCTACCAATGAATTCCCAATTGTTGTAGTTGTTGCAACAACCAATCCAAAATTTTTGGCCCTTCAAAATTTTCCAGCCCCCATAAGATTCTTGTAGATGTAACCAGTTCTTAAAGTTTTTTCAAGAGCCTTGAACCCACTTCATCACACTAACCTAACTCCTGAAAGGCTTGACAATCTTTAATATTTTCCTCAGAAGGAAAATAAGCGACCCTACGGGGTAAACAAAAATTCTAATCAAGTCTAGTCGGAAAGTTGCAATGAAAATTTGTGACTTATTCCCCTGATGTGACCTTTGGGACTATGAAGCCTCTCTAAGTCGTGAGGTTGCAAGGTCACAAGGGCTATATATGATGCATCATGCAATGTATGTGACTTTGCAGCCTCACGACCTAAAAGGTCACTAAGTCACAAGGTTTGAAAGGTCTCAAAGTCACATACTTATGACCTAATAGACAAGACAACTTAGTGACCCCTTGAGGTCGCAAGGTCGAGAGGTAACAAGGGTCACAAATATTCGAAACCAAGCAAGCATGACCCCTACGACCCCCACACGTGTGACCAAATTTATAAATACCGGCCTCAACTGGTCATTTGAGTAGCTCACTCAGTTTGCACGAAGAACATAGGAGCTGAGCAATTGTAAGAGGCATGCGACCCTGTCAGGTAGGTGTTTCTTCCCATGCCCTAGTAATCATTTATTTATGTCAGTTGTCTCCTTCTTCTTTCCTGACCTTTCCTCCACCTTTGATTGCTTTTATCCATGTTTTAGCCCCTTTTTAACTAGAAATCATTTGTGAGGTCATTGTGTTCTTTATGAGCCTCCATGGACATCTTCCATGGCCATTCCCATCCCAAATTGACCCGCATTCCCTGAAGACCAAGCCATATGATTCTAAGAGGCCCCAAGGATCCATCATGAGCCCCATTTAACTCTCCAAAATCTCCCAAGGAAGCTAGCCCCATGGCCAAAAGATGTGATAGGTCAATGGGTGAGACTTTGCGACCCTCCTGACCTCGCGAGCTGCAACCCCAATGATGTAACTTCTAGCCTTCGAGTCACCAAGTCACACAGTTAGCCACGTGACCTAACAACCTCTTGATTCCTACGATCTTGCGACCTACCAAAGAATCTTTCTCTTGAGATATGGATTTCTTTTCATGTTGTCTCTCTCATCATGGGATTGTTTGTTGCATATGCCAGGTGATGTTGATCTAGAATTCATTTTGATCTTCTGCTTTGAATATGATATGGTGCACCTAGTAGAAAAATGTTCCCGCAAGAGCTCTGGATGAAGCTCACACGAAGTTCATCATGACCCACTACCCTCCATCTACAGGGATTTCCACATCAACAAAATAATCAACCTCTCCTGATATGAAATTTACGTGGAATTCTCCAAACAGGGCATCCTAGAAGACCAAGAGGATTTCCTAGTATATAAAAATGTCAAGAGCTCAAGGCTTCACAAAATGGCATCACATCCTCCAATCTTCCCATGTGTTGAAACCATTGATTGGGTGGTACAGAGCATGAACACAGGTCAATGGATGATAAGTGATCATGCTGGCACATCAGTCAAAGTTATCTACTATGCAAATATCACTTTATATTATAGATTTCCCAAGAAGGAGGAGTGCTTCAACACCCGGTTGCTCTCCAGTTATGTGATCCCTACCAAGGAGATTCTCAGAGAATGGTGGCATGACCCGTCCAAGTTTTATGTTAGAACTTGCCATATATACAGTAGAGATAGGATAAAGAAGGTTTTTCAATTGATTGCTAACATGATGAACCAGTTATATGGAAGAGTGATGTTTTCCATGGGACATGGGTCCCTATCATGTATGTTCTAGTTTCCATGGGTAAATTCTTCAATTGGGTCAACATCCTCATTTCATCCTTCAGAACAAACATAGTTGTAGCCAACCTTCCTGACCTAGACCATCCATCAGAGTTCTATATGGCCTCATATCTCCTGGATGTCATTTGTGCAAGGTCTCAGTTTGATAATTGTTCATAATATTGGATCACGATTGCAGCAGAGTCAATTCAACATCATTTCAAGATCTTTTGGAACCCTAAGTATAAGGGTATGCTCAAAATTATCTAGGAATTATTTATCGCCCCATTATATCATCTTATTTTCAGGAAAGAACCACATTCTGTGTCAAACAGCACCATGGAAACCATCATCATGGTGGCACATTGGTTCCCAATCCAAGAGGGAAAATTTATCAGAGTCTTTGGTTCCTGCAAGGCCCTACACACACTTCCTCAATTTTCCAAAGACATGTTAGTCATGCAGGAAGTCTCCTACCAAATGACATAGGGTTTCTTGAAAGCACTGAGCAAAAGGGAAAAAGAATCCCTTGCTTCCATTCCCTCTTATTATCGAGGCCTACATGGTGGAAAATTTTAAGGAAGTAGGGGCAAAGGCTGAAGAATTTAGGGGATTCCATTTCGTGACCCTGAAATATCATACATATGATCATGAGAAAGTAGTAGTTTCTCATTGCAAAATAGCCAATTTCAACTCACCATGCCCACATTCTAAGCATGATTAGGAAGATAGGATTAGGAACTGGCACAATTCCACTAGGGTGTTGAGACCCAGTGAGTATCAAGAAAAATATGATGAGGAACATGAACATTCCTATGAAAATGTGAGCCTTCAAGAGAGATCATCTTCTATAAAGAAGAAGAAGAAGTCGTAGAAGGAAAGTGAGAAGGGAAACAAACACAAGGAGAAAAAGGTAGAGGATTCCCCATGTGTCCCAGAGGCAAGTGAGGATGACGAAAAATTAGAGAAGATAAATGCATCCCTAGCAAAGAGGAAAAATGATATCAAGAGCAAGAGAGAATAAGAGCTCAAGAAGTTGCAATACTTAGGTGGCCATCACTCCAAGGACCAGCTTCAGAAAAAAATATGGTTGGAAGAAGAAGAAAGGAAGAGGAATATAAAAGAGAAGCAATTGAAGGATGAAACAGAGAAAAAGGCCAAAGAAGAAGAAGAGAAGAAGAGGTTGGATCAAGAACAAAGAGAGGAAGTGATATGCAAGCAAGCCAAGGGACTTGAGAGGCAACAAGAGGATGAAGAGAAAGAGAAGAAGCAGCTGGAGGAAGAGAAAATGAAGAGAGAAGAGGAGAAAAATAGTATAGAGTAGGAGGCAAGAAGAAAGAAGCAACAAGAAGAGGTCGATAAGGATGCTCAATGAGAATTTGAGCAAGTTAAACCATCTCCATTGGATGTTCCCACATCCACTCCCCTCTCTAGAGGCCACCTTCCTCTCAAAGCGTTGGGCATTCCCGAGGAAGAATAATATGAATTTTTTGATCTTACTAAGCTCACTTTTGATCAGGTTAGCTTTAAGATAATGCAAGAGAGAAGGAATTTCTATTCCAAAAACACTACACAACCCCTGTTAGTGAACAGAGAAAGAAATTTTTCTGGTAACTAATGTTAAACCTGAGATTATTGCCTCTGTTGGGACTTCTTTGTGACCGCAATTGAACATAATATTGCTAGGATGAGAAAAAAATTGTGGAACTCATATATAGAGTTTACACAACATAATAGAAGGCCGCTACAGTAGAAGAAGATAGAAAGAAGGAAGAAGAAGAAAATGTAACCCTCTACTTAGTACACTCTATTATGAGAGAACTATAAGCTGCAATCAAGGATGAGGCTGAAACACTTAGAGGGGCCATGGTGATGGTCTATGAAGAAATGTTGAAACTACATCATATGGTAGCCCTAATATTGGCCATAAAAAACAACACAAAGGAAAGGTCTGTTATTCTAAAGGAAATCATTGCAACTAGAGGAGGTCATTGAGTGATCCACCAAGTATCTTGCTATGCCAGTGGTAATCCCAAAAAACGACTGTATCACTACGAAAAATTCTAAAGTCCATATTCGCATCAAGATGCAACCAAAAGACAATCTACCAAAAGACGTGGATAGAGTGTTCGATTCTTATAGGCACATTTTGAGTGCTTTGTATTTGATGATGAAGAACCATGGGGTTCCATGTATCGGTGAAATAGGGAAAGTGAAGAAGTAGGAAGAAATATAAGAGGAAGTTCATACATTCATTGACACATGCATGTAGGTTGTTGACTTAGACAACCTACAATTTAGAAAGAAGAATGTCACATGGTATGTGGTGGAACTGGTGAGAATGTATACAAATCTAGTGACGCTAGTCAATCAGGTGAACATCAAAAGAAACATTGTCACCGTAGAAAACCTCCAGTGCGTACACAAACATGAAGAGGAACAATCATAGATAACCCTCATAGTTTTTTAGTACAAGCATTCAAAGACTTAGATGTTGGGACAACTCCACCTAGACACCCTAGAACTGTCTATTATCAGGTTGATATGATAGAATTTGATTATTTTATGTAATTAGAAATTTAGGATAGAATATGACAGTAATAGAATTTGAAGAGTAACGAGGAAATATAAAGGCCATGAGGTAATTGAAAGGTCATGAGGAAGTCTAAGAGTCAAGGGTAGACTAAAGGCCACTCTCCTTTTATAAATACACCCTCATGGCATACTGACAATGAATTTTAGCTTGGGATTCATTTGGGGAGATATTGTTTTAAGAGGACCTTTTCTCTTCTAATAAATAGAAGGAGTAATAGTTGATTTCCATTATTGGATTCGATGAGTAATTTCTGTTGTGATACCATGGATGTTACTTTCTTGATGGATCAAAGGTTCCTATGAGTTCTTTGATGTGTAGCGTCCTCTTGTGTCTTCTTGCGTGATGAATCTTGCTTTCCAACACATTGATGGTAAATGATATGAGTACTCTATGCTTGTATTGATGAATTGTTTTGTTAAAATTTGCATGATCTTATCATTGACTATGCATTTGCCTATGCGTATTCATGCTTAACTACTGTGAACTACTTTATAGTTTTTAAGCATATTCTTTATATAGGCATGATCTTATTTGAAGTTTTGCTAGCAATTACTTTATGTGAGACTCATGTTGTCATGTTCTAATTATTTTACTTATGGTATTAATATTCTAAAAATTTGTCAGTTATTTCCTTGTGTTTTTTGAATTCCATACGTTGGACTAAGTTAGTATCGTACTTCAATCTGAATCGTACTCAAATAACTTGTACGACAATCAGACCTACATACTAGAATAGATCGCTAAAGAGAACGGTTGAGAATCTAGTTGGGATTCTACACAAGGGAGATTCCCTTGCTAGTGGTGGAAAATTCCAACCCGTAAAGACCATCGTAGAAAAATTTTGAGAAAAATTCTTGAAAATCAAAAGCTATCATCCCCAAATATTGTAACCATTGGACTCCTAATAAAACATCAGTTGAGCCCTAAAACTCCCTCTCTTCTACATAGTTTCCTAGACCTTTTTCCCACATCAGCACCTCATAAGCTATCAAAGATCATTACATATTGATTCTAGGAGTGCATTTAAGTGGTTTTCTAACTATATTTTTTTGTTTGCTATTTGACTTAGATTTTTTTCATCAGATGCGGAATGAGCCACTTTTTGCAGCTGACCCGCAACTCCGTAGCTATTTTTATTGATCTATAGGTTACAGGTGTCGGCAAGTAAAACGAAGCATGTGTGTAGTTCATGAATGATTTGGACATGGACAAGGTCCTATCTACTCAGTCGAATTCATAAAGGAAAGCCTTGGTTAAAGGACGGTCAAACAGGGAAAACTACAACAATTAGGTCTCTGTTTTCAGCATGTGAAAGGTCCAAGACCATTCCTAGATCCGTGGATCCCTCATGACAGTTGCAGACTATCTCCACGATGCAAATCCAACATCCACCTCTTGTATATTGAATGATCATGGCAACCAAGATGTGGAGCTCATGGGTTCTGTCTTTTTATGTGTCCTCTGCTGAAGATTCCTCACAGAGAAACAGTTATACAATTTCCTCTATAAATAACGTGTTTGCAAACGCAAATAGTCAGTGTTGTTGTTAGTTTTTATACTGTTGTTGTAGCATTAGTCCTGTTGTTGTAACAAGAAGACATTTCCTCTGTTTTGCAATATAAAGACTTTGTTTCTTATGATTGTTTGAGCATAATTTTGGTCTGACACCATTTTAACCAAAGGCCATGCAGATGGCCCCTGCTGGCTGAGGTTTTGTTTTTCATTTCTGTAAAGTTTTCATGCATCTTTTTCTTATTTCCATTGTATATATTTCATAGTTTGTTTAACTGTATGTGTTTCATAATTCATTTATGGAATTAATCTTTCATTCCTATACATGACTTTCCAATATTGTATACTTTTACTAACACTAATCTGTGTGTTTCAGGATAGGTTATGCTCGAGCTTTTTCATATGATTTTTGCATCAAATAGTGACATAAGATTTTCCTCTCTACTAAAATTTGTTTTTAAGCCTTTCAATTTCAGTTATGGTTTGATTTCAATATTATATATTTGTTATTGTTAGCTAGTTTAGATATCAAATTCTTCATGTTATTTGACGTTATCTTCGGAGCCATGTCTTAACCCCGAAATGCTACTTGGCGAGCTATCGGATTATAAGTGAATTGATTTGATTTTACTTTCATTCTACAAGTAGGTAGTTTAGATATCAAGTTCTTCATGTTATGTGACATTATCTCCAGAACCATGGCTTAACCCAGAAAAACTACTTGGAGAGCTATCGGATTATATGTGAAGTAAATTGATCTTACTTTCATTAGTATGCAATTTTTGGTTTGTTTAAGTGTAATAGTTTAGATTTTATTCCTGTATTTAGATGGGAAAAAGAGACAATGATTTCATGATCAGTATTTCATCTTTTGTTTGATTTAAATAGCTACACATTTACATTCCTGTTCAATTACTAATTTTATCACTAGCATGTTTTGAGATCTTTTGAAGTGCTAGGTTCTGGAAGTTATCATAAGAGACATAAAACCTTGTGTTAAATCTACATCCATACTTTCCCTCTAATGGTATGCTTAAAACTTAGGAATAGGATTTCCATTTGCATTCGGAGACAAACAAAGACAAAACCCCAAAAACAAAATAAAATTGAAAATAATAAAAAGTAAGAAAGAGGTTGTCTTGCACATATAGTGCACCACACTTCATCATTTTATGACTCCCAGATTGAGAATTAATGTAGCAATTTAGGACATAGTAAATTGACTAAACATTTTGGCTCCGTTGCTGGAGAAGTGTAACTAGGTAGTCGATCTCTTACATAAAAAATGGAAAAATTGATAACTTCTTGAAGTATGGCCCCCTCTTGCACCTAGTGTGATCTGGAGGATCAGAAACGATAGTTATTAGTTCAACAACTTCTTGAGTATGCTCCCTTCTTGCACCTAGTGTGATCTGGAAGATCAGAAAGAGAATTATTAGCCCGACTAAAAAAAAATGACATGCATAGAGCAAGAGATTCTAGGGGAAGGTTTATATCTAGGGCCAAAAGTTTGATTTTAACGACTCCAGCTACTTCAAGGCATAGAAAAGATACACCTCCATCCCAGACTCATACTCTTAGCCTTAGGATTCTTGGAATTCAAGGGGCAGCAACTGAATTAGAAGATTCTCCCACACTATCTACTAAATTTGATCTAGGAGAAGAACCTTTCTTCACTTCTATAGGGGAACATATTGTAATTGAGAAAGTAGAATCACCTGGAGAAGAAGGAAAGGAAGAGACTTTCTCTCATTAGCCATTAATAGAAGAACCAGAAGACCCTGAGAAAACTATCATGGCAGAAGAAGTACTAGATGGGGAGTATTCTATATTTGGGGGAGGGGGTAGAGGTAGAAGTAGAGGAAATAATGGAGGTGGTGGTAGAGGAAACAATGGAGGTAACAATGGAGGAGGTAGAGTTAATAATGGGGGAAATATGCAAGGAGATAACTCATTTGGATTCCATATAGCTGACGAGGAAACCCATACAACAATGAAAAACATTTCAACATCTCTCCTCCCAAACTTTTATGGGTTGCGAAGTGAGGATCCTAAAACATTTCTATTTGAGTTTGAAGTCTTGTGCCAAACCTATCACCATATGGAAGACTCTCAAAAACTCAAATTGTTTCCTTCAACATTGAAGGGATCTGCTTTGAAATGGTTCATGGGATTAGTCACTCAATCTATTATAACTTGGAATGAATTGAAGCAAACATTTTTGGATAGATATCTGGATTATTGTATGCCCACTAATCATAAGTATGAGGTATTCAAAATGTTGCAAAAAGAAGATGAGAATTTGGAGGATTTACTTGAAAGATTTCAATATAACTTAAAGAGAGAGAAAATGAGAAATTTAGACAAGGAAACCTTGAAAGTCCTTCTATTGAAAGCCATTAGAGATGAATGGATAGATATTCTAAACATGATGGGGAAGGGAGACATTTCTCAACTTCCACTATATAACATAGCAAAACTATGTGTCCATCTCTCAAGGGGAAAATCAAAAATTGGAAAAGGGCCTAGAGATCCTTCTCTTATTAGAGAAAACAAATCTGCAACTGGATCAGTAAGTAGGGCAGAGATTGGCAATATGCTTGATGAGATCAAAACTGATATTCTAGGGAGCCTTAGTGAACAACTAGACGCCCTTAAAATTCAAAAGAAGCAGAAAGCAGAAGCTGATGCCTTGGCCATCTTTTTCCCAAAATGTAGAAGGAAACATGCTCTAAGGGAATCCCCCTTGGATTCAAAAGTTGTAGAAACATGTATGATTTGCTCAAAAAGTCATGAGACCAAGGATTGTCCTTCAATTCCTGTGCTCAAAGCTAACTTTCAGAAAGATCCAAATTCAGTAGAATCCCTTTGTTTTGTTTCAAAAAGACCTTGGCAAGGGCAAAAAAATCAAGGATTTAATAATCCTATGAACTTTAAGCTCCCACCAAATTGGAATTCTTGGCAACGACCTTGGCCCCAACCTCAAAATCCGTACCAATCATGGGCATAAGGGGTACAAAATCCTTATGGGAGATTTGCTCAATTTTATCAACATCCTCCATCTTTTCAAAATCAACAACAAAATCCACAACTTCCAAATCAAAAACCATAACTTTGATTGCCATTTCCACAACAACCTTCTCAACAAAATCCAAATTCTCAACTCTTTCTTCGATTTCAACAAAAGACAAATCAACTACCAACCCAGCCATTGCCAAATCCCAACAACAAAAATCCTCAGAATGCTTACATGGTAGAAGGACAACAATTTCCTACCTATACGATTGTTCCTCTTAATGATGTTCAACTCAGATTTGGTAGAGTTTTAGGAACGGAAAAACCTTCTATAGATGTTCAAGAGCAAGATGCTCCTGAGGAGGATTCTCTTAAAGTCAATAAAGGTTCTGAGGAAGCATCCCTACAAAACCCAATCATTCGAAAAGAAAAACAAAAAGAGTCAACCCACATAACTCCTATAGTTTAGCAACCTACATCTTCATCCACACCTCCTTTCCCCGAAAGATTACAAATAGACAAAGGGGTGGAAAAACAAATCTTGTTGCCTGACTATGATTTCCTAGATGAATTAAAGAATGTTTGTATCAAGATTCCCTTGCTACAAGCCATTAGAGAGATTCCTATTCTAGCAAAAACAATAAAAGAGTTGAGTTTCAAAAGACCAGGTAGGAAACCAAGAGATACAAAAAGAATCCACCTGGTAGGAAAAATTGCAAATATCATGATGGGAAATATTACCATGTAGAAATATGTGGATCCAGGTAGTCCAATTGTCAAGACACACATAAATGGGATAGAAATTTCAAATACTTTGATTGACTTAGGGGCTACTATAAACAATATGAGTAGACAGACTATGGAATAGCTTAAACTTCCTAATATTCTTTTTACACCCACCTTACTGCAACTTGCAGATAGATCAATAATAAAAATAGATAGTGCATTAGAAGATAGTTCAATCTCCTTAGATTCTTGGGAATATCTAGTAGATTTCATGATTTTGACTCCCAAGGGTAATCTAGGAGGGCACCCACTCATCTTAGGAAGACCTTGGCTAGCCACAGTTGATGCTTTCATTAGTTGTAGATCTAGGGATATGTACATTTCTGATGGTAGTTCACTAAAGAAGTTCAATTTTTATCCTCCAGCAAAAGCAATTATAGAAGTAGGAGACAATGAATGGGTCAATGATGAAGATATTATACAACCTGTCATTACTATCTTTGGAGTTAATGAAGATAGCAAAATTTTGAACACGTTAGAGAATTTTGAAGCATCTTCAGAATATGACCACGCACAATTTTAGTTAGATTCTAATATTGAATACTTTTCATCAAGGCAAATGTCTCTTTACTCTATGGAAGAGTTTGGTAGTTCTACAGTTAAAATTTTTCTAGGTAAAACATGGAATATCAACAAAAATTTTGAAAAGTTACAACAGGGAGAACTAACCAGAATATTGCAAAAACATTCTGCTGCATTTGCATGGGAGTATACTGATATGAAAGGTATTGACCCTAAGACTTGTATCCATCATATCTATATCGAGGAAAACAGTAGACTAATTAGACAACCTCAAAGAAGGATGAATCCAAATCTTAGGGATATTTTGAAAGAAGAGCTCCAAAAACTACTCAATGTAAACTTCATTTACCCAATTTTAGATGGCCAATGGGTTTCTCCGTTGGTTATAGTACCCAAAAATAATGGTAAATGGAGGGTGTGCATTGATTACAGGGAACTGAATAAAGCAAATTTGAATGATCACTTTCCTTTGCCCTTTATCGATCAAGTATTAGATACATTAGCAGACAAAAAGTGCTTTTCATTTCTCGATGGTTTTAGTGGTTATAATCAAATTCAGGTAGCACTTGAGGATCAGGATAAGACAACATTTATCTGTCCATGGGGAACTTTTGCTTATCGAGTGCTTCCTTTTGGATTATGTAATGCACCTGCAACATTCTAAAGAGTAGTACTAGGAATTTTTTCTGATCTAATCCATGATTGTGTAGAGGTATATATGGATGATTTTACAGTTTATGGTAATTAATTTGAAGAGGCATTAGAAAGTTTGGAAAAAGTCCTTATAAGATATAAAGAAACAAATATTTCATTAAGCCATGAAAAATGCTTTATGATGTTTATTGAAGGTATTGTTTTAGGACATCATATTTCAGGGGATGGGATTAAAGTTGATAGATCAAAATTTGAAGTCATCTCCAAGTTAGCTATTCCAAATTGTCAAAAATATGTCAGATGTTTTCTAGGATTTACTGGATATTATATAATATTTATAGAAAACTTCACCAAAATATCATGTCCACTCTTTAAACTACTTACAAAAGGTTGTGAATTCAAATGAAGTCCTGATTGCCAATCAGCATTTGAAACTTTGAAAACAAGAATATCTAAAGCACCTATCTTGACAGGACCAAATTGGAAACTTCTTTTCCATATTTCTACAGATGCTTCAGATACAGCAAAAAATATTTAGTTCCTTATGCCATTTACTATACTGGTAAAAATTTAACTCCCACTGAGTTGAATTATACTGTGACTGAAAAAGAGTTCTTAGTTGTTGTTCATGCAATCAATAAGTTCAGACATTATATAACAGGCTATGAAGCTTTTATTCATACTGATCATTCTGCAATTAGATATCTAATGAATGAACCCATTACTAATGGCAGAGTTACAAGGTGGCTCCTACTTTTACAAGAATTCAATATTACTGTGTTAGATAGACCAGGGAAACAAAACACAATAGTTGATTTCTTGTCTAGGATTCAGAATTCTAAAGAAGATTCTCCTATAGAGGACAAGTTTCCTGATGAATATTTATTTGCAGTAACTACTAAGACTCCTTGGTATGCAGATATAGCTAACTATTTGGTTACAGAGAAACTACCTTCGTATTTATTTCCTAGTGAAAGAAGAAAGATTATTTAGGAGAGCTCAAAATATTTATGGATTTCTAACGAATTCTTCAAAACAGGGCCAGATCTTGTGATCAAAAGATGTGTCAGGGAAGATGAAATGACTGATATTCTCAAAGAATGTCATGATGAACCGTGTGATTAACACTTTTCTGACAAAAGGACAGCCTATAAAATCCTTTGTTTAGGATATTATTGGCCGTCCCTCTTCAAAGATGCAAAACACTATGTCAAAAGGTGTGAGAGCTGCCAAAGAGTAGGGAAACCTATCCTCTCGAATGAGATTCCATTACAATCATAGGTACTCATCAAACCCTTTGAAAAATGGGCTTTAGACTTTATTGGACCTATTAATCCACCATCTGAACAGAAAAAGTATATATTGGTATGTATTGACTATGTCACTAAATGGGTAGAAGCCAAAGCATTATTTTCTGCTACTGAGCATTTAGTTGTTAGTTTTCCTTATGAGGATATTTTTACTTGCTTTGGTGTTCCAAGAGAAATTGTCACAGATCAGGGAGGTCAATTCACATCCAAACTGGTGGAGAAGCTGATGGAAGAGTACAAGGTCAAGCATAGAAAATATACTCCTGACCATTCGTAAGAAAATGGTCAAGTAGAGTCCACAAACAAAGTAATTGAAGGCATCATTACCAATATTGTTCATCTACACAAAAGAGATTTGGCAAAAAGGATTCCTAAAGCCTTATGGGCCTACAGAACTACATGGAGGAACACAACATGACATTCTCCCTATGAACTTGTTTATGGGAAAGAAGTTATGCTCCCCAATGAATTCCAAGTTAGGACCTTCAAGATGGTAGTTCAATTGGGAATGAATCTATTAGAAGCTCAAAAGTATAGAATAGAGCAGTTGAATGAACTAGGTGAGATCAGATAAGAAGCAATCCTAAGAACTGATCCAATTCAATATCAAAGAGCTAAGTGGCATGACAAATGCATCAAGGAGAGAAAGTTTCAAGAAGGAGATTGAGGACTGCTATTTGATTCCAAGTTCAAAGATTTCAAAAGTAAATTTCAGACTCATTGGCTTGGGCCATATGCGATTGACAAAGTTTTTAGCAATGGAGCAGTAAGAATCAAAACCATTGATGAGTATCAAACTCCTCTCATTGTGAATGGTCACAAATTGAAGATCTATCATAAGCCACTCTCAAAGGAGGAATTTGTCAAAATCTTTCAAGATAATTCTGTAATAAGTCTAGTGAAGAAGAATCCTTCTTCTCCACCAGCCTAGTCCTTGTTCTTTTCATTGTTTCTTAAAAAAAAAAAAAAAATTGTATAAGCCTCAAAACCTATCACTGATTGGTAGTCTTATACATAAAATACAGGGAAAAAATCAGAACTTCTGATGCCCAATATTTTCCAAAAAAAATCCCTCTCATTTCATTCATAATTGTTCCATTTCATGTCATTTCACTTCACTTCATTTCATTCCATTTCACCATAACATTTCGCCAATAAAATTCCTTTCATGTCCAGTTTTCATATATCATTCATTCAGTCATCATTCATTTCCATCCATCTCCATTCACTTCACCAAGCCATATGCTCACTGTGTCTGTTTCCGCAGCCAAATTCTGATTCCGCAGTTGAATAACGATTCCGCAGCTGATTATTGATTCTACAGCTAATACTCTGTTACTTTGCAGTGACAGTTAGATGTTAGCCAAATAATGATGAAAACCAAATGCAGGTATGGAAGAGGAAGATATTTTGAATATGTTAGCATCTAAAGCACTAATAAGCAGCAACCAATCAAAGGTCAGCGAATGGAAGTGGTAAGATTCTAAGGTATGAGCAAAATTAATTTCAAATAGCATTTTAAAACACATAATCTATATAGTTGTTAAACCACCGGCTCCATTATGTGTAATGATTTGAATTGATAGCTTCCATAACTCCTCCACGACCTTTGCATAATTCCACCATGAACTCCACATCAATTTCCAATGGCCTCATGATCTGCTTCTGAATCTAAATCGTAATTAATTGTACGTCTACATTCCACCTGTTGAACTGGTTAATTATGAAGATGTAATCCTATTTGACCATGGCTCTCCTCTACCGCACAACTCTACAGTCATTTATGAATTCACTAACGTCCACTCTGCAGCCCTTTAATTCAAAATTTTGCCAAGACTCACTCTATTTCCATACCCACCCATTGAATTCACAATTGGTAGTACTGGTCTATTTATACAAGCCTCCGCTCCGTGATCTCATTTTCATTACATACTGTGTATTCTTTTTGTTTTTGTAACTACTGATCCTCCTCCATATTTTGCTCACACAACCATTCCACCTCTGCCAATCCATCACTTACAGAGGTATTTTCAAAGTAGGAAGAAGGAATGAGCCTTTTGGTAAGAGCAGAGCCAAGTGGGCCTAAATTCATGGAGGGTTATCCATAATTAAAAATCATATTAAGGAAAGCATGGTGGTTGTAATTTATCCAGAAATTCTGAGGTCACAATAAAGAAGTCACGAAGACATTTGCAAGGTCTTTTAATGGTGTGGAAGTTGAGGTTGGAGATCTCAAATTTTCAGTCACAAAGCCATCCATTGCAGCAGCAATGGAGCTCCCATAGGAGGGAGAACGGTGGTTCAAAAACAAAGACTTTGATGAGAGGGCCTGGAGGATTATTTTCCGTAATCCAGGTATGGATATAACCATTTTCAAACGTGGAATCCCTGTTTCTGCTCTAGAGGAAAAGTGGACTAGTTTATTATTGATAATTTAGAAGTTTATTACGTGTAAAGGAAGGTTTGGGTCCATGTACATGTACCAAATTAGGTTACTAATGAATTTTCTGGATAATAAAACCATCAATTTGCCTTATTTCCTATTGAGTAGGCTGAAAAAGATGTCCACAACTATACAAAAGAATCTGGATGACGTAGAGCCTCACCTTTACCATCACGACCTTGTTAAAATTCTGATTGAAAAACAATTGAAGGAAAGAAAGGAAACTTGGGAATAGTTCTTGATTAGAAACTTCTTTCATGACCCACCTGAAACACCTAAAGGTAGCTCAACAAGGAAAAGTAGGAGAAGAAAAATAAGAATAAATATTTAAGATACTCCTACTAGCATAACTAAAGAAACTAGTAAGGAAGAAACGTTTTCTGAAACCTTGACTGAGGTTAGGAAGCAAGTGAAACTAAAGGGGAAAAGAAATGTTGAAGCTATCTATCACACCCTAGAACCTTCCTTATAAGAGGATCATATACTTTCTGAATGACTAATCCACCTTAAAGAACAATGAGCTAAAGCAAAGGAAAAGGGGAAAGAAAAATAGAGTGTAGAGAAAGGAGACACCAGCTCACAAAATCTAAGGAGGAGCTCCAGAATTAAAGGTAAATTGAACAAAGTGAAAACTAAAGGGGCCCACTTCATAGACTTAGGAGGGGAAATACCAGAACAGTCACCAACAATCCCTCCTGACCATAGCCCACGACATTCTCCTTTTTCTCAACCAGATTTTGAGATCAGCCGAAGAAAGGCTACACCTGAAATAGATCCAACTCAACAAGAAATGTATTTTTATTGAATCATTGGAGAAAACTACAATAGACCCGGGCACTATATCTACTTAGCCTAATACAGTCCATGAAGTTTTAATCCAATCACTAAAGTAGGAAGTATTTGAGCTAGAAGTCTTGAATAGACACATCAAAAGGGAACATGAAACATTGAAAGAACAGATCAAGTTGGATAAAATTACCCATGACAACACCATGTTGCATCTTGTATTATGGTAGAAGAAAAATAGGAAATTGAAGAAAAAGAGTAGGAGGTTGAGAAGAGCCCTTATCAACCTCAAATACAGGTGCCTAACGAGGAAGCCTAGCATGACAGTGATACCAAGTAAGAAGAAGAGAAGGCTAGATGTATTAGCGGAGGTCTCAGAACAAATGAACTAAAGGGAGGATGGTCACAGCTTTGGTTGCATGAGGACATTCAACACCTTCACAGTGGGGGTATGTTAAGCCCTAAAACTACCCCTCTTCTACATACCTTCCTAGACCTTTTTCCCACCCCAACACCTCATAAGCTATCAAAGATCATTACTTATTGATTCTAGGACTGCATCTATGTGGTTTTATAACTATATTTTTGTGTTTTATATTTGACTTAGATTTTTTTCATCAGCTGCAGAATGTAGCCAATTTCTGCAGCTGACTCGCGATTCTGCAACTATTTTTATTGATCTATAGGTTACAGGTGTCGGTAAGTAAAACGAGGCACATGGGTAGGTCAGGAATGATTTGAACATGGAAAAGGTCATATCTATTCAATCGAATTCATAAAGGAAAGACTTGGTTAAAGGATGGTCAAACAAGGAGTCCTACATCAATTAGGTTTCTGTTTTCAGCATGTGCAAGGTCCGAGACCATTCCTCGATCCGTGGATCCCTCTTGGCAGTTGTCGACCGTCTCCACGACGCAAATCCAACATCCACCTTTTTTAGATTGAATGATCATGGCAACCAAGACACTGAGCTCATGGGTTCTATCTTTTTACATGTCTTGTGCTGAAGATTCCTCACGGAGAAACAGTTATACAATTTTCTCTATAAATAATGCATTTGCAAATGCGAATAGTTAGTCTTGCTGTTAGTTTTTATAATATTGTTGTAGCATTAGTCTTGTTGTTGTAACAAGAAGACATTTCCTTTATTTTTCAATATAAATACTCTGTTTCTTATGACCGTTTGAGCATAATTTTGGTTTGACAACGCATTAACCAAAGGCAATGCAGATGGCCCCTGCTGGCTGAGGTTTTGTTTTTCATTTCTGTAAATTTTTCATGCATAATTTTCTTATTTCCATTGTATATATTTCATAGTTTGTTTAACTATAAGTTTAATTCATTTATGGTGTTAATCTTTCATTCCTGTACATGATTTTCCAGAATTGTGTACTTTTACTAACACTGATCAGTGTGTTTCAGGATAGGTTATGCTCAAGATTCTTCATATGATTTTTGCATCTAATAGTGACAAGAGATTTGCCTCTTTGCTGAACTTTGTTCTTAAGCCTTTCAATTTCAGTTATGCTTTGATTTCAGTCTTATTTATTTGTTGTTGTTAGCTAGTTTAGATATCAAATTCTTCATCTTATTTGACATTGTCTCCGGAGCCATGGCTTAACCGAGAAAATCTACTTGGAGAGCTATTGGATTATAAGTGATTTGATTTTATTTTACTATCATTTTACAAGTAGGTAGTTTAGATATCAAGTTCTTCATGTTATTTGACGTTATCTCCAGAGCAATGGCTTAACCCTGAAAAGATACTTGGCGAGCTATCAGATTATAAGTGAAGTAAATTGATCTTACTTTCATTAGTCTACAGTTTTTGGTTTGTTTGAGTGCAATAGTTTAGATTTTATTTCTGTATTTAGATGAGCAACAAAGACAATGATTTCATGATAAATATTTCATCTTTTGTTTGATTTAAATAGCTACACATTTACATTCATGTTCAAGTACTAATTTTATCACTAGCATGTTTTGAGATCTTTTGAAGTGCTAAGTTCTAGAAGTTATCATAAGAGACATAAAACCTTATGTTAAATCTACATCCATAATTTCCCTCTAAAAGTATTCTTAAAACTTAGGAATAGGATTTTCATTTGCATTAGGAGAAAAACAAAGACAAAACCCCAAAAACAAAATAAAATTGAAAATAATAAAAAGTAAGAAAGAGGTTGTCTTGCACATATAGTATGCCACACTTCATAAGTTTACGACTCCAAGATTGATAATTAATGTAGCAATTTAGGACATACCAAATTGACTAAACAACATCAACACCACCCTTTAGAATGGAATGTCTTAACATATTCAATACATTAGCCCTCATGGTTAGATTGATATTATGACACTTGCCTTAGAAATTTATACTTCCTCCATTTGCAACCATCACTTAACACTCTAGTGTTAGATATAGAAATAAATTCAATTCCTTGTCTTACAATGAATAAAATATTGTTACAACCAGAATCGATCAATGCCATTACTTTTTTCCTCTTTGTATATCCTTCTATATTGACAGCTTCAGGAGTGGTAATTATTTCCAATGCATTAAAAGATATGGGCAGATTCATTTCTTCTTTATCTATGGTTGGTTCCTAGTGTATATCCTCCTCTTTAGATGTTTCTTGTTCCTTTCCTTCCTCCTCTTAAAAATCTATGTAAAATAATTTCTTCTCGACACACTTATGACCCTTAGTGTATTTTATATCACAATTGTAACAAACCCCTTTTGATCCTTTTTTCTCTAGTTGTTTTGGTTTCAACCTTGGAGGTTGTGGGAGGCTAGGTGTTGGGTCCCTATAATACTAGTGATTACCCCATTACTATTGTAGTTATACCCCTTATTAATATTGTTGTGCCCCTATTTCCCCCATATTGTTATTACTGTGCCCCATAGAATCCCTCTATTGTTATTTTTGTGGCTTTATATTATTATTGTTAGGTCGGCTCGATTATATTGTGACTCCTTAGACTCCTATATATAGAAAGGAGGTTTTGTCATTTGAATCATCCAAGAATTGTTCATTTATGTAATGTAAAGAACGTTCCCCCATCGAGGAGGCTGAATTCTAAGGCGTTGATCTATCTTTTCTATCTTTTCTTGAGCTGGTTTCATAACATTTGGTATCAGAGCTTCGGATTCTAGGGTTTCACTGCTCCAAACAAGTCATCATGGAATTTTCTCTATAAATTTTTTTCTGTGATGTTTCAGAAGTTTCAAATAAAACCCATTTGAGAAGAGATCACGCTGAACCGCGAGTTCAAATTTCAGAGCGTTTCGCGCTATATTTGCGGAGATATGATCTGAGGAAGTTGGTCTTTTTGCAAACTCCTAAATTACATTCCAAACAGGTGACCTCGGGAAAATCGTCATAACTTTCTCTCTGGGGATCAAATAAAAATTTCATAAGAAAGTACAAAAAGAGGACATACTTTAGTTTCTTGTATGCATTTTTCATATCCAAAGGTTGAAACAGTGACTCGTGGCACGTCGTACAAGTTCACTCTACTGAACTAGTCTATAATCAAGTTACTGTGGGAGATTTCGCATAACTCTTCCTTGGATAATCCAATTTGGGTCAGACTTGTAGCATTGGAAATAGGACACAAAGGGCTACTACAGATCACAAATTTAGATCTATATGATTGGAAAGTACAGAGATACATCAGAGGCAATATCGAGCTCCTACAAAGTGAAAAAAGGTGTATAGATTTTCTTAAATTTTTGCTTAAGCTTGGTTTGAAAATTTATTTTGAAGGAATTCAAAGGGCATAATAGAGCGTTATTATCGGTAACTGATGCCCCGAGGAAAGAAAATGCAAACACCTAGTAAGGAACCTAAAAGCTCTAGCATGACTCATGAAGAAGAAGAAGAAATGCTATATGATATATCAAAATTACAAGAACAAGTGCAACAAGTGTCACTTGCACAAAAAACAACGGAATCTAAGATGGATGGTTTAAGGAAAGATGTAGAAGCTAAGATGGATGGTTTAAAGAAAGGTGTAGAAGCTAAGATGGATTGTTTAAAGAAAGGCATAGAAGCTAAAATTGATGGCATGGATGATAAGATGGAAGAATTGAAGATAAATATGAATAAGTTGCTATAAGAAATGGTCACTAAGGGTGAAAGGGTACTAAAGGAAACTCATGATGAGAACAAAAGAAATGTTAATCATGATTCCATAGACTCTAATGTCGGATCGAAGACTCACCATATTCCAAAAATCGATATGAGGAAGTTTGATGGCAAGGATCCCGCCACATGGATATTACAGATGGAGCAATTCTTCGATCTCAATAATGTGCAAAACACACAAAAGGTATGTATGGCAACTTTATATTTGGAACCAAATCAGTTTGTATGGTATCAATGGCTTTGCTCTCATAAACAATTTATCACTTGGGTAATTTTTACGAAAGAACTAATAGCACATTATGAGGATACAAAAAGCAACACTTTTTTTAGTCAATTGATAAGTCTCAAACAAAAGGGTTCAATAATGGAGCACAATGAGGAGTTCAAAAAATTGAGCATAAGGGTAAAATATATTCCAGAGGAGCATAGAAATGATGCGTTCATAGGGTCTTTAAAGGATAATATCCAACATGATGTTCCTTTGGGAACCTGATTCATTAGAGAAGGCATTCAGGTTAGCAAGAAAAATGGAAAACAAAATTATGGCAACCAGTAAGCATACCACTCACAAATATAAATATGGAAGTGTTGTTGCCCCTAGTCTTCCACAACCTATAAGGTTGACACCACAACAATTGGAAGAAAAAAGAGCAAAAGGGCTTTGTTAAAATTGTGATAGCAAATACACTAAAGGTCATAAGTGTGCTGAGAAGAAATTATTCTACATATATTGTGAAGAGGAAGAATAAAAGGAGCAAGAAAGGTCAAAAGAAGAGGATATACTCCAAGAACAAAGTCTAGATGAAGAACAAATAAATCCAACCATATCTTGTAATGCATTGGCGGGAATTACCACTCCTCAAACCATCAAGATAGAAGGACAAATCAAGAAGAAAAAGGTAATAGTGTTGATTGATTCGGGAAGAACCCACAATTTTATTCATTGTAAGGTAGAAAAAGAATTGAATTGATTCCTATATCCAGCACCAGAGTGTCAAGTGATGATTGCAAATGGAGGAATGATAAATTGCTCTGGAAAGTGCCATAATATCAAGCTATCCATGGGATAATATGTATTGACTAGCCCAATGCTTTCCATTCCAATGGGAGGTGCTAATGTTGTACTAGGAGTCCAATGGCTACAATCCTTGGGTACAATAGCTTTTAATTTTCAAGAACTTTTCATAAAATTTTCTACGGAAGGAAAGGAATTTGAATTAAGGGGTATTGCAGGGAAACCAAGAAAGATAATCAGCTCTAATGATATGACAAAGCTTCTAAAAAAGGAGAAAAAAGGTGTAATTGCACAATTATATTCGCTAGATGTTTCCACATCGGAATCATCTATTTCTCCAGATATCCAAAAAGTCCTAGACAATCATTCCAAGGTATTTGAGACTCCCAAAGATCTTCCACCTATCTGTGATCATGATCATGATATTCATCTGATTCCAGGAAGTGCTCCTGCAAACATCAGGCCGTACAGATATCCCTATGTCCAAAAGAGTGAAATTGAATGTATGCTTGCAAAAATGCTAGAGGTTGGTATAATTCAATCGAGTCAAAGTTCTTTCTCTGCTCCAGTAGTATTGGTGCACAAGAAGTATGAATCATGGCGCATGTGTCCGGATTATAGGGAGCTCAACAAGCTCACTATTAAAGATAAGTTCCCCATTCCTGTCATTGATGAATTACTGGATGAATTGAATGGACCAATTCACTTCACCAAGTTGGATCTTCGTTCAGGATATCATCAAATCAGAATGAAGACTGAAGACATTCTGAAAACAACATTTAGAACTCATGAGGGTCATTATGAATTTTTGGTCATGCCTTTGGCCTTACCAATGCACCTTCAACATTTCAAGGTTTGATGAATTCAATTTTCAAACCATTCCTTAGAAAATGTGTGTTAGTATTTTTTGATGATACACTAATCTACAGCAAGTCTTAGAAGGATCATGTTGACCATGTTGATAGGGTGCTACAACTATTGGAGGAGAAACAATTATATGCAAAAAGATCCAAATGTTCCTTTGGAGTCTAGGAGGTGGAATACCTGGGTCATATTGTATGTCATGAAGGAGTTAAGGTAGACCCTAGCAAAATTAAAGCCATTAAGGAATGGAAAATCCCCACATCCATAAAGCATATGCGAGGATTTCTCTAGTTGGCAAGGTATTATCGCAAGTTAATAATTATGGGAGAATAGCAACACCTCTAACAACATTATTGAAGAAAGATGCATTTTCATGGACTCCACAAGAAACAAAGGCCTTTGAACATCTTAAAGAGGCAATGTGCCAAGCACCAGTCTTAGCTACACCGGACTTCACAAAAACCTTTATTGTGGAATGTGATGCTTCAGGAAATGGAATTCGTGCTGTTCTAATGCAAGATGAAAGACCCATTGCTTTTGAAAGTCGTCCAATCAAGGGAATGTTTTTAAGCCAAGCTATTTATGAGAAGGAAATGTTGGCAATACTCTATGCACTTAAGAAATGGCGACCCTACCTAATGGGAAGACACTTCAAGGTAAAAGCAGATCATGATAGCCTTAAATACTTTTTAGAACAAAGATTATCCTCTGAAGAGAAACAAAAGTGGGTCACAAAGACGTTGGGTTATGACTTTGAAATCATCTACAAAAAAGGGAAGAAAAATGTGGTGGCAGATGCACTCTCAAGAAAGGATGAGGATGTGGAAGCATTGTTGTGTGCCATTTCTATTATCCAACCAGATTGGATAAACAAAGCAAGGGAGGAATGGAAGAATGAAGAAGAAGTGTGGGAACTTATTCGAAAGTTACAACAAGATTCCAGTACGTCTGATACATTTAGCTGGTAAAATGATTCGTTATGGTACAAAGATCGCTTATACCTCTATAAGAATTCCCAGCTAAAACAAAATATTCTTATGGAATCGCACACTTCTCCCTTAGGAGGGCACTCAGGATTTTTAAAAACTTACCACAGGATTAAGAAGGAATTTTTTTAGGATGGCCTTAAATCAGATATTCAAAAGTTTTTGGCAGAATGTTTGGTTTGCCAACAAAATAAAGTTGAAACAATTAAGACACCGAGTCTATTACAACCTTTATCCATTCCAAGCCAACGCTGGGAGGAGGTTTCAATGTATTTTATCACAGGTTTACCCAAGTATGAGGGAAAGAGTGTCATCATGGTGGTAGTTGATAAACTTACCAAGTATGCACACTTTTGTGCATTATCACATCCATTTAAAGCCACTACAGTTTCTACTGCATTTATGGAAACAATTCAAAAGCTACATGGAAACCCAAGGATTATTGTAAGTGACAGAGATCCCATTTTCACTGGAAATTTTTGGATAGAATTATTTTCTTGTCTTGGTACTCAGTTAGCTCATAGCTCATCTTATCATCCTCAATTTGATGGGAAAACTAAGATAGTAAACACATGTTTGGAAGGATATCTTCTTTGCTTTGTATCGGATAAACAGACACAATGGGTCAAATGGTTGCCTCTGGCTGAATGGTGGTATAACACTTCCTTCCATACAACAACAAAAATTACCCCATTTATGGCACTTTATGGGTATCAACCACCATCCATCACATCATATTTAAGAGAAAATTCTAAGGTTCAGGCAGTGGAACATCACATCGAACATCAATAACAAGTCCTCCAACTCTTAAAGGATAACCTCATGTTGGCACAGAATAGAATGAAACAACAGGCAGATCAACATCGCAGTGAAAGAAGTTTTGATGTAGGTGATTGGGTATTCCTACGGCTACAACCATATAAGCAAATGTCCCTCAAGCAAGCTAGGAAGGATAATAAATTATCACCAAAGCATTATGGTCCGTACAAGATGTTGCAAAAGATTGGTAATATGGCATACAAATTGGAGCTTCCTAAAGCTTCTCGATTGCACCCAGTTTTCCATGTTTCATGTTTAAAGAAGGTTATAGGTGACAAGCTCCTAGTTCAAACAATATTTCCAGAACCTGACGAGGAAGGAAAAATTATATTGGAACCGGAAGCAGTCACAGAAACAAGAACTCGACAGCTATGGAATCGATCAATTTCAAAGTATCTTATCAAGTGGAAGAACTTATCCGCAGAAGATTCCATATGGGAGGATGAGAATTTTATGAAGAAGTATCCAGAATTACTCAAGAGTTGAGGACAACACTTTTTTGAAGGAGAGGGGCATGTTGGGTCCCTATAATACTAGTGATTACCCCATTACTATTGTAGTTATAACCCTTATTGATATCGTTGTGCGACTATTGCCCCCATATTGTTATTACTGTGCCCCATAGAATCCTTCTATTGTTATTTTTGTGGCTTTATATTATTATTGTTAAGTCGGTTGGATTATATTGTGACTCCTTCGACTCCTATATATATAAAGGAGGTTTTTTCATTTGAATCATCCAAGAATTGTTCATTTATGTAATGTAAAGGAGGTTTCCCCCTCGAAGAGGCTCAATTCTAAGGCATTGATCTATCTTTATATCTTTTCTTGAGCTGGTTTCATAACACTAGGAGCACAAACACTTTGATCTTTATAGTTGTGAGAGGTAGAATTCCTTGTTGCCATAATCTTTATTTCAATTTTTTTTCACCTTGAATGTCTTCTCCAATCAATTAATTTCCCAAATGAAAACCTCATGTTGGATGTTACCCTTAAAAGTCTCTATGAAGAAATCAATTATACGGTCCTCTGGAATATCATTTACCCTGATATTCAAACTTTGGTAGTCATTAATGTGCTCTACCAATGAACCCTATTGTTTGATATTTATCAATTCACTAAATAAGGTATCACTCTTTATATCCTCATAACCTGATACCAATTCTTTCGTAAAACTTTTCTAGGTGACAATTAATTTACAAGAACAAAGCCATTAATATGACACAAAATAATGTTTTTCTAAACAAAAAGATGCAATGTGTACCTTTTGTGTGTGCAACACATCATTTAGGTCAAATAATTGTTCCATCTATAGTATCCATGCTACCATATCCTTTCCATCAAACTTCCTCATATCGATCATTGGAATGTGGTTAGTCCTCAACACATTATTGACGTCTTTAAAATCATAATTCATTTTCCTTTATCCTTATCATGATTTTCATGGAGTAACTTGTCACCATGAGGAAGCCTTTCTTGCATCAACTTTGCCAAACCTTCCTTCGAACCTTCTATGTCTGCCTTTAAAACTTCCATGTCCCCTTTTAAATCATCCATGTCCCCTTTTATTTTCTTTTGTAAACCATCCATGTCCCCTTTATTTTCTTTTGTAAACCATTCATATTAGCATTCAATTCATTTTTGGTTTCTATTTGTGAGAGTGAAATTTGTTGTGGTTGCTCCTATAAATTTGATATATCACATTTCATTTCTCCCTCTTCTCCATGCGTCATAGTACATATTTCTAGTTCCTTACTAGGTATATACATTTTTTATGTTGTGAGGCATGTTAGAAATAAATAATGATATCTATGGTTCACTATTCCCTTTGAATCACTTAAAACTGAATTCTCAAACAATAGTTTTGGAAATTTAAAATATACACAACTTTTTTCTTATTTCTTGGAGCTTGATAATGAAATTGCCATATATTTGTAATTTGATCTCTCCAACTTATGAAATTTCATGCTATGGTAGCCCTATGAGACTTATTTCCAAGGACACAAGTCATACTAAGATTGGATTCTTCAATATAAAGTTATGCCCAATATCCCATGATGACTCGATTATGGATTGGTTCAATAGCAAAAACATGTATGAGATTCCACATGTCATTGTTTCGACCTTTAGTTATGAAAATGATACATGAGAAACGAAATACCATGTAATTTTAGTCACTTTTATGAAGTTCAAATCCTATTCTTGTAGACAAAGTTCTGACGATTTCCCCTATGTCACCTATTTGAAGAAGAATTATGGATCATGTGAAAAACATAACTTCTTCATACCATATCTCTAAAAATATATTGAACCAAGATCTAAAATATTTAAATGAAGTTCACCAATATTTTTTCTCATCGTGACATAAATTTCATCTTATCGAGACTCATAGAAAAAATGTGATAACTAAAATTCGAGGATGACATGTTTGAAACGAGAAAACCCTAGAATCCGAAGCTCTCATACCAAATATTATTAAACTAGATAAAAAATTAGAAGAAGAAATAGATTAATTACTTCAAAATAATTCTCTTCTAGGGTGAAACCTCCATATATGTTACATAAATGACCAATTATTCAATGATTCAAATGACAATACCTCCTTGGTATATATAGGAGCCTAAGGGGTCACAATATAATCAAACCTTACATAACAATAATAATGTAAGGGCACATCGATAACAATAATGGGATTCTATGGGTCACAATAATAACAATATGGGTATTACATGGGCACAATAGTAATAATAAGGGAACTAGACTAGTATTATAGGGCCCTGAGAAAATTATACATAATAACAACACACATCAAACATGAATATCATGATTTATTTTGAAAAACCTAAATTACACAAAATATTTTAAGAATAGATTTATTATCTTTTGGCTTAAGTGTAGTGAACTAGGATAACACCCTAGATATATTCAATTGACCCCTCCACTTACTCAACTCCGGCTCCTCATAATGCATAATCCCTAAGAATTTTATATCTTTTAACTACATGTATTATGGCACACCACCAATACTAGCTGTTTGAAATCATGTTTATTAAATTAACAGCCTTAACTAGTTAAAGCAAAATTTACTTAATAAGAGGAAATAAAACATAGTTTTTCTTTAAACGCATGAATGTACGCATACACACACATATATTAGTCCATGGAGGAATCCTAAATTGGTGATTGTCATGTTACAAAATATGATATAAATCATTTGTTTCAAGCATCAATTCCCTCATGGGTCTTTACCCAAAAAATAAACATTATTAAATATTTTTTGAATTAAGGCTAGATTGGGTGTTTGGGAAGAATAATTGTTTTCCTCACCACTTAAGTTCAAGCATCATAAGGAATTTTGATGCTCTGGAAAAGAGTAACTTTCTTCTACTCTTAACTGAGTCTATACTGAGGGCTGACATAGTACTAGGAATATTTGTTGTATTTGGGCCAAGAAGTAGGCAAAATTTCTTCCCCGAGTGGTGTGCAATTCCCATAATTTTGCTAGGTACTAGTTCAATATTGTACTTTCATGACATGTGTTAGTTTCGTACTTGCATGGTATGGGTTCAATTTTGACCACCATAGCCCCTAGGTGCTTATGTATACCCCTTCCACAAACACAAGCAAATCAAGGATAGTTTAACCCTATATGTATTAGTACATAAAACTTCATTTTCATGACACTTACCAACTGAATTACCCCTAGAACTATCTAAACATATAAAGTTTAAAATAAAAACAACATATTATTTGTAATATACTTACATTATTAACCAATAAAAATATTATATATATTTCTAATATATTTATATCATTAAAATGAATTTATATTATATTTTCCCATTACATATAAATATAACTCAAATAAATAAACAAGTATATGCGATCATAATGGTATCACTTTGTTCCAAAATGAAGGCTATCAACACATCACTGAGGAGGAGAATGACACTTTCAAAGATATTGAGAGTAGTAATTATATGACTTTTTTAAAAAATGTACATAAGATGGGCATGAAAATAACTAAGTTAATAGAATTTTTAAATTTATATAAAGGATTGTGAAAATCATTTGATATTAAAAAAATCTATAGTTTTGATTGCTGAATAATATAATAAATAAATTATTTATAAAAAACCATTTATATTGTTTTAATTATGTTTATTTCAATGAAATATTAAAATTATTCTAGAATATTATTTTCCCCAAGAAATTGAAAATTTCATATTGCATGGTTCATATGACATAATACAAAAAGTTGATTGGTATCATCTTAATCAATTCCATCGTCCTAGCATATAAAAAAAATATATACCTCATGTTAACATAGTTCTGGAAGTATAATCTAGTAAATGGGTGTTGTCATTGATATACAAGATAAAGATCAACTATGTAAGTGGTCCATGAGTGCAAAAAAGGTTCCAGGAAAATAAGATCAATCCTATATGATTTCATGTTCCTATTGATTTTCCATGAATGGTCGATGATAATATTTTCATTGTATATTATTGTTGACCTCTTTCATGTGCCAAGCACCAAGCGTCTATTGTGTGCCTTCTTTGGATAGTTTGTCTACAATATGGTTATGCTCCCTGTAAATGTGATGACAAGAGAGGAAGTCAAAACGTGACTTGAGGAGCATTACTTCATCCAATATAGTTATGAGAGAGTGTGTGTGATAGCTAGATTTTGGTGAGACCCAATTGATCGCTAGTTTTGAGTCACCAAACATTTGTAGCTTTGTGCATTGTTTCTCAAATGGAAAGAGAATTAGAGGCTTAAGACTATGTAATTATGCATAATTATTGGTGCCTTGACCCAAACCAATTTTTAACTTAAAATAATGATGATCGATAAGATATAGAACAACCCGTCTGCCACATGATCCCTGCTATGATGATCCATCAGAATGTGACTAGGGGTATGATCAATCATTGTTTCCCAATGATATGATGCGAGCGATAGAAGTGGTCCCATCTGTTGGGAGAAAGGAGTATATGGCTAAGACGTGTGTCACTATTCTCTCTGGGCAAACAAGATATTCATGAATTTTTTTGGTTGTTCCCAATCCATATACCCCATCATGCAAGAAAAGGCATATTTTTTATTTTATTTCATGTTGTTTCATTCCACCATATCACCCATGCTTGTCAGATGGAGCTACCTTGCCATCTAATCAATGAACAGAAGGTGAGATAAATAAAATTCCATACCATGGACACCAACTGAGATAATAGAAATCAATGCTCTATTGGTTCTTTATATTGTCGACATAATGAACACCAAGAGTGGCCATGAAAGGCTTGCTTCTTCATATTTCAATAGTTGGTAATTTGCTTTCCATAATGCACTGGAATATAAATCTCACTTTTTTTAGCCCCTTGAGCTTCCATAAGTATTTCTACCACTAGATGGGTATATCAAGTTCTCTTCTAAAAATTATTATGAGGTGACCCTCCTTAGGAGTGTAAGCACCATGTTTAGAGAGAACCCACAATAGTTCATATTGCTAGTCGGTTAGCCTGGTGTGTGATGAGGACAAAGATATGAGATAATTTCCCCATACTTCATGCCATTTTTTAGGGATCTACACCTCTTGACTTAGAGGCAGTGTTTTCCCCAGATGTAAAATCTAATTGGGTCCCTAATCTGATTTAAGAATTTTATCTAGTGTTCAACATGGAAAGAAATTAAATAGTGAGCAAGGATATGTTTTTTATCACATCCCGACCATGGGTCGATACTAATGCGCCAAGCTAATCCCATGAAAATGAGAGGAAAATACTTTAGGCATATTTCCATCTGGTTGAAATGTTTGATTTCGATTTTTTGGGGATTCAAATACACTCTTCAATAGATAGGAGGAGATATATTTTTGTTGGGTCACTACTGCCGAAAAGGTTGTTTGTAGTGATTAATCTACATGGAGCCTTTCCCAGCATTTCTTGTGAAATATTGTGAAGGTCCTTTAGACACCATCCTCCCCATGCCTTTTGGAGGGAAAAATTTTCCCATTTGATCGAATTAAAAGTGTGTCCCTCCTTTTCCCAACACCAAAGCAAACCACAACATATCCTTTGAATGTTTTCTAGGATGCCATTTGGTGTCTAAGATATGGACATCTAGAACACGGGAGTGGATTTAATGATTGATTTAATGAGAAAAATTATACCAGCTCTTGAGAGCCACCTGCAGAACTAGGACCTAATAATCTTCTCAATTTTGGCCACTAACCACATCAATATTCCTTATGATAGTGATAATTATGCTTGAGTTGAAAACCCAGATATTGTATTCGATATTCAAGGTTAAGGAATGTGAATGGAAAGTTGTTGTGAGCATGAGTGAGTTCAATATGAGTAAATTCACAACAGGTGATAATAGATTTTAGTTGATTTGGAGAGAGAATTGTAGCATTACAAAAGGAATCCAGGATGGCTCTGAATGCATTCACATTGTCAAGTAAGCTGTCCAAGAGGAAAACTAGATCATCAACAAACAATAGATGTGAGACAAGTTTATATCCTCCTATGTGAATCCCTTTGAGAGTGCCCCACCTAATGGTGTTACGCATAAGTCTAGTTAATCCATTCATAATCAGTGGGAAAAGTAAAGGGTAGAGCGGGTAGCCCTACTTGATCCACACTCTACATGAAAGAAATTTGATGCAAGACCATTTATGAGAACAAAGAATGATGCAGAGGAGGTACAACACATGATCCATTTTATAAAAGATATAGGGAATCCAAAATGTGTGGGGAGTAATCTAATGTAGAGCTAGCTCGGTCTGTCAAAAGCCTTAGATAGGTCAATCTTGAGGAGAATTCCTTTTAGTTTCTTAGCCTTGAGACTGTGAAGGATCTATTGGCAGATTCGTATGGCTTGATGAATTTGTTGGCTTCTAAAAAAGAAAATTGTTCCTAAGATATGTGAGGAGAGAGAATGGGGTGGATTCTATTGGAAGTTATCTTGGCAATGATATTATAGATAACATTTCATAGAAAAATTAGGTGGTAGTTAGTGGGCCCCAGTATTGTAGCAATAATGCTGCAGCTCCTGGGACTCCCTTCTTTAATTTTATCAACCCGGTAGTTCGTAACAAACTTGGAAGCGACAGTGCTATATGCACAAGTACTAGCTCTTGCAGCAGCTGTCACTTGATCAGCTGGCACAAGTCCGCTAGGAGCTTAAGCCAACTTCTATGAGCTCTTAGAAGAAGCTTTTTAACTGATGGATGAAAGCTAACTCAAAGGGGGATAATCTACTTGCAGAAAGAAACTGAAAGTGGAAAGAAAATGCAAACCCTAGCAAACCCTAGTTTTATTGACTAACACTACTGGTGCAAGAAAAATGATGAAAGCTACAGAAAGGAATTCCATTGACTCTTAGAAAGTTAAAAGGCATGCGACTAAGCTACTTCTACAGTAAAATTTGGAAGAAACATCTTTTTGTATTTTTTAGTAAGTTGGCAGAATTATTGTGCATGAGGTTTGACGGTTTTTGACTCTGCAGAGGTGGATTGGTAAGAGGAAATGCTTGGAGGAGGTCCGGAAGGTTCAGAGAGGGCCTAAGGGGTCCCTAACACCCTTCCAGATAGTTTCACAGAGTTTGGCTATCAAGAAACCTCATTTGTGAGCTTCTACAGGAAGTCTGCAGGGGTTCTACAAGATGTCCTGGAATTTCTACACGATGTGCTATAATTTTCTGCAGGATGTTCCGAAAAGAGGAATTTGGAGGGTTGATGGAGGAAAAATGGTGGAAAAGTGGAAATGGAGGTTGGATAATGATGTTAAGGGGTTTAGGACCTGGTGGATAAGGCTAAGGAGCAATTGGATTTGTTTGAGGATGGAGGAAGCGATGATGCACAAAAATGTAGAAATTAGGGCAAAGTGGGAAAATGAGGCAAATGAAGGGAAGGAATCTTGGATTAGGGGTTGGAGCAGGTGGTATGATGAAGGAAGGATAGGCAGAGATGTATTACAGGTGATTTACACACTATTTCTCAAAACTGATCAAAGAAGGGCTAGAAAAATAATAGATCTAGCTATTTTGACCTACTTTGACCTGCATACCAAAAATATGATGAACAAAAGTTTATTGGCAATGAAACCATGTGAAATAACTTATGCAACGAAGCAACCAAGAATATGAGCATATAACCAACTTCTGCAAATAAGAATCTAACGCTAATGATTGCATGGTCAAGCAAAGAAAATGTTTTTGTTGGCAGCAAAGTCACCTTTGTCCCAGCTCATGATCCCACTGAGGGAGAGGTGAGATCAGAGGTGGTTGATGGCGTTTTTCCGAGGATCCTTTCTGTTATTAACCTATCAAATCAATCTGAACATGAAAAGCTACTTTAACCATAAAAAGCAATCTAAATAACAAAACAAGATTTAAATCTAAATAGCAGATTTTATTCCAAGAATGCAGCAAAGACACATGAAAGTAAACAAAGGAGGTACTGGGAACTTGGGATGGGCCCAACCCCAAGAGCTACAGCCTCCTAAGAGAAATTTGGAGTTGGTGCAAAGTTGGATTCATCTTTATTGAGCAAGAAATAATAGTTACATCAAAAACTGTCCACAAGGGAAAGCTTGAAAATGTGCTGAAATGCAAAGCTAATCTATTAACTAAAATCGAACTACAAACTAGCTAGCTTCTTCCTAAAAAGTGACTAACTGAAATGAGGCCCTAAGCCGTCTTATTTATACAAATTGAGGATGCCAACAACCCTCCTAAACTTTAGGAACTTGGCTGCCAAGACTTGTAGTTAACAACACTTTTACTAGCACTTGCTTGGCTGCCCTTGTGATAATCGATTTGGTGGCCCTTGAACTTCGAGTTGATGGTGGAGAATTCGAGGTAAGGGCCCATAAATGAAGGGGACACCCTCCTAGAAATCCTCTCCCTTGTTCTCCCACGAATTTGGCTGCCAAGTGCTCATTAAAACCTTTGATTTTGTTTAAAAATTGACTAAAAATCTGCAGAAAGCACCCATTAGACTTGTTGGCATAGTGACTAACCCAATTCACTCTATTAGCATAAATATAATAAAAAACACTCAATAAACTAAGTAGAATGGTGGATTAAGTCAAATTAGGAGGTTGAATGAGCCCATATAATTATCCATTTTTTGGGGCTCATCATCACCCCCCTACTGAAAGTGTTGCTCATCCTCTAAGCAACCAATCTATCTACTCATCTTTGATGGTATTGGTGGCCTCCCTTTCATGCCAAGCTTCTGAAGTGATGTCCTCTTCTCGGTCATGAAACCATGCTTTTCTCTCTCCTTCTTCCCACTGCATGTGCTCCTTTTCTTAGAGAATTCTCAGCCTCCTGTAGAACTATCTAAGCACCTTGTAGAGAGGTCTCTGTGTCCAACATTTTCATTCTTTCTCTCCAGGTGGATGTCTACGGGCTTCCCCATTCATAGGTGATGGCTACCTTCGAGGGGGACCTCTCCCTTGGTGTGGTGGGGGTGTCGACAATGGTGATTGGTTCTTTGGATGGTGGTTGGGGTCTGCCGGTTTTAATTCTTACACTTCTTCTTGCCTTAAAGTACAGGGAAGGCTCCCTCTTTCGCTTTTCCTTCTGCTTGGGGGATGTGCTTAGGGTGGCCAGCACAGCTGCTGCCTCCCTAGCTAAAATCTTGGCTTATTTATCCTTTTTTTTCCCTTTCCCCAGACTTCCTGTAGAAAGTCCTGTAGTGGCCGTTTTCTGGCTTCCTGTAGAAGCAGTTTTCTGGCTTCCTGTAGAAACAGTCTGCTGCCTTCCTATAGAACCAGTTTTCCCTGATTTGGCTTGCTTGGCTGGGGGTGCCTTCCCTTTGACTTGTGTTGTGGTTGCCTTCGGTGTGCCTTTACTTGTTTGTACTTTTTCAGTTCTCTCTGCCCTGATTTGCAACCGTTTCTCCCTTGGTGTTTGTGCCTTTATTCCACCGATAGTTTTGGCCTCAACAGCTTGGGATTTTCCTCATTCCTTTTCTTGTTCCTTCTGTGGTGGTCTGTCCTGGGTTTCCTTACCTTTGGCTTTCTCCTCTGTTGTTTCCTCACCTACTAGGGTACCTTCCCGCAGTTGCTGCTCTTCAAAAATCTATGTTATGTCTTCCCCTTGAGTTTCCTGTTGCTGTGACTAATTTTTCAGCAGTTCATTTTCCCCCTGTAGCTGGGATTTTTTTTTTTTATGCTTTCACTGTGTCTCATCATGGCCAACTTTCCTCTTAATTCCTTTAGCTTGTCCTCCATGTGGTGTCGAGTGTTTTTTTTCTAACAAAATGCTCAGGTGAGACAACAGGTAGAATTGAAAACAGAGGGATAGCTAAATTTTTGTCTTTTTTTTAAACCAAATAAGGAATTTCCCATGTGCCTCTCCTTACAACATCAAATTCCAATATTTCCCTTTGTTTTAAACTGCTTCTATCCTGAATTTGACTCTCTACTTTTGAAAATAATTTTTTTTTTTTGAGAGAACATTGGATAAATAACACAGGTTCTTTTCAGAGAGTAGGTAGATATGGAAATTCGTTTATTTTTCCACACAGGCTGGTTTCTATGGTTGCATGTATTTTCTTTACAGTATAATTTGAGAAAGAAGGAGACAGACTTTGAGTGCAGAGAAGAAAACAGGGAACTGTGTAGAACTCAGGGAAAATATGCATGCAGACTTTTAAACTTCACACTTTTTCAATCCACTGTTGTGTGTTCAATCATTCAAATAAGTCATATGCAGATAGATTTCCCCGAGCCTACATCATTTCAAGCTCGAATTTTGACAAAAATCTCGGGTTTTCCTTCTGCAGAGCTGTTTTATGCGTTTCCTGTAGAAGACTTCTTGTAGAATGGAACTGCGCTTCCTGTAGAGCCCAATAGGTGGGAATTTAAAAAAACGGCAGAAATCTCAAGAAACCAGGCAAGAATCTTGCAGAGGACCACTAGTTAACTGATCTAGACATGGTGGATGCGTGCTCCAGTTGTGACCGCAGATGAACAGAGGGTGTTGAGAGTCAGCCAAGCATCATTTAATTTTCGTGTGATTCATGGTGAGGGAGTGCAGTGGCCAGGCGTACATGGCCACATGTATACTACAATGCCATCTGCTTGTAATCCCTTACCATTAGTGGCATTGGAGTTCAAAATATCCACCACTGTCTGCTTATTTTTTAAATCTCCCGTCGATGACTATACACGTGCGCTGGTGATCCCTGGATGAGTGCAATCGAAACTCGTTAGCTTTCTGGATGAATCCCACCATCTCATTCATTCATGCAGCTTTCAAATTACATTCATGCAATCAGAGGAACGAGTTTTAGTCACATACCTGCAAGTCGAATGTGGCTATTGTGAGGTGCTTTTTGCTGCTAAATGCATTTGTTTTGGTGGTTGCATGATGGCTTGGTTGCTAATTCGTGGCATTTTTTCTTGTGCAGGTATCCTCTGGCTGGATCCATGCTGTAGGAGCTGGCTTCACGTTCAGATTTGCACCCTCAAGCTGCTGATGTCAAACTTTCACAGGACCGAAACTTGTTTTCACCATTGCTCCCGAACGATAGATCGGATCAATCTAAAACTTACTGAGCATGTTCCTATCATCATTATGCACCTTCCATAGCAGAATTGTGATCAATGGATGCACATATTTCGAGAAAAATGGAAAATAGCTGAATATTTCAGAGATCAATTTCTCGGAAGCCGTGCATCAGAATCGGCTGAAACTTCTTGGGTAGGTGACTATCACCAATATGCATCTCCCCATGAAACAAGTTTTGAAACAGATGCACGGATAGGGAGAAAATGAAAAAATGGCTGGAGGTGATGGAGGCTGATTTCTTAGAAATCGTGCACCGTAATTGGCTGAAACTGCTCAGGCATGTTTCCATCATCCCTGTATAACTCTCTGTAAAATGGTTTTGCAAATGGATGCACGCTTTTCAAGCTAGGGAAAAAAAAATTTCAGCACTAGCTATTTTTGCTTCAAGGCATTCTGCAGTTTTGTTCCATGGTAAGAAAAATGAGCTCGGGCTATAATGTAGACTTGGAATTCATTGATGCAGAGTCTAGATGGAGCTTGGATAGGTAGAGCATGCAAGACTTCATTGCTTGACTTGTCACTTAAGAATTCTTGTTGTCAATCTAAGGCAAACATGGTTTCTTGTATGACTGTGCATGAACCCATAACCAGGTGGGTGCAATGGAGGTGGAAAGAGATGGAACAGGGCGCCACATGGTGTTGGATTGCATAAAGGTGTGGATGTAGGCCTAACAAACTGATCCCAACTAGCAGATTCCCTTTCAAAATTGAATTTGGCTCGTCCGAAGGTTCTACAGGATGTTTCCTGTAGAAATTCAAAACTTCTTGTAGAAATGCCTGGAACTTCCTGTAGAAAGCTCAAAAATTCCTATAGAAAGCCTAATCTTGACTTGAATGTGACCAAATCCTAGGAGAGGTGAGTGGCCATGGAGGGAGTGTCCGAAGGGCTGTCCTGGAGCCTGGTACGGACTTCTTTCCTCGTTTTGCGTGCCCCTCTGCAAAGTATTCATTGTAACCTGCAATTTTTCACAGAGATTAGTCATGTTTTTTTTTTTTTGAAAACAACTAGGGTGCCTCATGGAGGTGTTCACCCTAATTGCCTGCCCTAGGCACCTCCAAGGGAGGTTTTCACCCAGGGATCTTATTCTCTTTTTATTTTCTCTTCTTTCCAACCCATTGAACGCCTCATGGAGGTTTTCAATTAATGAGCCAACCTAAGGCACCTCCGAGGAGGTTTTCACCTTAGATTTTTATTTTCTTCTTATTTTCACTTTCTCTCTTTTTTCTTTTTTTTTTCTCTACCCTACCCTACTTGAAAAACAAAATCATTTTCAAGTGTAAGAATACTTCCAATGGAGCCATGGGCACATCGAGATTAGAGACAAAATGATGTGGAGGCTTGAAATGCATGCTTTGACAGCTATCCGGATTTCACAGACCAAATGACTTGACTTTGAGGGGATCAAACAGAGCTGAAGAAGAGAGTATTTCTGCAACTTAGTGACCATCTGAAACCATATTTCAATATAGCTTTCATATCCTTGGTCCTTTTGCTGATCTGGATCACTCTTCATATCTTCTTCTATCATGAGCTTCTCATCGTCCTCTTTTTGCTAATTTTTCTCTTGAATATATGGAGGATTTGATGGTAACCATGAGGAAGCTCTCTCGATATCTGATTCTGATCTCTTCTCTTCATTAAGTGTAGCCCATGGTTCTTTGATCTCCTCTTTTGAATCTTCTTTCACTGGATGTGGTCCTTCAATGCTTTCAGGATAATCTCCTTTTTGCAATACTCTTCCTGAGCTATGGTGAAGATCATTGAGCTCAAGAGGAGTCATTTGGACATGTTGTGCCTCAGCTTTGCAATTGGGTTGAGCTACTCCATTGTATGGTTTTTAAAATGGTGGTATGGGTAGTTTAGTGGGGGTGTATATTTGAGATGGATGTGGATGGGGTTGTGGTTGGGCAGGTGGTGGAGCCAAAGGAGTAGGATGAGAGTTGTACTGGGGCCTCCACCGCTGATGAGGTGCATTCCACTGAGGTTGTGGCTGAGCATAAGAGTGAAACGAATGAGCAACTGGTAGGGCATAATATGGATCTGTGAAGGAACAAGGAGGAGGTGTGAATCAGGAAGGATGAACAGAGGGACCACAGGAAGGCATGAAAGTGGCTTGATAGGGGTCATAATAGGTCTCGAATGTCCCTTGTAGTTCCTGCTAGTAAGATCTAGGTCCATGTGGCCTCCTTTGGTTCATATAATAGAGTGGTTCAATGGCTCCTTTGGCTCTCTGATATGCAGCCTTAAGTCCAGGAAAGGAAGGGAATTGATTCATAGGATGGTATTCTTCACAGATGAAACACACTTCTAGGGAGTGCATTGGACATTCGTTCCTAGGATGCTTCCTAGTGCATCTAGGACAAAAGATGTCCAAAGCCCTCTTGGCTTCCTCTTGCTTCCTTTGGATCCGCAGGGTATCCAATTGCATGGCAAGAAACTGCCTCATATCACTCTTGAAATCTTCCATCTGATTTTCAAATTCATCTTCGGACAAGGTATTACTCCCAACATTTTTGCTTGTAGCCATTTGCTCCAGAGGAATGGTTTCTTCTTCTTCTTCCCTTGAGGTTCTTCAGATATGTCTTGCTATCCACCTAAGGGTTCTTTAATCACAGCCATCGAAGAAGAGTGAAGGTTGGCTGTGTGAAGTAGTGGGGGCGTTGTGCAATCATTTTTCTGAATTATCTCTACTCCTACAAGGCATGAAAGGAAATCTTTTTGGTTGATTTTTGTTTCTTTTTTTTCCTTGTACCTATAAAATCTAAAATAGGTTGAACTGCGAGTAACTATCTTGCTGAAATGAAAATGCGGAATTGAAATGAAAGCAGGAAAGGACTAATCTATTTTGCTCAAATGAAATTGCAGGAATGAAATTCTAGGCTACGCTTGTGGAATTGAAATGCTAATCTATGAAAGCGGGAAATGCTAATCTACTTTTGCAGAAATGAAATTGCATCAGAAATGAAATAAACTACCTAGCAGAAGGTTGTAGTGGAAAATAGAAGAAAAGAAACAATCACCAATACTCTGACGCTTCCCCGGCAACGACACCAAAAAGAGTGGTGGGCCCCAGTATTGCAGCAATAATGCTACAACTCCTGGGACTCCCTTCTTTAATTTTATCAACCCGGTAGTTCGTAACAAATTTGGAAGCGACAGTGCTGTATTCACAAGTACTAGCTCTTGTCGCAGCTGTCATTTGATCAACTAGCACAAGTTCGCTAGGAGATTAAGCCAACTTCTATGAGCTCTTAGAAGAAGCTTTTTAACTGATGGATGAAAGCTAACTCAAAGGGGGCTAATCTACTTGCAGAAAGAAACTGAAAGCGGAAAGAAACTGACTCTTAGAAAGGTAAAAGGCATGTGACTAAGCTACTTCTATAGTAAAATTTGGAAGAAACATCTTTTTGTATTTTTGAGTAAGTTGGCAGAATTATTGTGCATGAGGTTTAACTGTTTTGACTGTGCAGAGATGGATTGGTGAGAGGAAATGCTTGGAGGAGGTTAGGAAGGTTCAGAGAGGGCCTAAGGGGTCCCTAACACCCTTCTAGAATGTTTCATAGAGTTTGGCTATCAAGAAACCTCATTCGTGAGCTTCTACAGGAAGTCTGTAGGGGTTCTACAGGATGTTCTGGAATTTCTACAGGATGTTCTGTAATTTTCTACAGGATGTTCCAAAAAGAGGATTTTGGAGGGTTGATGGAGGAAAAATGGTGGGAAAGTAGAAATGGAGGTTGGATAATGATGTTAAGGGGTCTAGGACCTGGTGGATGAGGCTAAGGAGCAATTGGATTTGTTTGAGGATGGAGGAAGTGGTGATGCGCAAGAATGTAGAAATTAGGGCAAAGTGGGAAAATGAGGCAAATGAAGGGAAGGAATCTTGGATTAGGGGTTGGAGCAGGTGGTATGATGAAGGAGGGAAAGGCAGGGATGTATTACAGGTGATTTGCAGACTATTTCTCAAAATTGATCGAAGAAAGACTAGAAAAATAAGTGATCTAGCTATTTTGACCTACTTTGACCTACAAACCAAAAATATGATGAACAAAAGTTTATTGACAATGAAACCATGTGAAATAACTTATGCAATGAAGCAATCAAGAATCTGAACATGTAACCAACTTCTCAAAATAAGAATCGAACGCTAATGATTACATGGTGAAACAAAGAAAATGTTTTTGTTGGCAGCAAAGTCACCTTTGTCCCAGCCTATGATCCCACTGAGCGAGAGGTGAGATCAGAGGTGGTTGATGGCCTCTTTCTGAGGATCCTTTCTGTTATTAACCTATAAAATAAATCTGAACATGAAAATCTACTTTAATCATCAAAAGCAACCTAAATAACAAAACAAGATTTAAATCTAAATAGCAGATTTTATTACAAGAATCCAGCAAAGACACATGAAAGTAAACAAAGGAGGTACTAGGCACTTGGGATGGGCCCAACCCCAGGAGCTACAGCCTCCTAAGAGAGATTTAGAGTTGGTGAAAAGCTGGATTCATCTTTATTGAGCAAGAAATAATAGTTACATCAAAAACTGTCCACAAGGGAAAGCTTGAAAATGTGCTGAAATGCAAAGCTAATCTACTGACTAAAATCGAACTACAAACTAGCTAACTTCTGCCTACAAAGTGACTAACTTAAATGAGGTCCTAAGCCCTGTTATGTATAAAAATTGAGGACCCCAACATCCCTCCTAAACTTTAGGAACTCAACTGCCAAGACTTGTAGTTAACAACATTTTTACTAGCACTTGCTCGGCTGCCCTTGTGATAATCGATTTGGTGGCCCTTGAACTCCGAGATGATGGTGGATAATTCGAGGTAACGGCCCATGAATTAAGGGGAAACCTTCTTAAAAATCCTCTCCCTTGTTCTCCCATGAATTTGGCTGCCAAGTGCTCATTAAAACCTTTGATTTTGTCTCAAAATTGACTAAAAATCTGCACAAAGCACCCATTAGACTTGTTGGCATAATGACTAACCCAATTCACTCTATTAGCATAAATATAACAAAAACATGCAATAAACTAATGAGAATGGTGGATTAAGTCAAATTAGGAGGTTGAATGAGCCCATATAATTATCCATTTTTTGGGGCTCATCAGTAGTCTATAAAGGAGTATTCGTCATCCAATCTATGGATAAGGGTAATGAAATTAGACTTGAAAGCATTATAAAATTAACCAGTGGTTCGAGATTCCTCGACAACAACTAGTAACTATCATCCAATGAATTCATAAAATTTGAGGAAGAATTGGATGGTACAACCATGAGATCTGGGCTCTTATCTTTCCTGAACCACCAAAGAAAAGATTCCAATTCCATTGAGGTGATAGCCTACGTCAGTTCTTCAGAGTCTTCATCAATGACAAACCGAGGAAGTTCCTGAATGATGTGCATGATGTCACTCAGGGATACATATTCAGTGGCTTTGAATATTGTTTGGAAATGTTGTATCCCCACTCTAGACAAGTCCTTCAAATTTGAAGCATCATTTTCAGAGTAATCTTTAAGGGACCATATACTGTTGAAAGCCTTCGTCACCTTTGCATACTGATGGAAGAATTTTTTGTTTTCATCCCATGGATAGCGCGAGACGACCCTACTCTCGAGTGTCCATGTTCCATTTTTGGCTTCCATAAATTTCTGGTTTTCCATTTACAAATGTATAAGATGGAGTTTTGATTATTGAGTTTGGTAACCCCACCATCTGTCTATTCCCATCGTTCTAGGGTAGCCACATTCTAAGATGAAGCTTCCTCATCTCAAATAGGTTTCCCTTTAAGACATCCCATGGTTTTCCTTTCAATATTATTCATCTTATAGTTGAATTGAGAGGTAATGGTTTGATTCTCCAGTTGTTGACATCTCTTCCAACATTCTATCACTATCTTCCTAAATGCATCCTCCTTGAGCCAAGCAGAGTTGAATTTCAAGGGGGCTCTGAGATTTTCAAAATGGCCAAGAATATTGAGATATATGGAGTGGTCGTGAGATTTCCCTCCTTCACCCACCCTCTACTTATAACATGATACGTGCTGCAATAAGTGCTCGTTGATCAAGAACCAATCTAGTCCACGAGAAATAGCTTCACACCACACCCTCTGGTTCCTCCAAGTTGGTAGGGAATTTTCCATATCGATGTCAATGTGATTATGAGATTCCATGAGTCAAATGATGTAATCAGACATGGCATCTTCGAGTCCCCTACTAGCCCAACAATTAGTACTTCAAATAGAATCATTTAGAACACCCCCAATGATGATTTTATCAGTGTTCGTGAAGCACTTAGTCATAAAAGAATTCCAGAAAGTGACACAATTGTGACATGGGCCATATATGTTGACCAGACTGATAGAGGTGCCAAGTCCCATTGAGTGTATATCGGTGGAAATATAGTTATGATATCCTGAAATGTTGTGCACTAGTATATATTTAGTGTTGTATCTGAAAGTAATCCCCTCGAATCTACCCATAGCATCAAACTAATGAAATATACGGTCTTTAACTAAAGATGATAGATTGTGTTCTACTTCTGAGTGCACCTTGAGTATTTCTTCTAGAAGGATGATATTGAGATGATCAAACATGAACAATTGTTTAAGGGAAGTATTTTTTGAGGGGTTGGCAAACCATCGACAATTGAAAGAAAACCACTTCATGGGGGAATGGTAGCAGGGGCATGTATGGCTCTAACGACCCCTTCTAGTGATAGTTTCTTTTCAACTACTATGTCCAGGTTGACCTCATTCACAAATTTCGATATTTTATACTTCTTATATCAGGTAATCTTGGGGATCCTAGATGGGGAGAGAGGTCCCAAACCTATCCCAAGATGACAGAGGATAATAGGGTCTGGGGGAGGACAAGATGAAGAGCGGAGGAAATATCTATGTCCATTGTCCCTAGCCTGTGTTTTATGAGGTATTGATGTGAGCATGAATAGAGCGTGGAGGAGGAGGGTGGAAACCATGGAGAGTCAGAACTGGGTAGGAAATAGGATCAAGATGTTGCATGGTAAGGTGAAAATGCAAAAGAGTAGTGACTGAAGACATCAATTGATCAAAGTTCAGTGATATAGTACAAGAAAAAGGTGGTAAGGATGAAGAAATAACCAGTGTGGTAGTAGCGAGATGCAGGTATGTCATCGTGTTGATGACCTTATCGCTCCCACCAAAAGTTTGAGGGATCTCCTTACTAACCTGATGATATGCCCCAAAAGAAATGAAACTAGATGAGGTTGGCATACACTAGGAAGAGCCTCTAGTGGGAGTCTGCCCACAAGATCCCCGAACATCCACCAGACTATGGTCCCGATTTTACTGTAGAAGTTGTCAGTCTTTAAAAACATGACCCACCTAATGGCACCAGTGACACGTGAAAGGTACCACTTCATAGTCCAATATTTGATTTCAAATATGCCCTCTATAATGTAAGATAAGGTTCTCCATGAAACGATCACACGTATCCATAGAAACCAATATCTTGGCATAGGTCATTTTGCCAGTCTCAAGATAGGATTTGTCATATTCCAGATATTGAGCTAGGTCATTTCCAATGAGGCAAAAGATGCCCTCAGAGCATAGTTGCATCGATAATCCTAGAAGGTGTACCCACAATTGGAATGTCCCCCAGTTTCTCATGTTCAGGATCAAATAATGGATTCCAACGCTCTAATAGAACCATAGCCATCTCAATGTTCTAGTAGTGAGTGAGTGCCAAAATGGTGTGTTCTCATGTGAAAATATGAGTGTGAACAATCCCTTCTATAGGATTGGAATCACTGGAAGGGTTTTCAAGGCTTTTCCCTAGATTTCCTATGCCCATTTATGTAGCCGAAAGACATAATAATTCCTTCCATTGATTCTTCCAGCCAAAATACTTGTGGCCATCTCCATAATGTCATCAAGGCGAAGGTCATATCCTACAACCAGTACCTGATTCTTGTCTTTGACCTTGGGGCACTTTTTTCTTTAGTTTATGCTCTTGGATTTCATCCGACTCCTTTGTGGTAGTTTCCTCTTGCGAAATTGACTCATCTATTTGATGATTGGGGCAAGGTTGAGATCCTAGATCACTGCAAAAAGCCACCCTAGGGGGAGCCCTAGAAATGCTTGGATATGTTGTGGAGCCGGAGAGGTCAAGGGAGTCCAATGGGGTATCTCGAGTACTTTGTAAGGGGGGCATCATCTTAGGATCAGAGAGACTAGAATGTGGGATGCCACTACTAGGATTTAAATAGGATTAGACAAAAATTAGGGTCACAGGGGAAGAAACCTCTAGGGAGTGGTGATCCAGGGCAGGTGACCAAATGGTTAGAGGGTTTTCGGAAGAGGAGGCGAAGACCAGAAAGCCACAGGAGAAAGAGTAAAAAGATGGATTGTTAAGTACAATAGGGGAAAACGAGGTGGCTATCGGCAAGGTCAACAATGAGGAAAATACTCTGAGTTGTGGGTCACCGCATGTCAAGATATTCTCCATATCGAGAGGTTGATTTGGAGGGATAAACCAAATGAAAGACTCCAGGATGGGATCTTCCAAATAATCAGCAATTTCCTCATCTGTCCTACATATCCACTCTATCGATTCCTAAAATCCTTGAGAAAATTAGAAAAAAAATCCCTACCTCCAGGAAACTCACTCTAATCAGTCATAACGTGAATTTAGGAGGTTGTCGAGGCCAGAAAGGCAATGCGAGTCAAGGTGAGTGCACTGGGAGAAGACCTTCAGTGAAATATGTGGTGAAAATGAGGATAGCTACCAGGTAAGGAGGTGAGAGTGAAGCCCTAAGTACTACTGACAAGGAAGCCCTAATAAGGAAGCCCTAATAACCTTGTGAGAAATAAAACAAACCACAACCCATTCTGAATCCACGATATTCACTCATTTAGTTTTATTATATTTTATTTTCACATTAAAGGTCCTTGCAAGATGAGACAAACGAGCATAATGGAAACCACATACTGAAAGGAGTGGTCACACTAGAAATATTATTTGATCTTCAAAACCATTTCTAAGGCCCACCGAACATGAAAGCACGAAGCTCCATGCTTTTTGACAAGAAAATTAATCTCAGGATTGAGGCCAAGCCCAAATTCATGAAACTAGGTGTGGGATGCTCCCCGAAGGAAAGGCATTTCCTCATCAACTTATTAAATAAGTGTCATGGAATTCTTACCTACACATATAATTATTTAAATACTTATGACACCTGGATCATTCAACATGCTATTCCCATGAAATAAGCAGTCAAACCATTTCAGAAGAACTTGAGGAAAGCGCATCCCACAATGGAACCCCTCGTCCAAATGGAGCTCAAGAAGTTGTTGGATTCACGTATTATCTTTAAATTTGGGCATTCTACGTGGGTTTCAAAACTTGTTTTCGCAGGGAAAAACTACAGTGAGATCTGTTTGTGCATCAATTTTTGAAATTTCAATTAGGTGTCAAACAAAGAAAACTACTCAATTCTATCCACGGAACAAATTATCATAATTCTTTCCTAGTTGGAAATGTTTTCCCTACTCGACGATTACTCCAGATATAACTAAGTGCTGGTGGCCAAACTAAACCAGCTAAAGAGAACATTCAGGATGAAGTGTGAGTCATTCACATTCCAATGTATGGCTTTTGTGCTTATCAATGCTGGAGCAACATTTCAAAAAGCAATGGATTTTTTTTTTAGATGGTTAATGGGTCCGACAATGGTCGTTTATTTAGATGATGTCATGCTATTTTTGAATAATAGATCTAAACACCTTCTTGACCTCAAGAAAATATTTGAGAGGTGTCGAAAGTATGGCATTTTGCTTAACCCCAAGAAGAGAATATGAATGCTTTCAGAAGGTATTTTTCTTAGGCATATCATCACCAAGGACGGAATCACTGTCGATCCTAGTCGCATGTAAGTTATAGCGCAAATTCTTCTCCCCAATGGAAAAAAAAGGTTTGCAATCTCTCCTTGGTAATAACAATTTCCTTCACAAGTTTATTTCATACTTTTCCCAGATTGTTAAGCCCTTACAAAACATGACAAAGAAGGATTCAGTGCTTAAATGAAACTGAGAATAAAAGGAAGTGTTCGATCATATCCAAAAATATATTGGTGAAGCTACCTCCCTCTATAGCCCTAATTTCAGAAAGTATTTCATCCTATACACTTTCACCTCAGATTCATCCTTAGCCACCATTATTACGATGAAATATAGAAACAATGATGAGCGTCCCATATCATTTATGACCATGGATCTGTAAGGGACATAACTCAAATACCCTAACATAGATAAGTATTCATATGCAGTTTACAAACTGGTGAAACATTTTAGACCATACATTCTAAATAATTGCATCGCAGGTTGTGCATCACCCTGCTATAAGGTGACTTTTAATTCAACAAGAGTTGAGAGAGAGAAGGGACAACTAGATGACTTGCCACCAAGAATATGATTTGGAGTTGAAGCTTGCACACTTGGTCAAAGGGCATATACTATGTAAATTGACTACTGAAGCTGTAAACCAACAAAAATAAGAGTCAAAAGGTTGATATCATGAGATTGAAATGTATTATAATGAACTCCTCATCACTCATGACCCCTCACCATGGTACTTCGGCCTGAAGCAACTTTTATGGTAAGGGAATTTACCTCCTACCTTGTCTTTGAAGCAGAAAATGATAGTGAGGCTGAAACACGCATGCTACCAAATGGTACAAGCTAATATATTTTGTAAACACCATCACGACATGTTACTCAGTTTTTTGGAATATGACAGAGCCCAATAAGTGTTGAAGGAGTTACATGATGGACTTACAGGGGGTCACTATGCCAGCACCACCTCTTCCCATAATGCCATGAGGGAAGGATTCTACTGGCCTATGCTTTTCAAATATGTGCATCCTTATCCTTGGATGTGTCCCATCTATCAAAAGCATGAAGGAAGACAAACTCGACCAACTGCTCCCCTCTAGTATGCGTTTTCTAGGTAGTGATTCTGTCGGGGGATTATTTTGGAAATGTGCCAATAGAGCAACACTAGAGATCTATAACCACTCTAGCAAAAATCCTTAATTTGTATATCATTATTCAACTCCTCCACGTCAAGCCAACACATAATCTATCATATTACATAACTCAAAAGGTCAAGTCTTAGCAACTTCAGATAGCTAATAAATATCAAGGAAAGACCCAAAAGCATGAGCAGGACTTGCTACTATAAGGAAAAACACTCATCGATGTCCACCTTACCAAAGGCCATGGGACCTGAGACACTTTGAAATCCTACCAATGAATTCCCAGTTGTTGTAGTTGTTGCAACAACCAAACCAAAATTTTTGGCCCTTCAAAATTTTCGAGCCCCCATAAGGTTCTCGTAGATGTAACCAATTCTTAAAGTTTGTTTAGGAGCCTTGAACCCCCTTCATGGCACTAACCTAACTCTTGAAAGGCTTGACAATCTTTAATATTTGCCTCATAAGGGAAATAAGTGACCCTACGAGGTAACCAAAAATTATAATTAAGTCTAGTCGAAAAGTTGCAGTGAAAATTTGTTACTTATTCCCCTGATGTGACATTTGGGACTACGAATCCTCTCTAAGTCATGAGGTTGCAAGGTCACAAGGGCTATATACGATGCATCTTGCAATGTATGTGACTTTGTTGCCTCACGACCTAAAAGGTCACTAAGTCACAAGGTTAGAAAGGTCTCAAAGTCACATACTTATGACCTAATAGACAAGACAACTTAGTGACCCCTTGAGGTCGCAAGGTCAAGAGGTAACAAGGGTCACAAATATTTGAAACAAAGCAAGCATGACCCCTACAACCCCACACGTTTGACAAAATTTATAAATACCAGCCTCGACTGGTCATTTGAGCCTCTCACTTAGTTTTCACGAAGAACATAGGAGCTAAGCGATTGTAAGAGGCATGCGACCTCGTCAGGTAGGTGGTTCTTCCCATGCCCTTGCAATCATTTATTTATATTAGTTGTCTCCTTCTTCTTCCCTGACCTTTCTTCCACCTTTGGTTACTTTTATCCATGTTTTAGCTCCATTTTAACTAGAAATCCTTTGTGAGGTCATTGTGTTCTTTATGAGCCTCCATGGACATCTTCCATGGCCATTCCCATCCCAAATTCACCTGCATTCCCTGAATACCAAGCCATATGATCCTAAGAGGCCCCAATGACCCATCATGAGCCCCATTTAACTCTCCAAAATCTCCCAAGGAAGCTAGCCCCATGGCCAAAAGACATGATAGGACAACGGGTGAGACTTTGCGACCCTCCTGACCTCGCGAGCTGCAACCCCAACGATGTAAATTCTAGCCTTTGAGTCACCAAGTCACACAGTTAGCCACGTGATCTAAGCGACCTCTTTATTCCTACGATCCTGCGGCCTGCCAAAGAATCTTTCTCCCGAGATATGGATTTCTTTTCATGTTGTCCCTCTCATCGTTGGATTTTTTGTTAGATATGCCAGGTGACGTCGATCTAAAATTCATTTTGGTCTCCTGCTATAAATATGATATGGTGCCCCTAGTAGAAAAATATTCCCGCAAGAGCTCTGGATGAAGCTCGCACGAAGTTCATCATGACTCACTACCCTCCATCTACAGGGATAATTATTTCCACATCAACAAAATAATCAACCTCTCCTGATATGAAATTTACGTAGAATTCTCCAAACAGGACATCCTATAAGACCAGGAGGATTTCCTAGTATATAAAAATGTCCAGAGCTCAAGGCTTCACAAAATGGCATCACATCCTCCAATCTTCCCATGTGCTGAAACCATTGATTGGATGGTACAAAGCATGAACACAGATCAATGGATGATACGGGATCACGCTGGCACATCGCTCAAAGTTATCTACTATACAAATATCACTTTATATTATAGATTTCCCAAGAAGAAGGAGTGCTTCAACACCCGGTGGCTCTCCAGTTATGTGATCCCTACCAAGGAGATTCTTAGAAAATGGTGGCATGACCCATCCAAGTTTTATGTTAGAATTTTCCATATATATGGTAGAGATAAGATAAAGAAGGTTTGTCAATTGATTGCTGACATGATGAACCGGTTGTATGGAAGAGTGATGTTTTCTATGGGACATGGGTCCCTATCATGTATGTTCTAGTTTCCATGGGTACATTCTTCAATTGGGCCAACATCCTCATTTCATCCTTGAGAAAAAAGACAGTTGTAGCCAACCTTCCTAACCTAGACCATCCATCAGAGTTCTATATGGCCTCATATCACCTGGATGTTGTCTGTGTAAGGTGTCAGTTTGACCATTGTTCATACTATTGGATCACGATTGCAGTAGAGTCAATTCAACGTCATTTCAAGATCTTTTGGAACCCTAAGTATAAGGGTATGCTCGACATTATCTCGGAATCATTTATCGTCCCATTATATCATCTTATTTTCAGGAAAGAACCACATTGTGTGTCAAGCAGGGCCAGGGAAACCATCATCATGGTGGCGCATTGGTTCCCAATCCAAGAGGGAAAATTTATCAGAGTCTTTGGTTCCTGTAGGGCCCTCCACACACTTCCTCAATTTTCTAAAGACATGGCATTCGTGCAGGAAGTATCCTACCAAATGACATAGGGTTTCTTGAAAGCACTGAGCAAAGGGAAGAAGAATCCCTTGCTTGTATTCCCTCTTATTATCGAGGCCTACATGGTGAAAATTTTTAACGAAGTAGGGGCAAAGGCCGAAGAATTTAGGGGATGCCATTTTGTGACCCTGAAATATCATACATATGATCATGAGAAAGTAGTAGTTGCTCATTGCAAAAGAGCCAATTTCGACTCATCATGCCCACAGTCTAAGCATGATTAGGAAGATAGGATTAGGAACTGGCACAATTCCACTAGGGAGTTGAGCCCCAGTGAGTAGCAAGAAAAATATGATGAGGAACATGAAAATTCCTAAGAAAATGTAAGCCTTCAAGAGAGATCATCTTCTATAAAGAAGAAGAAGCCGTAGAAGGAAAGTGAGAAGGGAAAGAAACACAAGGAGAAAGAGGTAGAGGATTCCCCATGTGTCCCATAGGCAAGTGAGGATGACGAAAAATTAGAGAAGATAAATGCATCCCTAGCAAAGAAGAAGAAGGATATCGAGAGCAAGAGAGAAGAATAGCTCAAGGAGTTGCAATATTTAAGTGCCCAACACTCCAAGGACCAGCTTTAGAAAAAAAATTGGTTGGAAGAATAAGAAAGGAAGAGGAATATAAAACAGAAGCAATTGAAGGATGAAACAAAGAAAAATGCCAAAGAAGAAGAAGAGAAGAAGAGGCTGGATCAAGAACAAAGAGAGAAGGAAGTGATATGCAGGCAAGCCAAGGAACTTAAGAGGTAGCAAGAGCATGAAGAGAAAGAGAAGAAGCAGCTAGAGGAAGAGAAAATGAAGAGAGAAGAAGATAAAAATAGTATAGAATAGGAGGGAATAAGAAAGAAGCAACAAGAAGAGGTTGATAATGATGGTCAATGAGAATTTGAGCAAGTTAAACCATCTCCATTGGATGTTCCCACATTCACTCCCCTCTCCGGAGGCCACCTTCCTCTCAAATATTTGGGCGTTCCCGAGGAAGAATAATATGAATTTTTTGATCTTACCAAGCTCACTTTTGATCAGGTTAGCTTTAAGATAATGCAGGAGAGAAGGAATTTCTATTCAAAAAACACTACACAACCCCTGTCAGTGAACAGAGAAAGAATTTTTTCAGGGAACTAATGTTAAACCTGAGATTATCGCCTCTGTTGGGACTTCTTTTGTGACCGCGACTAAACATAATATTGCTAGGATGAGAAAAAAAGTGTGGAACTCATAAATAAAGTTTACACAACAGAATAGAAGGCCACTATAGTAGAAGAATATAGAAAGAAGGAAGAAGAAGAAAATGTAACCCTCTGCTTAGTACACTCTAGTATGAGAGAGCTACAGGTTGCAATCAAGGATGAGGCTGAAACACTTAGAGGGGCCATGGCGATAGTCTATGAAGAAATGTTGAAACTACATCATATGGTAGCCCCAATATTGGCCATACAAAACAACACAAAGGAAAGGTCTGTTGTTCTAAAGGAAGTCATTGCAACTAGAGGAGGTCGTTGAATGATCCACCAAGTATCTTGCTATGCCAGTGGTAATCTGAAAAATGACTGGATCACTATGAAAAATTCTAAATTCCATATTTGCATCAAGATCCAATCAAAAGACAATCTAGTGAAAGACGTGGATAGAGTGTTCAATTCTTATAGGTGCATTTTGAGTGCTTTTTAGTTGATGATGAAGAACCATGGGTTTCCATGTATCGGGGAAATAGGGAAAGTGAAGAAGCAGGAAGACATCTAAGAGGAAGTTCATACATTAATTGACACATGCATGTAGGTTATTGACATAGACAACCTACAGTTGAAAAAGAAGAATGTCACACGGTATGTGGTGGAACCAGTGAGAATGTATACAACTCTAGTGACCCTAGTCAATCAGGTGAACATCAGAAGAAACACTCTCATCGTAGAAACCCTCCAGTGCATACACAAACATGAAGAGGAACAAACATAGATTACCCTCATAGTTTTTCAGTACAAGCATTCGTAGACTTAACTATTGGAGCAACTCCACCTAGACATCCTAGAACTGTCTATTATCAGGTTGATATGATATAATTTGATTATTTTATGTAATTAGAAATTTAGCATAGAATATGACAGTAATAGAATTTGAAGAGTCACGAGGAAATATAAAGGTCATGAGGTAATTGAAAGGTCATGAGGAAGTCTAAGAGTCAAGGGTAGACTAAAGGCCACTCTCCTTTTATAAATACACACTCATGGCATATTGACAATGAATTTTAGCTTGGGACTTATTTGGGGAGATATTGTTTTAAGAGGACTTTTTCTCTTGTAATAAATACAAGGAGTGATAGTTGATTTCCATTATTGGATTTGATGAGTAATTTGTGTTGTGATACCATGGATGTTACTTTCTTGATGGATCAAAGGTTCCTATGAGTTCTTTGATGTGTAGTCTCCTCTTGTGTCTTCCTGTGTGATGAATCTTGTTTTCCAACGCATTGATGGTAAATGATATGAGTACTCTATGCTTGTATGAATTGTTTTGTTAAAATTTGCATGATCTTATCATTGACTATGCATTTGCCTATGTGTATTCATGCTTAACTACTGTGAACTACTTTATATTTTTTAAGCATATTCTTTATATAGGCATGATCTTATTTGAAGTTTTTCTAGAAATTACTTTATGTGAGACTCATGTTGTCAAGTTTTAATTATTCTACTTATGGTATTAATATTCTAAACATTTCTCAGTGATTTCCTTGTGTTTTTTGAAGTCCATCCGTTCGACTAAGTCAGTATCGCACTTCAATCTGAAGCATACTCAAAGAACTTGTACGAAAATCAGACCGACATACTAGGCTAGATCCCTAAAGAGAATGGTTCAGAATCTATTTTCGATTCCACACAAGGGAGATGCCCTTGCTAGTGGTGGAAAATTCTAGCCCGTCAACACCATCGTAGAATTTTTTTTTGAAAAATTCTTGAAAATAAAAAGATATCATCCCCAAATATTGTAACCATTGGACTCCTAATAAAACATCTATTGAGCCCTAAAACTACCTCTCTTCTACATACTCTCCTAGACCTTTTTCCCACACCAGCACCTCATAAGCTATCAAATATCATTACATATTGATTCTAGGAGTGCATTTAAGTGGTTTTCTAACTACATTTTTTTGTTTTCTATTTGACTTAGATTTTGTTCATTAGCTGCGGAATAAGCCACGTTCTGCAGCTAACTCGCAACTTCGTAGCTATTTTTATTGATTTACAGGTTACAGGTGTCGGCAAGTAAAATGAAGAACGTGGGCACTTCAGGAATGATTTGGACATGGAAAAGGTCCTATTTGTTCAGCTGAATTCATAAAGGAAAGCCTTGTTCAAAGGACAGTAAAACAAGGAGAACTATAACAATTAGGTCTCTATTTTCAGCACGTGAAAGTTCTGAGATCGTTCCTAGATCCATGGATCCCTCATGACAGCTGCAGACTGTCTCCACGATGCAAATCCAACATCCACTTTTTGTAGATTGAATGATCATGGCAACCAAGACGCTGAGCTCACGATTTCACAGAGAAACAATTATACAGTTTTCTCTATAAATAACGTGTTTGCAAACGCAAATAGTCAGTGTTGTTGTTAGTTTTTAAACTATTGTTGTAGCATTAGTCCTATTGTTGTAACAAGAAGACATTTCCTCTGTTTCGCAACATAAAGGCTCTATTTATTATGATTGTTTGAGCATAATTTTGGTTTGACAACATATTAACCAAAGGCCATGCAGATGGCCCCTGCTGGCTGAGGTTTTGTTTTTCATTTCTGTAAAGTTTTCATGCATCGCTTTCTTATTTCCATTGTATATATTTCATAGTTTGTTTAACTGTATGTGTTTCATAATTCATTATGGTGTTAATCTTTCATTCCTATACATGATTTTCCAGCATTGTATACTTTTACTAACACTAATATGTGTGTTTCAGGATAGGTTATGCTCAAGATTTTTCATATCATTTTTGCATCAAATAGTGACATAAGATTTGCCTCTCTGCTAAACTTTTTTTTTAAGCCTTTCAATCTCAGTTATGCTTTGATTTTAGTATTATTTATTTGTTGTTGTTAGCTAGATTAGATATCAAATTATTCATGTTATTTGACGTTATCTTCGGAGCCATGGCTTAACCCCAAAAATCTACTTGCAGAGCTATCAGATTATAAGTGAAGTGATTTGATTTTACTTTCATTCTGCAAGTAGGTAGTTTAGATATCAAGTTCTTCATGTTATTTGACATTATCTCCGGAGCCATGGCTTAACTCCGAAAATATACTTGGTGAGCTATCGGATTATAAGTGAAGTAAATTGATCTTACTTTTATTATTCTGCAATTTTTGGTTTGTTTGAGTGTAATAGTTTAGATTTTATTTCTGTATTTAGATGGGCAACGGAGACAATGATTTCATGATCCGTATTTCATCTTTTGTTTGATTTAAATAGCTACACATTTACATTCCTGTTCAAGTACTAATTTTATCACTAGCATGTTTTGAGATCTTTTGAAGCACTAGGTTCTAGAAGTTATCGTAAGAGACATAAAACCTTGTCTTAAATTTACATCCATACCTTCCCTCTAAAAGTATGCTTAAAACATAGGAATAGAATTTCCATTTGCATTAGGAGACAAACAAAGACAAAACTCCAAAAAAAAAATAAAATTGAAAATAATAAAAAGTAAGAAAGAGGTTGTCTTGCACATACAGTGCACCACACTTCATCAGTTTACGACTCCCAGATTTATTATTTATGTAGCAATTTAGGACATAGTAAATTGACTAAACATTTTGGCACCATTTCTAGGGAAGTGTAGCTAGGTAACCGGTCTCTTACATAAAAAAAGGGAAAATTTGATAACTTCTTGAAGTATGCTCTCCTCTTGCACCTAGTTTCATCTGGAGGATCATAAAAGATAGTTATTAGTTGAATAACTTCTTGAGTATGCTCTCTTCTTGCACCTAGTGTGATCTAGAAGATGAAAAAGAGAATTATTAGCCCGACCAAAAAAAAAATTATTAAAAAAAAAATAAAAAAAATGACATGCATAGAGCAAGAGATTCTAGGGGAAGGTTTATAGTTAGGGCCAAAAGTTTTATTTTCACAACTCCAGCTACTTCAAGGCATAGACAAGATGCACCTCCATCCCAGACTCATACTCCTAGCCTTAGGATTCCTGGAATTCAAGGGGCAACAATTGAATTAGAAGATTCTCCCACACTATCTAGTAAATTTGATCTAAGAGAAGAACCTTTCTTCACTTCTATAGGGGAACATATTGCAATTGAAAAAGTAGAATCACCTGGAGAAGAAGGAAAGGAAGAGACTCTCTCTCATTAGCCATTAATAGAAGAACCAAAACAACTTAAGGAAACTATCATGGCAGAAGAAGTACTAGATGAGGAGTATTCTCTATTTGGGGGAAGGGGTAGAGGTAGAGGTAGGGGAAATAATGGAGGTGGTGGTAGAGGAAACAATGGAGGTAACAATGGAGGAGGTAGAGTTAATAATGGGGGAGATAGGGAAGGAGATAACTCATTTGGATTCCATATAGCTGATGAGGAAACCCATACAACAATGAAAAACATTTCACCATCTGTCCTCCCAAACTTTTATGGGTTCCGATGTGAGGATCCTCAAACATTTCTATTTGAGTTTGAAGTCTTGTGCCGAACCTATGACTATATGGAAGACTCTCAAAAACTCAAACTGTTTCCTTCAACATTGAAAGGAGCTACTTTGAAATGGTTCATGGGATTAGTCACTCAATCTATTAGAACTTGAAATGAATTGAAGCAAACATTTTTGGATAGATATCTGGATTATTGTATGCCCACTAATCATAAGTATGAGGTATTCAAAATGATGCAAAAAGAATATGAGAACTTGGAGGATTTACTTGAAAGATTTCAATACAACTTAAAGAGAGCGAAAATGGGTAATTTAGACAAGGAAACCTTGAAATTCCTTCTAATCAAAGACATTAGAGATGAATGGATAGATATTTTAAACATGATGGGGAAGGGAGACATTTCTCAACTTCCACTATATGACATAGCAGAACTATGTGTCCATCTCTCAAGGGGAAAATTTAAAATTGGAAAAGGGCCCAGAGATCCTTATCTTATTAGAGAAACCAAATCTGCAACTAGATCAGTAAGTAGGGCGGAGATTGGCAATATGCTTGATGAGTTCAAAACTGATATTCTAGGGAGCCTTAGTGAACAACTAGACACCCTTAAAATTCAAAACAAGCAGAAAGCAGAAGTTGATGCCTTGGCCATCTTTTGCCCAAAATGTAGAAAGAAACATGCTCTAAGAGAATGCCCGTTGGATTCAAAAGTTGTAGAAACAAGTATGATTTTCTCAGAAAGTCATGAGACCAAGGATTGTCCTTCAATTCTTGGGCTCAAAGCTATCTTTCAGGAAGATCCAAATTCAGTAGAATCCCTTTGTTTTGTTTCAAGAAGACCTTGGCAAGGGAAACAAAATCAAGGATTTAATAATCCTATGAATTTTTGGCTCCCACCAAATTGGAATTCTTGGCAACAACCTTGGCCCCAAACTCAAAATCTGTACCAATCATGGGCACAAGGGGTACAAAATCCTTATGGGAGATTTGCTAAATTTTGTCAATATCCTCCATCTCTTCAAAATCAACAACAAAATCCACACCATCCAAATCAAAACCCACAACTTTGATTTCCATTTCCACAAAAAGCTTCTCAACAAAATCCAAATTCTCAACTCTTGCTTCCATTTCAACAAAAGACAAATCAACTACCAACCCAGCCATTGCCAAATCCCAACAACAAAAATCCTCAGAATGCTTACATGGTAGAAGGACAACAATTTCCTACCTATATGATTGTTCCTCTTAATGATGTTCAACTCAGATCTAGTAGAGTTTTAGAAAAGGAAAAACCTTGTATATATGTTCAAGAGCAAGATGCTTCTAAGGAGGATTCTCTTAAAGTCAATAAAAGTTCTGAGGAAGCATCCCTTCAAAACCCAATCATTCAAAAAGAAAAACAAAAAGAGTCAACCCCCACAACTCCTATAGTTTAGCAACCTACATCTTCATCCCACCTCCTTTCCCTGAAAGATTACAAATAGACAAAGGGATGGAAAAACAAATCTTGTTGCTGACTATGATTTCCTAGATGAATTAAAGAATGTTTGTATCAAGATTCCCTTGCTACAAGCCGTTAGAGAGATTCCTATTCTAGCAAAAACAATAAAAGGGTTGAGTTTCAAAAGACCAGGTAGGAAACCAAGAGATACAAAAAGAATCCACCTGGTAGGAAAAATTGCAAATATCATGATGGGAAAGATTACCATGTAGAAATATGTGGATCCAGGTAGTCTAATTGTCAAGACACACATAAATGGGATAGAAATTCCAAATACTTTGATTGACTTAGGGGCTACTATAAACAATATGAGTAGACAGACTATGGAATATATTAAACTTCCTAATATTCTTTTACACCCACCTTACTGCAACTTGCAGATAGATCAATAATAAAACTAGATGGTGCGTTAGAAGATATTTCAGTCTCCTTAGATTCTTGGGATATCCAGCAGATTTCATGATTTTGACTCTCAAGAGTAATCTAGGAGGGCACCCACTCATCTTAGGAAGACCTTGGCTAACCATAGCTGACGCTTTCATTAGTTGTAGATCTGGGGATATGTACATTTCTGATGGTAGTTCACCAAAGAAATTCAATTTGCATCCTCCAGCAAAAGCAATTACAGAAGTAGGAGACAATGAACGGGTCAATGATGAAGATATTATACAACCTGTCTTTACTATCTCTGAAGTTAGTGAAGATAGTCAAACTTTGAACACATTAGAAAATTTGGAAGCATCTTCATAATATGACCACGCATAATTTTAGTTAGATTCTGATATTGAATATTTTCCATCAAGGAAAACGTCTCTTTACTCTATGGAAGAGTTTGGTAGTTCTACAATTGAAATTTTTCCAAGTAAAACATGGAATATCAACAAAAATTTGGAAAAGTTACAACAGGGAGAGCTAACCAGAATCTTGCAAAAACATTCTGCTGCATTTGCATGGGAGTATACTGATATGAAAGGTATTGACCCTAAGACTTGTATCTGTCATATCTATATCGAGGAAAAAAGTAGACCAATCAGACAACCTCAAAGAAGGATGAATCCAAATATTAGGGAGATTGTGAAAGAAGAGCTCCAAAAACTACTCAATGTAAACTTCATTTACCCAATTTCAGATAGCCAATGGGTTTCTCCCTTGGTCACAGTACCCAAAAAGAATGATAAATGGAGGATGTGCATTGATTATAGGGAATTCAATAAAGCAAATTTGAAGGATCACTTTCCTTTACCCTTTATCGAAGTCAAGTATTAGATACATTAGCAGGCAAAAAGTACTTTTCATTTCTGGATGATTTTAGTGGTTATAATCAAATTCAGGTAGCACCTGAGGATCAGGATAAGACATCTTTTACCTGTCCATGGTGAACTTTTGCTTATTGAGTGCTTCCTTTTGGATTATGTAATGCACCCGCAACATTCCAAAGAGTAGTACTAGGAATTTTTTTGATCTAATCCATGATTGTGTAGAGGTATATATGGATGATTTTACAGTTTATGGTAATTCATTTGAAGAGGCATTAGAAAATTTGGAAAAAGTCCTTATAAGATGTAAAGAAACAAATCTTTCATTAAGCCATGAAAAATTCTTTATGATGTTTACTGAAGGTATTGTTTTAGGACATCATATTTCAGAGGATGGGATTAAAGTTCATACATCAAAATTTGAAGTCATCTCCAAGTTACCTATTCCAAATTGTCAAAAAGATGTCATAAGCTTTCTAGGATTTACTGGACATTATAAGAGATTTATAGAAAACTTCACCAAAATAGCATGTCCACTCTTTAAGCTACTTACAAAAGGCTATGAATTCAAATGGTGTCTTGATTGCTAATCAACATTTGAAACTTTGAAAACAAGAATATCTAAAGCACCTATCTTGACATGACCAAATTAGAAACTTCCTTTCCATATTTCTACAGATGCTTCAGATACAGCTCTAGGGGCTGTGTTGGGAAAAAAAAAATTAGTTCCTTATGCCATTTACTATACTAGTAAAAATTTAACTTCCACTGAGTTGAATTATACGGTGACTGAAAAAGAGTTCTTAGCTGTTGTTCATGCAATCAAAAGTTCAGACATTATATAACAGGATATGAAATTTTTATTCATCTTATTCAATTAGATATCTAATAAATTAACCCATTACTAATGGAAAAGTTACAAGGTGGCTCCTACTTTTACAAGAATTCAATATTATTGTGTTAGATAGACCAGGGAAACCAAAAACAGTAGCTGGTATTTGTCTAGGATTCAGAATACTAAAGAAGATTCTCCTGTAGAGGACAAGTTTCCTGATGAATATTTATTTGCAGTAACTACTAAGACTGCTTGGTATGCAGATATATCTAACTATTTGGTTACAGGGAAACTACCTCCGCATTTATTTCCTAGTGAAAGAAGAAAGATTATTTAGGAGAGTTCAAAATATTCATGGATTTCTAACGAATTGTTTAAAACAGGGCCAGATCTTGTGATCAAAAGATGTGTCATGGAAGATGAAATGCCTGATATTCTCAAAGCATGTCATGATGAGCTGTGTGATTGACACTTTTCTCACAAAAGGATAGCCTATAAAATCCTTTGTTTAGGATATTATTGGTCATCCCTCTTCAAAGATGAAAAACAATATGTCAAAAGGTGTGACAACTGCCAAAGAGTAGGGAAACCTACCCTCTCGAATGAGATGCCATTACAATCACAGGTACTCATCGAACCCTTTGAAAAATGGGCTTTATACCTTATTCGAACTATTAATCTACCATCTAAACAGAAAAAATATATATTGGTATGTACTAATTAGTTTTTCTTATGAGGATATTTTTACTCACTTTGATGTTCCAAGAGAAATTGTGACAGATCAGGGGGGTCAATTTATATCCAAACTGGTGGAGAAGCTGACGGAAGAGTACAAGGTCAAGTACAGAAAATCTACTCCTTACCATCTGCAAGAAAATGGTCAAGTAGAGTCCACACAAAAAGTAATTGAAGGAATCATTACCAAGACTGTTCATCTACACAAAAGAGATTTGGCAAAAAGGCTTCCTGAAGCCTTACGAGCCTACCGAACTAAATGGAGGAACACAATAGGAAATTCTCCCTATGAACTTGTTTATGGAAAAGAAGTTATGCTCCCCATTGAGTTGCAAGTTGGGACGTTCAAGGTGGCAGTTTAATTGGGAATGGATCTATCGGAAGCTCAAAAGCATAGAATGGAGCAGTTGAATGAACTATATGAGATCAGACAAGAAGCAATCCTAAGAACTGATCTAGCTCAATATCAAAGAGCTAAGTGGCGTGACAAATGCATCAAGGAGAAAACATTTTAAGAAGGAGATTGGGCATTTTTATTTGATTCCAAGTTCAAAGATTTCAAAAGTAAATTTCAGACTCATTGGCTTGGGCCATATGCAATTGACAAACTTTTTAGCAATGGAGCGGTAAGAATCAAAACCGTTGATGAGTATCAAACTCCTCTCATTGTGAATGGTCACAGATTGAAGATCTATCATAAGCCACTCTTAAAGGAGGAATTTCTCAAAGTATTTCAAGATAATTCTGCAATAAGGCTAGTGAGGAAGAATCCTTCTTCTCCACTAGCCTAGTCCTTGTTCTTTTCATTGTTTCTTAAAAAAAAGAAAAATTGGATAAGCTTGAAAACCAATCACTGATTGGAAGTATTATACAGAAGATACAGGGAAAAAATCAGAAACTTCTGATGTCCTATATTTTCCAAAAAAAAATCCATCTCATTTCATTCATAATTGTTCCATTTCATGTCATTTCACTTCACTTCATTTCATTCCATTTCACCATAACATTTTGCCAATAAAAGTCCTTTCATGTCCAGTTTTCATATATCATTCATTTCCATCCACCTCCATTCACTTCACCAAGCCATATGCTCACTGTGTCAGTTTCCGCAACCAAATTCTGATTCCGCAGTTGAATACTGATTCCACAACTCATTGTTGATTCTGCAGCTAATACTTTGTTACTCTGCAGTGACAGTCAGATGTTACCCAAATAATGATGAAAACCAAATGTAGGTATGGAAGAGGAAGATATTTTGAAGATGTTAGCACCTACAGCACTAATAAGAAGTAGCCAATCAAAGGTCAGTGAACGGAAGTGGTAAGATTCTAAGGTATGAGCAAAATTAATTTCAAATAGCATTTTAGAACACATAATCTATATAGTTGTTGAACCTCCAGCTCCATTATGTGTAATGATTCGAATTGATAGCTTCCATAACTCCTCATGACCTTTTCATAGTTACACCACAAACTCCGCATCAATTTCCAATGGCCTCATGATCTACTTCTGAATCTAAAACATACTTAATTGTACGTCTACATTTCACCTGTTGAATTGGTTAATTATGAAGATGTAATCCTATTTGACCACGACTCTCCTCTATCGCACAACTCTGCAGTCATTTATGAATTCGCTAACATCCACTCTGCAACCCTTTAATTCAAAATTCTACCAAGACTCACTCTATTTCCATACCCACCCATTGAGTTTTCAATTGGTAGTACTGGTCTATTTATACAAGCCTCCACTCCCTGAACTCATTTTCATTACATATTGTGTATTCCTTTTGTTTTTGTAACTACTGATCCTCCTCCATCTTCCGCTCACACAACCATTCCACCTCCACCAATCCATCACTTACAGTCCATCACTTACAGAGGTATTTTCAAAGCAGGAGGAAGGAATGGGCTTTCTGGTAAGAACAGAGCCAAATGGGCCTAAATTCATGGAGGGTTATCCACAATTAAAAAGCATATTAAGGAATGCATGGTGGTTGTAGTTTATCCAGAAATTCAAGGTTACAATAAAGAAGTCATGAAGACATTTGCAAGGTCTTTAATTGCATGGAAGTTGAGGTTGGAGATCTCAAATTTTTAGTCACAAAGGCATCCATTACAACAACAATGGAGCTCCCATAGGAGGGAGAATGGTGGTTCAAAAACAAAGACTTTGATGAGAGGGCCTGGAGGATTTTTTTGCGTAACCCAGGTATGGATATAATCGTTTTCAAACGTGGAATCCCTGTTTCTGCTCTAGAGGAAAAGTGGACTAGTTTATTATTGATATTTTAGAAGTTTATTATGTGTGAAGGAAGGTTTGGGTCCATGTACATGTACCACATCAGGTTACTAATGAATTTTCTCGATAATAAAATCATCAATTTTCCTTATTTCCTATTGAGTAGCCTGAAAAAGATGTCCACAACTGTACAAAAGAATCTGGATGATGTAGAGCTTCACCTTTACCATCACAACCTTGTTCAAATTTTGATTGAAAAATAATTGAAGGAAAGAAAGGACACTTGGGAATAGTTCTTGATTTGAAACTTCTTTCATGACTCACGTGAAGCACTTAAAGGTTGCTCAACAAGGAAAAATAGGAGAAGAAAAATAAGTGTAAACATTCAGGATACTCCTACTAGCATAACTAAAGAAACTAGTAAGGAATAAAAGTCGTCTGAAACTTTGACTGAGGTTAGGAAGCAAGTGAAACTAAAGGGGCAAAGAAATGTTGGAGCTGTTTATCACACCCCAGAAAGGAGACACCAGCTCATAGAATCTAACGAGGAGCTCCAGACTTAAAGGTAAATTGAATAAAGTGAAAACTAAAGGGGCCCACTTCATAGACTTAGGAGGGGAAATACCAGAACAATCACCAGCAATCCCTCCTGAGCATAGTGCACAACATTCTCCTTTTTCTCAACTAGATTTTGAGATCAGCCCAAGAAAGGCTACACCTGAAATGATCCAACTCAGCGAGAAATGTATGATTTTATTGAATCATTGGAGAAAACTACAACATACCCGAGCACTTCATCTACTCAGCCTAATACAATCCAGGAAGTTTTAATCCAATCACTAAAGTAGGATGTTTTTGAACTAGAAGTCCTGAATAGACACATCAAAAGGGAAAATGAAACATTGAAAGAACAGAGTAGGTTGGATAAAATTATCCATGACAACAACATGTTTCATCTTGTATTATGGCAGAAGAAAAATAGGAAATTGAAGAAAAAGAGCAGGAGGTTGAGAAGAGCCCTTATCAACCTCAAATACAGGTGCCTAACGAGGAAGCCCATGATGACAGTGATACGAAGGAAGAAGAAAAGAAGGCTAGATGTATTAGCAGAGGTCTCAGAAAAAATGAACTGAAGGGAGGATGGTCACAGTTTTGGTTTCATGAGGACATGCAACACCTTCACAGTGGGGGTATGTTAAGCCCTAAAACTACCTCTCTTCTACATACTTTGCTAGACCTTTTTCCCACACCAACACCTCATAAGCTATCAAAGATCATTACGTATTGATTCTAGGAGTGCATTTATGTGGTTTCTAACTATATTTTTGTGTTTTCTATTTGACTTAGATTTTGTTCATCAGCTACAGAATGTAGCCACTTTCTGCAGCTGACTCGTGATTCCACAACTATTTTTATTGATTTATAGGTTATAGGTGTCGGCAAGTAAAGCAAGGCACGTGGGCAGTTCAGGAATGATTTGGACATGGAAAAGGTCGTATCTGTTTAGTCGAATTCATAAAGCAAATCCTTGGTCAAAGGATGGTCAAACAAGGAGTCCTACAACAATTAGGTTTTTGTTTTCAGCACGTGAAAGGTTCGAGACCATTCCTAGATCCGTGGATCCCTCTTGGCAGTTGCCGACCATCTCCACGATGCAAATCTAACATCCACCTTTTGTAGATTGAATGATCATGGCAACCAAGACACTAAGCTCATGGGTTCTATCTTTTTATGTGTCCTCTGCTGAATATTCCTCACGGAGAAACAGTTATACAATTTCCTCTATAAATAACGCGTTTGCAAATGCAAATAGTTAGTCTTGTTGTTAGCTTTTATACTATTGTTGTAGCATTAGTCTTTTGTTGTAACAAGAAGACATTTCCTTTGTTTGCAATATAAAGACTTTGTTTCTTATGAATGTTTGAGCATAATTTTGGTTTGACAACGTATTAACCAAAGGCAATGCAGATGGCCCCTGCTGGCTGAGGTTTTGTTTTTCATTTTTGTAAAGTTTTCATGCATCGTTTTCTTATTTCCATTGCATATATTTCATAGTTTGTTTAACTAGAAGTGCTTCATAATTCATCTATGGTGTTAATCTTTCATTCATGTACATGATTTTCCAGCATTGTGTACTTTTACTAACACTGATCACTGTGTTTCAGGATAGGTTATGATCGAGATTTTTCATATGATTTTTGCATCTAATAGTGACATGAGATTTGCCTCTTTGCTGAACTTTGTTTTTAAGCCTTTTAATTTCAGTTATGCTTTGATTTCAGTCTTATTTATTTGTTGTTGTTAGCTAGTTTAGATATCAAATTCTTCATGTTATTTGACGTTTTCTCCGGAGCCATGGCTTAACCCAGAAAATCTACTTGAGGAGCTATTGGATTATAAGTGAAGTGATTTGATTTTACTGTCATTCTACAAGTAGGTAGTTTAGATATCAAGTTCTTCATGTTATTTTACATTATCTCCAGAGCCATGGCTTAACCCTGAAAAGCTACTTAACAAGCTATCAGATTATAAGTGAATTAAATTGATCTTACTTTCATTAGTCTACAATTTTTGGTTTGTTTGAGTGCAATAGTTTAGATTTTATTTCTGTAATTAGATGAGCAGTAGAGACAATGATTTCATGATCAATATTTCATGTTTTGTTTGACTTAAGTAGCTACACATTTACATTCCTTTTCAAGTACTAATTTTATCACTAGCATGTTTTGAGATCTTTTGAAGTGCTAAGTTCTGGAAGTTATCATAAGAGACATAAAACCTTGTGTTAAATCTACATCCATAATTTCCCTCTAAAAGTATTCTTAAAACTTAGGAATAGGATTTCCATTTGCATTAGGAGACAAACAAAGACAAAACCCCAAAAACAAAATAAAATTGAAAATAATAAAAAGTAAGAAAGAGGTTGTCTTGCACATATAGTGTGCCACACTTCATAAGTTTATGACTCCTAGATTGATAATTAATGTAGCAATTTAGGACATACCAAATTGACTAAACAACCTCAACACCACCCTTTAGAATGGAATGTCTTAGCATATTCAATAAATAATCACTCATGGTTAGATTGATATTATGACACTTGCTTCTGAAATTTATACTTACTCCATTTGCAACCATCACTTAACACTCTGGTGTTAGATATAGAAATAAATTAAATTCCTCATCTTACAATGAATAAAAATATGGTTACAACCCGAATCGACCAATGATATTACTTTCTTTCTCTTTATATATCCTTCTATATTGATAGCTTTAAGAGTGGTAATTATTTCCAATGCATTAAGAGATATGGGCAGATTCATTTCTTCTCTATCTATGCTTGGTTCTTAGTGTATATCCTCCTCTTTAGATGTTTCTTGTTCCTTTCCTTCCTCCTCTTCAAAATCTATGTAAAATAATTTGTTCTCGACACACTTATGACCCTTAGTGTATTTTATATCACAATTGTAACAAACCCCTTTTGATCAATTGTACAGTCCTCTAGAATATCATTTACCCTGATATTCAAAATTTGGTAGTCATCAATGTGCTCTACCATTGAATCCTTTTGTTTGATATTTATCAATTCACTAAATAAGGTATCATTGTTTATATCCTCATAATGTGATACCAATTCTTTCGTAAAACTTTTCTAGGTGACAATTAATTTACACAAAATAATGTTTTTCTAAACATAAAGATGCAACCTTTTGTGTGTGCAACACATCATTTAGGTCAAATAATTGTTCCATCTATAGTATCCATGCTACCATATCCTTTCCATCAAACTTCCTCATATCGATCATTGGAATGTGGTTAGTCCTCAACACACTATTGACGTCTTTAAAATCATGATTCATTGTCCTTTTATCCTTATCATGATTTTCATGGAGTAACTTGTCACCATGAGGAAGCCTTTCTTGCATCAACTTTGTCAAACCTTCATTCGAACCTTCTATGTCTGCCTTTAAAACTTCCATGTCCCCTTTATTTTCTTTTGTAAACCATTCATATTAGCATTCAATTCATTTTTGGTTGCTATTTGTGATAGTGAAATTTGTTGTGGTTTCTCCTATAAATTTGATATGTCGCATTTCATTTCTTCCTCTTCTCCATGCGTCATAGTACATATTTCTAGTTCCTTACTAGGTATATACATTTTTTTGTTGTGAGGCATGTTATAAATACATAATGATATCTATGTTTCACTATGCCCTTTGAATCACTTAAAACTGAATTCTCAAACAATAGTTATGGAAATTTAAAATATACACAACTTATTTCTTATTTCTTGGAGCTTGATCATGAAATTGCCATATATTTGTAATTTGATCTCTCCAACGTCTGAAATTTCGTGTTGTGGTGGCCCTATGAGACTTATTTCCAAGGCCACAAGTCATACTAAGATTGGATTCTTCAATATAAAGTTATGCCCAATATCCCATGATGACTTGATTATGGATTGGTTCAGTAGCAAAAACATGTATGAGATTCCACATGTCATTGTTTCAATCTTTAGTTATGAAAATGATACATGAAAAACTAAATACCATGTAATTTTAGTCACTTTTATGAAGTTCAAATCCTATTCTTGTAGACAAAGTTTTGACAATTTCCCATGTGTCACTTATTTGAAGAAGACTTATGGATCATGTGAAAAACATAACTTCTTCATACCATATCTCTAAAAATATAGTGAACCAAGATCTATTCTTTACATGAAGTTCACCATTATCTTTTCTCTTCGTTACATAAATTTCATCTTATCAAGACCCATAGAAAAAATGTGATAACGAAAATTCCAAGATGACATGTTTGAAACTAGAAAACCCTAGAATCCAAAGCTCTCATACCAAATATTATTAAACTAGATCAAAAATTAGAAGAACAAATAGATTAATTAGTTCAAAATAATTCTCTTCTAGGGCCAAACTTCCATACTTCCATATGTATTACATAAATGACCAATTATTCAATGACTCAAATGACCACCTAGATTGGTAATAGCACTAGGGTGAAGCAAGAAATATTTTCAAATTCTCCACATTCCTCTTTGATGGTTTGAAGTAAGAGATATGTTTAAGTTCTCCACATTCCTCTCGGATGGTTTTCAAGTTTATGGTCTTGAGGTGAATCCCTTGTGAAGCTACTTTCTCTTTTTCTATGTGTGCACGAGCAAAAAAATTAAGACTACAATACTAGTTTTTCTCATTATTATAAATTGAGAACTTCAAATAATAACATAAAATGATATTGTTCTCAGTACAAAATAATAACATAAACTGACATTGTTCCACGTCCAAAATATAATGCGAGAGAAGTGTTCTAAGTACAAAATAATAACATAAAATGATATTGTTCTAGGTACAAAATATAATGCCAGATAAGTGGATCCTGCATTATTTTTACAGAACTAAATGAGAGACATCAATCCCGCATAACAATAACATATACCCTGCCATAACTAAATGAGAGACATTAATCCCGCAAGAACAATAACATATGCCATGCCAGATAAATGGATACTGCATATTTCTTTTCAAAACTAATTGACATCCAACAATAACAATAGTTTATATCAAAAACTAAATGACATCCAACGATGACAATAGTTTAATTATAATGCTAAAATTCGCTTGACAACTGGATTCTATCATTATCTGTGTGAAAACACGCTAAGAGAACTTATTAGTGTATAGCTAGTTATATCTAAATGCCACATGAATACCAATTGCGTATCCATCTTCTGATACTTGTTCATCACGGCGGGGATCTTCTTCAGCTTTTAAATCACCATCCACAAGCTGAATCCCATGTTCAATGAAATTTTGTTGAGGTATAGCCACGTTTGCCAGGTGATCATGATGACCAAATCTGAAGAAATGAGATGGAGGTGACAGTGGAGGTACAGCTATGTGTGGAAGCTGATAACCAATTCTGAAGTCGTCTTGGGGACGTAGTAGTGGAGGGATGGCCATGTTTTCAAGGTGATCATCCAGTCTGAAGGATTGTGTGGTTGATGGTAGTTGATGTATAGCCATGTTTTCTTGCTGGTAACCATTATCAGATATGAAGAAGTCCGGCGGAGGTACAACAGTGCTTGCAACTTGATCGAGAGTTTGATCGGCATCATCAAAACTGAATAAATCTGGTGGAGATACACCTGTGTTTGCAACCTGATAGCCGGATCTTAAGAATTCGGGCGGAGGTATCGGTGCACGTACAGCCATGTTTGCGAATTGATTGCCAAATCTGAAGAATTGTTGCGGAGGTAACATTGAAGGTACACCCACGCTTGCCAGATGATTACCAAATCTGAAGAATTGTGCCGGACGTAACGCTGGAGGTACAGCCATGTTTCCTTTCTGCTCACCAAATCTCAAGAATTGCGGCGTACGTGGTGGTGCAATTACGGCCATATTTGCAGGTCGATCACCGTGTGCTTGGATTTCTGGTAGAGCTGTAATTCCGTATCGAGGCAAACGTTGTATACGATGCCCCTGCTGCTCTGCGGGATGTTGTCGTCTTAGCCTTCTGAGGGGAAGACCAATTTCCACATCAAGCAAGTCAGTTTGACGTTGTCGTCTCCGCCTTTTTAGGGGAGGCCCAATTTCCGCATCAAGCAACTCAGTTTTGCTTCCTACCAATTCCTTCAATGCTTCCTCCCTTGCAGCCAGAGCCGCGTTATCTTCAATCTCATTCTCTATATAACTACACCTGTTGCATGCTTCACAAGGTTTCCCCGGCGCTCCACTGTATCGAGGACAATTGCAAAAATGACGCCACTCATCCGAATACGAAACTGTCTGTGTGCAAATGTAACACATTATGTTTCCACACTTACATCCCACTTTATTGCATCCAGACGTCTTGATTAACTCCGCGCGGCAAACGTTACATTCTCTTATCACAGCTTTCGTCATCCTCTCTTCTATTGCCCTACGAACAGCAGTCTCGGAATTTTTGTCAACCTCTTCACAGGGTAATGGTGAATGACTAACCTTCTTGCATTGAATACATGAAGCGACTAAACATTTAGGGTTTGGACAATCCAAAACCTGTAGACAGTTGTCTATTTCATATGGAATGTTACAGAATGGGCAATAAACAAGACCTTCAATTTTGGCTTCAACTACAGCCTGTTCGGCCACGCGATGTTCATATCTTTCGATAACATCACCCGGAAGAGCTCTATTGATGTCTGAGAAAGGAATTGACGCCTTGCAATCACCAATAGCCATACAGGATAAATAGTTATGCGCCTTGACACCTCCATAAATGATTTGATCGACTTGCTTCCTTATACATTTAAAACAAAACCAATGGCAACTTCGACACTGTAGCATTCTTTCAAATCGATATGGCCAATAACAACAACCACATTCCATAGACGCTGCCTCGGCTCCATTCATTACAGGCAATTGTGTCTCATTCCCACTTTTAATCTGGAAATAACTTTCTGAGTTCGTTGGAGCCCTTATTTGATCATCGAACTCACCTGCTCCAATATTTATCGCCTTTCGCTTCTGCTTATAGGTGGTATTATTATTTTGACCCATCAAAGAAGATCTTTCTGCTTTTCTAGTCCACCGCGGAACTCCTATTCTCAGAACTTCTGCACGTCCGTCGCCTGACGAATTGAAAGAAACCATATTTTCATCTATAAAATTAGACGCGTGGTCTGAAGAAGATGATGAAGATCCGGCCATACTTCCAAACTTGGTGAAGGTTTTAGGTATAATTTGCCCGAGCCCACTTTGTCAGAGAAGATTAGTGAAATCGATGATGAGAGAAAGATCCCTAGCTTATAAATACAAGTAGATCAATACTTAGATCATTACTAAATCTAAGGGGTATGTTTGCACCCGTTAAGACCGGCTATGGGCATGGACGTGGGCATCGAGATGGGCTTATAAAAATTATTTTCAGGTTATTGGTTTGAAAATGTCACTTTAATTTAATTTTATTTCCTTGTGTTCGAATTTTGGGAAATTTTATTTTATTTTTTATTTTTTTGGTGTATTTGTGTTGAGTTAATATTATATATATATAGACAATTTATTAAATTTATATATAGACGAATGTAATAGCCAATTTCATCCCAATGAAAATTATATTTGTTTTAAAAGTATTTTTTTAATTTTTTGAATTAATTTGTTTTAAAAGTATTTTTTTTTACCCAAAAGGTTTTTTAGAGTCTTTGGAATTCATTTATTTTAAAAAGTAAGTATTTTGCACCAAAGGGGCTCTACGCCATGTATAGGTTTTTTTTTGTTTTAGAAGTAAGTATTTTTGCACCAAAAAGACTCTAGAGCCCACTATAGGGTAGATGTGTAAGTGTAATGTAACTATGTAAACAATTTTAAATGTCGGTTTAATTAAAAAATAATAAAAAGTTAAAAGTAATAAACAAAAGGTTAAAATTAGTAAATAAAAATAAAAAAATAATATAAACCTTAGTATATGGAAGAGTGTAAACATTTAAATGTTGGTTCAATTAATAATAAAAAGTTAAAGTAATACAAATAGTGAAATTCAATTTGCTATATTTTGATTTTATTATTAACTTGAGAATATGATTTGTTACAATACCATGGACCAATACCATGTCTTATCAATACCACATGCTCGAAAACCATAATTTATTTCCCAACCAAAATATTTTATAACAATATTACAAGATTCTTAATTCACCACCACTTTACCGTGGATATTATTAACCTGTAAATAGGCTTTGGTATGATAGCATGGCTTATCAGTACCACATGCCCAAAAAACGTAACTTATTTCACAATCAAAATATTTCGAAACAACATGAAACGATCCTTAACTATGGACATTCTCCCCCACATTACAATGGATATTATTAACTTTCCAATAGACTTTGTTACACTACCATGGGACAATACCATGACTTATCAATGTATTTTGTAACAATATGAAAAGATTCTTAACTATGGACATTCGCCCCAACATTACCATGGATATTATTAACTTGTCAATAGACTTTGTTACACTACCATGGGCCAATACCATGACTTATCAATCACACCTGCTAAGAAAACATAACTTATTTCACATTCAAAATATTTTATAACAATATGACGGGATTCTTAAACATGGATATTCACCCCCACTTCGCCATTGCTATTATGAAGTTATGAATAGGATTTGTTACAATACCATGGGCTAAATCATTGTCTTATCAATACCACATGCCCAAAAATCATAACTTATTTCATAATCAAAATATTTTATAACAATACGACAATACTCTTAACCATAGATATTCACCCCGGCTTTACCATGGATATGATTAACTTGTAACTAGGCTTTGTTACAATACTATGGGCCAATACCATGGTTTATCAATACCACATGGCCAAAAACCATAACTTATTTTAATTTAATTTAATTTTACAACATTTTTTTAATTGAATCTAAAATGAAAGGGGTTATAATTACTTTTGAGATATATCTAAACCCTTTATAACTACTAAAACTATCCCTATAGAAATTTAATCAAGGTTTTTATAAAATTAAAAATCAGAATACTTTTATATATAAAGATGTGGAATTTATATAATATAAATAATATTATTATGAACCGGCATAAATCTTACTTAACTAAGGATCCAAGTAATAAGAGGAGGCAAAGTGAAGAGGATTCATTACGTTATTTTATTTGACATGATTGATCCAAAATATAGGTTTAACTTCTTACAACCAATTGATAGTTTTTTTTAATTTAGATACCTTCTTAAACACAATGCAATGTGATCAAATTTAAGACAGAGTAGGATGGAGGGAGAGGCATGGATATAGTGACAAAGCTAAGGGTGGAGAGAGAGAGAGAGTGATGGGAGGATAGAGAGAGGGAGGTGGGAGAGAGATAGGAGGTGTGTGTGTGTGTGAGAGAGACAGAAAGAGAGAGAGTTGTAGGGGGAGAGATATGGAGGAAAAAGAAAAGAAATAGACAGATAGAGGTTGAGAGAGAAATAGAGTCACAAGGGAGAGGTGAAGAGAGGGTGAGAGAGAGAAGAGGAGATAAGAAAGATTGGGAGAGAAGGGGGAGAGAGAGAGAGATGGAGTTGGAGGGGGAAAGAGAGGCAGGGAAAAGGAAAGATACAGAGGGAGAAAGGCAAAGACAGAGAGGGAGTGTCAAGGGAGAGAAAGTTATGGGGAGAGGAGCATGTCAAATGTAATCTTTTTAAGCTGTCCACTAGCTTGTAATGACTAAAGATAGTGAGAATATGTGGGATACATTGCCTTAACGAAACATTTGAGAGAAACAAAGGCTTATAGACCAAGGATAATTTCTCTTATTTGAATGAATATGGAAAGGGGATCATCATATTTCAATTCAAAATTGAAGAGTTTGATAATTAGCCGGACTACCACAAGCTCCTAGTGTGTGTCATATGTATTTCAAATTCTTTACAACACTAAAAACATTAGTAATTGGTGCAATGTTATGACTCACATTTTCATCAAGATATGCAATAATAAAAACATAGGCCTAGTTTTTTTTTGTCACCCATATGGAAAACTCCTTGTTCGATGTAAGATTCCTAGGTGGATTCCCATCTTCACATTCACATGCTTCTTTCAATATTTCATTTAAAATGAGGGTATGATTTATCTTTATGTACCATTCATGGTAGTTCTCTTTCCTAGTGATAACTACTCCAACTATTAAGATGAGAAAATGCATTATTGAATAAATTTCTAAGATTGTCGTAAATAGTCAAAATTCTTCCAGCAATATTCTTTTATAAAAATCTCTCGTGTGTGTCTTCAAAACATTAATGAAGATAACCTAAGAAAATGATGCAGGATTTAAATCACAAATAGACGATTTGATATAAACCAACTTGCACATAAAATTAGATTTATTGTCATATAATCTAATTGTATATATAAATGGACCGACTCTCAACTTCATGTATGAATAGACTAAGTCTCAACTATGTCTAAAGGCATATATATATATATATATATATATATATATATATATATATATATATATATATATATATATGAATGGACCCTTAATGTAACCACCCCCTCCCACATTTACCAAAATTCACTAGTTTGTTAGGGTAAACATAAGACGAAGAGTTACTATTGCATGACCCAACCTCCAATGTACAGTTAACGAAGTGGAGTCATAAACCTGGAAAATCATTCACTTTCCTCAAGGGCTACAAGACACCGAGGAGCTAAATAACAACTCCATGTGCCAAAACATTGAGCTGGATTGCTAAAAGTGACTTGTACCCACAACCACATGCATGAAAAGGAATCCATGTAGTTATACTACTCCAACGACATGCATAATCTTGTAAGAATGTAGTTATAGTCCAAAACATCCAATTTCGAGGGTGTGGCCTCAGATTCCGAGCAACCGTTTTAGGCTAGCCTCTAGACCACTACCCATAACTCAATGATACTTTCCAAAATGAAAATAACATCACGAAAGATCCATTCATACCAAACATGATCAAGGACTTGATATAATCAGCCCTAACTATGACATTCATTTCATCAAACATATGGTGAATATGTAATCTACAGGTTATGAACCCATATATGAACATAGGGGCCTAAGAAATATCTAAGACTAAGCCAAAAGGTATAACTCCCTCTCATAATAGTTGGAAAAACATTTTCTATTTCATGCATTCCTTAACCGTTCATCAACTACTCAAAGCATATCAATATCCATAGCTAGAAACTATTATGTAACCATTCTTATAACCAACATATAACCAGAATAATAACCATCATAGAATAACCATCAAAGCTGCATAATAACAAGTACAAGTACTAATAAAATGGAATAGGAAAAGGGTTCTAATCAATATATATGAAAAATACAACCAATTTAGGTAATTCCACATACCAGAAGGCCATAGATTGAGTTGAACCAAATCTTTCTTTTAGCCAATCACCCCCATGCCATATTCCAAGCATAAATGTGGTATCTAAAGACATAAAAAGCTAGGGATACGCAGAGACTACACCATTTCCACCCTCATTCTCCCAAAATCTCTCCAAAACTTATCAATATTTCACATAATCAAACCAGGAAATAAACAGCCAGGGCTTCCTAGAGATTAAACCACCTCTGCCCTCAGGATACCACAATCCTACCAAAACCGGTGAAGAGATCACAATGCACAAAACAAGATTAGATGCCTTAGAATTTCTTCAGGAATAGCTTGAGTAATTTCCTTATCTTCACCTACCTATAAAGGGCTTCCAAGAGGTTAAACCACCTCGACCCCAAACCCTTGGGATTTTTCTTGAGACCACCTCTCCTAGTTTCAAAATCGTTTCACAATCCAAATGTCAACCAAATAAGAAAAACCCCATCACACCGTGGCTATTCAGAAATCAAAAGGAAATAATGGAATCACTGTGAGATTGAAAAAAATCCGCACCAATGAATAAAAGAAAACCATATATACAAATACATATACAATGCATTCATAAACCTCTTGAAAGTGACAACAAGAAAATCCTCATTTAATTTTCCATTGAATTAAATTAGGAGAAAATTGTAATTCCACATCACAAGAAAATAAGAATGAATTAACTAACTTAATCTAAGTTAATTTTACTTAGTTGGCTCAATTAATTTGAGGTGAGGGCATAACTTGAGTCATTTAGAGTGGTTCCTAAATTTTAGGAGTTTGGGTTGAGCTTAATTTGATTTGTAATAGTTTAATTAAGTTAAACCGAGTTAATGTTAGTTAAATTAGTTCAAAGTGTTGTAAGAACTAGAAGGATCTATGGCAGTGGGGTGTAGCATTAGTGTCTAACCATTTAATTGACAAATCATCCATAATTATCTCATGCATTCATGAAATTATAGTTACCTAGTTGACATTGGAGTTCAAGGGTAGTTTACTATTAGTTATATAATCGTCTCATTTGTACCAATGGTGCATTTAGTTAGAGAAAGACCTACAAGGATTGCACAAGTCTAATTGGTAATTTCCCTAATTCATAGGGGGCTAATTCCAAAGGATATAAAGCAAGGAAATAAGATCTTGGTAGGAAACATCATTGGCTAAGTATTGGCCAAAGTCATCTTGTGAGGCAATGAGATAGATCAAACTTGTGCACAGATTGTTCACGCTTGAATGAGAAATATATTTCTCCTCTATTTTCTTACTAATGAAATACAGATAGGAAGGGGCTTTGAGAAATTTATTTCCCCTTATATAAATCTCTGAGCTTACGTGATTGAATGTTGTCTCATGTTTATGTAGTGATTTCTCGATTGATTAATTATTTCCACTTATGACTAGAGTAGATTCAAGTATTTTGTTTTAACATATTACATAATAAGTTTGAATCTATAACGAATATCTACATGGTACCAGAGAAGGAAAAAAAATAGAAGAGAAGATAATTTAAATTTTTTTTTTCAGGAGGTTCAAATTACAAGATTAGCATTGTGGGTTTCCTTTGGGACCGAGAAAGTGACTTCCACCAGGCTTAGGCTTGAGTATGCTCTGGAACGAACCAAAATCTTTTTGGCATGAAATATATGTATGGAGGAAGTATTATATGATAGTGGGATATGATAATCAATAAATAAAAATGTAGGTTAAACCCCTAGAAGCTAATTTCCATGATCTCGCTTAGTGGAAGAAGGATGTAGCTAAAGCAAGGAGGATCATATTGGAGGGAGTTTGAGATAATACTATCTTGAATATCCATAGGAAAGAAACTCCATTCACATTGTTGAAAACACCCATCGACCTATTTGAGAACAAAAACGAAGACAGAAAGCTAGCAGTAAAGGATAAGCTTTGTAGCATCAAAATGTAGAAGGTTCAATCAATTCCACAGTGCCTGAGAAAATTCACAATGTGTCATGATGAAATTGGTTGGGTCATTATTATTGTTCCCAAATAATATATGGTATCTCTAGCTCTTTTGGGTCTTCCCAAGAGCTAGCATGGTTATTAGGATTTTGTGAATGGTAGAGAAAAACTATGAGTTTGGGATTGGTTAAGGTCTAATCTCATGCATGAAGAGATCAGGTGGAGTAATAGAGATGGAACTTAATCCTTTGATGATGATGAGGAAAATTGTGCCTTGGATGGAAAGGAAGAGAAGGGGAGAGGGAAGAAATCCCAATCCAAAGGATATTATGGTCAGGCAAGAAAGAAGAAAGACTTGTCAAAGATTAAATCTTTTCACTATCACTAGTTGGTATATTGTGCCACGAGTTGTCTGCATAAGAAGGCTGACAAGAAGCCCTTAGGAGGAGTGGCAGTTGAAGCTTTAGCTTCATAATTAGAGTTTTATTTCACACTCATTACATGCATGGTGACGTTAGTTATGGATAGTGTATGGTATCTGGATAGTGGAGCCTCGTTCGATATGACGTGCAGCAAAGAATTTTTCAGTGGCTTGGAGGAGAAGGTCTTCGAGATACACATTGAGATGGGAGATGATGGAATATAGAGCATGAGCAATATTAGTAAAATTAATTTTAAGAGGGACTATAGTTCTCCTCTCACATTAAAAGATTTCATGTATGTTCATCCCTCTTTTGGCCCACTTTTTTGGAAGCTTTAGCTTTGGGATTCCCAACCTCCTCCACTTGAATACACTCCTGTAGAAGAGAAACCTCCTCTCTTTGAAGTTACATATGACCAGTTGAAGTCTTTGCACCCTATTACTCATTAATTCCTAAAGGGTCTGAAGTGCATTCCTGCCACCAGCTCCCTACCCAACCAGTGCACCTCCAGGCCTCATCACACAAGTTAAGGCATCCAATTTAATTATATACCAAATTTAATTAGGATGATTTGGATGATTATAAAAATTCTATTGAAAGTATCTCAATTAAGGGTTTTGAAATTCCTCTATCATTTAAAAGACAAGGCCTAAGGAGCATAGTCACAAGGCAGAACATTCAACAATGTGAGGAGAAAACACAGGGAAATAATCAACTAACCCCGCAAGATACCCCTATCAAAAACCAACCTTTGATAGGGAACATTGAGGTACCCCTAGGGAAATGGAATGAATAAAATATTGTAGATTGCATTAATTTTTACAACAACAAGTAGCTTTTCAGGTTCCCTAGGAACTTTGGAAATTTTATAAATATGAGAAACTTTCGAGACTTAGGGCATTAGACAGTTCCCCAAGGTAATGGCAAACAATCTCCCAACACCAGTGAGGGGTCAGACATGGAAAGTGATTCCGAGGGGAATGCCAATTGTCTCCTTTTTCTTCCCCCACCGATACAATATTGGTAACAACCCTTGGCTTTGATGGATTAGTCCCCTTTTGGTATCTAAGGCCCCCTCCACAACATGCCTCGCGGCCCTGAAAAGCACCTCTCGAAGTTTAACCCCAAAAAGGGAACCTTGGCTGACGATCATATCAACAATCTTTACGTATCCTTAAACATTATGAGAGTGCAACATGACGACATACCTTGCCATCTCTTCCCTCACACTTTTGCGAGTAATGTCGTGGCCTAATATCGCTTGCTACCCATGGCATCCATTCGAACTTGGTAAGAATTCTGGAAGACATTTCTCGATAAGCTTTCAGAAGATAAGGCGCTTTCCATGCTCTTGACTCAACTGTGCACATTAAAGTGTCATAAGAAGGAAAAGGTGTATTATTTCAACTAGCGATTCACCACCATCTTGAAGAAATTTTAGATGGACATGGCTATGGAAAATTCTATTACTGTCCACTATTACTCTAGGGCGCTCCCACAAGATATTGCTATGTTTGTCAAACATGAAGCCAAAGCCACCTTAGTGGAGAAATTCGCAACAACTCTTGTGCTAGAGAAATATTTGCTATCAATAGGCATCCATCAACATGATTCCCGAGAGGAAACTAATTTGTCAGGTAAGAAAACTCATGCCTCGACTAGCATGTCTACTGAGACAAGGATTCTTTTGGTCTTGAGGGGTTAGAAAAATCCTTGAAACAATTGATGATTGAGGTTTCTAAGTTGAAAATAAATACTAATGAGTCCTCCTTGGGGAGTAAATCAGCCAAACCTTTGTTTTGAAATATCAATAATCCACCCATGAAGTCATCTCAATGTTCCAATACAAATTTCAATGTGGAAGAGCTAGGAAAAGACATTTTTTTACACTTTCCAACAAGCCTCTAATTCTGAGAAGACCTACCTGCTATGGCTCCACAACATTAATCTTGTTTTGACCCAACCCTTGGAAGATCAAGCCATAGGGGAAGGTGAGGAAGGGGCAAATGACTTAGAAGAGGAAGCCATACCTCCCAATGAGGATGTTCCTTTTACATTTCTAACATTTGAATTCATCCCCGGGGGTTTGGTATAATCCATTCAAGAACCTAATGTAGGAGACCCTCCTCCCACTAAATCTCCAAAGGCTTACAACCTTAGGAGAAAAGGAGAAGTATTGGACTCTATTGTAGAAGAAAATAAAAGGAATTTATTGAGGAGAATCCTTCCCCCTAAAAGCCCAAAAAAAGCATCCACCCCCCTCTCCTAAGGTTTCATCTGGCCAAAGCCCAAAGGATGCCTCGTCAATTGGTAAACGAAACATATCCATGTTCAGAATCTCAACCAAAACCACCCCATCCCCATATATCCCTAGAAGGCACCACACTCGTGGACTTGGGATACAATATCACTAAAGATATGAAGAAGGCGTAAGAAAAGATTTCACTCTATGAGCTTGCCAAGATAGCTAGCCAACACGAGCTAATTTTCAAAGCCTTGACAACCTCATCACCAACCAACAAGATTACCACTTTGCCAAAAGCTAACTCTGGCAGCCAATCTCAAGACTTGATCGAGCTCCAAGCTACTGTTAATTCCGTAAATGAAAACTCAAGAGGCTCAACTCGCTTATTCCTATTATGTTTTGAAATCTTCAACTACAATGTGCTTAATTGTCTTGTCAACACTGGCATGCCAACCAATGTCATTCCCTAGAAAATATGCAAAAAATTAAACATTCAACCCAAGAAGATGGATGTGAAGATCATTCAATGAGATAGGTCTGAGGTTTGGACTGTTGGCAGACTCAACAATGTGTTGATTAGGATGTCTTCTGACTCTAGGGTACAGGAGTGCATCAACATCATTGTGTTTGAAATCATAGAACCATATGGGCTAGTGCTAAGCAGCGAATAGTCGACTAAATCTCAGGTGTATTTTTCCAGATATTAGTCCCACTTGTGGTTGAAATACAAAGGAAAGAACAATCAAATTAGGGCTAAAAATGAACCTTTCATGAAACATATTGTCATAGACCTTGAAGGCTTCAATGAGCTGATTAATTTTCCTTAAGAGGGACTAGGAGTGTGTTTTATCGAAGCAATAATGGGCTACTACCAATACGAGAGATCAACCATCTCACCTGACACCCAACTAGGACTACCATCACACCCCCCAGATAATGCAAATAATCCACACACACACATGCTTAGCAATGAAATCTTCACACTCCATTGTGATGGGCCCAAGACTCACAATGGATCTCGAGGAGCATGCATCCGTGTGGACCCCCAAAAAAATATTTTTTCAAATTTTCGTGGGTTATAATTGCAGTGCCCCAATAACACCATAGAAGATGAAGTGTTGATTCTCAATCTCAAGAAGGCTATTGACCTGAAATAAGAATGTTTGAAGGTGATTGGTGACTATAAAATAATTACAAGACTACCATGAAACACAATTCATTGCCTGCCACCACAACTAAAGAATTATAAGCAAGAGGTATGGTGTTTGATCGGTACTTTTAAATATTTAAATATTAATTTTGTTCCTATATTCAATAACATTGTTGTCAATACTTTGGGAGATGCTGCAACCAGGTTTACAGCTCTTAGGGTTGGATTTTCAATTGAAATTGCTTATAAACCTGTTGTCCCTGATAATGTAACTAGCTTACGCATTTTCAATGATGACCAATAGATATTGGATTTGATGGCGAACATAGAGGTGTTTAAACACATAGAAATCGAAGATGAGGAACATTAAAGGTCCTTGCAAGATGAGACAAATGAGCATAATGGAAACCGCATACTGAAAGGAGTGGTCACACTAGAAATATTATTTGACCTTCAAAACCATTTCTAAGGCCCACTGAACATGAAAGCACAAAGCTCCATGCTTTTTGACAAGAAAATTAATCTCAAGATTGAGGCCAAGCCCAAATTCATGAAACTAGGTGTGGGATGCTCCCTGGAGGAAAGGCATTTCCTCATCAACTTATTGAAGAAGTATCATGGCATCCTTACCTACACATATAATTATTTAAATACTTACGACACCTGGATCATTCAACATGCTATTCCCATGAAATAAACAGTCAAACCATTTCAGAAGAACTTGAGGAAAGTGAATCCCACATTGGAACCCCTCATCCAAATGGAGCTCAAGAAGTTGTTGGATTCACGTATTATCTTTAAATTCAGGCATTCTACGTGGGTTTCAAAACTTGTTTTCGTAGGGAAAAAATATGGTGAGATCTGTTTGTGCATCAATTTTTGAAATTTCAGTTAGGTGTCAAACAAAGAAAACTACCCAATTCTATCCACGGAACAAATTATCGTAATGGTTTCCTAGTTGGAAATGTTTTCCCTACTCGACGATTACTCTAGATACAACTAAGTGCTGGTGGCCAAACTAAACCAGCTAAAGAGAACATTCAGGATGAAGTGTGGGTCATTCACATTCCAATGTATGACTTTTGGGCTTATCAATGTCGGAGCAACATTTCAAAAAGTAATGGAATTTTTTTTTAGATGGTTAATGGGTCCGACAATAGTCGTTTATTTAGATGATGTCATTCTGTTTTTGAATAAGAGATCTAAACACCTTCTTAAACTCAAGCAAATATTTGAGAGGTGTCGAAAGTATGGGATTTCGCTTAACCCCAAGAAGAGAATATTCATGCTTTTAGAAGGAATTTTTCTTAGGCATATCATCACCAGGGACGGAATCATTGTCAATCCTAGTCACATGTAAGCTATAGTGCAAATTCCTCTCCCCAATGGAAAAAAAAGGTTTGCAATCTCTCCTTGGTAATAACAATTTCCTTCACAAGTTTATTTCATATTTTTCCCAGATTGTTAAGCCCTTGCAGAACATGATAAAGAAGGATTCAGTGCTTAAATGAAATTGAGAATAAAAGGAAGTGTTCGATCATATCCAAAAATATATTGGTGAAGCTCCCTCCCTCTATAGCACTAATTTTAGCAATTATTTAATCCTATACACTTTCACCTCAGATTCATCCTTAGCCACCATTATTACGATGAAATATAGAAACAATGATGAGCGTCCCATATCATTTATGACCATGGAGTTGTAAGGGACATAAATCAAATACCCTAACATAGATAACTATTTTATGCAGTTCACAAACTGGTGAAACATTTTAGACCATACATTCTAAATAATTGGATCGCAGGTTGTGCATCACCCAGCTATAAGGTGACTTTTCATTCAACAAGAGTTGAGAGAGAGAAGGGACAACTAGATGACTTGCCACCAAGAATATGATTTGGAGTTGAAGCTTGCACACTTGGTCAAAGGGCATAGACTATGTAAACTGACTACTGAAGCCGTAAACCAACAAAAATAAGAGTCAAAAGGTTGATATCATGAGATTGAAATGTATTATAATGAACTCCTCATCACTCATGACCCCTTGCCATGGTACTTCGGCCTGAAGCAACCTCTATGGTAAGGGAATTTACCTCCTACCTTGTCTTTGAAGTAGAAAATGATAGTGAGGCTGAAACACGCATGCTACCAAAATGGTACAAGGTAATATATTTCGTAAACACCATCACGACATGTTACTCAGTTTTTTGGAATATGACAAAGCCCAACAAGTGTTGAAGGAGTTACATGATGGACTTACAGGGGGTCACTGTGCCAGCACCACCTCTTCCCATAAGGCCATGAGGGAAGGATTCTACTAGCCCATGCTTTTCAAATATGTGCATCCTTATCCTTGAATGTGTCCCATCTATCAAAAGCATGAAGGAAGACAAACTCGACCAACTGCTCCCCTCTAGTATGCGTTTTCTAGGAAGTGACTCTGTCGAGGGATTATTCTGGCAACGTGCCAGTAGAGCAACACTAGAGATATGTAACAACTCTAGCAAAAATCCTTAATTTGTATACCATTATTCAACTCCTCCACGTCAAGCCAACACGTAATCTATCATATTACATAACTGAAAAGGTCAATTCTTAGCAACTTCAGATAGCTAATAAATATCAAGGAAAGACCCAAAAGCATGAGTGGGACTTGCTACTCTAAGGAAAAACACTCATCGATGTCCACCTTACCAATGGCCATGGGACCCGAGACACTCTGAAATCCTACCAATGAATTCCCAATTGTTGTAGTTGTTGCAACAACCAAACCAAAATTTTTGGCCCTTCAAAATTTTCGAGCCCCCATAAGGTTCTCGTAGACGTAACCAATTCTTAAAGTTTGTTTAGGAGCCTTGAACCCCCTTCATGGCACTAACCTAACTTTTGAAAGGCTTGAAAATCTTTAATATTTGCCTCATAAGGGAAATAAGCGACCCTACGAGGTAACCAATAATTATAATCAAGTCTAGTCGGAAAGTTGCAGTGAAAATTTGTGACTTATTCCCCTGATGTGACATTTGGGACTATGAAGCCTCTCTAAGTCATGAGGTTGCAAGGTCACAGGGGCTATATACGATGCATCATGCAATGTATGTGACTTTGTGGCCTCACGACCTAAAAGGTCACTAAGTCACAAGGTTAGAAAGGTCTCAAAGTCACATACTTATGACCTAATAGACAAGAACACTTAGTGGCCCCTTGAGGTCACAAGGTCAAGAGGTAACAAGGGTCACAAATATTTGAAACCAAGCAAGCATGATCCCTACGACCCTCACAAGTTTGACCAAATTTATAAATACCAGCCTCAACTGGTCATTTGAGCCTCTCACTTAGTTTTCACGAAGAACATAGGAGCTGCGCGATTGTAAGAGGCATGCGATGTTATGAAACAAGCTCACAAAAATATAGAAAAGAGAGATCCATGCCTTAGAATTCAGCCTCTTTGAGGGGGCAACCTTCTTTACATTACATAAATGAACAATTCTTGGATGATACAAATGACAAAACCTCCTTTCTATATATAGGAGTCTAAGGAATCACAATATAATCCAGCCGACCTAACAATAATAATATAAAGCCACAAAAATAACAATAGAGGGATTCTATGGGGCACAGAAATAAAAATATGGGGGTAATACGGGCACAACAATATAAATAAGGGGTATAACTACAATAGTAATGGGGTAATCACTAGTATTATAGGGACCCAACATGCCCCTCTCCTTCAAAAAAGTGTTGTCCTCAACGCTTGAGTAGTTTTGGATACTTCTGCATAAAATTCTCACCCTCCCATGTGGAATCTTCAGCGGATAAGTTCTTCCACTTGATAAGATACTCTGAAATTGATTGATTTCGTAGCTATCGAGTTCTTGTTTCTGTGACTGCTTTCGGTTCCAATATAATTTTTCCTTCCTCGTCAAGTTCTGGCAATATTGTTTGAATTGGGAGCTTGTCACCTATAACCTTCTTTAAACATGAAACATGGAAAACTGGGTGTAATCAAGAAGCTGCAGGAAGCTCCAATTTGTATGCCATAGTACCAATCTTTTGCAACACCTTGTACAGACTATAATACTTTGGTGATAATTTATTATCCTTCTTAGCTTGCTTTAGTGACATTTGCTTATATGGTTGTAGCAGTAGGAATACCCAATCACCTACATCAAAACTTCTTTCACTATGATGTTGATATGCCTGTTGTTTCATTCTATTTTGTGCCAACACGAGGTTATCCTTTAAGAGTTGGAGGACTTGTTGTTGATGTTCGATTTGATGTTCCACTGCCTGAACCTTAGAATTTTCTTTTAAATATGATGTGATGGATGGTGGTTGATACCTATAAAGTGCCATAAATTGGGTCATTTTTTTTGCTGTATGGAAGGAAGTGTTATACCACCATTCAGCCAGAGGCAACCATTTGACCCATTGTGTCTGTTTATCAGATACAAAGCAATGAAGATATCCTTCCAAACATTTGTTTACTATCTCAGTTTGCCCATCAGATTGAGGATGATAAGATGAGCTATGAGCTAACTGAGTACCAAGACAAGAAAATAATTTTGTCCAAAAATTTCCAGTGAAAATGGGATCTCTGTCACTTACAATAATCTTTGGGTTTCCATGTAGCTTTTGAAATGTTTCCATAAATGCAGTAGAAACTGTACTGGCTTTACATGGATGTGATAATGCACAACAGTGTGCATACTTGGTAAGTCTGTCAATTACCACCATGATGACACTCTTTCCCTCAGACTTGGGTAAACCTGTGATAAAATCCATTGAAACCTCCTCCCAACGTTGGCTTGGAATGGATAAAGGTTGTAATAGACCCGGTGTCTTAATTGTTTCAACTTTATTTTTCTGGCAAACGAAACATTCCGCCACAAACTTTTGAATATCTGATTTAAGGACATCCCAAAAAAATTCCATTTCCTGAAGCATCACATTCCACAATAAAGGTTTTTGTGAAGTCCGGTGTAGCTAAGACCGGTGCTTGGCACATTGCCTCTTTAAGATGTTCAAAGGCCTTTGTTGCTTTCGGAGTCCATGGAAATGAATCTTTCTTCAATAATGTTGTTAGAGGTGCTACTATTCTCCCATAATTCTTAACAAACTTGAGATAATACCCTGTCAACCCAAGAAATCCTCGCAGATGGTTTATGGATGTGGGGATTTTCCATTCCTTAATGGCTTTAAATTTGGTAGGGTCTACCTTAACTCCTTCATGAGATACAATATGACCCAAATATTCCACCTCCTGGACTCCAAAGAAACATTTGGATCTTTTTGCATATAATTGTTTCTCCTCCAATAGTTGTAGCACCCTATCAACATGTTCAACATGATCCTTCCAAGACTTGCTGTAGATTAGTATATCATCAAAAAATACTAACACAAATTTTCTAAGGAGTGGTTTGAAAATTGAATTCATCAAACCTTGAAATGTTGAAGGTGCATTGGTAAAGCCAAAAGGCATGACCAAAAATTCATAATGACCCTCATGAGTTCTAAATGCCGTTTTCGGAATGTCTTCAATCTTCATTCTGATTTGATGATATCCCGAACGAAGATCCAACTTGGTGAAGTAAATTGATCCATGCAATTCATCCAATAATTCATCAATAACAGGAATGGGGAACTTATCTTTAATAGCGAGCTTGTTGATCTCCCTATAATCTGGACACATGCGCCATGATCCATCCTTCTTATGCACCAATACTACTGGAGCTGAGAAAGAACTTTGACTTGGTTGAATTATACCAGCCTCTAGCATTTCTGCAACCATACGTTCAATTTCACTTTTTTGGGCATAGGGATATCTGTACGGCCTGATGTTTGGAGGAACACTTCCTGGAATCAGATGAATAGCATGATCATGATCACGCATAGGTGGGAGACCTTTGGGAGTCTCAAATACCTTGGAATGATTTTCCAGGACATTTTGGAGATCTGGAGAAATAGATGATTCCAATGTGGAAACATCTAGCGAACATAATTGTGCAATTACACCTCTTTGCTCCTTTTTAAGAAGCTTAGTCATGCCATTAGACTTGATTATCTTTCCTGGTTTCCCTGCAATACCCCTTAATTCAACTTCCTTTCCTTCCATAGAAAATTTGATGAAAAGTTCTTGAAAATTAAAAGCTATTGTACCCAAGGATTGTAGACATTGGACTCCTAGTACAACATCAGCACCTCCCATTGGAATGGAAAGCATTGGGCTACTCAATACATATTCTCCCATGGATAGCTTGATATTATGGCACTTTCCATAGCAATTTATTGTTCCTCCATTTGCAATCATCACTTGACACTCTGGTGGTGGATATAGGAAGCAATTCAATTCTTTTGCTACCCTACAACGAATAAAATTGTGGGTGCTTCCTGAATCAATCAACACTATTACCTTTTTCTTCTTGATTTGTCCTTCTATCTTGATGGTTTGAGGAGTGGTAATTCCTTCCAATGCATTACAAGATATGGTCGGATTTATTTGTTCTTCATCTAGGTTTTGTTCCTGGAGTATATCTTCTTCTTTTGACCTTTCTTGCTCCGTTTCTTCTTCCTCTTCACAATCTATGTAGAATAATTTCTTCTCAGCACACTTATGACCTTTAGTGTATTTGCTATCACAACTGTAACAAAGCCCTTTTGCTCTTTTTTCTTCCAATTTTTGTGGTGTCAACCTTATAGGTTATTGAAGACTAGAGGAAACAACACTTCCGTCTTTATAGTTGTCAGTGGTATCCTTCCTGGTTGCCACAATTTTGATTTCCATTTTTCTTGCTAACATGAATGCCTTCTCTAATGAATCAAGTTCCCAAAGGTGAACATCATGTTGGATATTATCCTTTAAAGACCCTATGAACACATCAATCCTATGCTCCTCTGGAATATCTTTTACCCTTATGTTCAATTTTTGGAACTCCTCAATGTGCTCCATTACTGAACCCTTTTGTTTGAGACTTATCAATTGGCTAAAAAAAGTGTTGCTTTTTGTATCTTCATAATGTGCTATCAATTCTTCCGTAAAAATTGGACAAGTGATAAATTGTTTACGAGAGAAAAGCCATTGATACCATACAAACTGATTTGGTTCCAAATATACAGTTGCCATACGTACCTTCTGTGCGTTTTGCACATTATTGAGATCGAAGAATTGCTCCATTTGTAATATCCATGTGGCGGGATCCTTGCCATCAAAATTCCTCATATCAATTTTTGGAACATGGTGATTCTTCGATCCAACATTAGCATCTATTGAATCATGATTAACATTTCTTTTGTTCTCATCATGAGTTTCCTTTACTAACTTTTCACCGTTAGTGACCCTTTCTTGTAGCAACTTCTTCAATTCTTCCATGTTTGTCTTCAAATATATCTTCAAATCTCCCATCGAATCCTCCATCTTAGATTCCGTGCCCTTTATCTTAGATTCCACGCCATTTATCTTAGATTCCAAACCACTTATCTTAGCTTCTGTTAGCTTTTGTGAGCGTGACATTTGTTGCACTTGTTCTTGTAATTTTGATATATCATGTAGCATTTCTTCCTCTTCTTCATGAATCATGCTAGAGCTATCAGATTCCTTACTAGGTGTTTGAATTTTCTTTCCTCGGGGTATCAGTTACCGATAATAATGCTTTACTATTCCCTTTGAATTCCGTTAAACAAAGCTTACACAAAAAAAAAAAAAAAAATACACACCTTTTTTCACTTTATAGAAGCCTGATATTGAATCTGATGTATCTCTGTAATTTCAGATCATCCAGTTCTGAAATTGCTACCTGTAGTAGCCTTCTGTGTCCTCTTTCCAATGCCACAAGTGTGAGCCAAATTGGATTCTCCAAGGAAGAGTTATGTGAAATCTAACACAGTGACTTGCTTTTAGACTGGTTCAGCAGAGCAAACTTGTACGACGTGCCACGAGTCATTGTTTCAACCTTTGAATCTGAAACACACACAAAAGAAACTACAGTCCATCCTATTTCTGTACCTTCTTACAAAATTTCAATCTGATCCCCAGAGAGAAAGTTATGATGATTTTCCCCTGGTCACCTATTTTGAATGTAATTCAGGAGTCTGCAAAAATACCAACTTCCTCATATCATATCTCCACAAATATCGCGCAAAAAGATCTGAAATTTGGATCCAAGGTTCAGCGCGGTTTCTTCTCAAATGGGTTGTTTTTGCGACTTCTGAAACATCATAGAAAAAAAAGTTATAGCGAAAATGCCACGATGACCTCTTTGGAGCAGCGAAACCCTAGAATCCAAAGCTTTGATACCAAATGTTATGAAACCAGCTCACAAAAAGATAGAAAAGAGAGATCCACGCCTTAGAATTCAGCCTCTTCGAGGGGGAAACCGCCTTTGCATTACATAAATGAACAATTCTTGGATGATACAAATGACAAAAACCTCCTTTCTATATATAGGAGTCTAAGGAGTCACAATATAATCTAGCCGACCTAACAATAATAACATAAAGCCAGAAAAATAACAATAGAGGGATTCTATGGGGCACAAAAATAAAAATATGGCGGTAATAGGGGCACAACAATATAAATAAGGGGTATAACTACAATAGTAATGGGGTAATCACTAGTATTATAGGGACCCAACATGCGACCTCGTCAGGTAGGTGGTTCTTCCCATGCCCTCGTAATCATTTATTTATATCAGCTGTCTCCATCTTCTTCCCTGACCTTTCTTCCACATTTGGTTGCTTTTATCCATGTTTTAGCCCCATTTTAACTAGAAATCCTTTGTGAGGTCATTGTGCTCTTTATGAGCCTCCATGGACATCTTCCATGGCCATTCCCATCCCAAATTGACCTGCATTCCCTGAATACCAAGCCATATGATCCTAAGAGGCCCCAATGACCCATCATGAGACCCATTTAACTCTCCAAAATCTCCCAAGGAAGCTAGCCCCATGGCCAAAAGACATGATAGGACAACGGGTGAGACTTTTCGACCCTCCTGACCTCACGAGCTGCAACCCCAACGATGTAACTTCTGGCCTTCGAGTCACGAAGTCACACAGTTAGCCACATGACCTAAGCAACCTCTTTATTCCTACGATCTTGCGGCCTACCAAAGAATCTTTCTCCCGAGATATGGATTTCTTTTCATGTTTTCCCTCTCATCGTGCGATTGTTTTTTGGATATGCCAGGTGACGTCGATCTAGAATTCATTTTGGTCTCCTGCTTTAAATATGATATGGTTCCCCTAGTAGAAAAATATTCCCCAAGAGCTCTGGATGAAGCTCGCACGAAGTTCATCATGACCCACTACCCTCCATCTACAGGGATAATTATTTCCACATCAACAAAATAATCAACCTCTCCTGATATGAAATTTATGTAGAATTCTCCAAACAGGACATCCTATAAGACCAGGAGGATTTCCTAGTATATAAAAATGTCCAGAGCTCAAGGCTTCACGAAATGGCATCACATCCTCCAATCTTCCCATGTGCTGAAACCATTGATTGGATGGTACAGAGCATCAACACAGATCAATGGATGATACAGGATCACATTGGCACATCACTCAAAGTTATCTACTATACAAATATCACTTTATATTATAGATTTCCCAAGAAGGAGGAGTGCTTCAACACCTGGTGGCTCTCTAGTTATGTGATCCCTACGAGGGAGATTCTTAGAGAATGGTGGCATGACCCATCCAAGTTTTATGCTAGAACTTTCCATATATATATTAGAGATAAGATAAAGAAGGTTCATCATTTGATTGCTGACATGATGAACCGGTTGTATGGAAGAGTGATGTTTTCCATGGGACATGGGTCCCTATCATGTATGTTCTAGTTTCCATGGGTACATTCTTCAATTGGGCCAACATCCTCATTTCATCCTTGAGAACAAAGACAGCTGTAGCCAACCTTCCTGACCTGGACCATCCATCAGAGTTCTATATGGCCTCATATTGCCTGGATGTTGTCTGTGTAAGGTGTCAGTTTGACCATTGTTCATACTATTGGATCACGGTTGCAACAGAGTCAATTCAACGTCATTTCAAGATCTTTTGGAAACCTAAGTATAAGGGTATGCTCGACATTATCTCGGAATCATTTATCGCCCCATTATATCATCTTATTTTCAGGAAAGAACCACATTGTGTGTCAAACAGGGCCATGGAAACCATCGTCATGGTGGCGCATTGGTTCCCAATCCGAGAGGGAAAATTTATCAGAGTCTTTGGTTCCTGCAAGGCCCTCCACACACTTCCTTAATTTTTCAAAGACATGGTAGTCATGCAGGAAGTATCCTACCAAATGACATAGGGTTTCTTGAAAGCACTGAGCAAAGGGAAGAAGAATCCCTTGCTTGCATTCCCTCTTATTATCGAGGCCTACATGGTGAAAATTTTTAAGGAAGTAGGGGCAAAGGCCGAAGAATTTAGGGGATACCATTTTTTGACCCTGAAATATCATACATATGATCATGAGAAAGTAGTAGTTGCTCATTGAAAAAGAGCCAATTTCAACTCATCATGCCCACATTCTAAGCATGATTAGGAAGATAGGATTAGGAACTGGCACAATCCCACTAGGGAGTTGAGCCCCAATGAGTAGCAAGAAAAATATGATGAGGAACATGAAAATTCCTAAGAAAATGTAAGCCTTCAAGAGAGATCATCTTCTATAAAGAAGAAAAAGCCGTAGAAGGAAAGTGAGAAGGGAAAGAAACACAAGGAGAAAGAGCTAGAGGATTCCCCATGTGTCCCATAGGCAAGTGAGGATGATGAAAAATTAGAGAAGATAAATGCATCCCTAGCAAAGAAGAAGAAGGATATCAACAGCAAGAGAGAAGAATAGCTCAAGAAGTTGCAATATTTAAGTGCCCAACACTCCAAGGACCAGCTTTAGAAAAAAAATTGTTCGGAAGAAGAAGAAAGGAAGAGGAATATAAAAGGGAAGCAATTGAAGGATGAAACAAAGAAAAATGCCAAAGAAGAAGAAGAGAAAAAGAGGTCGGATCAAGAACAAAGAGAGAAGGAAGTGATATGCAGGCAAGCCAAGGAACTTAAGACGAAGCAAGAGCATGACGAGAAAGAGAAGAAGCAGCTAGAGGAAGAGAAAACGAAGAGAGAAGAAGATAAAAATAGTATAGGAGGGAAGAAGAAAGAAGCAACAAGAAGAGGTTGATAAGGATGCTCAATGAGAATTTGAGCAAGTTAAGCCATCTGCATTGGATGTTCCCACATCCACTCCCCTCTCCGGAGGCCACCTTCCTCTCAAAGATTTGGGCGTTCCCGAGGAAGAATAATATGAATTTTTTGATCTTACCAAGCTCACTTTTGATCAGGTTAGATTTAAGATAATGCAGGAGAGAAGGAATTTCTATTCCAAAAACACTACACAACCCCTGTCAGTGAACAGAGAAATAATTTTTTCTGGGAACTAATGTTAAACCTGAGATTATCATCTCTGTTGGGACTTCTTTTGTGGCTGCGACTGAACATAATATTGCTAGGATGAGAAAAAAATTGTCGAACTCATAAATAAAGTTTACACAACATAATAGAAGGGCGCTATAGTAGAAGAAGATAGAAAGAAGGAAGAAGAAGAAAATGTAACCCTTTGCTTAGTACACACTAGTATGAGAGAGCTACAGGTTGCAATCAAGGATGAGGCTGAAACACTTAGAGGGGCCATGGTGACGATCTATGAAGAAATGTTGAAACTACATCATATGGTAGCCCCAATATTGGCCATACAAAAGAACACAAAGGAAAGGTCTGTTATTCTAAAGGAAGTCGTTGCAACTAGAGGAGGTCGTTCAATGATCCACCAAGTATCTTGCTATGCCAGTGGTAATCCGAAAAATGATTGGATCACTATGAAAAATTCTAAATTCCATATTTGCATCAAGATCCAATCAAAAGACAATCTAGTGAAAGACGTGGATAGAGTGTTCAATTCTTATAAGCACATTTTGAGTGCTTTGTAGTTGATGATGAAGAACCATGGGGTTCCATGTATCAGGGAAATAGGGAAAGTGAAGAAGCAGGAAGACATCTAAGAGGAAGTTCATACATTAATTGACACATGCATGTAGGTTGTTGACTTAGACAACCTATAGTTGACAAAGAATAATGTCACACAGTATGTGGTGGAACCGGTGAGAATGTATACAAATCTAGTGACCCTAGTCAATCAAGTGAACATCAGAAGAAACACTCTCATCGTAGAAACCCTCCAGTGCATACACAAACATGAAGAGGAACAATCGTAGATAACCCTCATAGTTTTTCAGTACAAGCATTCGTAGACTTAGCTATTGGAGCAACTCCACCTAGACATCCTAGAACTGTCTATTATCAGGTTGATATGATATCATTTGATTATTTTATGTAATTAGAAAATTAGGATAGAATTTGACAGTAATAGAATTTGAAGAGTCACGAGGAAATCTAAAGGTCATGAGGTAATTGAAAGGTCATGAGGAAGTCTAAGAGTCAAGGTTAGAATAAAGGCCACTCTCCTTTTATAAATACACCCTCATGGCATATTGACAATGAATTTTAGCTTGGGACTTATTTGGGGAGATATTGTTTTAAAAGGAATTTTTCTCTTCTAATAAATACGAGTAATAATTGATTTCCATTATTGGATTCGATGACTAATTTATGTTGTGATACCATAGATGTTACTTTATTGATGGATCAAAGGTTCCTATGAGTTATTTGATGTGTATTCTCCTCTTGTGTCTTCCTGTGTGATGAATCTTGTTTTCCAACGCATTGATGGTAAATGATATGAGTACTCTATGCTTTTATGAATTGTTTTGTTAAAATTTGCATGATCTTATCATTGACTATGCATTTGCCTATGTGTATTCATGCTTAACTACTGTGAAATACTTTATATTTTTTAAGCATATTCTTTATATAGGCATGATATTATTTGAAGTTTTTCTACAAATTACTTTATGTGAGACTCATGTTGTCAAGTTTTAATTCTTCCACTTATGGTATTAATATTCTAAACATTTCTCAGTTATTTCCTTGTTTTTTTTTAAGTCCATCAGTTCCACTAAGTCAGTATCGCACTTCAATCTGAAGCGTACTCAAAGAACTTGTATGAAAATCAGACCAACATACTAGACTAGATCCCTAAAGAGAATGGTTTAGAATCTAGTTGGGATTCCACACAAGGGAGATGCCCTTGCTAGTGGTGGAAAATTCCAGCCCATCAACACCATCGTAGAAAAATTTCGAGAAAAATTCTTGAAAATAAAAAGCTATCATCCCCAAATATTGTAACCACTGGACTCCTAATAAAACATATGTTGAGCCCTAAAACTACCTCTCTTCTAGATACTTTCCTAGACCTTTTCCCACACCAGTGCCTCATAAGATATCAAATATCATTACATATTGATTCTAGGAGTGCATTTAAGTGGTTTTCTAACTACATTTTTGTGTTTGCTATTTGACTTAGATTTTGTTCATTAGCTGCGGAATAAGCCACTTTCTGTAGCTGACTCGCAACTCTGTAGCTATTTTTATTGATTTATAGGTTACAGGTGTCGGCAAGTAAAACGAAGCACGTGGGCACTTCAGGAATTATTTGGACATGGAAAAGGTCCTATTTTTTCAGTTGAATTCATAAAGGAAAGCCTTGGTCAAAGGACAGTAAAACAAGAAGAACTACAACAATTAGGTCTCTATTTTCAGCACGTGAAAGTTCTGAGACCGTTCCTAGATCCATCGATCCCTCATGACAGCTGCAGACTGTCTCCACAATGCAAATCCAACATCCACTTTTTGTAGATTGAATGATCATGGCAACCAAGACGCTGAGCTCATGATTTCTGTCTTTTTACGTGTCCTTTGCTGAAGATTCCTCACAGAGAAACAATTATACATTTTCCTCTATAAATAACGTGTTTGCAAATGCAAATAGTCAGTGTTGTTGTTACTTTTTATACTATTGTTGTAACATTAGTCCTGTTGTTGTAACAAGAAGACATTTCCTCTTTTTTGCAATATAAAGGCTCTGTTTCTTATGATTGTTTGAGCATAATTTTGGTTTGACAGCATATTAACCAAAGGCCATGCAGATGGCCCCTGCTGGCTGAGGTTTTGTTTTTCATTTCTGTAAAGTTTTCATGCATCGTTTTCTTATTTCCATTGTATATATTTCATATTTTGTTTAACTATATGTGTTTCATAATTCATTTATGGTGTTAATCTTTCATTCCTATACATGATTTTCCAGCATTGTATACTTTTACTAAAACTAATCTGTGTGTTTCAGGATAGGTTATGCTCAAGCTTTTTCATATCATTTTTGCATCAAATAGTGACATAAGATTTGCCTCTTTGCTAAACTTTGTTTTTAAGCCTTTCAATCTCAGTTATGCTTTGATTTCAATATTATTTATTTGTTGTTGTTAGCTAGATTAGATATCAAATTCTTCATGTTATTTGGCGTTATCTTCGGAGCCATGGCTTAACCCCAAAAATCTACTTGCAGAGCTATCATATTATAAGTGAAGTGATTTGATTTTACTTTCATTCTGCAAGTAGGTACTTTAGATATCAAGTTCTTCATGCTATTTGACATTATCTCCGGAGCCATGGCTTAACCCCGAAAAGCTACTTGGTGAGCTATCGGCCAACATCCTCATTTCATCCTTGAGAAAAAAGATAGTTGTAGCCAACCTTCCTGACCTGGACCATCCATCAGAGTTCTATATGGCTTCATATCGCCTGGATGTTGTCTGTGTAAGGTGTCAGTTTGACCATTGTTCATACTATTGGATCACGATTGCAGCATAGTCAATTCAACGTCATTTCAAGATCTTTTGGAACCCTAAGTATAAGGGTATGCTCGACATTATCTCGGAATCATTTATCGCCCCATTATATCATCTTATTTTTAGGAAAGAACCACATTGTGTGTCAAACAGGACCATGGAAACCATCGTCATGGTGGCGCATTGGTTCCCAATCCAAGAGGAAAATTTTATCAGAGTCTTTGGTTCCTGCAAGGCCCTCCACACACTTCCTCAATTTTCCAAAGACATGGTAGTCGTGCAGGAAGTATCCTACCAAATGACATAGGGTTTCTTGAAAGCACTGAGCAAAGGGAAGAAGAATTCCTTGCTTGCATTCCCTCTTATTATCGAGGCCTACATGGCGAAAATTTTTAAGGAAGTAGGAGCAAAGGCCGAAGAATTTAGGGGATGCCATTTTGTGACCCTGAAATATCATACATATGATCATGAGAAAGTAGTAGTTGCTCATTGCAAAAGAGCCAATTTCAAATCATCATGCCCACATTCTAAGCATGATTAGGAAGATAGGATTAGGAACTGGCACAATTCCACAATTCCAGAGAGATCATCTTCTATAAAGAAGAAGAAGCCGTAGAAGGAAAGTGAGAAGGGAAAGAAACACAAGGAGAAAGAGGTAGAGGATTCCCCATGTGTCCCATAGGCAAGTGAGGACGATGAAAAAGTAGAGAAGATAAATGCATCCCTAGCAAAGAAGAAGAAGGATATCAAGACCAAGAGAGAAGAATAGCTCAAGAAGTTGCAATATTTAAGTGCCCAACACTCCAAGGACCAGCTTTAGAAAAACAATTGGTTGGAAGAAGAAGAAAGGAAGAGGAATATAAAAGAGAAGCAATTGAAGGATGAAACCAAGAAAAATGCCAAAGAAGAAGAAGAGAAGAAGAAGTTGGATCAAGAACAAACAGAGAAGGAAGTGATATGCAGGCAAGCCAAGGAACTTAAGGGGCAACAAGAGCATGAAGAGAAAGAGAAGAAGCAGCTAGAGGAAGAGAAAATGAACAGAGAAGAAAGAAGCGACAAGAAGAGCTTGATAAGGATGCTCAATGAGAATTTGAGCAAGTTAAACCATCTCCATTGGATGTTCCCACATCCACTCCCCTCTCCGAAGGCCACCTTCCTCTCAAAGATTTGGGCCTTCCTGAGGAAGAATAATATGAATTTTTTGATCTTACCAAGCTCATTTTTGATCAGGTTAGCTTTAAGATAATGCAGGAGAGAAGGAATTTCTATTCCAAAAACACTACACAACCCCTGTCAGTGAACAGAGAAAGATTTTTTTTCTGGGAACTAATGTTAAACCTGAGATTATCGCCTCTGTTGGGACTTCTTTTGTGACTGCGACTGAACATAATATTGCTAGGATGAGAAAAAAATTGTGGAACTCATAAATAAAGTTTACACAACAGAATAGAAGGCCGCTATAGTAGAAGAAGATAGAAAGGAGGAAGAAGAAGAAAATGTAACCCTCTGCTTAGTACACTCTAGTATGAGAGAGCTACAGGTTGCAATCAAGGATGAGGTTGAAACACTTAGAGGGGCCATGGTGACGATCTATGAAGAAATGTTGAAACTACATCATATGGTAGCCCCAATATTTGCCATACAAAACAACACAAAGGAAAGGTCTGTTATTCTAAAGGAAGTCATTGCAACTATAGGAGGTCATTGAGTGACCCACCAAGTATCTTGCTATGCCAGTGGTAATCTGAAAAATGATTGGATCACTATGAAAAATTATAAATTCCATATTTGCATCAAGATCCAATCAAAAGACAATCTAGTGAAAGATGTGGATAGAGTGTTCAATTCTTATAGGCACATTTTGAGTGCTTTGTAGTTGATGATGAAGAACCATGGGTTTCCATGTATCGGGGAAATAGGGAAAGTGAAGAAGCAGGAAGACATCTAAGAGGAAGTTCGTACATTAATTGACACATGCATGTAGGTTGTTGACTTAGACAACCTACAGTTGACAAAGAAGAATGTCACACGGTATGTGGTGGAACCGGTGAGAATGTATACAAATCTAGTGACCCTAGTCAATCAGGTGAACATCAGAAGAAACCCTCTCATCGTAGAAACCCTCCAGTGCATACACAAACATGAAGAGGAACAATCATAGATAACCCTCATAGTTTTTTAGTACAAGCATTTGTAGACTTAGCTATTGGAGCAACTCCGCCTAGACATCCTAGAACTGTCTATTATCAGGTTGATATGATATAATTTGATTATTTTATGTAATTAGAAATTTAGGATAGAATATGACAGTAATAGAATTTGAAGAGTCACGAGGAAATCTAAAGGTCATGAGGTAATTGAAAGGTCATGAGGAAGTCTAAGAGTCAAGGGTAGACTAAAGGCCACTCTCCTTTTATAAATACACCCTCATGGCGTATTGACAATGAATTTTAGCTTGGGACTTATTTGGGGAGATATTGTTTTAAGAGGACTTTTTCTCTTCTAATAAATACAAGGAGTAATAGTTGATTTCCATTATTGGATTCGATGAGTAATTTGTGTTGTGATACCATGGATGTTACTTTCTTGATGGATCAAAGGTTCCTATGAGTTCTTTGATGTGTAGTCTCCTCTTGTGTCTTCCTTTGTGATGAATCTTATTTTCCAACGCATTGATGGTAAATGATATGAGTACTCTATGCTTGTATGAATTGTTTTGTTAAAATTTGCATGATCTTATCATTGACTATGCATTTGCCTATGTGTATTCATGCTTAACTATTGTGAACTACTTTATATATTTTAAGCATATTCTTTATATAGGCATGATCTTATTTGAAGTTTTTCTAGAAATTACTTTATGTGATACTCATGTTGTCAAGATTTAATTCTTCTACTTATGGTATTAATATTCTAAACATTTCTCAGTTATTTCCTTGTGTTTCTTGAAGTCCATCCGTTCGACTAAGTCAATATCGCACTTCAATCTGAAGCGTACTCAAAAAACTTGTACGAAAGTCAGACCGACATACTAGGCTAGATCCCTAAAGAGAATTCTTCAGAATCTAGTTGTGATTCCACACAAGGGAGATGCCCTTGCTAGTGGTGGAAAATTCCAGCTCGTCAACACCATCGTAGAAACATTTCTAGAAAAAATCTTGAAAATAAAAAGCTATCATCCCCAAATATTATAACCATTGGACTCCTAATAAAACATCTGTTGAGCCCTAAAACTACCTCTCTTCTACATACTTTCCTAGACCTTTTTACCACACCAGCGCCTCATAAACTATCAAATATCATTACATATTGATTCTAGGAGTGCATTTAAGTGGTTTTCTAACTACATTTTTTTGTTTGCTATTTGACTTAGATTTAGTTCATTAGCTGTGGAATAAGCCACTTTCTGCAGCTAACTCGCAACTTCGTAGCTATTTTTATTGATTTACAGGTTACAGATGTCGGCAAGTAAAACGAAGCACATGGGCACTTCAGGAATGATTTGGACATGGAAAAGGTCCTATTTGTTCAGTTGAATTCATAAAGGAAAGCCTTGGTCAAAGGACAGTAAAACAAGGAGAACTACAACAATTAGGTCTCTATTTTCAGCACGTGAAAGTTCTGAGACCGTTCCTAGATCCATGGATCCCTCATGATAGCTGGAGATTGTCTCCACGATGCAAATCCAACATCCACTTTTTGTAGATTGAATGATCATGGCAACCAAGACGCTAAGCTCACGATTTCTGTCTTTTTATGTGTCCTCTGCTGAAGATTCCTCACAAAGAAACAATTATATAGTTTCCTCTATAAATAACGTGTTTGCAAACGCAAATAGTCAGTGTTGTTGTTAGTTTTTATACTATTGTTGTAGCATTAGTCCTGTTGCTGTAACAAGAAGACATTTCCTCTGTTTTTCAATATAAAGGCTCTGTTTCTTATGATTGTTTGAGCATAATTTTGGTTTGATAGCATATTAACTAAAGGCCATGCAGATGGCCCCTGCTGGCTAAGGTTTTGTTTTTCATTTCTGTAAAGTTTTCATGCATCGCTTTCTTATTTCCATTCTATATATTTCATAGTTTGTTTAACTGTATGTGTTTCATAATTCATTTATGGTGTTAATCTTTCATTCCTATACATGATTTTCCAGCATTGTATACTTTTACTAACACTAATCTGTGTGTTTCAGGATAGGTTATGCTCAAGCTTTTTCAGATCATTTTTGCATCAAATAGTGACATAAGATTTTCCTCTCTGGTAAACTTTGTTTTTAAGCCTTTCAATCTCAGTTATGCTTTGATTTTAGTATTATTTATTTGTTTTTGTTAGCTAGATTAGATATCAAATTCTTCATGTTATTTGACGTTATCTTCGGAGCCATGGCTTAACCCCAAAAATCTACTTGCAGAGCTATCAGATTATAAGTGAAGTGATTTGATTTTACTTTCATTTTGCAAGTAGGTAGTTTAGATATCAAGTTCTTCATGTTATTTGACATTATCTCCGGAGACATGGCTTAACCCCGAAAAGCTACTTGGTGAGCTATCGGATTATAAGTGAAGTAAATTGATCTTACTTTCATTATTCTGAAATTTTTGGTTTGTTTGAGTGTAATAGTTTAGATTTTATTTCTGTATTTAGATGGGCAACAGAGACAATGATTTCATGATCAGTATTTCATCTTTTGTTTGATTTAAATAGCTACACATTTACATTCCTGTTCAAGTACTAATTTTATCACTAGCATGTTTTGAGATCTTTTGAAGCACTAGGTTCTAGAAGTTATCGTAAGAGACATAAAACCTTGTCTTAAATCTACATCGATACCTTCCCTCTAAAAGTAGGCTTAAAACTTAGGAATAGAATTTCCATTTGCATTAGGAGACAAACAAAGACAAAACCCCAAAAACAAAATAAAATTGAAAATAATAAAAAGTAAGAAAGAGGTTGTCTTGCACATACAGTGCACCACACTTCATCATTTTACGACTCCCAGATTTATTATTTATGTAGCAATTTAGGACATAGTAAATTGACTAAACATTTTGGCAACGTTTCTTGGGAAGTGTAACTAGGTAGCCGGTCTCTTACATAAAAAAAGGGAAAATTTGATAACTTCTTGAAGTATGGTCTCCTCTTGCACCTAGTGTCATCTGGAGGATCAGAAAAGATAGTTATTAGTTCAATAACTTCTTGAGTATGCTCTCTTCTTGCACCTAATGTGATCTGGAAGATCAAAAAGAGAATTATTAGCCTAACTAAAAAAAAAATTATTAAAAAAATAAATAAAAAAAATGGCATGCATAGAGCAAGAGATTCTAGGGGAAGGTTTATAGTTAGGGCCAAAAGTTTGATTTTCACAACTCCAGCTACTTCAAGGCATAGAAAAGATGCACCTCCATCCCAGACTCATACTCCTAGCCTTAGGATTCCTAGAATTCAAGGGGCAGCAATTGAATTAGAATATTCTCCCACACTATCTACTAAATTTGATCTAAGAGAAGAACCTTTCTTCAATTCTATGGGGGAACATATTGCAATTGATAGAAGAGACTCTCTCTCATTAGCCATTAATAGAATAACCAGAAGACCTTAACGAAACTATCATGGCAGAAGAAGTACTAGATGGGGAGTATTCTCTATTTGGGGGAAGGGGTAGAGGTAGAGGTAGAGGAAATAATGGAGGTGGTGGTAGAGGAAACAATGGAGGTAACAATGGAGGAGGTAGAGTTAATAATGGGGGAGATAGGGAAGGAGATAACTCATTTGGATTCCATATAGCTGATGAGAAAACCCATACAACAATGAAAAACATTTCACCATCTGTCCTCCCAAACTTTTATGGGTTGCGATGTGAGGATCCTCGAACATTTCTATTTGAGTTTGAAGTCTTGTGCCGAACCTATGACTATATGGAAGACTCTCAAAAACTAAAACTGTTTCCTTCAACATTGAAAGGAGCTATTTTGAAATGGTTCATGGGATTAGTCACTCAATCTATTAGAAGTTGGAATGAATTGAAGCAAACATTTTTGGATAGATATCTGGATTATTGTATGCCCACTAATCATAAGTATGAGGTATTCAAAATGATGCAAAAAGAATATGAGAACTTGGAGTATTTACTTGAAAGATTTCAATACAACTTAAAGAGAGGCAAAAATGGGTAATTTAGACAAGGAAACCTTGAAATTCCTTCTAATCAAAGCCATTAGAGATGAATGGATAGATATTTTAAACATCAGGGGGAAGGGAGACTTTTCTCAACTTCCACTATATGACATAGCAGAACTATGTGTCCATCTCTCAAAGGGGAAAACCTAAAATTGGAAAAGGATCCAGAGATCCTTCTCTTATTAGAGAAACCAAATCTACAACTGGATCAGTAAGTAGGGCGGAGATTGGCAATATGCTTGATGAGTTCAAAACTGATATTCTAGGGAGCCTTAGTGAACAACTAGACACCCTTAAAATTCAAAACAAGCAGAAAGCAGAAGTTGATGCCTTGGCCATCTTTTGCCCAAAATGTAGAAAGAAACATGCTCTAAGAGAATGCCCCTTCGATTCAGAAGTTATAGAAACATGTATGATTTTCTCAGAAAGTCATGAGACCAAGGATTGTCCTTCAATTCTTGGGCTCAAAGCTATCCTTCTTGAAGATCCAAATTCAGTAGAATCCCTTTGTTTTGTTTCAAGAAGACCTTGTCAAGGAAAACAAAATCAAGGATTTAATAATCCTATGAATTTTTAGCTCCCACCAAATTGGAATTCTTGGCAACAACCTTGGCCCCAACCTCAAAATCTGTACCAATCATGGGCACAAGGGGTACAAAATCCTTATGGGAGATTTGCTCAATTTTGTCAATATCCTCCATCTCCTCAAAATAAACAACAAAATCCACACCTTCCAAATCAAAACCCACAACTTTGATCTCCATTTCCACAAAAAGCTTCTCAACAATATCCAGATTCTCAACTCTTGCTTCCATTTCAACAAAAGATAAATCAACTACCAACCCAGCCTTTGACAAATCCCAACAACAAAAATCCTCAGAATGCTTACATGGTAGAAGGACAACAATTTCCTACCTATATGATTGTTCCTCTTAATGATGTTCAACTCAGATCTGGTAGAGTTTTAGAAAAGGAAAAACCTTCTATATATGTTCAAGAGCAAGATGCTTCTAAGGACGATTCTCTTAAAGTCAATAAAAGTTCTGAGGAAGCATCCCTTCAAAACCCAATCATTCAAAAAGAAAAACAAAAAGAGTCAACCCTCACAACTCCTATAGTTTAGCAACCTACATCTTCATCCCACCTCCTTTCCCTGAAAGATTACAAATAGACAAAGGGGTGGAAAAACAAGTCTTGTTTCGTGACTATGATTTCCTAGATGAATTAAAGAATGTTTGTATCAAGATTCCCTTGCTACAAGCCATTAGAGAGATTCCTATTCTAGAAAAAACAATAAAAGGGTTGAGCTTCAAAAGATCAGGTAGGAAACCAAGAGATACAAAAAGAATCCACCTGGTAGGAAAAATTGCAAATATCATGATGGGAAAGATTACCATGTAGAAATATGTGGATCCAGGTAGTCTAATTGTCAAGACACACATAAATGTGATAGAAATTCCAAATACTTTGATTTACTTAGGGGCTACTATAAACAATATGAGTAGACAGACTATGGAATAGATTAAACTTCCTAATATTCTTTCTACACCCACCTTACTGCAACTTGCAGATAGATCAATAATGAAACTAGATGGTGCGTTAGAAGATATTTCAGTCTCCTTATATTCTTGGGATATCTATTAGATTTCATGATTTTGACTCTCAAGAGTAATCTAGGAGGGCACCCACTCATCTTAGGAAGACCTTGGCTAGCCATAACTGATCCTTTCATTAGTTGTAGATCTGGGGATATGTACATTTCTGATGGTAGTTCACCAAAGAAATTAAATTTGCATCCTCCAGCAAAAGCAATTACAGAAGTAGGAGACAATGAATGGGTCACTGATGAAGATATTATACAACCTGTCTTTACTATCTCTGAAGTTAGTGAAGATAGTCAAATTTTGAACACATTAGAAAATTTTGAAGCATCTTCAGAATATGACCACGCATAATTTTAGTTAGATTCTAATATTGAATGTTTGCCATCAAGGCAAATGTCTCTTTACTCTATGGAAGAGTTTGGTAGTTCTACAGTTGAAAGTTTTCCAGGTAAAACATGGAATATCAACAAAAATTTGGAAAAGTTACAACAGGGAAAGCTAACCAGAATCTTGCAAAAACATTCTGTTGCATTTGCATGGGATTATACTGATATGAAAGGTATTGACCCTAAGGCTTGTATCCATCATATCTATATCGAGGAAAAAAGTAGACCAATCAGACAACCTCAGAGAAGGATGAATCCAAATATTAAGGAGATTGTGAAAGAAGAGCTCCAAAAACTACTCAATGTAAACTTCATTTACCCAATTTCAGATAGCCAATGGGTTTCTCTCTTGGTCATAGTACCCAAAAAGAATGATAAATGGAGGATGCGCATTGATTATAAGGAATTCAATAAAGCAAATTTGAAGGATCACTTTCCTTTACCCTTTATCGAAGTCAAGTATTAGATACATTAGCAGGCAAAAAGTACTTTTCATTTCTGGATGATTTTAGTGGTTATAATCAAATTCAGGTAGCACCTAAGGATCAGGATAAGAGAAAATTTACCTGTCCATGGCGAACTTTTGCTTATCGAGTGCTTCCTTTTGAATTATGTAATGCACCCGCAACATTCCAAAGAGTAGTACTAGGAATTTTTTCTGATCTAATCCATGATTGTGTAGAGGTATATATGGATGATTTTACTGTTTATGGTAATTCATTTGAAGAGGCATTAGAAAAATTGGAAAAAGTCCTTATAAGATGTAAAGAAACAAATCTTTCATTAAGCCATGAAAAATTCTTTATGATGTTTACTGAAGGTATTGTTTTAGGACATCATATTTTAGAGGATGGGATTAAAGTTGATACATCAAAATTTGAAGTCATCTCCAAGTTACCTATTCCAAATTATCAAAAAGATGTCAGAAGTTTTCTAGGATTTACTGGATATTATAAGAGATTTATAAAAAACTTCACCAAAATAGCATGTCCACTCTTTAAACTACTTACAAACGGCCGTGAATTCAAATGGTCTCCTGATTACTAATCAACATTTGAAACTTTGAAAGCAAGAATATCTAAAGCACCTATCTTGACATGACTTAGTAGTAAAAATTTAACTCCCACTGAGTTGAATTATACTGTGACTGAAAAAGAGTTCTTAGCTGTTGTTCATGCAATCAAAGGTTCAGACATTATATAACAGGCTATGAAGTTTTTATTCATACTGATCATTCTTCAATTAGATTTCTAATAAATTAACCCATTACTAATGGAAAAGTTACAAGGTGGCTCCTACTTTTACAGGAATTCAATATTTTGTGTTAGATAGACCAGGGAAACAAAACACAGTAGCTAATTCTTGTCTAGGATTCAGAATACTAAAGAAGATTCTCCTGTAGAGGACAAGTTTCCTGATGAATATTTACTTGCAGTAACTACTAAGACTGCTTGGTATGTAGATATATCTAACTATTTGGTTACAGGGAAACTACCTCCGCTTTTATTTCCTAGTGAAAGAAGAAAGATTATTTAGGAGAGTTCATAATATTCATGGATTTCTAACGAATTGTTTAAAACAGGGCCAGATCTTGTGATCAAAAGATGTGTCAGGGAAGATGAAATGCCTGATATTCTCAAAGCATGTCATGATGAGCCGTGTGATTGACACTTTGTTGACAAAAGGACAGCTTATAAAATCCTTTGTTTAGGATATTATTGGTCATCCCTCTTCAAAGATGAAAAACAATATGTCAAAAGGTGTGACAGCTGCTAAAGAGTAGGGAAACCTACCCTCTCGAATGAGATTCCATTACAATCACAGGTACTCATCGAACCCTTTTAAAAATGGGCTTTATACCTTATTCGACCTATTAATCCACCATCTAAACAGAAAAAATATATATTGGTATGTACTAATTATGTCACTAAATGGGTAGAAACCAAAGCATTATTTTCTGCTACTAAGCATTTAGTTGTTAGTTTTCCTTATGAGGATATTTTTACTCACTTTGGTGTTCGAAGAGAAATTGTGACAGATCAGGGGGGTCAATTCACATCCAAACTGGTGGAGAAGCTGATGGAAGAGTACAAGGTCAAGCACAAAAAATCTACTCCTTACCATCCGCAAGAAAATGATCAAGTAGAGTCCACACAAAAAGTAATTGAATGAATCATTACCAAGACTATTCATCTACACAAAAGAGATTTGGCAAAAAGGCTTCCTGAAGCCTTACGGGCCTACCAAACTACATGGAGGAACACAACAGGACATTCTCCCTATGAACTTGTTTATGGGAAAGAAGTTATACTCCCCATTGAGTTGCAAGTTGGGACCTTCAAGATGGCAGTTTAATTGGGAATGGATCTATTGGAAGCTCAAAAGCATAGAATGGAGCAGTTAAATGAACTATATGAGATCAGACAAGAAGCAATCCTAAGAACTGATCTAGCTCAATATCAAAGAGCTAAGTGGCATGACAAATGCATCAAGGAGAAATTTTTTTAAGGAGATTGGGCATTGTTATTTGATTCCAAGTTCAAAGATTTCATATGCAATTGACAAAGTTTTTAGCAATGGAGCGGTAAGAATCAAAACCGTTGATGAGTATCAAACTCCTCTCATTGTGAATGGTCACAGATTGAAGATCTATCATAAGCCACTCTCAAAGGAGGAATGTGTCAAAGTCTTTCAAGATAATTCTAAAATAAGGCTAGTGAGGAAGAATCCTTCTTCTCCACTAGCCTAGTCCTTGTTCTTTTCATTGTTTCTTAAAAAAAAAATGGATAAGCTTGAAAACCAATCACTGATTAGCAACCTTATACAGAAGATACAAGGAAAAAATCAGAAACTTATGATGTCCTATATTTTCCAAAAAAAAATCCCTCTCATTTCATTCATAATTGTTCCATTTCATGTCATTTCACTTCACTTCATTTCATTCCATTTCACCATAACATTTTTCCAATAAAAGTCCCTTCATTTCCAGTTTTCATATATCATTCATTTAGTCATCATTCATTTCCATCCATCTCCATTCACTTCACCAAGCCATATGCTCACTGTGTCAGTTTCCGCAGCCAAATTCTGATTCCGCAGTTGAATATTGATTCCACAACTGATTGTTGATTCTGCAGCTAATACTTTGTTACTCTGCAGTGACAGTCAGATGTTACCCAAATAATGATGAAAACCAAATGTAGGTATGGAAGAGGAAGATATTTTGAAGATGTTAGCACCTAAAGCACTAATAAGAAGCAACCAATCAAAGGTCAGTGAATGGAAGTGGTAAGATTATAAGGTATGAGCAAAATTAATTTCAAATAGCATTTTAAAACACATAATCTATATAGTTGTTAAACCACTAGCTCCATTATGTGTAATGATTCGAATTGATAGCTTCCATAACTCATCCATGACCTTTTCATAATTACACCACGAACTCCGCACCAATTTCCAATGGCCTCATGATCTACTTCTGAATCTAAATCATACTTAATTGTACGTCTACATTCCACCTGTTGAATTGGTTAATTATGAAGGTGTAATCCTATTTGACCACGGCTCTCCTCTACCGCACAACTCTGCAGTCATTTATGAATTCACTAACATCCACTTTGCAGCCCTTTAATTCAAAATTCTACCAAGACTCACTCTATTTCCATACCCACCCACTGAGTTTACAATTGGTAGTACTGGTCTATTTATACAAGCCTCCACTCTGTGAACTCATTTTCATTACATACTGTGTATTCTTTTTGTTTTTGTAACTACTGATCCTCCTCCATCTTCCGCTCACACAACCATTCTAGCTCCGCCAATCCATCACTTACAGTCCATCACTTACAGAGGTATTTTCAAAGCAGGAGGAAGGAATATGCTTTCTGGTAAGAACATAGCCAAATGGGCCTAAATTCATGGAGGGTTATCCACAATTAAAAAGCATATTAAGGAATGCATGGTGGTTGTAATTTATCCAGAAATTCTAAGGTCACAATAAAGAAGTCATGAAGACATTTTCAAGGTCGTTTAATGGCATGGAAGTTGAGGTTGGAGATCTCAAATTTTCAGTCACAAAGGCATCCATTGCAACAGCAATGGAGCTCCCATAGGAGGGAGAATGGTGGTTCAAAAACAAAGACTTTGATGAGAGGGCCTGGAGGATTATTTTGCATAACCCAGGTATGGATATAACCATTTTCAAACGTGGAATCCCTATTTCTGCTCTAGAGGAAAAGTGGACTAGTTTATTATTGATATTTTAGAAGTTTATTATGTGTGAAGGAAGGTTTGGTTCCATGTACATGTACCACATCAGGTTACTAGTGAATTTTCTGGATAATAAAACCATCAATTTTCCTTATTTCCTATTGAGTAGGCTGAAAAAGATGCCCACAACTATAGAAAAGAATCTGGATGATGTACACCCTAACCTTTACCATCACAACCTTGTTACAATTTTGATTGAAAAACAATTGAAGGAAAGAAATGACACTTGGGAATAGTTCTTGATTTGAAACTTCTTTCATGACCCACCTGAAGCACTTAAAGGTAGCTCAACAAGGAAAAATAGGAGAAGAAAAATAAGTGTAAACATTCACGATACTCCTACTAGCATAACTAAAGAAACTAGTAAGGAAGAAAAGTCTTGTGAAACTTTGACTGAGGTTAGGAAGCAAGTGAAACTTAAGGGGCAAAGAAATGTTGGAGCTGTTTATCACACCCCAGAACCTTCCTTAGAAGAGGATCAGATACTTTCTGAATGACCAATCCACCTTAAAGAACAATCAGGGAAAGCAAAGGGAAAAGAGAAAGAAAAATAGAGTGTAGAGAAAGGAGACACCAGCGCATAAAATCTAAGGAGGAGCTCCAGACTTAAAGGTAAATTGAAGAAAGTGAAAACTAAAGGGGCCCACTTCATATACTTAGGAGGGGAAATACCAGAACAGTCACCAGCAATCCCTCCTGAGCATAGTGCACAACATTCTCCTTTTTCTCAACTAGATTTTGAGATCAACCCAAGAAAGGCTACACCTGAAATGATCCAACTCAGCGAGAAATGTATGATTTTATTGAATCATTGGAGAAAACTAAAACATACCCGATCACTTCATCTACTCAGCCTAATACAGTCCAGGAAGTTTTAATCCAATCACTAAAGCAGGAAGTTTTTGAACTAGAAGTCCTGAATAGACACATCAAAAGGGAAAATGAAACATTGAAAGAACAGAGCAGGTTGGATAAAATTATCCATGACAACACCATGTTGCATCTTGTATTATGGCAAAAGAAAAATAGGAAATTGAAGAAGAAGAGTAGGAGGTTGAGAAGAGCCCTTATCAACCTCAAATACAGGTGCCTAACGAGGAAGCCCAGGATGACAGTGATACCAAGGAAGAAGAAAAGAAGTCTAGATGTATTAGTAGAGGTCTCAGAAAAAATGAACTGAAGGGAGGATGGTCACGTTTTGGTTGCATGAGGACATGCAACACCTTCACAGTGGGGGTATGTTAAGCCCTAAAACTACCTCTCTTCTACATACTTTCCTAGACCTTTTTCCCACACCAACACCTCATAAGCTATCAAAGATCATTACATATTGATTCTAGGAGTGCATTTACGTGGTTTCTAACTATATTTTTTTGTTTTCTATTTGACTTAGATTTTGTTCATCAGCTACGGAATGTAGCCACTTTCTGCAGCTGACTCGTGATTCCACAACTATTTTTATTGATCTATAGGTTATAGGTGTCGGCAAGTAAAACTAGGCACGTGGGCAGTTCAGGAATGATTTGGACATGGAAAAGGTCGTATCTGTTTAGTCAAATTCATAAAGGAAATCCTTGGTCAAAGGACAATCAAACAAGGAGTCCTACAACAATTAGATTTATGTTTTCAGCACGTGAAAGGTCCGAGACCATTCCTAGATCCGTGGATCCCTCTTGGCAGTTGCCGACCATCTCCACGATGCAAATCTAACATCCACCTTTTGTAGATTGAATTATCATGGCAACCAAGACACAAAGCTCATGGGTTCTATCTTTTTATGTGTCCTCTGCTGAAGATTCCTCACGGAGAAACAGTTATACAATTTCCTCTATAAATAATGTGTTTGCAAATGCAAATAGTTAGTCTTGTTGTTATCTTTTATACTATTGTTGTAGCATTAGTCTTGTTGTTGTAACAAGAAGACATTTCCTTTGTTTGCAATATAAAGACTCTGTTTCTTATGAATGTTTGAGCATAATTTTGGTTTGACAACGTATTAACCAAAGGCAATGCAGATGGCGCCTGCTGGCTGAGGTTTTGTTTTTCATTTTTGTAAATTTTTCATGCATCGTTTTCTTATTTCCATTGCATATATTTCATAGTTTGTTTAACTAGAAGTGTTTCATAATTCATTTATGGTGTTAATCTTTCATTCCTATACATGATTTTCTAGCATTGTGTACTTTTACTAACACTGATCACTGTGTTTTAGGATAGGTTATGATCGAGATTTTTCATATGATTTTTGCATCTAATAGTGACATGAGATTTGCCTCTTTGCTGAACTTTGTTTTTAAGCCTTTTAATTTCAGTTATGCTTTGATTTCTGTCTTATTTATTTGTTGTTGTTAGCTAGTTTAGATATCAAATTCTTCATTTTATTTGACGTTTTCTCCATAGCCATGGCTTAACCCAGAAAATCTACTTGGCGAGCTATTGGATTATAAGTGAAGTGGTTTGATTTTACTGTCATTTTACAAGTAGGTAGTTTAGATATCAAGTTCTTCATGTTTTGAGATCTTTTGAAGTGCTAAGTTCTGGAAGTTATCATAAGAGACATAAAACCTTGTGTTAAATCTACATCCATAATTTCCCTCTAAAAGTATTCTGAAAACTTAGGAATAGGATTTCCATTTGCATTAGGCGACAAACAAAGACAAAACCCCAAAAACAAAATAAAATTTAAAATAATAAAAAGTAAGAAAGAGGTTGTCTTGCACATATAGTGTGCCACACTTCATAAGTTTATGACTCCCGGATTGATAATTAATGTAGCAATTTAGGACATAGCAAATTGACTAAACAACCTCAACCCAACCCTTTAGAATGGAATGTCTTAGCATATTCAAAACATAATCACTCATGGTTAGATTGATATTATGACACTTGCCTTTGAAATTTATACTTACTCCATTTGCAACCATCACTTAACACTCTAGTGTTAGATATAGAAATAAATTCAATTCCTCGTCTTACAATGAATAAAAATATGGTTACAACCAGAATCGATCAATGATATTACTTTCTCTCTTTATATATCCTTCTATATTGATAACTTTAAGAGTGATAATTATTTCCAATGCATTAAAAGATATGGGCAGATTCATTTCTTCTTTATCTATGGTTGGTTCCTAGTGTATATCCTCCTCTTCAAAATCTATGTAAAATAATTTCTTCTCGACACACTTATGACCCTTAGTGTATTTTATATCAAAATTCTAACAAACCCCTTTTGATCCTTTTTTCTCTAGTTGTTTTGGTTTCAACCTTGGAGGTTGTGGGAGGCTAGGAGCATAAACACTTTGATCTTTATAGTTGTGAGCGGTAGACTCCTTGTTGCCATAATCTTTATTTCAATTTTTTTTCCACCTTGAATGTCTTCTTGAATGGATTAAGTTCCCAAATGAAAACCTCATGTTAGATGTTAGCCTTAAAAGTATCTATGAAGAAATCAATTGTACGGTCCTCTAGAATATCATTTACCGTGATATTCAAAATTTGGTAGTCATCAATGTGCTCTACCATTGAATCCTTTTGTTTGATATTTATCAATTCACTAAATAAGGTATCACTCTTTATATCGTCATAATGTGATACCAATTCTTTCGTAAAACTTTTCTAGGTGACAATTAATTTACACAAAATAATGTTTTTTCTAAACATAAAGATGCAACCTTTTGTGTGTGCAACACATCATTTAGGTCAAATAATTGTTCCATCTATAGTATCCATGCTACCATATCCTTTCCGTCAAACTTCCTCATATCAATCATTGGAATGTGGTTAGTCCTCAACACACTATTGACGTCTTTAAAATCATGATTCATTGTCCTTTTATCCTTATCATGATTTTCATGGAGTAACTTGTCACCATGAGGAAGCTTTTCTTGCATCAACTTTGTCAAACCTTCCTTTGAACCTTCTATGTCTGCCTTTAAAACTTCCATGTCCCCTTTTATTTTCTTTTGTAAACCATCCATGTCCCCTTTATTTTCTTTTGTAAACCATTCATATTAGCATTCAATTCATTTTTGGTTGCTATTTGTGATAGTGAAATTTGTTGTGGTTTCTCCTATAAATTTGATATGTCACATTTCATTTCTTACTCTTCTCCATGCGTCATAGTACATATTTCTAGTTCCTTACTAGGTATATACATTTTTTTGTTGTGAGGCATGTTATAAATACATAATGATATCTATGTTTCACTATGCCCTTTGAATCACTTAAAACTGAATTCTCAAACAATAGTTATGGAAATTTAAAATATACACAACTTTTTTCTTATTTCTTGGAGCTTGATAATGAAATTGCCATATATTTGTAATTTGATCTCTCCAACTTATGAAATTTCATGCTATGGTAGCCCTATGAGACTTATTTCCAAGGACACAAGTCATACTAAGATTGGATTCTTCAATATAAAGTTATGCCCAATATCCCATGATGACTTGATTATGGATTGGTTCAGTAGCAAAAACATGTATGAGATTCCACATGTCATTGTTTTAGTCGTTAGTTATGAAAATGATACATGAAAAACTAAATACCATGTAATTTTAGTCACTTTTATGAAGTTCAAATCCTATTCTTGTAGTCAAAGTTTTGACAATTTCCCATATGTCACTTATTTGAAGAAGAATTATGGATCATGTGAAAAACATAACTTCTTCATACCATATCTCTAAAAATATAGTGAACCAATATCTAAAGTATTTACATGAATTTCACCATTATCTTTTCTCTTCGTTACATAAATTTCATCTTATCGAGACCCATAGAAAAAATGTGATAACAAAAATTCCAAGATGACATGTTTGAAACGAGAAAACCCTAGAATCCAAAGCTCTCATACCAAATATTATTAAACTAGATCAAAAATTAGAAGAACAAATAGATTAATTAGTTCAAAATAATTCTCTTCTAGGGCGAAACCTCCATATATATATTACATAAATGACCAATGATTCAATGATTCAAATGACCACCTAGATTGGTAATAGCACTAGGCTGAAGTAAGAAATATTTTCAAGTTCTCCACATTCCTCTTTGATGGTTTGAAGTAAGAGATACGTTTAAGTTCTCCACATTCCTCTGGGATGGTTTTCAAGTTTATGGTATTGAGGTGAATCCCTTGTGAAGCTACTTTCTCTTTTTCTATGTGTGCACGAGCAAAAAAATTAAGACTACAATACTAGTTTTTCTCGTTATTATAAAATGATAACTTCAAATAATAACATAAAATGATATTGTTCTTAGTACAAAATAATAACATAAAGTGACATTGCTCCACGTCCAAAAAATAATGCGAGAGAAGTGTTCTAAGTACAAAATAATAACATAAAATGATTTGTTCTAGGTACAAAATATAATGCCAAATAAGTGGATCCTGCATTATTTTTACAGAACTAAATGAGAGACATCAATCCCGCATAACAATAACATATACCATGCCATACCTAAATGAGAGACATTAATCCCGCAAGAGCAATAACATATGCCATGCCAGATAAATGGATACTGCATATTTCTTTTCAAAACTAATTGACATCCAACTATAACAATACTTTATATCAAAAACTAAATGACATCCAACGATGACAATAGTTTAATTATAATGCTAAAATTCGCTTGACAACTGGATTCTATCATTATCTCTGTGAAAACACGCTAAGAGAACTTATTAGTGAATAGCTAGTTATATCTAAATGCCACATGAATACCAATTGCGTATCCATCTTCTGATACTTGTTCATCACGACGGGGATCTTCTTCAGCTTTTAGATCACCATCGACAAGCTGAATCCCATGTTCAATGAAATTTGATTGAGGTATAGCCACGTTTGCCAGGTGATCATGATGACCAAATCTGAAGAAATGAGATGGAGGTGACAGTGGAGGTACAACTATGTGTGGAAGCTGATAACCAATTCTGAAGTCGTCTTGGGGACGTAGTAGTGGAGGGATGGCCATGTTTTCAAGGTGATCATCCAGTCTGAAGGATTGTGTGGTTGATGGTAGTTGATGTATAGCCATGTTTTCTTGCTGGTAACCATTATCAGATATGAAGAAGTCCGGCAGAGGTAGAACAGTGCTTGCAACTTAATCGAGAGTTTGATCGGCAACATCAAAACTGAATAAATATGGTGGAGATACAGCTGTGTTTGCAACCTGATAGCCGGATCTTAAGAATTCAGGCGGAGGTATCGGTGCACGTACAACCATGTTTGCGAATTGATTGCCAAATCTGAAGAATTGTTGCGGAGGTAACATTGAAGGTACACCCACGCTTGCCAGATGATTAGCAAATCTGAAGAATTGTGCCTGACGTAACACTGGAGGTACAACCATGTTTCCTTTCTACTCACCAAATCTCAAGAATTGCGGCGTATGTGGTGGTGCTGTTGAAATATTATTTTCAACTGCAGGGCTTGTCCTTTGCCATACTCCTGTACTGATGAATCAACAGCCATACCTCTACATTGATGAAACTGCCATTAAATAGCCGCAACTCCAGTCTTTTCCTGAATCAGCCATTACACAACAATTTATTACAGAATGGTGGTCACTCACGGAATGATGGTAATTTATTGCTGTAGTTGGTAAATGTAGGTAGGATTTTTAATTTTATTTTATTTTAAATCACAGGTATAGTTTTGCTTTTACGGCAAGTAAAAAAATGTGTAGTTCAGGTTTCTGTTGAATCTAAAAAAAATGTAATGTAGACACAGCAGTGTGTAAGTTTTTTTGAGGAACAAAGACATAGCTCTCTTTGTAATGCACAGCAGTGCAGAAGTTTTTTTTGTATGCAGTAGCGTGAATGTATGAATGTAATTTACACGCAGCAGTATAAAATGTTTCAAGGAAGAAACAAAGTGTTACAGCAGCATTCTGAGCTGAAACAGAGTGTTACAACAACATTAGTTCTGAACAGAAACAAAATGTTTTGTAAATGCACAGGATTGCAGTCACAGCAATGCAGAGTGCAGACACAACAGTGAAAAACAGCCTGTTGATTTTTCAGAGGAGACAAAGTATAAAAACAGAGCATTTTTTTTTCTGTCTATTATGGAATTTTCATAAATTTCCAACATGGTATCAGAGCTAGTCCAGGCTCTTTGAATTGTCAAAGAAGCTGAAGGAAGGGTTTATTGTTGTAGCAACTTCACCAGCAGAGTGAAGACAGTCAGTAATTTTTTTTACACAGTCAAGTATTGAAAGAATGGCTAGCACCAGCACTAGTATGGGTATGTTTAACACCCAGCTCCCACAATTTAATGGGAAAAACTATGACTATTGGGCCATAACCATGAGAGTCGTGTTTATCTCTCAAGATTTATGGGAATTAGTTGAATCTGGGTTTGCAGAACCAGCAGATGAAAATGAGTTCAATGCATTAACTCAGGGAGAGAAAGATCTGCTGAAGAGCAATAGGAAGAAGGATGCAAAAGCCATTGTATTGTTGTATCAAGCAGTGGAACAGAGTGTATTTCCAAGAATAGCAGCAGCTAAGACATCCAATGAAGCATGGCAAACTCTCAATACAGCCTATCAAGGCATGGAGAGAGTGAAGACAACAAAACTACAATTGCTGAGGAAGGATTTCGAGAATTTGAACATGAAGGAGTCAGACAACATTGACTCATTCTTCACACATGTGATTGGTCTGATCACACAGATGAGGACTCATGGAGAAACCATTGAAGAAAGGAGGATTGTGGAGAAAATATTGAGGGTCTTACCCTCAAAGTTTGATGCGATTGTCACCACCATTGAAGAGACAAAGGATCTCTCAAAATTTTCAGTTGATGAACTACATGCATCACTGATAACACATGAGCAGAGGTTGAGTAGGAATGAAAACTCATCTCTAGAGCAAGCCTTTAAGACCCAGATGTCTTTTGGAGGAGGAAGAGGTCAAGGCAGAGGAAACAAGAGAGGAAGAGGCAGAAGCCAGAACAGAGGTGGAAGGAACAGCCCAGCAAATGCTCAAGGAAGAGGCAGCAATCCAAATCAGAACCAAGGCCAAGGCAACAACCAGCAAAGAGGACAACATCATGCTCAAGGACAAAGGTATGAAAAATCCAATGTCCAATGCTATTATTGTAAAAAATATGGGCATTATGCTAGTGAATGTAAAAAGAAGCAGCATGATATGAACAATAGATCTAATGCAAACATTACTAGTGAAAATATCAGCCAAAATAATGTGTTGTTAGCTTGTAATATGGCTGAAACAAATAGTGAAGACATATGGTTTTTAGACTCAGGTTGTAGCAACCGTATGACAGGAAACATAGCCTTCTTTTCTGCCCTAGATAAAAATGTGAAATCAGAAGTCACACTAGGAACTGATAGCAAAATTTCTGTTATGGGAAAAGGAGAGGTACAAATATTTACAAAGCAAGGAGAAAAGAAAACCATAGCATATGTCTACTATGTCCCTGGAATGAGGTGTAACCTCTTGAGTATTGGACAGCTTGTCCATAAGGGGTACAATGTTTTCTTTAAGAATGATGTATGCACCATCATGGACAGAGCACCCAGCAAGCGATGCATTGCTGAAGTGAAGATGACAAGGAACAGAATGTTCCCTCTTAGAATAAGAGAATATTTGAAAAATAAAGAAGAAATTGCAGCAGTGACACAAGAGGCTTTCCAAAGCGTGCCAAAGGATGAAAATTGGTTGTGGCACTTGAGATTTGGACATCTCAATTTTGGAGGTCTAAACTTGTTAAGCAGAAAAGGAATGGTAAGAGGATTACCACCGATAGAGAAACCAGACAGCCTTTGTGAAGGCTGCATTTTGGGGAAACAACATAGAGAAAGTTTTCCATCAGGTAAAAGCATAAGGGAAAAGGCACCCTTAGAGATCATCTACTCAGATTTATGTGGACCGATGCAAGCTCCATCATTAGCAGGCAGCCAATATTTCTTAACATTTATTGATGACTTTACAAGAAAAACTTGGGTATATTTCCTTAAGAACAAGAGTGAAGTGTTTGAGAAATTTCGAAATTTCAAAGCACTTGTGGAGAACCAAAGTGGGCTGCATATAAAAGTTTTGAGAACTAAAAGAGGAGGTGAGTATATCTCCAAGGAATTCCTACGATTTTGTAGAGAAAATGGAATTCACAAACAGTTTACAGCGAGGTACACCCCACAGCAAAATGGAGTTGCTGAAAGGAAGAATAGGACCCTCATGGATATGGCAAGGAGCATGCTGAAGGCAAAGCATTTGCCAAATGATTATTGGGCTGAACCTGTAAATTGTGCAGTGTATATTTTGAATAGGTGTCCTACAAAAGCACTGTTGAACAAAGTGCTGGAAGAAGCATGGAGTGGGAGAAAGCAAGGTGTCACCCACTTGAAAGTTTTTGGATGTGTGGCCTATGCACACATACCAGATCAACTAAGGAGGAAGTTGGACAGCAAAGGGGAGAAATGTATCTTCATTGGATACAATGAGGAATCCAAAGCTTACAGGTTGTATATCCCATCTACCAAGAAATTTTTTGTCAGCAGAGATGTTCAATTCATTGAGGAGGAAGCTTGGGATGGAAGCATAGAGAAAACAGTGAATGTTAAAAACTGTTTGTCTCATGATAAAGATGATGAGGAGGTGGCTGAAATGTATTCCCAAACAGCAGCTCCAACACAAGGACAGCAAGAGACACCCTTGAGAAGAAATGAAAGTTCTTCTTCAAGCACACCACAAGGAGGAAATCCAAGTGCTTCTTCAGGCACTTATACACCAAATGAAAGAGGTAAGAAGTTCAAAAATTTAAATGAAATTTATGAACAAGAAGCAGCAAATGAAGGTATGAATTCTTTATTTGCTTTATATTGTCATGTTGAAGACCCTATTCATTTCGAAGATGCAATTAAAGATAAGAAATGGATAGAAGCTATGGATGAGGAGATGAAAGCCATAGAGAGAAACAAGACATGGGATTTGGTTGAGCTACCAAAAGGCAAAGAAGTCATTGGAGTGAAATGGGTTTACAAGACCAAGAGCAATGTTGAAGGTAAAATAGAAAGACACAAGGCAAGGCTGGTTGTCAAAGGGTACAAGCAGCAATATGGGAGAGATTATGAGGAGACTTTCGCACCGGTTGCAAGAATGGAAACCGTGAGAGCAGTGTTGTCCATAGCAGCTCAAAACAAGTGGAAAGTTTACCAAATGGACGTGAAGTCAGCATTCCTAAATGGAGTGTTAAAAGAAGAGGTTTACATTGAACAACCTCTAGGCTATGAGAAGAAAGGTGAAGAGCACAAAGTGTGCAAATTGAAGAAAGCTCTTTATGGGCTGAAGCAAGCGCCAAGAGCATGGTACAACAGGATAGATTCCTATTGGATAATGAATTTGACAAGTGTGAAGGAGAACCCACCGTCTACATCAAAGAAAAGGATGGTAAAATTTTAATTGTTGTCTTATATGTTGATGACGTTATTTTCACAGGTAATGATGATCAGCTCATTGAGAATTTTAAATCAGTCATGAAAGAGGAATTTGAAATGACTGACATGGGTTTCTTGAGATACTTTTTAGGCATAGAAGTAGATGAAAATGAAAAAGGAATTTTTATCTCACAAGCTAGATATGTAAATCAAGTGTTGGGCAGATTTAACATGCAAGAATGCAAAGCAGCGATCACTCCCACAGTAATGGGATTAAAACTTAGCAGAGAGGATAGCAACAAGGATTTTGATCCTAGTTTGTACAAGAGTATTGTTGGTAGCCTTATGTATTTAACAGCTACTAGGCCTGACATTATGTTTGCTGTTAGTTTAATTTCCAGATTCATGGAGAGGCCAAAGGAAGCAAATTGGCAGGCAGCAAAAAGAATTCTGAGGTATGTCAAAGGTACCAAAAGGTTTGGAATTTTATATACTACTTCAGAATGTTCAAATTTAGTTGGATACACTGATAGTGATTGGGCTGGAAGTGTAGATGATCGGAAAATCACTTCCGGTTATGTTTTTCATATGGGTTCAAGAGCCATTTCACGGGCTTCCAAGAAACAGCCAATTGTAGCATTGTCTACAACAGAAGCAGAGTACGTGGCAGCTACAGCAACAGCATGTCAAGCAGTTTGGATGAGAAGGATGTTAAAGAGCTTAGGCCAAGAGCAGGTAAAAGGAACTGTGATTTATTGTGACAACAGTTCTGCTATTGCATTATCCAAAAATTTTGTGTTTCATAAGAGAACGAAACACATTGACACAAGGTTTCATTATATCAGAGAGTTGGTAAATAATGGAGAAATTGCCTTAGTACATTGCAAAACTCAGGAGCAGGTTGCGGACATTCTAACCAAGCCTTTGGGATAGAAAAGTTTTGAATTTTTGAGGAAATGTCTGGGTATGACTGATAACCCAGCAGTTGAAACTAAAGGGGAGTGTTGAAATATTATTTTCAACTGCAGGGCTTGTCCTTTGCCATACTCCTGTACTGATGAATCAACAGCCATACCTCTATATTGATGAAACTGCCATTAAACAGTCGTAACTCCAGTCTTTTCCTGAATGAGCCATTACACAACAATTTATTACGGAATGGTGGTCACTCACCGAATGATGGTAATTTATTGCTGTAGTTGGTAAATGTAGGTACGATTTTTAATTTTATTTTATTTTAATTCACAGGTATAGTTTTGCTTTTACGGCAAGTAAAAAAATGTGTAGTTCAGTTTTCTGTTGAATCTAAAAAAAATGTAATGTAGACACAGCAGTGTGTAAGTTTTCTTGAGGAATAGAGACAGAGCTCTCTTTGTAATGCATAGCAGTGCAGAAGTTTTTTTTTGTATGCAGTAGCATGAATGTATGAATGTAATTTACATGCAGCAGTGTAAAATGTTTCAAGGAAGAAACAGAGTGTTACAGCAGCGTGTTACAGCAACGTTCTGAGCTGAAACAGAGTGTTACAGCAACATTAGTTCTGAACAGAAACATAATGTTCTGTAAATGCACAGGAGTGCAGTCACAGCAATGCAGAGTGCAGACATAACAGTGAAAAACAGCCTGTTGATTTTTCAGAGGAGACAGAGTATAAAAACAGAGCATTTTTTTTTCTATCTATTATGGAATTTTCATAAATTTCCAACAGGTGCAGTTACGGCCATATTTGCAGCTCGATCACCGTGTGCTTGGATTTCTGGTAGAGCTGTAATTCCGTATGGAGGCAAACGTTGTATACGATGCACCTGCTGCTCTGCGGGATGTTGTCGTCTTCCCCTTCTGAGGGGAATTCCAATTTCCACATCAAGCAAGTCAGTTTGGCGTTGTCGTTTCCGCCTTTTTAGGGGAGGCCCAATTTCCACATCAAGCAACTCAGTTTTGCTGTCTACCAATTCCTTCAATGCTTCCTCCCTAGCAGCCAGAGCCACGTTATCTTCAATCTCATTCTCTATATAACTACACCTGTTGCATGCTTCACAAGGTTTCCCCGGCACTCCACTGTATCGAGGACAATTGCAAAAATGACGCGACTCATCCGAATAAGCAACTGTCTATCTGCAAATGTAACACATTATGTTTCCACACTTACATCTCACTTTATTGCATCCAGACGTCTTGATTAACTCTGCGTGGCAAACGTTACATTCTCTTATCACAGCTTTTGTCATCCTCTCTTCTATTGCCCTACGAACAACAGTCTCAGAATTTTTGTCAACCTCTTCACAGGGTAATGGTGAATGACTAACCTTCTTGCATTGAATACATGAAGCGACTAAACATTTAGGGTTTGGACAATCCAAAACCTGTAGACAGTTGTCTATTCCATATGGAATGTTACAGAATGGGCAATAAACAAGACCTTCAATTTTGGCTTCAACTACAGCCTGTTCGGCCACGCGATGTTCATATCTTTCCATAACATCATCTGGAAGAGCTCTATTGATGTCTGAGAAAGGAATTGACTCCTTGCAATCACCAATAGCCATACAAGATAAATAGTTATGCGCCTTGACACATCCATAAATGATTTGATCGACTTGCTTCCTTATACATTTGAAACAAAACCAATGCCCACTTCGACACTGTAGCATTCTTTCAAATCGATATGGCCAATAACAACAACCACATTCCATAGATGCTTCCTCAACCCCATTCATTACAGGCAATTCTGTCTTATTCCCACTTTTAATCTGGAAATAACTTTCTGAATTCGTTGGAGCCCTTATTTCATCGAACTCACCTGCTCCAATATTTATCGCCTTTCGCTTCTACTTATAGGTGGTATTATTATTTTGGCCCATCAAAGAAGATCTTTCTGCTTTTCTAGTCCATCGCGGAACTCCTATTCTCAGAACTTTTGCGCGTCCCTCGCCTGACGGATTGAAAGAAACTATATTTTTATCTATAAAATTAGATGCGTGGTCTGAAGAAGATGATGAAGATCCAGCCATACTTCCAAACATGGTGAAGGTTTTAGGTATAATTTGTCCGAGTCCACCTTGTCAGAGAAGATTAGTGAAATCGATGAGGAGAGAAAGATCCCTAGCTTATAAATACAAGTAGATCAATACTTAGATCATTACTAAATCTAAGGGGTATGTTTGCACCCGTTAAGACCGGCTATGTGCATGGACGTGGGCATCGAGATGGGATTATAAAAATTATTTTCAGGTTATTGGTTTGAAAATGTCACTTTAATTTAATTTTATTTCCTTAGGTTGGAATTTTGGGAGACTTTATTTTATTTTTTTTTTTTTTGGTATATATTTGTATATATATATATATATATATATATATATATATATATATATATATATTGACAATTTATTAAATTTATATATAGACGAATGTAATAGCCAATTTCATCCAAATGAAAATGATTTCTTGAATTAATTTGTTTTAAAAGTATTTTTTTTAACCCAAAATTTTTTTTTAGAGTCTTTGGAATTCATTTACTTTAAAAAGTAAGTATTTTGCACCAAAGGGGCTCTAAGCCATGTATAGGCAGATGTGTAGGTTTTTTTTTAGAAGTATTTTTGCACCAAAAAGACTCTAGAGCCCACTATAGGGTAGATGTGTAAGTGTAATGTAACTATGTAAACCATTTTAAATGTCAGTTTAATTAAAAAATAATAAAAAGTTAAAAGTAATAAACAAAAGGTTAAAATTAGTAAATAAAAATAAAAAAATAATATAAACCTTAGTATATGGATGAGTGTAAACATTTAAATGTTGGTTCACTTTATAATAAAAAGTTAAAGTAATACAAATAGTGAAATTCAATTTGCTATATTTTGATTTTATTATTAACTTGAGAATATGATTTGTTACAATACCATGGACCAATACGATGCCTTATCAATACCACATGCTCGAAAAACATAATTTATTTCCCAACCAAAATATTTTATAACAATATTACAAGATTCTTAATTCACCACCACTTTACCGTGGATATTATTAACCTGTAAATAGGCTTTGGTATGATAGCATGGCTTATCAGTACCACATGCCCAAAAACGTTACTTATTTCACAATCAAAATATTTCGAAACAACATGAAACGATCCTTAACTATGGACATTCTCCCCCACATTACCATGGATATTATTAACTTGTCAATAGACTTTGTTACACTACCATGGACCAATACCATGACTTATCAATATATTTTGTAACAAAATGAAAAGATTCTTAACTATGGACATTCGCCCCAACATTACCATGGATATTATTAACTTGTCAATAGACTTTGTTACACTACCACGGGCAATACCATGACTTATCAATCACACCTGCTAAGAGAACATAACTTATTTCACATTGAAAATATTTTATAACAATATGACAAGATTCTTAAACATGGATATTCGCCCTCACTTTGCCATTGATATTATGAAGTTATGAATAGGATTTGTTACAATACCATGGGCTAAATCATTTTCTTATCAATACCACATGCCCAAAAATCATAACTTATTTCATAATCAAAATATTTTATAACAATACGACAATACTCTTAACCATAGATATTCACCCCCACTTTACCATGGATATGATTAACTTGTAACTAGGCTTTGTTACAATACTATGGGCCAATACCATGGTTTATCAATACCACATGGCCAAAAACCATAACTTATTTTAATTTAATTTAATTTTTCAACATTTTTTTAATTGAATCTAAAATGAAAAGGGTTATGATTACTTTTGAGATATATCTAAACCCTTTATAACTACTAAAAATATCCCTATAGAAATTTAATCAAGGTTTTTATAAAATTAAAAATCAAAATACTTTTATATATAAAGATGTGGAATTTATATAATATAAATAATATTATTATGAACCGGCATAAATCTTTCTTAACTAAGGATCCAAGTAATAAGAGGAGGCAAAGTGAAGAGGATTCATTACGTTATTTTATTTGACATGATTGATCCAAAATATAGTTTTAACTTCTTATAACCAATTGATAGTTTTTTTCAATTTAGATACCTTCTTAAACACAATACAATGGGATCAAATTTAAGAGAGAGTAGGATGGAGGGAGAGGCATGGATATAGTGACAAAGCTAAGGGTGGAGAGAGAGAGTGATGGGAGGAAAGAGAGAAGGAGGTGGGAGAGAGATAGGAGGTGTGTTTGAGAGAGAGAGAGAGAGAGAGAAAGAGAGAGAGTTGTAGGGGGGGAGATATGGAGGAAATAGCAAATAAATAGACAGATATAGGTGGAGAGAGAAATAGAGTCACAAGGGAGATGTGAAGAGAGAGTGAGAGAGAGGAGAGAAGGGAAGAGAGAGAAGAGGAGAGAAGAGAGATTGGGAGAGAAGGGGAAGAGAGAGAGAGATGGAGTTGGAGGGGGAAAGAGAGGGAGGGAAAAGGAAAGATACGGAGGGAGAAAGGCAAAGACAAAGAGGGAGTGACAAGGGAGAGAAAGTGATGGGGAGAGGAGCATGTCAAATGTAATCTTTTTAAGTTGGCCACTAGCTTGTAATGACTAAAGGTAGTGAGAATATGTGGGATATATTGCCTTAATGAAACATTTGAGAGAAACAAAGGCTTATAGATCAAGGATAATTTCTCTTATTTGAATGAATATGGAAAGGGGATCATCATATTTCAATTCAACATTGAAGAGTTTGATAAATAGTCGGACTACCACAAGCTTCTAGTGTGTGTCATATGTATTTCAACTTCTTTACAACACTAAAAACATTAGTAATTGGTGCAATGTTATGACTCACATTCTCATCGAGATATGCAATAATAAAAACACAGGCCTAGTTTTTTTTGTCACCCATATGAAAAACTCCTTGTTCGATGTAACATTCCTAGGTGGATTCCCATCTGCACATTCACATGCTTCTTTCCATATTTCATTTAAAATGAGGGTATGATTTATCTTTATGTACCATTCATGGTAGTTCTCTTTCCTAGTGATAACTACTCCAACTATTAAGATGAGAAAATGCATTATTGAATAAATTTCTAAGATTGTCGTAAATAGTCAAAATTCTTCCAGCAATATTATTTTATAAAAAGCTTTTGTGTTTGTCTTCAAAACATTAATGAAGATAACCTAAGAAAATGATGCAGGATTTCAATCACAAATAGACGATTTGATATAAACCAACTTGCACATAAAATTAGATTTATTGTCATATAATCTAATTGTATATATAAATGGACCGACTCTCAACTTCATGTATGAATAGACTAAGTCTCAACTATGTCTAAAGGCATATATATATATATATATATATATATATATATATATATATATATATATATATATATATATATATATATATATATATATATATATATATATATATATGAATGGACCCTTAATGTAACCACCCCCTCCCACATTTACCCAAATTCACTAGTTTTTCAGGGTAAACATAAGACGAAGAGTTACTATTGCATGACCCAACCTCCAATGTACAGTTAACGAAGTGGAGTCAGAAACCTGGAATATTATTCACTTTCCTCAGGGGCTACAAGACACCCAGGAGCTAAATAACAACTCCATGTGCCCAAACATTGAGCTGGATTGCTAAAAGTGACCTGTACCCACAACCACATGCATGAAAAGGAATCCATGTAGTTATACTACTCCAACGACATGCATAATCTTGTAAGGATGTAGTTATAGCCCAAAACATCCAATTTCGAGGGTGTGGCCTCAGATTCTGAGCAACCGTTTTAGGCTAGCCTCTAGACCACTGCCCATAACTCAATGATACTTTCCAAAATGAAAATAACATCACGAAAGATCCATTCATACCAAACACGATCAAGGACTTGATATAATCAGGCCTAACTATGACATTCATTTCATCAAACATATGGTGAATATTTAATCTACAGGTTATGAACGCATATATGAACATAGGGGCCTAAAAATTATCTAAGACTAAGCCAAAAGGTATAACTCCCTCTCATAATAGCTGGAAAAACATTTTCTATTTCATGCATTCCTTAACCGTTCATCAACTACTCAAAGCATATCAATATCCATAGCTAGAAACTATTATGGAACCATTCTTATAACCAGAATAATAACCATCATAGAATAACCATCAAAGCCGCATAATAACAAGTACAAGTACTAATAAAATGCAATAGGAGAACGGTTCTAATCAATATATATATGAAAAATACAACCAATTTAGGTAATTCCACATACCAGAAGGCCATAGATTGAGTTGAACCAAATCTTTCTTTTAGCCAATCACCCCCATGCCATATTCCAAGCATCAATGTGGTATCTAAAGACATAAAAAGCTATGGATCCGCAGATACTACACCATCTCCACCCTCATTCTCCCAAAATCTCTCCAAAACTTATCAATATTTCACATAATCAAACCACAAAATAAATAGCCAGGGCTTCCTAGAGAATAAACCACCTCTGCCCTGAGGATACCACAATCCTACCAAAACTGGTGAAGAGATCACAATGCGCAAAACAAGCTTAGATGCCTTAGAATTTCTTCAGGAATAGCTTGAGTAATTTTATTATCTTCACCTACCTATAAAGGGCTTCCAAGAGGTTAAACCACCTCGACCCCAAACCCTTGGGATTTTTCTTGAGACCACCTCTCCTAGTTTCAAAATCGTTTCACAATCCAAATCTCAACCAAATAAGAAAAACCCCATCACACCGTGGCTATTCGGAAATCAAAAGGAAATGATGGAATCCCTGTGAGATTGAAAAAAATCCACACCAATGAAGAAAAGAAAACCATATACACAAATACATATACAATGCATTCATAAACCTCTTGAAAGTGGCAACAAGAAAATCCTCATTTAATTTTCCATTGAATTAAATTAGGAGAAAATTGTAATTCCACATCACAAGAAAATAAGAATGAATTAACTAACTTAATCTAAGTTAATTTTACTTAGTTGGCTCAATTAATTTGAGGTGAGGGCATAACTTGAGTCATTTAGAGTGGTTCCTAAATTTTAGGAGTTTGGGTTGAGCTTAATTTGATTTGTAATAGTTTAATTAAGTTAAACCGAGTTAATGTTAGTTAAATTAGTTCAAAGTGTTGTAAGAACTAGAAGGATCTATGGCAGTGGGGTGTAGCATTAGTGTCTAACCATTTAATTGACAAATCATCCATAATTAACTCATGCATTCATGAAATTCTAGTTACCTAGCTGACATTGGAGTTCAAGGGTAGTTTACTATTAGTTCTATAATTGTCCGATTTGTACCAATGGTGCATCTAGTTATAGAAAGACCTACAAGGATTGCACAAGTCTAATTGGTAATTTCCCTAATTCTTAGGGGGCTAATTCCAAAGGAAATAAAGCAAGGAAATAAGATCTTGGTAGGAAACATAATTGGCTAAGTATTGGCCAAAGTCATCTTGTGCGGAAATGAGATAGATTAAACTTGTGCATAGATTGTTCACGCTTGAATGAGAAATATATTTCTCCTCTATTTTCTTTCTAATGAAATACAGATAGGAAGGGGCTTTGAGAAATTTATTTCCCCTTATATAAATCTCTGAGCTTATGTGATTGAATGTTGTCTCATGTTTATGTAGTGATTTCTCGATTGATTAATTATTTCCACTTATGACTAGAGTAGATTCAAGTATTTTGTTTTAACATATTACATAAGAAGTTTGAATCTATAACGAATATCTACATGGTACGAGAGAAGGAATAAAATAGAAGAGAAGATAATTTAATTTTTTTTTTTTTGCAGGAGGTTCAAATTACAAGATTAGCATTGTGGGTTTCCTTTGGGACTGAGAAAATGACTTCCACTAGGTTTAGGCTTGAGTATGCTCTGGAACGAACCAAAATCTTTTTGGCATGAAATATATGTATGGAGGAAGTATTATATGATAGTGGGATATGATAATAAATAAATAAAAATGTAGGTTAAACCCCTAGAAGCTAATTTCCAGGATCTCGCTCAGTGGAAGAAGGATGTAGCTAAAGCAAGGAGGATCATATTGGAGGGAGTTTGAGATAATATTATCTTGAATATCCATAGGAAGGAAACTCCATTCACGTTGTTGAAAACACCCATCGACCTATTTGAGAACAACAACGATGAGAAAAAGCTAGCAGTAAAGGATAAGCTTTGTAGCATCAAAATGTAGAAGGTTCAATCAATTCCACAGTGCCTGAGAAAATTCACAATCTGTTGAACTTGGTTGGGTCATTATTATTGTTCCAAAATAATATATGGTATCTCTAGCTCTTTTGGGTCTTCCCAAGAGCTAGCATGGTTATTAGGATTTTGTGAATGGTAGATAAAAACTATGAGTTTGGGATTGGTTAAGGTCTAATCTCATGCATGAAGAGATCAGGTGGAGTAATAGAGATGGAACTTAATCCTTTGATGATGATGAGGAAAATTGTGCCTTGGATGGAAAGGAAGAGAAGGGGAGAGGGAAGAAATCCCAATCCAAAGGATATTATGGTCAGGCAGGAAAGAAGAAAGACTTGTCAAAGATTAAATGTTTTCACTATCACTAGTTGGTATATTGTGCCACGAGTTGTCGGCATAAGAAGGCTGAAAAGAAGCCCTTAGGAGGAGTGGTAGGTGAAGCTTTAGCTTCATAATTAAAGTTTTATTTCACACTCATTACATGCATGGTGACGTTAGTTATGGGTAGTGTATGGTATCTGGATAATGGAGCCTCGTTCGATATGACGTGCAACAAAGAATTTTTCAGTGGCTTGGAGGAGAAGGTCTTCCAGATACACATTAAGATGGGAGATGATGGAAGATAGAGCATGACCAATACTAGTAAAATTACTTTTAAGAGGGACTATAGTTCTCCTCTCACATTAAAAGATTTCATGTATGTTCATCCCTCTTTTGGCCCACTTTTTTGGAAGCTTTAGCTTTGGGATTCCCAACCTCCTCCACTTGAATACACCCCAGTACAAGAGAAACCTCCTCTCTTTGAAGTTACATATGACCAGTTGAAGTCTTTGCACCCTATTACTCATTAATTCCAAAGGGTCTGAAGTGCGTTCCTGCCACCAGCTCCCTACCCAACCAGTGCACCTCCAGGCCTCATCACACGAGTTAAGGCATCCAAGTTAATTATATACCACATTTAATTATGATGATTTTGGATGATTATAAAAATTCTATTGAAAGTATCTCAATTAAGGGTTTTGAAATTCCTCTATCATCTAAAAGACAAGGCCTAAGGAGCATAGTCACAAGGCAGAACATTCAACAATGGGAGGAGAAAACACAGGGAAATAATCAATTGACCCCGCAAGATACCCCTATCAAAAGCCATCCTTTGATAGGGAACATTGAGGTACCCCTAGGGAAATGGAATGAATAAAATATTGTAGATTGCATTAATTTTTATAACAACAAGTAGCTTTCCAGGTTCCCTAGGAACTTTGAAAATTTTATAAATATGAGAAACTTTCGAGACTTAGGGCATTAGACAGTTCACTGGGGTAATGGCAAACAATCTCCCAACACCAGTGAGGGGTCAGACATGGAAAGTGATTCCGAGGGGAATGCCAATTGTCTCCTTTTTCTTCCCCCACCGATACAATATTGGTAACAACCCTTGGGTTTTATGGCTTTTTCCCCTTTTGGTATCTAAGGACCCCTCCACAACATGCCTCGCTACCTTGAAAAGCACCTCTCGATGTTTAACCCCAAAAAGGGAACCTCGACTGACGATCATATCAACAATCTTTACCTAGCCATAAAAATTATGAGAGTGCAACATGATGACATACCTTGCCATCTCTTCCCTCACACTTTTGCGAGTAAAGTCGTGGCCTAATATCGCTTGCTACCCGTGGCATCCATTCGAACTTGGGAAGAATTCTGGAAGACATTTCTCGATAAGCTTTCGGAAGATAAGACGCTTTCCACGCTCTTGACTCAACTGAGCACATTAAAGTGTCATAAGAAGGAAAAGGTGAATTATTTCAACTAGCGATTCACCACCATCTTGAAGAAATTTTAGATGGACATGGCTATGGAAAATTCTATTACTGTCCACTATTACACTAGGGCCCTCCCACAAGATATTGCTATGTTTGTCAAACATGAAGCTAAAGCCACCTTAGTGGAGAAATTCACAACAACTCTTGTGCTAGAGAAATATCTGCTATCAATAGGCATCCATCAACATGATTCCTGAGAGGAAACTAATTTGTCAGGTAAGAAAACTCATGCCTCGACCAGCATGTCTACTGACAAAGACAAGGATTCTTTTGGTCTTGAGGGGTTAGAAAAATCCTTGAAACAATTGATGATTGAGGTTTCTAAGTTGAAAATAAATACTAATGAGTCCTCCTTGGGGAGTAAATCAGCCAAACCTTTGTTTTGAAAGATCAATAATCCACCCATGAAGTCATCTCAATGTTCCAATACAAATTTCAATGTGGAAGAGCTAGGAAAAGACATTTTTTTACACTTTCTAGCAAGCCTCTAATTCCGAGAAGACCTACCCGCAATGGCTCCACAACATTAATCTTGTTTTGACCCAACCCTTGGAAGATCAAGCCATAGGGGAAGGTGAGGAAGAGTCAAATGACTTAGAAGAGGAAGCCACACCTCCCAATGAGGATGTTCCTTTTACTCTTCTAACATTTGAATTCATCCTCGGGGGTTAGGTATAATCCATTCAAGAACCTAATGTAGGAGACCCTCCTCCCACTAAATCTCCAAAGGCTTACGACCTTAGGAGAAAAGGAGAAGTATTGGACTCTATCGTAGAAGAAAATAAAAGGAACTTATTGAGGAGAATCCTTCCCCCTAAAAGCCCAAAAAAACCATCCACCCCCCTCTCCTAAGGTTTCATCTAGCCAAAGCCCAAAGGATGCCTCGTTAGTTGGTAAAGGAAACATATCCACATTCAGAATCTCAACCAAAACCACCCCATCCCCATATCTCCCTAGAAGGAACCACACTCGTGGACTTGGGATATAATATCACTAAAGATATGAAGAAGGTGTAAGCAAAGATTTCACTCTATGAGCTTGCCAAGATAGCTAGCCAACACGAGCTAATTTTCAAAGCCTTGACAACCTCATCACCAACCAACAAGATTACCTCTTCGCTAAAAGCTAACTCTCGCAGCCAATCTCAAGACTTGATCGAGCTCCAAGCTACTGTTAATTTCGTGAATGAAAAATCAAGAGGCTCAACTCCCTTATTCCTATTAAGTTTTGAAATATTCCACTACAATGTGCTTAATTTTCTTGTCAACACTAGCATGCCAACCAATGTCATTCCCTGGAAAATATGCAAAAAATTAAACATTCAACCCAAGAAGATAGATGTGAAGATCATTCAATGAGATAGGTCTGAGGTCTGGACTGTTGGCAGACTCAACAATGTGTTGATTAGGATGTCTTCTGACTCTAGGGTACAGGAGTGCATCAACATCATTGTGTTTGAAATCATAGAACCATATGGGCTGGTGCTAAGCAGCGAATAGTCGACTAAACCTCATGTGTATTTTTCCAGATATTAGTCCCACTTGTGGTTGAAATACAAAGGAAAGAACAATCAAATTAGGGCTAAAAATGAACCTTTCATGAAATATATTGTCATAGACCTTGAAGGCTTCAATGAGCTGATTAATTTTCCTTAAGAGGAACTGGGAGTGTGTTTTATCGAAGAAATAATGGGCTACTACCAATACGAGAGATCAACCATCTCACCTGACACCCAACTAGGACTACCATCACACCCCCCAGCTGATGCAAATGAAATATGTACATTAGATGCAAATAATCCACACACACACATGCTTAGCAATGAAATCTCGACACTCCATTGTGATGGGCCCAAGACTCACAATGGATCTGGAGGAGCATGCATCCTTGTGGACCCCCAATTTTTCTTTTTTCAATTTTTCGTGGGTTATAATTGCAAAGCCCCAATAACACCACAGAAGATGAAGTATTGATTCTAAATCTCAAAAAGGTTATTGACCTGAAATAAGAATGTTTGAAGGTGATTGGTGACTATAAAATAATTACAAGACTAGCATGAAACACAATTCATTGCCTGCCACCACAACTAAAGAATTATAAGCAAGAGGTATGGTGTTTGATTGATACTTTTAAATATTTCAATATTAATTTTGTTCCTATATTCAATAACATTGTTGTCAATACTTTGGGAGATGCTACAACCAGGTTTACACCTCTTAGGGTTGGATTTTCAATTGAAATTTCTTATAAACCTGTTGTCCCCAAATAATGTAACTAGCTTACACATTTTCAATGATGACCAATAGATATTGGATTTGATGGCGAACATAGAGGTGTTTAAACACACAGAAAATGAAGAGGAGGAACATTAAAGGTCCTTGCAAGATGAGACAAACGAGCATAATGGAAACCGCATACTGAAAGGAGTGGTCACACTAGAAATATTATTTGATCTTCAAAACCATTTCTAAGGCCCACCGAACATGAAAGCACAAAGCTCCATGCTTTTTGACAAGAAAATTAATCTCAGGATTGAGGCCAAGCCCAAATTCATGAAACTAAGTGTGGGATGCTCCCCGGAGGAAAGGCATTTCCTCATCAACTTATTAAAGAAGTATCATGGCATCCTTACCTACACATATAATTATCTAAATACTTATGACACCTGGATCATTCAACATGCTATTCCAATGAAATAAGTAGTCAAACCATTTCAGAAGAACTTGAGGAAAGTGCATCCCACATTGGAACCCCTCATCCAAATGGAGCTCAAGAATTTGTTGGATTCACGTATTATCTTGAAATTCAGGCATTCTACGTGGGTTTCAAAACTTGTTTTCGTAGGGAAAAAATATGGTGAGATCTGTTTCTGCATCAATTTTTGAAATTTCAATTAGGTGTCAAACAAAGAAAACTACCCAACTCTATCCACAGAACAAATTATCGTAATGGTTTCCTAGCTGAAAATGTTTTCCCTACTCGATGATTACTCCAGATAAAACTAAGTGCTGGTGGCCAAACTAAACCAGCTAAAGAGAACATTCAGGATGAAGTGTGGGTCATTCACATTCCAATGTATGACTTTTGGGCTTATCAATGCCGGAGCAACATTTCAAAAAGCAATGGAAATTTTTTTTAGATGGTTAATGGGTCCAACAATGGTTGTTTATTTAGATGATGTCGTGGTATTTTTGAATAAGAGATCTAAACACCTTCTTAACCTCAATAAAATATTTGAGAGGTGTCAAAAGTATGGGATTTCGCTTAACCCGAAGAAGAGAATATTCATGCTTTGAGAAGGCATTTTTCTTAGGCATATCATCACCATGGATGGAATCACTGTCAATCCTAGTCGCATGTAAGCTATAGCGCAAATTCCTCTCCCCAATGGAAAAAAAAGGTTTGCAATCTCTCCTTGGTAATAACAATTTCCGTCACAAGTTTATTTCATATTTTTCCCAGATTGTTAAGCCCTTGCAGATCATGATAAAGAAGGATTCAATGCTTAAATGAAATTGAGAATAAAAGGAAGTGTTCGATCATATCCAAAAATATATTGGTGAAGCTCCCTCCCTCTATAGCCCTAATTTCAGCAAGTATTTCATCCTATACACTTTCACCTCATATTCATCCTTAGCCACCATTATTACGATGAAATATAGAAACAATGATGAGCGTCCCATATCATTTATGACCATGGAGCTGTAAGGGACATAATTGAAATACCCTAACATAGATAAGTATTTGTATGCAGTTTACAAACTAGTGAAACGTTTTGGACCATACATTCTAAATAATTGCATCGCAGGTTGTGCATCACCCTGCTATAAGGTGACTTTTCATTCAACAAGAGTTGAGAGAGAGAGAAGGGACAACTAGATGACTTGCCACCAAGAATATGATTTGGAGTTGAAGCTTGCACACTTGGTCAAAGGGCATAGACTATGTAAACTGACTACTGAAGTCGTAAACCAACAAAAATAAGAGTCAAAAGGTTGATATCATGAGATTGAAATGTATTATAATGAACTCCTCATCACTCATGACCCCTCTTTGAAGTAGAAAATGATAGTGAGGCTGAAACACGCATGCTCCCAAATGCTACAAGGTAATATATTTTGTAAACACCATTATGTCATGTTACTCAGTTTTTTGGAATATGACAGAGCCCAACAAGTGTTGAAGGAGTTACATGATGGACTTACAGTGGGTAACTGTGCCAGCACCACCTCTTCCCATAAGGCCATGAGGGAAGGATTCTACTGGCCCATGCTTTTCAAATATGTGCATCCTTATCCTTGGATGTGTCCCATCTATCAAAAGCATGAAGGAAGACAAACTCGACCAACTGCTCCCCTCTAGTATGCGTTTTCTAGGTAGTGACTCTGTCGGGGGATTATTCTGGCAACGTGTCAGTAGAGCAACACTAGAGATCTGTAACCACTCTCACAAAAATCCTTAATTTGTATATCATTATTCAACTCCTCCACATCAAGCCAACACGTAATCTATCATATTACATAACTCAAAAGGTCAAGTCTTAGCAACTTCAGATAGCTAATAAATATCAAGGAAAGACCCAAAAGCATGAGCGGGACTTGCTACTCTAAGGAGAAACACTAATCGATGTCCACCTTACCAAAGGCCATGGGACCCGAGACACTCTAAAATCCTACCAATGAATTCCCAATTGTTGTAGTTGTTGCAACAACCAAACCAAAATTTTTGGCCCTTCAAAATTTTCGAGCCCCCATAAGGTTCTCGTAGATGAAACCAGTTCTTAAAGTTTGTTTAGGAGCCTTGAACCCCCTTCATGGCACTAACCTAACTCTAAAGGCTTGACACTCTTTAATATTTGCCTCATAAGGGAAATAAGCGACCCTACGAGGTAACCAAAAATTGTAATCAAGTCTAGTCGGAAAGTTGCAGTGAAAATTTGTGACTTATTCCCCTGATGTGACATTTGGGACTATGAAGCCTCTCTAAGTCATGAGGTTGCAACGTCACAAGGGCTATATACGATGCATCATTCAATGTATGTGACTTTGTGGCCTCACGACCTAAAAGGTCACTAAGTCACAAGGTTAGAAAGGTCTCAAAGTCATACTTATGACCTAATAGACAAGACAACTTAGTGACCCCTTGAGGTCGCAAGATCAAGAGGTAACAAGGGTCACAATTATTTGAAACCAAGCAAGCATGACCCCTACGACCCCCACACGTTTGACCAAATTTATAAATACCATCCTCGACTAGTCATTTGAGCCTCTCACTTAGTTTTCACGAAGAACATAGGAGCTGAGCGATTGTAAGAGGCATGCGACCTCGTCAGGTAGGTGGTTCTTCCCATGCCCTCGTAATCATTTATTTATATCATTTGTCTCCTTCTTCTTCCCTGACCTTTCTTCCACCTTTGGTTGATTTTATCCATGTTTTAGCCCCATTTTAACTAGAAATCCTTTGTGAGGTCATTGTGTTCTTTATGAGCCTCCATGGACATCTTCCATGGCCATTCCCATCCCAAATTGACCTGCATTCCCTGAATACCAAGCCATATGATCCTAAGAGGCCCCAGTGACCCATCATGAGCCCCATTTAACTCTCTAAAATCTCCCAAGGAAGCTAGCCCCATGGCCAAAAGACATGATAGGACAACGGGTGAGACTTTGCGACCCTCCTGACCTCGCGAGCTGCAACCCCAACAATGTAACTTCTAGCCTTCGAGTCACCAAGTCACACAGTTAGCCACGTGACCTAAGCGACCTCTTTATTCCTATGATCTTGCGGCCTGCCAAAGAATATTTCTCCTGAGATATGGATTTCTTTTCATGTTGTCCCTCTCATCGTGGGATTGTTTTTTGGATATGCCATGTGACATTGATCTAGAATTCATTTTGGTCTCCTGCCTTAAATAGGATATGGTGCCCCTAGTAGAAAAATATTCTTGCAAGAGCTCTGGATGAAGCTCGCACGAAGTTCATCATGACCCACTACCCTCCATCTACAGGGATAATTATTTCCACATCAACAAAATAATCAACCTCTCCTGATACGAAATTTACGTAGAATCCTCCAAATAAGACATCTTATAAGACCAAGAGGATTTCCTAGTATATAAAAATGTCCAGAGCTCAAGGCTTCACAAAATGGCATCACATCCTCAAATCTTCCCATGTGCTGAAACCATTGATTGGATGGTACAGAGCATGAACACAGATCAATGGATGATATGGGATCACGTTGGCACATTGCTCAAAGTTATCTACTATACAAATATCGCTTTATATTATAGATTTCCAAAGAAGGAGGAGTGCTTCAACACCCGATGGCTCTCTAGTTATGTGATCCCTACCAAGGAGATTATTAGAGAATGGTGGCATGACCCGTCCAAGTTTTATGTTAGAACTTTCCATATATATAGTAGAGATAAGATAAAGAAAGTTTGTCAATTGATTGCTGACATGATGAACCGGTTGTATGTAAGATTGATGTTTTCCATGGGACATGGGTCCCTATCATGTATGTTCTAGTTTCCATGGGTACATTCTTCAATTGGGCCAACATCCTCATTTCATCCTTGAGAAAAAAGATAGTTGTAGCCAACCTTCCTGACCTGGACCATCCATCAGAGTTCTATATGGCCTCATATCGCCTGGATGTTGTCTGTGTAATGTGTCAGTTTGACCATTGTTCATACTATTGGATCAAGAGTCAATTCAACGTCATTTCAAGATCTTTTGGAACCCTAAGTATAAGGGTATGCTAGACATTATCTTGGAATCATTTATCGCCCCATTATAACATCTTATTTTCAGGAAAGAACCACATTGTGTGTCAAACAGGGCCATGGAAACCATCGTCATGGTGGCGCATTGGTTCCCATTCCAAGAGGGAAAATTTATCAGAGTCTTTGGTTCCTGCAAAGCCCTCCACACACTTCCTCAATTTTCCAAAGACATGGTAGTCGTGCAGGAAGTATCCTACCAAATGACATAGGGTTTCTTGAAAGCACTGAGTAAAGGGAAGAAGAATCCCTTGCTTGCATTCCCTCTTATTATCGAGGCCTACATGGTGAAAAATTTTAAGGAAGTAGGGGCAAAGGCCGAAGAATTTAGGGGATGCCATTTTGTGACCCTGAAATATCATACATATGATCATGAGAAATTAGTAGTTGCTCATTGCAAAAGAGCCAATTTCAACTCATCATGACCACATTCTAACCATGATTAGGAAGATAGGATTAGGTACTGGCATATTTCCACTAGGGAGTTGAGCCCTAGTGAGTAGCAAGAAAAATATGATGAGGAACATGAAAATTCCTAAGAAAATGTAAGCCTTCAAGAGAGATCATCTTCTATAAAGAAGAAGAAGCCATAGAAGGAAAGTGAGAAGGGAAAGAAACACAAGGAGAAAGAGCTATAGGATTCCCCATGTGTCCCATAGGCAAGTGAGGATGACGAAAAATTAGAGAAGATAAATGCATCCCTAGCAAAGAAGAAGAAGGATATCAAGAGCAAGAGAGAAGAATAGCTCAAGAAGTTGCAATATTTAAGTGCCCAACACTCCAAGGACCAACTTTAGAAAAAAAATTGGTTGGAAGAAGAAGAAAGGAAGAGGAATATAAAAGAGAAGCAATTGAAGAATGAAACAAAGAAAAATGCCAAAGAAGAAGAAGAGAAGAAGAGGTTGGATCAAGAACAAAGAGAGAAGGAAGTGATATGCAGGCAAGCTAAGGAACTTAAGAGGCAGCAAGAGCATGAAGAGAAAGAGAAGAAGCAACTAGAGGAAGAGAAAATGAAGAGAGAAGAAGATAAAAATAGTATAGAATAGGAGGGAAGAAGAAAGAAGCAACAAGAAGAGGTTGATAAGTATGCTCAATGAGAATTTGATCAAGTTAAACCATCTCCATTGGATGTTCCCACATCCACTCCCCTCTCTGGAGGCCACCTTCCTCTCAAAGATTTGGGCGTTCCCGAGGAAGAATAATATGAATTTTTTGATCTTACCAAGCTCACTTTTGATCAGGTTAGCTTTAAGATAATGCAGGAGAGAAGGAATTTCTATTCCAAAAACACTACACAACCCCTGTCAGTGAACAGAGAAAGAATTTTTTCTGGGAACTAATGTTAAAACTGAGATTATTGCCCCCGTTGGGACTTCTTTTGTGACCCCGACTGAACATAATATTACTAGGATGAGAAAAAAATTGTGGAACTCATAAATAAAGTTTACACAACAGAATAGAAGGTCGCTATAGTAGAAGAAGATAGAAAGAAGGAAGAAGAAGAAAATGTTACCCTCTGGTTAGTACACTCTAGTATGAGAGAGCTACAGGTTGCAATCAAGGATGAGGCTGAAACACTTAGAGGGGCCATGGTGACGGTCTATGAAGAAATGTTGAAACTACATCATATGGTAGCCCCAATATTGGCCATACAAAAAAGCACAAAGGAAAGGTCTGTTATTCTAAAGGAAGTCATTGCAACTAGAGGAGGTCGTTGAGTGATCCACCAAGTATCTTGCTATGCTAGTGGTAATCTAAAAAATGATTGGATCACTATGAAAAATTCTAAATTCCATATTTGCATCAAGATCCAATCAAAAGACAATCTAGTGAAAGACGTGGATAGAGTGTTCAATTCTTATAGGCACATTTTGAGTGCTTTGTAGTTGATGATGAAGAACCATGGGGTTCCATGTATCAGGGAAATAGGGAAAGTGAAGAAGCAGGAAGCCATCTAAGAGGAAGTTCATACATTAATTGACACATGCATGTAGGTTGTTGACTTAGACAACCTATAGTTGAAAAAGAATAATGTCACACGGTATGTGGTGGAACCGGTGAGAATGTATACAAATCTAGTGACCCTAGTCAATCAGGTGAACATCAGAAGAAACACTCTCATCGTAGAAACCCTCCAGTGCATACACAAACATGAAGGGGAACAATCGTAGATAACCCTCAAAGTTTTTCAGTACAAGCATTCCTAGACTTAACTATTGGAGCAACTCCACCTAGACATCCTAGAACTGTCTATTATCAGGTTGATATGATATAATTTGATTATTTTATGTAATTAGAAATTTAGGATAGAATATGATAGTAATAGAATTTGAAGAGTCACGAGGAAATCTAAAGGTCATGAGGTAATTGAAAGGTCATGAGCAAGTCTAAGAGTCAAGGGTAGACTAAAGGCCACTCTCCTTTTATAAATACACCCTCATGGCATATTGACAATGAATTTTAGCTTGGGACTTATTTGGGGAGATATTGTTTTAAGAGGAATTTTTCTCTTCTAATAAATACAAGGAGTAATAGTTGATTTCCATTATTAGATTCGATGAGTAATTTGTGTTGTGATACCATGGATGTTACTTTCTTGATGGATCAAAGGTTTCTATGAGTTCTTTGATGTGTAGTCTCCTCTTGTGTCTTCCTGTGTGATGAATCTTGTTTTCCAACGCATTGATGGTAAATGATATGAGTACTCTATGCTTGTATGAATTGTTTTGTTAAAATTTGCATGATCTTATCATTGACTATGCATTTGCCTATGTGTATTCATGCTTAACTACTGTGAAGTAATTTATATTTTTTAAGCATATTCTTTATATAGGCATGATCTTATTTGAAGTTTTTCTAGAAATTACTTTATGTGAAACTCATGTTGTCAAGTTTTAATTTTTATACTTATGGTATTAATATTCTAAACATTTCTCAGTTATTTCCTTGTGTTTGTTGAAGTCCATCCGTTCGACTAAGTCAGTATCGCACTTCAATCTGAAGCGTAGTCAAAGAACTTGTACGAAAATCAGACCGACATCCTAGACTAGATCCCTAAAGAGAATGGTTTAGAATCTAGTTGGGATTCCACACAAGGGAGATGCCCTTGCTAGTGGTGGAAAATTCCAGCCCGTCAACACCATCGTAGAAAAATTTCGAGAAAAATTCTTCGAAATAAAAAGCTATCATCCCCAAATACTGTAACCATTGGACTCCTAATAAAACATCTGTTGAGCCCTAAAACTACCTCTCTTCTACATACTTTCCTATACCTTTTTCCCACACCAGCACCTCATAAGCTATCAAATATCATTACATATTGATTCTAGGAGTGCATTTAAGTGGTTTAATAACTACATTTTTGTGTTTGCTATTTGACTTAGATTTTTTTCATTAGCTGCGGAATAAGCCACTTTCTGCAGCTGACTCGCAACTCCGTAGCTATTTTTATTGATTTACAGGTTACAGGTGTCGGCAAGTAAAACGAAGCACGTGGGCACTTCAGGAATGATTTGGACATGGAAAAGGTCCTACTTATTCAGTTGAATTCATAAAGGAAAGCCTTGGTCAAAGGACAGTAAAACAAGGAGAACTACAACAATTAGGTCACTATTTTCAGCACGTGAAAGTTCTGAGACCGTTCCTAGATCCATGGATCCCTCATGACAGCTGCAGACTATCTCCACGATGCAAATCCAACATCCACATTTTTTAGATTGAATGATCATGGCAACCAAGACGCTGAGCTCACGATTTCTGTCTTTTTAAGTGTCCTCTGCTGAAGATTCCTCACAGAGAAACAATTATACAGTTTCCTCTATAAATAACGTGTTTGCAAATGCAAATAGTCAGTGTTGTTGTTAGTTTTTATACTATTGCTGTAGCATTAGCCCTGTTGTTGTAACAAGAAGACATTTCCTCTGTTTTGCAATATAAAGGCTCTGTTTCTTATGATTGTTTGAGCATAATTTTGGTTTGACAGCATATTAACCAAAGGCCATGCAGATGGCCCCTGCTGGCTGAGGTTTTGTTTTTCATTTCTGTAAAGTTTTCATGCATCACTTTCTTATTTCCATTGTATATATTTCATAGTTTGTTTAACTGTATGTGTTTCATAATTCATTTATGGTGTTAATCTTTCATTCCTATACATGATTTTCCAACATTGTATACTTTTACTAACACTAATCTGTGTGTTTCAGGATAGGTTATGCTCAAGCTTTTTCATATCATTTTTGCATCAAATAGTGACATAAGATTTGCCTCTCTGCTAAACTTTGTTTTTAAGCCTTTCAATCTCAGTTATGCTTCGATTTCAGTATTATTTATTTGTTGTTGTTAGCTAGATTATATATCAAATTCTTCATGTTATTTGACGTTATCTTTGGACCCATGGCTTAACCCCAAAAATCTACCTGCAGAGCTATCAGATTATAAGTGAAGTGATTTGATTTTGCTTTCATTCTGCAAGTAGGTAGTTTAGATATGAAGTTCTTCATGTTATTTGACATTATCTCCGGAGCCATGGCTTAACCCCGAAAAGCTACTTGGTGAGCTATCGGATTATAAGTGAAGTAAATGGATCTTACTTTCATTATTCTGCAATTTTTGGTTTGTTTTAGTGTAATAGTTTACATTTTATTTCTGTATTTATATGGGCAACAGAGACAATGATTTCATGATCAGTATTTCATCTTTTTTTGATTTAAATAGCTACACATTTACATTCCTGTTCAAGTACTAATATTATCACTAGCATGTTTTGAGATCTTTTGAAGCACTAGGTTCTAGAAGTTACCGTAAGAGACATAAAACCTTGTCTTAAATCTACATCCATACCTTCCCTCTAAAAGTATCCTTAAAACTTAGGAATAGAATTTCCATTTGCATTAGGAGACAAACAAAGACAAAACCCCAAAAACAAAATAAAATTGAAAATAATAAAAAGTAAGAAAGAGGTTGTCTGGTACATACAGTGCACCACACTTCATCATTTTACGACTCCCAGATTTATTATTTATGTAGCAATTTAGGACATAGTAAATTGACTAAACATTTTGGCACCGTTTCTGGGGAAGTGTAACTAGGTAGCCGGTCTCTTACATAGAAAAGGGGAAAATTTGATAACTTCTTGAAGTATTCTCTCCTCTTGCACCTAGTGTCATCTGGAGGATCAGAAAAGATAGTTATTAGTTCAATAACTTCTTGAGTATGCTCTCTTCTTGCACCTAGTGTGATCTGGAAGATCAAAAAGAGAATTATTAGCCCGACTAAAAAAAAATTATTAAAAAAATAAATAAAAAAAATGACATTCATAGAGAAAGAGATTCTAGGGGAAGGTTTATAGTAAGGGCCAAAAGTTTTATTTTCACAACTCCAGCTACTTCAAGGCATAGACAAGATGCACCTCCATCCTAGACTCATACTCCTAGCCTTAAGATTCTTGGAATTCAAGGGGCCGCAATTGAATTAGAAGATTCTCCCACACTATCTACTAAATCTGATCTAAGAGAAGAACCTTTCTTCACTTCTATAGGGGAACATAGTGCAATTGAAAAAGTAGAATCACTTGGAGAAGAAGGAAAGGAAGAGACTCTCTCTCATTAGCCATTAATAGAAGAACCAGAAGAACTTAGGGAAACTATCATGGCAGAAGAAGTACTAGATGAGGAGTATTCTCTATTTGGGGGAAGGGGTAGAGGTAGAGGTAGAGGAAAAAATGGAGGTGGTGGTAGAGGAAACAATGGAGGTAACAATGGAGGAGGTAGAGTTAATAATGGGGGAGATAGGGAAGGAGATAACTCATTTAGATTCCATATAGCTGATGAGGAAACCCATACAACAATGAAAAACATTTCACCATCTGTCCTCCCAAACTTTTATGGGTTACGATGTGAGGATTCTCAAACATCTCTATTTGAGTTTCAAGTCTTGTGCTAAACCTATGACTATATGGAAGACTCTCAAAAACTCAAACTGTTTCCTTCAACATTGAAAGGAGCTACTTTGAAATGGTTCATTAGATTATTCACTCAATCTATTAGAGCTTGGAATGAATTGAAGCAAAAAATTTTGGATAGATATCTGGGTTATTATATGCCCACTAATCATAAGTATGAGGTATTCAAAATGATGCAAAAAGGATATGAGAACTTGGAGGATTTACTTGGAAGATTTCAATACAACTTAAAGAGAGCGAAAATGGGTAATTTAGACAAGGAAACCTTGAAATTCCTTCTAATCAAAGCCATTAGAGATGAATGGATAGCTATTTTAAACATCATGGGGAAGGGAGACATTTCTCAACTTCCACTATATGACATAGTAGAACTAGGTGCCCATCTCTCAAGGGGAAAATCTGAAATTGGAAAAGGGCCCAGAGATCCTTCTCTTATTAGAGAAACCAAATCTACAACTGGATCAGTAAGTAGGGCGGAGATTGGCAATATGCTTGATGAGTTCAGAACAGATATTCTAGGCAGCCTTAGTGAACAACTAGACACCCTTAAAATTCAAAACAATCAGAAAGAAAAAAGTTGATGCCTTGGCCATCTTTTGCCCAAAATGTAGAAAGAAACATGCTCTAAGAGAATGCCCCTTGGATTCAAAAGTTGTAGAAACATGTATGATTTTCTCAGAAAGTCATGAGACCAAGGATTGTCCTTCAATTCCTGGGCTCAAAGCTATCTTTTAGGAAGATCCAAATTCGGTAGAATCCCTTTGTTTTGTTTCAAGAAGACCTTGGCAAGGGAAACAAAATCAAGGATTTAATAATCCTATGAATTTTTACCTCCCACCAAATTGGAATTCTTGGCAACAACCTTGGCCCCAACCTCAAAATCTGTACCAATCATGGGCACAAGGGGTACAAAATACTTATGGGCGATTTTCTCAATTTTGTCAATATCCTCCATCTCTTCAAAATCAGCAACAAAATCCACGCCTTCCAAATCAAAACCCACAACTTTGACTTCCATTTCCACAAAAATCTTCTCAACAAAATCCAAATTCTCAACTCTTGCTTCCATTTCAAGAAAAGACAAATCAACTACCAACCCAGCCATTGCCAAATCGCAACAAAAAAAATCCTCAGAATGCTTACATGGTAGAAGGCGAACAATTTCCTACCTATAAGATTGTTCCTCTTAATGATGTTCAACTCAGATCTCGTAGAGTTTTAGAAAAGGAAAAACCTTCTATATATGTTCAAGAGCAAGATGCTTCTAAGGAGGATTTTCTTAAAGTCAATAGAAGTTTTGAGGAAGCATCCCTTCAAAACCCAATCATTCAAAAAGAAAAACAAAAAGAGTCAACCCCCACAACTCCTATAGTTTAGCAACCTACATCTTCATCCCACCTCCTTTCCCTGAAAGATTACAAATAGGCAAAGGGGTGGAAAAACAAATCTTGTTGCTTGACTATGATTTCCTAGATGAATTAAAGAATGTTTGTATCAAGATTCCCTTGCTACAAGCCATTAGAGAGATTCCTATTCTAGCAAAAAAAATAAAAGGGTTGAGTTTCAAAAGACCAGGTAGGAAACCAAGAGATACAAAAAGAATCCACCTGGTAGGAAAAATTGTGAATATCATGATGGGAAATATTACCATGCAGAAATATGTGGATCTAGGCAGTCTAATTGTCAAGACACACATAGATGGGATAGAAATTCCAAATACTTTGATTGACTTAGGGGCTACTATAAACAATATGAGTAGACAGACTATGGAATAGATTAAACTTCCTAATATTCTTTTTACACCCACCTTACTGCAACTTGCAGATAGATCAATAATAAAACTAGATGGTGCATTAGAAGATATTTCAGTCTCCTTAGATTCTTGGGATATCGAGTAGATTTCATGATTTTGACTCTCAAGAGTAATCTAGGAGGGCACCCACTCATCTTAGGAAGACCTTGGCTAGCCATAGCTTATGCTCTCATTAGTTGTAGATCTGGGGATATGTACATTTTTTATGGTAGTTCACCAAAGAAATTCAACTTGCATCCTCCAGCAAAAGCAATTACAGAAGTAGGAGACAATGAATGGGTCAATGATGAAGATATTATACAACCTATCTTTACCATCTCTAAAGTTAGAGAAGATAGTCAAATTTTGAACACATTAGAAAATTTTGAAGCATCTTCAGAATATGACCACGAATAATTTTAGTTAGATTCTGATATTGAATATTTGCCATCAAGGCAAATGTCTCTTTACTCTATGGAAGAGTTTGGTAGTTCTACAGTTGAAATTTTTCCAGGTAAAACATGGAATATCAACAAAAATTTGGAAAAGTTACAATAGGGAGAGCTAACCAGAATCTTGCAAAAACATTCTGCTGCATTTGCATGGGAGTATACTGATATGAAAGGTATTGACCCTAAGACTTGTATCCATCATATCTATATCGAGGAAAAAAGGTAGACCAATCAGACAACCTCAGAGAAGGATGAATCCAAATATTAGGGAGATTGTGAAAGAAGAGCTCCAAAAACTACTCAATGTAAACTTCATTTACCCAATTTCAGATAGCCAATGGGTTTCTCCCTTGGTCATAGTACCCAAAAAGAATGATAAATGGAGGATGTGCATTGATTATAGGGAATTCAATAAAGCAAATTTGAAGGATCACTTTCCTTTACCCTTTATCGAAGTCAAGTATTAGATAAATTAGCAGGCAAAAAGTACCTTTCATTTCTGGATGATTTTAGTGGTTATAATCAAATTCAGGTAGCACCTGAGGATCAGGATAAGACAAAATTTACCTATCCATGGTGAACTTTTGCTTATCGAGTGCTTCCTTTTGGATTATGTAATGCACCCGCAACATTCCAAAGAGTAGTACTAGGAATTTTTTCTGATCTAATCCATGATTGTGTAGAGGTATATATGGATGATTTTACAGTTTATGGTAATTCTTTTGAAGAGGCATTAGAAAATTTGGAAAAAGTCCTTATAAGATGTAAAGAAACAAATCTTTCATTAAGCCATGAAAAATTATTTATGATTTTTACTGAAGGTATTGTTTTAGGACATCATATTTTAGAGGATGGGATTAAAGTTGATACATCAAAATTTGAAGTCATCTCCAAGTTACCTATTCCAAATTGTCAAAAAGATGTCAGAAGTTTTCTAGGATTTACTGGATATTATAAGAGATTTATAGAAAAATTCACCAAAATAGCATGTCCACTCTTTAAACTACTTACAAAAGGCTGTGAATTCAAATGGTGTCCTGATTGCTAATCAACATTTGAAACTTTGAAAACAAGAATATCTAAAGCACCTATCTTGACATGACCAAGTTAGAAACTTCCTTTCCATATTTCTACAGATGCTTCAGATACAGCTCTAGGGGCTGTGTTGGGAAAAAAAAATTAGTTCCTTATGCCATTTACTATACAAGTAAAAATTTAACTCCCACTGAGTTGAATTATACTGTGACTCAAAAAGAGTTCTTAGTTGTTGTTCATGCAATCAAAATTTCAGACATTATATAACAGGCTATGAAGTTTTTATTCATACTGATCATTCTTCAATTAGATATCTAATAAATTAACCCATTACTAATGGCAAAGCTACAAGGTGGCTCCTACTTTTACAGGAATTCAATATTATTGTGTTAGATAGACGAGGGAAACAAAACACAGTAGCTGATTTCTTGTCTAAGATTCAGAATACTAAAGAAGATTCTCCTGTAGAGGACAAGTTTCCTGATGAATATTTATTTCTAGTAACTACTAAGACTGCTTGGTATGCAGATATATCTAACTATTTGGTTACAGGGAAACTACCTCCGCATTTATTTCCTAGTGAAAGAAGAAAGATTATTTAGGAGAGTTCAAAATATTCATGGATTTCTAACGAATTGTTTAAAACAGGGCCAGATCTTGTGATCAAAAGACGTGTCAGTGAAGATGAAATGCCTGATATTATCAAAGCATGTCATGATGAGCCGTGCGATTGACACTTTGCTGAAAAAAGGATAGCCTATAAAATCCTTTGTTTAGGATATTATTGGTCATGCCTCTTCAAAGATGAAAAACAATATGTCAAAAGGTGTGACAGTTGCCAAAGAGTAGGGAAACCTACCCTCTCGAATGAGATGCCTTTACAATCACAGGTACTCATCGAACCCTTTGAAAAATGGGCTTTATACCTTATTCGACCTATTAATCCACCATCTAAATAGAAAAAAATATATATTGGTATGTACTAATTATGTCACTAAATGGGTAGAAGCCAAAGTATTATTTTCTGCTACTAAGCATTTAGTTGTTAGTTTTCCTTATGAGGAAATTTTTACTCACTTTGGTGTTCCAAGAGATGTTGTGACAGATTAGGGGGTTCAATTCACATCCAAATTGGTGGAGAAGCTGACTGAAGAGTACAAGGTCAAGCACAGAAAATCTACTCCTTACCATCCACAAGCAAATGATCAAGTAGGGTCCACACAAAAAGTAATTGAAGGAATCATTACCAAGACGGTTCATCTACACAAAAGAGATTTGGAAAAAAGGCTTCCTAAAGCCTTATGGGCCTACCGAACTACATGGAGGAACACAACAGGACATTCTCCCTATGAACTTGTTTATGGGAAAGAAGCTATGCTCCCCATTGAGTTGCAAGTTGGGACCTTCAAGATGGCAGTTTAATTGGGAATGGATCTATCGGAAGCTCAAAAGCATCGATTGGAGAAGTTGAATGAACTATATGAGATCAGACAAGAAGCAATCCTAAGAACTGATTTAGCTGAATATCAAAGAGCTATGTGGCATGAAAAATGCATCAAGGAGAAAAAATTTTAAGAAGGAGATTGGGCATTGTTATTTTATTCCAAGTTCAAAGATTTCAAAAGTAAATTTCAGACTCATTGGCCTGGGCCATATGCAATTGACAAAGTTTTAAGCAACGGAGCAGTAAGAATCAAAACCGTTGATGAGTATCAAACTCCTCTCATTGTGAATGGTCACAGATTGAAGATCTATCCTAAGACACTCTTAAAGGAGGAATTTTTCAAAGTCTTTCAAGATAATTCTGCAATAAGGCTAGTGAGGAAGAATCCTTCTTCTCCACTAGCCTAGTCCTTGTTTTTTTCATTGTTTCGTAAAAAAAAAATTGGATAAGCTTGAAAACAAATCACTGATTGGCAGTATTATAAAGAAGATATAGGGAAAAAATCAGAAACTTCTGATGTCCTATGTTTTCCAAAAAAAAATCCCTCTCATTTCATTCATAATTGTTCCATTTCATGTCATTTCACTTCACTTCATTTCATTCCATTTCACCATAACATTTTGCCAATAAAAGTCCTTTCATGTCCAGTTTTCATATATCATTCATTTAGTCATCATTCATTTCCATCCATCTCCATTCACTTCACCAAGCCATATGCTCAGTGTGTCAGTTTCCGCAACCAAATTCTGATTCCGCAGTTCAGTACTGATTCCACAACTGATTGTTGATTCTACAACTAATACTTTGTTACTCTGCAGTGACAGTCAGATGTTACCCAAATAATGATGAAAACCAAATGTAGGTATGGAAGAGGAAGATATTTTGAAGATGTTAGCACCTAAATCACTAATAAGAAGCAGCCAATCAGAGGTCAGTGAACGGAAGTGGTAAGATTCTAATGTATGAGCAAAATTAATTTCAAATAGCATTTTAAAACACATAATCTATATAGTTGTTAAACCACCAGCTCCATTATGTGTAATGATTCGAATTGATAGCTTCCATAACTCCTCCATGACCTTTTCATAATTACACCACGAACTCTGCATCAATTTCCAATGGCCTCATGATCTACTTCTGAATCTAAATCGTACTTAGTTGTATGTCTACATTCCACCCGTTGAATTGGTTAATTATGAAGATGTAATCCTATTTGACCACGGCTCTCCTCTACCGCACAACTCTGCAGTCATTTATGAATTCGCTAACATCCACTCTGCAGCCCTTTAATTCAAAATTCTACCAAGACTCACTCTATTTCCATACCCACCCATTGAGTTTACAATTGGTAGTACTGGTCTATTTAAACAAGCCTCCACTCCATGAACTCATTTTCATTACATATTGTGTATTCTTTTTGTTTTTGTAACTACTAATCCTCCTCCATCTTCCGCTCACACAACCATTCCACCTCCGCCAATCCATCACTTACAGTCCATCACTTACAGAGGTATTTTAAAAGCAGGAGGAAGGAATCGGCTTTCTGGTAAGAACAGAGCCAAATGGGCCTAAATTCATCGAGGGTTATCCACAATTAAAAAGCATATTAAGGAATGCATGGTGGTTGTAGTTTATCCAGAAATTCTAAGGTCACAATAAAGAAGTCGTGAAGACATTTGCAAGGTCTTTTAATGGCATGGAAGTTGAGGTTGGAGATCTCAAATTTTGAGTCACAAAGGCATCCATTGCAGCAGCAATGGAGCTCCCATAGGAGGGAGAACGGTGGTTCAAAAACAAAGACTTTGATGAGAGGGTCTGGAGGATTATTTTGCGTAACCCAGGTATGGATATAACCATTTTCAAACGTGGAATCGTTGTTTCTGCTCTAGAGGAAAAGTGGACAAGCTTATTATTGATATTTTAGAAGTTTATTATGTGTGAAGGAAGGTTTGGGTCCATGTACATGTACCACATCAGGTTACTAATGAATTTTCTAGATAATAAAACCATCAATTTTCCTTATTTCCTATTGAGTAGGCTGAAAAAGATGTCCACAACTGTACAAAAGAATCTGGATGATGTAGAGCCTCACCTTTACCATCACAACCTTGTTAAAATTCTAATTGAAAAACAATTGAAGGAAAGAAAGGGCACTTGGGAATAGTTCTTGATTTGAAACTTCTTTCATGACCCACCTGAAGCACTTAAAGGTATCTCAACAAGGAAAAATAGGAGAAGAAAAATAAGTGTAAACATTCAGGATACTCCTACTAGCATAACTAAAGGGACTAGTAAGGAAGAAAAGTCGTCTGAAACATTGATTGAGGTTAGGAAGCAAGTGAAACTAAAGGGGCAAAGAAATGTTGGAGCTGTTTATCACACCCCAGAACCTTCCTTAGAAGAGGATCAGATACTTTCTGAATGACTAATCCACCTTAAAGAACTATCAGCGAAAGCAAAGGAAAAAGGGAAAGAAAAATAGAGTGTAGAGAAAGGAGACACCAGCTCATAGAATCTAAGGAGGAGCTCCAGACATAAAGGTAAATTGAAGAAAGTGAAAACTAAAGGGGCCCACTTCATAGACTTAGGAGGGTAAATACCATAACAGTCACCAGCAATCCCTCCTGAGCATAGTGCACAACATTCGCCTTTTTCTCAACTAGATTTTGAGATCAGCTCAAGAAAGGCTACACTTGAAATGATCCAACTCAGCGAGAAATGTATGATTTTATTGAATCATTGGAGAAAACTACAACATACCCGAGCACTTCATCTACTCACCCTAATATTGTCCCTGAAGTTTTAATCCAATCACTAAAGCAGGAAGTTTTTGAACTAGAAGTCCTGAATAGACACATCAAAAGGGAAAATGAAACATTGAAAGAACAGAGTAGGTTGGATAAAATTATCCATGACAACACCATGTTGCATATTTTATTATGGCAGAAGAAAAATAGGAAATTGAAGAAAAACAGCAGGAGGTTGAGAAGAGCCCTTAACAACCTCAAATACAGGTGCCTAACGAGGAAGCCGAGGATGATAGTGATACCAAGGAAGAAGAAAAGAAGGCTAGATGTATTAGCAGAGGTCTCAGAAAAAATGAACTAAAGGGAGGATGGTCACAGTTTTGGTTGCATGAGGACATGAAACACCTTCACAGTGGGGGTATGTTAAGCCCTAAAACTACCTCTCTTCTACATACTTTCCTAGACCTTTTTCCCACACCAACACCTCATAAGATATGAAAGATCATTACATATTTATTCGAGGAGTGCATTTATGTGGTTTCTAGCTATATTTTTGTGTTTTCTATTTGACTTAGATTTTTTTCATCAGCTACAGAATGTAGCCACTTTCTGCAGTTGACTCGTGATTCCACAACCATTTTTATTGATCTATAGGTTATAGGTGTCGGCAAGTAAAACAAGGCACGTTGGTAGTTCAGGAATGATTTGGACATGGAAAAGGTTGTATCTGTTTAGTCGAATTCATAAAGGAAATCCTTGGTCAAATGATGGTCAAACAAGGAGTCCTACATCAATTAGGTTTCTATTTTTAGCACGTGAAAGGTCCGAGACCATTCCTAGATCCGTGGATCCCTCTTGGCAGTTGCCGAACATCTCCACGATGCAAATCTAACATCCACCTTTTGTAGATTGAATGATCATGGCAACCAAGACACTAAGCTCATGGGTTCTATCTTTTTATGTGTCCTCTGCTGAAGATTCCTCACGGAGAAACAATTATACAATTTCCTCTATAAATAATGCGTTTGCAAATGCAAATAGTTAGTCTTGTTGTTAGCTTTTATACTGTTGTTGTAGCATTAGTCTTTTTGTTGTAACAAGAAGACATTTCCTTTGTTTGCAATATAAAGACTCTGTTTCTTATGAATGTTTGAGCATAATTTTGGTTTGACAACGTATTAACCAAAGGCAATGCAGATGGCCCCTGCTGGCTGAGGTTTTTTTTTCATTTTTGTAAAGTTTTCATGCATCGTTTTCTTATTTCCATTGCATATATTTCATAGTTTGTTTAACTAGAAGTGTTTCATAATTCATTTATGGTGTTAATCTTTCATTCTTGTACATGATTTTCCAGCATTGTGTACTTTTACTAACACTGATCACTGTGTTTCAGGATAGGTTATGATCGAGATTTTTCATATTATTTTTGCATCTAATAGTGACATGAGATTTGCCTCTTTGCTGAACTTTGTTTTTAAGCCTTTTAATTTCAGTTATGTTTTGATTTCAGTCTTATTTATTTGTTGTTGTTAGCTAGTTTAGATATCAAATTCTTCATGTTATTTGACGTTTTCTCCGGAGCCATGGCTTAACCCAGAAAATCTACTTGGCGAGCTATTGGATTATGAGTGAAGTGATTTGATTTTACTGTCATTCTACAAGTAGGTAGTTTAGATATCAAGTTCTTGATGTTATTTTACATTATCTGCAGAGCCATGGCTTAACCCTGAAAATCTACTTGGCAACATATCAGATTATAAGTTAAGTAAATTGATCTTACTTTCATTAGTCTACAATTTTTGGTTTGTTTGAGTGCAATAGTTTAGATTTTAATTCTGTATTTAGATGAGCAGCAGAGACAATGATTTCATGATCAATATTTCATGTTTTGTTTGATTTAAGTAGCTAAACATTTACATTCCTTTTCAAGTACTAATTTTATCACTAGCATGTTTTGAGATCTTTTGAAGTGCTAAGTTCTGGAAGTTATCATAAGAGACATAAAACCTTGTGTTAAATCTACATCCATAATTTCCCTCTAAAAGTATTCTTAAAACTTAGGAATAGGAGTTCCATTTGGATTAGGAGACAAACAAAGACAAAACCCCAAAAACAAAATAAAATTGAAAATAATAAAAAGTAAGAAAGAGGTTGTCTTGCACATATAGTGTGCCACACTTCATAAGTTTATGACTCCGAGATTGATAATTAATGTAGCAATTTAGGACATACCAAACTGACTAAACAACCTCAACACCTCCCTTTAGAATGGAATGTCTTAGCATATTCAATACATAATCACTCATTGTTAGATTGATATTATGACACTTGCCTCTGAAATTTATACGTACTCCATTTGCAACCATCACTTAACACTCTAGTGTTAGATATAGAAATAAATTCAATTCCTCGTCTTACAATGAATAAAAATATGGTTACAACCAGAATCGATCAATAATATTACTTTCTTTCTCTTTATATATCCTTCTATATTGATAGCTTTAAGAGTGGTAATTATTTCCAATGCATTAAAAGATATGGGCATATTCATTTCTTCTTTATCTATCGTTGGTTCCTAGCGTATATCCTCCTCTTTAGATGTTTCTTGTTCCTTTCCTTTCTCCTCTTCAAAATCTATGTAAAATAATTTCTTCTCGACACACTTATGACCCTTAGTGTATTTTATATCACAATTGTAACAAACCCCTTTTGATCCTTTTTTCTCTAGTTGTTTTGGTTTCAACCTTGGAGGTTGTGGGAGGCTAGGAGCATAAACACTTTGATCTTTATAGTTGTGAGCGGTAGACTTCCTTGTTGCCATAATCTTTATTTCAAATTTTTTTCCACCTTGAATGTCTTCTCGAATGGATTAAGTTCCCAAATGAAAACCTCATGTTGGATGTTACCCTTAAAAGTCTCTATGAAGAAATCAATTGTACGGTCCTCTATAATATCATTTACCCTGATATTCAAAATTTGGTAGTCATCAATGTGCTCTACCATTGAATCCTTTTGTTTGATATTTATCAATTAACTAAATAAGGTATCACTCTTTATATCCTCATAATGTGATACCAATTCTTTTGTAAAACTTTTCTAGGTGACAATTAATTTACACAAAATAATGTTTTTCTAAACATAAAGATGCAACCTTTTGTGTGTGCAACACATCATTTAGGTCAAATAATTGTTCCATCTATAGTATCCATGCTACCATATCCTTTCCGTCAAACTTCCTCATATCGATCATTGGAATGTGGTTAGTCCTCAACACACTATTGGCGTCTTTAAAATCATGATTCATTGTCCTTTTATCCTTATCATGATTTTCATGGAGTAACTTGTCACCCTGAGGAAGCCTTTCTTGCATCAACTTTGTCAAACCTTCCTTCGAACTGTCCCCTTTTATTTTCTTTTGTAAACCATCCATGTCCCCTTTATTTTCTTTTGTAAACCATTCATATTAGCATTCAATTCATTTTTGGTTGCTATTTGTGATAGTGAAATTTGTTTTGGTTTCTCCTATAAATTTGATATGTCACATTTCATTTATTCCTCTTCTCCATGCGTCATAGTACATATTTCTAGTTCCTTACTAGGTATATACATTTTTTTGTTGTGAGGCATGTTATAAATACATAAAGATATCTATGTTTCACTATGCCCTTTGAATCACTTAAAACTGAATTCTCAAACAATAGTTATGGAAATTTAAAATATACACAACTTATTTCTTATTTCTTGGAGCTTGATCATGAAATTGCCATATATTTGTAATTTGATCTCTCCAACTTCTGAAATTTCGTGTTGTGGTAGCCCTATGAGACTTATTTCCAAGGCCACAAGTCATACTAAGATTGGATTCTTCAATATAAATTTGTGCCCAATATCCCATGATGACTTGATTATGGATTGGTTCAATAGCAAAAACATGTATGAGATTCCACATGTCATTGTTTCAATCTTTAGTTATGAAAATGATACATGAAAAACTAAATACCATGTAATTTTAGTCACTTTTATGAAGTTCAAATCCTATTCTTGTAGACAAAGTTTTGACAATTTCCCATATGTCACTTATTTGAAGAAGAATTATGGATCATGTGAAAAACATAACTTCTTCATACCATATCTCTAAAAATATAGTGAACCAAGATCTAAAGTATTTGCATGAATTTCACCATTATTTTTTCTCTTCGTTACATAAATTTCATCTTATCGAGACCCATAGAAAAAATGTGATAACCAAAATTCCAAGATGACACGTTTGAAATAAGAAAACCCTAGAATCCAAAGCTGTCATACCAAATATTATTAAACTAGATAAAAAATTAGAAGAACAAATAGATTAATTAGTTCAAAATAATTCTCTTCTAGGGCGAAACCTCCATATATATATTACATAAATGACCAATTCTTCAATGATTCAAATGACCACCTAGATTGGTAATAGCACTAGGCTGAAGTAAGAAATATTTTCAAGTTCTCCACATTCCTAAGAGATATGTTTAAGTTCTCCACATTCCTCTGGGATGGTTTTCAAGTTTATGGTCTTGAGGTGAATCCCTTGTGAAGCTACTTTCTCTTTTTCTATGTGTGCACGAGCAAAAAAAATTAAGACTACAATGCTAGTTTTTCTCGTTATTATAAAATGATAACTTCAAATAATAACATAAAATGATATTGTTCTCAGTACAAAATAATAACTTAAAATGACATTGCTCCACGTCCAAAATATAATGCGAGAGAAGTGTTCTAAGTACAAAATAAGAACATAAAATGATATTGTTCTAGGTACAAAATATAATGCCAGATAAGTGGATCCTGCATTATTTTTACAGAACTAAATGAGAGACATGAATCCCGCATAACAATAACATATACCATGCCATAACTAAATGAGAGACATTAATCCCGCAAGAACAATAACATATGCCATGCCAGATAAATGGATACTGCATATTTCTTTTCAAAACTAATTGACATCCAACTATAACAATAGTTTATGTCAAAAACTAAATGACATCCAACGATGACAATAGTTTAATTATAATGCTAAAATTCGCTTGACAACTGGATTCTATCATTATCTCTGTGAAAACACGCTAAGAGAACTTATTAGTGTATAGCTAGTTATATCTAAATGCCACATGAATACCAATTGCGTATCCATCTTCTGATACTTGTTCATCACGGCGGGGATCTTCTTCAGCTTTTAGATCACCATCGACAAGCTGAATCCCATGTTCATCACGGCGGGGATCTTCTTCAGCTTTTAAATCACCATCGACAAGCTGAATCCCATGTTGAGGTATAGCCACGTTTGCCAGGTGATCATGATGACCAAATCTGAAGAAATGAGATGGAGGTGACAGTGGAGGTACAGCTATGTGTGGAAGCTGATAACCAATTCTGAAGTCGTCTTGGGGACGTAGTAGTGGAGGGATGGCCATGTTTTCAAGGTGATCATCCAGTCTGAAGGATTGTGTGGTTGATGGTAGTTGATGTATAGCCATGTTTTCTTGCTGGTAACCATTATCAGATATGAAGAAGTCCGGCGGAGGTACAACAGTGCTTGCAACTTGATCGAGAGTTTGATCGGCACCATCAAAACTGAATAAATCTGGTGGAGATACAGCTGTGTTTGCAACCTGATAGCCGGATCTTAATAATTCGTGCGGAGGTATCGGTGCACGTACAGCCATGTTTGCGAATTGATTGCCAAATCTGAAGAATTGTTGCGGAGGTAACATTGAAGGTACACCCACGCTTGCCAGATGATTACCAAATCTGAAGAATTGTGCCGGACGTAACGCTGGAGGTACAGCCATGTTTCCTTTCTGCTCACCAAATCTCAAGAATTGCGGCGTACGTGGTGGTGCAGTTACGGCCATAGTTGCAGGTCGATCACCGTGTGGTTGGATTTCTGGTAGAGCTGTAATTCCGTATGGAGGCAAACGTTGTAAAAGATGCCCCTGCTGCTCTGCGGGATGTTGTCGTCTTCCCCTTCTGAGGGGAATTCCAATTTCCACATCAAGCAAGTCAGTTTGACGTTGTCGTTTCCGCCTTTTTAGGGGAGGCCCAATTTCCACATCAAGCAACTCAGTTTTGCTGTCTACCAATTCCTTCAATGCTTCCTCCCTAGCAGCCAGAGCCGCGTTATCTTCAATCTCATTCTCTATATAGCTACACTTGTTGCATGCTTCACAAGGTTTCCCCGGCGCTCCACTGTATCGAGGACAATTGCAAAAATGACGCGACTCATCCGAATAAGCAACTGTCTGTCTGCAAATGTAACACATTATGTTTCCACACTTACATCTCACTTTATTGCATCCAGACGTCTTGATTAACTCCGCGTGGCAAACGTTACATTCTCTTATAACAGCTTTTGTCATCCTCTCTTCTATTGCCCTACGAACAGCAGTCTCGGAATTTTTGTCAACCTCTTCACAGGGTAATGGTGAATGACTCACCTTCTTGCACTGAATACATGAAGCGACTAAACATTTAGGGTTTGGACAATCCAAAACCTGTAGACAGTTGTCTATTTCATATGGAATGTTACAGAATGGGCAATAAACAAGACCTTTAATTTTGGCTTCAACTACAGCCTGTTCGGCCACGCGATGTTCATATCTTTCGATAACATCATCTGGAAGAGCTCTATTGATGTCTGAGAAAGGAATTGACTCCTTGCAATCACCAATAGCCATACAGGATAAATAGTTATGCGCCTTGACACATCCATAAATGATTTGATCGACTTGCTTCCTTATACATTTAAAACAAAACCAATGCCCACTTCGACACTGTAGCATTCTTTCAAATCGATATGGCCAATAACAACAGCCACATTCCATAGACGCTGCCTCGGCTCCATTCATTACAGGCAATTGTGTCTCATTCCCACTTTTAATCTGGAAATAACTTTCTGAATTCGTTGGAGCCCTTATTTCATCGAACTCACCTGCTCCAATATTTATCGCCTTTCGCTTCTGCTTATAGGTGGTATTATTATGTTCGCCCATCAAAGAAGATCTTTCTGCTTTTCTAGTCCACCGCGGAACTCCTATTCTCAGAACTTCTGCACGTCCATCGTCTGACGAATTGAAAGAAACCATATTTTCATCTATAAAATTAGACGGGTGGTCTGAAGAAGATGATGAAGATCCGGCCATACTTCCAAACTTGGTGAAGGTTTTAGGTATAGGTTTTAGGTATAATTTGCCCGAGTCCACTTTGTGAGAGAAGATTAGTGAAATCGATGATGAGAGAAAGATCCGTAGCTTATAAATACAAGTACATCAATACTTAGTTCATTACTAAATGTAAGGGGTATGTTGGCAATACTTAAGTGGACACCATGTCGTTGCTCGTCCGCTAAACACGTCTTTGTTTGCACCCGTTAAGACCGGCTATGGGCATGGACGTGGGCATCGAGATGGGATTATAAAATTTATTTTCAGGTTGTTGGTTTGAAAATGTCACTTTAATTTAATTTTATTTCCCGAGATACGAATTTTGGGAAACTTTATTTTATTTTATATTTTTTTGGTTTATTGGTGTTGACTAATATTATATATATAATTATATTATTTTTTTTGACAATTTATTAAAGTTATATATAGACGAATGTAATAGCCAATTTCATCCAAATGAAAATTATTTTTGAATTAATTTGTTTTAAAAGTAATTTTTTTTTTACCCAAAAGGTTCTTTAGAGTCTTTGGAATTCATTTACTTTAAGTATTTTGCACCAAAGGTGCTCTAAGCCATATATATATAGGGTAGACATGTAGGTTTTTTTGTTTTAGAAGTAAGTATTTTTGAACCAAAAGGACTCTAGAGCTCACTATAGGGTAGATGTGTAAGTGTAATGTAATTACGTAAACAATTTTAAATGTCGGTTTAATTAAAAAATAATAAAAAGTTGAAAGTAATAAACAAAAGGTTAAAATTAGTAAATAAAAATAAAAAAATAATATAAACCTTAATATATGGATGAGTGTAAGCATTTAAATGTTGGTTCAATTAATAATAAAAAGTTAAAGTAATACAAATAGTGAAATTCAATTTGCTATATTTTGATTTTATTATTAACTTGAGAATATGATTTGTTACAATACCATGGACCAATACGATGGCTTATCAATACTGCATGCTCAAAAACCATAATTTATTTCCCAACCAAAATAAATATTTTATAACAATATTACAAGATTCTTAATTCACCACCACTTTACGGTGGATATTATTAACATGTAAATAGGCTTTGGTATGATAACATGGCTTATCAATACCACATGCCCAAAAAACTTGACTTATTTCACAATCAAAATATTTCGAAACAACATGAAATGATCCTTAACTATGGACATACTCCCCCACATTACCATGGATATTATTAACTTGTCAATAGACTTTGTTACACTACCATGGGCCAATACCATCACTTATCAATATATTTTGTAACAACACGAAAACATTCTTAACTATGGGCATTCACCCCCACATTACCATGGATATTATTAACTTGTTAATAGACTTTGTTACACTACCATGGGCCAATACCATGACTTATCAATCACACCTGCCAAGAAAACATAACTTATTTCACATTCAAAATATTTTATAACAATATGACAAGATTCTTAAACGTGGATATTCACCCCCACTTTGTCATTGATATTATGAAGTTATGAATAGGATTTGTTACAATACCATGGGCTAAATCATTGTCTTATCAATACAACATGCCCAAAAATCATAACTTATTTCACAACCAAAATATTTTATAACAATATGACAATACTCTTAGCCATATATATTCACCCCCACTTTACCATGGATATGATTAACTTGTAAATAGGCTTTGTTACAATACTATGGGCCAATACCATGGTTTATCAATACCACATGGCCAAAAACCATAACTTATTTTAATTTAATTTAATTTTACAACATTATTTTATTTGATTCTAAAATGAAAAGGGTTATAATTACTTTTGAGATATATCTAAACCCCTTATAACTACTAAACATATCCCTATAGAAATTTAATCAAGGTTTTTATAAAATTAAAAATGAGAATACTTTTATATATAAAGATGTGGAATTTATATAATATAACTAATATTATTATGAACCGGCATAAATCTTTCTTAACTAAGGATCCATGTAATAAGAGGAGGCAAAGTGAGGAGGATTCATTACGTTATTTTCTTTGACATGATTGGCCCAAAAAATAGGTTTAACTTTTTACAACCAATTGATATTTTTTTTTAATTTAGATACCTTCTTAAACATAATACAATGGGATCAAATTTAATAGAACGGGGGATCGAGGGAGATGCATGGATATAGTGACAAAGTTAAGGGTGGAGAGAGAGAGAGAGATGAGGGGATAGAAAGGGGGAGGTGGAGAGATAGGAGGTGTGTGAGAGATAGAGAGAGAGAGAAAGAGAGAGAGTTGTAGTGGGAGAGATATGGAGGAAAGAGAAAAGAAATAGAGAGATAGAGGTGGAGAGAGAAATAGAGTCACAAGGGAGAGGTGAAGAGAGAGTGAGAGACAGGACAGAAGGGAAGAGAGAGAAGAGGAGAGGAGAGAGATTGGGAGAGAAGGGGAAGAGAGGGAGAGGGAGATGGAGTTGGAGGGGGAAAGAGAGGTAGGGAAAAGGAAAGATACGGAGGGAGAAAGGCAAAGACAAAGAGGGAGTGAAAAGGGAGAGAAAGTGATGCGGAGAGGAGAGTGACAGGGAAGATAAAGAGAAGGGGAGAGAAATAGGGAGACAAGGGGAAGAGAGGGAGGCAAGGGGAAGAGGGATAGAGGGAGAGGAAGAATGAGGGAGAGAGATATAGATAGATATGTATGTTTAGGGAGTGAGATAGAGAGAGGGAATAACAAAGAGACATAGATAAAAATATAGATATTATAGAGTATTGTATTACCAACCTAGATCCATCTTAACCACGTACCTATCAAGTCTTGAGAGGGATAAATGATCCGAGATGAAAATTTTTCCTCAAGTGTTGCATTAAAAAAGAAGGTTTTCACCTTGAGATATTTGATCCCTAATGGCAGTTGATATATCTAGAGTTGAGATGAATCTAGGATGACCTATTCATCAATAAAATTCCTCATATATTTATTTCTTGTTGTCATAAGAAACAAACATAAGGTCACACAAGTTAGAATGAGTCAGTTGAAGCTATCTACATGATTTTGAAAGAGAATCATGAAATGGTTGCTTGTTATGTTTTCCTAATATAAAATCATCACATTGCTTTAGTTTCGTAGGAATGATTGGAAAAACAATAACATCATTTCCTTTTAATAAATAAAGGCTATTATAGCTCAAATGTCCAAATATTTCATGCCTTAAAGGGTTGGATGACAATATACCTTCATTATACAAAGAATTATATGCATATTTATGTGCACAAGAAAATATTCCTTGTAGCTGCAAGAGTCTTTCTTCTTCTATTATTGTTATGACAAGTGAGATCTCTGATGCTTTTCTCACTTAAAATTTTACATAAAACATGTGAATGGAATGTCCTTACTTGTGGATGTGAACCAAGGATAACAAAATTATTTACAACTCTGGGAGGTAGAGAACATCATGCAGAAGAAATTCAGAGACTACATGTAGTTTGAGCCTGATGGAGCCAGGTGCAGATGGCCTAATCCTTAACATGTCTGCAAGGTATTTTTCCCCATCTATATTTTCACCGAAATCTTTTCAAAATTTCATGTGGAATGTTGAATCTATGTAAAAAAACCATGCATCATTCCATGAAGAAAATGATGTATTAAACAAGTATTCATTTACTCCAAGATTTCAATGTGCCATATTATAATGAGAAGATTGAGGTGCTTTAACTTTCCCTACATCTCACATTTTACCTTTTCCTTTATTTGTTTATTACTTGATTCTTAGTATCCTAAGAGAGCTTGCATGTAGATGCATCATATCCATTTATATTGCAACATATACAATAAATATCAAGTCATCCTCCTTAGTAATGTTTTTCCCGTGCCTCTATTATTCTTCTTTCCATGTCCTCTTCGGCCACCTATTCCTTTAGGAGAGTCTTGTGGTTGATTCTTCTCTTTTTGTGCATGGCACGCATCTTCTTCAAAAGAATGAGTACTTGTCGTCCTATTCCCAAAATATTTCTCTTCTTTTAAAAAGTTCTTCACAAGAGTGTCAAATGTAATCTTTTTAAGTTGGCCACTAGCTTGTAATGACTCAAGATAGTGAGAATATGTGGGATATATTGCCTTAACAAAACGTTTGAGAGAAACAAAGTCTTCTAGATCAAGCATAATTTCTCTTATTTGAATGAATATGGAAAGGGGATCATCATATTTCAATTCATCATTGAAGAGTTTGATAATTAGCCAGACTACCACTAGCTCCTAGTGTGTGTCATATATATTTCAACTTCTCTACAACACTAAAAACATTATTAATTGGTGCAATGTTATGACTCACATTTTCATCTAGATATGCAATAGTAAAAGCATATGCTTGGTTTTTTTGTTGTCACCCATATGGAAAACTCCTTGTTTGATGTAATATTTCTAGGTCGATTCCCATCTGCACATTAACATACTGCTTTCCATATTTCATTTAAAATGAGGGTATGATTTATCTTTATGGACCATTCATGGTAGTTCTCTTTCCTAGTGAGAACTACTCCAACTATTAAGACGAAAAAATGCATTATGGAATAAATTTCTAAGATTGTCGTAAATAGTCAAAATTCTTCCAGCAATAGTCTTTGATAAAGATATCTCGTGTGTGTCTTCTAAGCATTAATGAAGATAACCTAAGAAAATGATGCAGGATTTCAATCACAAATAGACACTTTGATATAAACCAACTTGCACATAAAATTAGATTTATTGTCATATAAACTAATTGTATATTTAAATGGACAAACTCTCAACTTCATGTATGAATAGACTAAGTCTCAACTATGTCTCAAGGAATATATATATATGCATATATATGAATGGACCCTTAATGTAACCTCCCCCTCCCACATTTACCCAAATTCACTAATTTGTCAGGGTAAACATAAGACGAAGAGTTACTATTGCATGAACCAACCTCCAATGTATAGTTAATGAAGTGGAGTCAGAAACTTGGAACATTATTCACTTTCTTCAGGTGCTACAAGACACCCAGGAGCTAAATAACAACTCCATGTGCCCAAACATTGAGTTGGATTGCTCTAAAATTGACCTGGACCCACAACCGCATGCATGAAAAGGAATCCATGTAGTTATACTTCTCCAACAACATGCATAATCTTGTAAGGATGTAGTTATAGCCCAAAACATCTAATTCTGAGGTTGTGGCCTCAGATTCTGAGCAACCATTTTAGGTTAGCCTCTAGACCACTACCCATAACTAAATGATACTTTCCAAAATGATAAATAACATCACAAAAGATCCATTCATACCAAACATGATCAAGGATTTGATATAATCAGGCCTAACCATGACATTCATTTCATCAAACATATGGTGAATATGTAATCTACAGGTAATGAACCCATATATGAACATAGGGACCTGAAAATTATCTAAGACTAAGCAAAAATGTATAACTCTCTCTCATAATAGTTGGAAAAACATTTTCTATTTCATGCATTCCTTAACCGTTCATCAACTATTCAAAGCATATCAATATCCATAGCTAGAAACTATTATGGAACCATTCATATAACCAACATATAACCATAATAATAACCATCATAGAAAAACCAGCAAAGCCGCATAATAACAAGTACAAGTACTAATAAAATTCAATGGAAAAACGGTTCTAATCAATATATATGAAAAAAACAACCAATTTATGGAATTGCATGCACCAGATAGCCATAGATTGAGTGGAACCAAACCTTTCTTTTAGCCAATCACCCCCGTGCCATATTCCAAGCATCAATGTGGGATCTAAAGACATAAAAAGTTAGGGATCCACAAAGACTACAACATCTCCACCCTCATTCTCCCAAAATATCTCCAAAACTTATCAATATTTCACATAATTAAACCAGAAAATAAACAACTAGGGCTTCCTAGAGATTAAACCACCTCTGCCCTTGGGATACCACAATCCTACCAAAACCGGAAAAGAGATCACAATGCCCAAAACAAGCTTAGATGCCTCAGAATTTCTTCAGGAATAGCTTGAGTAATTTTCTTATCTTCACCTACCTATAAAGGGCTTCGAAGGGGTTAAACCACCTCGACCCCAAACCCTTGGGATTTTTCTTGAGACCACCTCTCCTAGTTTCAGAATCGTTTGGTAATCCAAATCTCAACCAAATAAGGAATACCCCATCACACTGTGGCTATTCAGAAATCAAAAGTAAATGATGCAATCACTGTGAGATTGAAAAAAATCCACACAAGTGAATAAAAGAAAACCATATTCAAAAATACATATACAATGCATTGATAAACCTCTTGAAAGTGGCAACAAGAAAATCCTCATTTAATTTTCCATTGAATTAAATCAGGAGAAAATTGTAATTCCACATCACAAGAAAACAAGAATGTATTAACTAACTTAATCTAAGTTAATTTTACTTAGTTGGCACAATTAATTTGAGGTGAGGGCATAAATTGAGTCATGTAGAGTGCTTCCTAAATTTTAGGAGTCTGGGTTGAGTTTAATTTGAATTGTAACAGTTTAATTAAGTTAAACTGAGTTAATGTCAGTTAAATTAGTTAAAAGTGTTCTAAGAACTAGTAGGAGCTTTGGCAGTGGGGTGTAGCATCAGTGTTTAACCATTTAACTGATAAATCATCCATAATTAACTCATGCATGCATGAAATTCTAATTACCTAGTTGACATTGGAGTTCAAGGCTAGTTTACAATTAGTTCTATAATTTTCCGATTTGTACCGGTGGTGCATTTAGTCAGAGAAAGACCTACAAGGTTTGTACAAGTCTAATTGGTAATTTCCCTAATTAATAGGGGGCTAATTTGAAAGAAAATAAAGCAAGGAAATAATAACTTTGTAGGAAACATAATTGGCCAAGTATTGGCCAAAGTCATCTTGTGAGGCAATGAGATAGATTAAACTTGTGCATAGATTGTTCAGGCTGGAATGAGAAATATATTTCTCCTCTATTTTCTTACTAATGAAATACATATAGGAAGGGGCTTTGAGAAATTTATTTCCCCTTATATAAGTCTCTGAGCTTATGTGATTGAATCTTGTCTCATGTTTATGTAGTGATTTCTCGATTGATTAATTATTTCCACTTATGACTAGAGTAGATTCAAGTATTTTGTTTTAACATATTACATAAGAAGTTTGAATCTATAACAAATATCTACATGGTACCAAAGAAGGAATCAAAATATAAGAGAAGATAATTTAATTTATTTTTTTGCAGGAGGTTCAAATTACAAGATTAGCATTGTGGGTTTCCTCTGGGACTGAGAAAATGACTTCCACCAGGCTTAGGCTTGAGTATGCTTTGGAAGGAACCAAAATATTTTTGGCATGCAATATATGTATGGAGGAAGTATTATATGATAGTGGGATACTATAATAAATAAAGAAAAAATTAGGTTAAACCCCTAGAAGCTAATTCCCAGGATCTCGCTCAATGGAAGAAGGATGTAGCTAAAGCAAGGAGGATCATATTGGAGGGAGTTTGAGATAATATTATCTTGAATATCCATAGGAAAGAAACACCATTCATGTTGTTGAAAACACCTATCGACCTATTTGAGAACAACAATGACAACAAAAAGCTAGTAGCAAAGGATAAGCTTTGTAGCATCAAAATGTAGAAGGTTGAATCAATTCCGTAGTACCTGAGAAAATTCACAAAGTGTCGTGATGAACTTGGTTGGGTCATTATTATTGTTCCAAAATAATATATGTTATCTCTAGATCTTTTGGGTCTTCCCAAGAGCTAGCATGGTTATTAGGATTTTGTGAATGGTAGAGAAAAACTATGAGTTTGGTATTGGTTAAGGTCTAATCTCGTGCATGAAGAGATCAGGTGGAGTAACAAAGATGGAACTTAATCATGTTATGATGAGGAGGAGAATTGTGCCTTGGATGGAAAGGAAGTGAAAGGGAGAGGGAAGAAATCCCAATCCAAAGGATATTATGGTCAGGCAGGAAAGAAGAAATACTTGTCAAAGATTAAATATTTTCACTATCACAAGTTGGGATATTGTGCCATGAGTTGTCTGCATAAGAAGGTTGACAACAAGCCCTCACGAGGAGTGGCAAGTGAAGCTTTAGCTTCATAATTAGAGTTTTATTTCACACTCATTACATGCATGGTGACGTTAGTTATGCGTAGTGTGTGGTATCTGGATAGTGGAGCCTCCTTCGATATGATGTGCAGCAAAGAATTTTCCAGTGGCTTGGAGGAGAAGGAATTCCAGATACACATTGAGATGGGAAATGATGGAAGATATAGCATGACCAATATTAGTAAAATTACTTTTAAGAGGGATTATACTTCTGGTCTCACATCAAAAGATTTCATGTATGTTCATCCCTCTTCTGGCCCACATTTTTGAAGCTTTAGCTTGGGGTTTCCCAACCTCCTCCACTTGAAGACAACCTAGTAGAAGAGAAACCTAGTCTCTTTGAAGTTACATATGACCAGTTGAAGTCTTTGCACGCTATTACTCATTAATTCCCAAAGGGTCTGAAGTTCATTCCCACCACCAGCTCCCTACCCAACCAGTGCACCTCCAGGCCTCATCACACAAGTTAAGGCATCCAAGTTAATTATATACCACATTTAATTACGATGATTTTGGATGATTATAAAAATTCTATTGAAAGTCTCTCAATTAAGGGTTTTGAAATTCCCCTATCATCTAAAAGACAAGGCCTAAGGAGCATAGTCACAACGTGAAACATTCAATAATGGGAGGAGAAAACATAGGGAAATAATCAACTGACCCCGCAAGATACCCCTATCAAAATCCAACCTTTGAGAGGGAACATTGAGGTACCCCTAGGGAAATGGAATGAATAAAATATTAGAGATTGCATTAATTTTTACAACAACAAGTAGCTTTTCAGGTTCCCTAGGAACTTGGGAAATTTTATAAATACGAGAAACTTTCGACACTTAGGCATTAGATAGTGCCCCGGGGTAATGGCAGATAATCTCCCAACACCAGTGAGGGGTCAGACATGGAAAGTTATTCTGAGGGGAATTTCAATTGTCCCCTTTTTCTTCTCCAACCGAGACACTATTTGTAACAACCCTTGGCTTTGATGGCTTAGTCCCCTTTTGGTATCTGAGGCCCCCTCCACAACATGCCTCACCACCGTGAAAAGCACCTCCCAAAGTTTAACCCCAAAAAGGGAACCTCGACTGACGATCATATCAACAATTTTTACCTAGCCTTAAAAATTATGAGAGTGCAACATGACGACATGCGATGCCATCTCTTCCCTCACACTTTTGCGAGTAAAGTCATGGCCTAATATTGCTTGCTACCTGGGGCATCCATTCAAACTTGGGAAGAATTATGGAAGACATTCCTCAATAATTTTTCGGAAGACAAGACGCTTTCCATGCTCTTGACTTAGCTAAGCACATTAAAGTGTCATAAGAAGGAAAAGGTGAATTATTTCAACTAGCGATTCACCACCATATTGAATAAATTTTAGGCGGACATGGCTATAGACAATTATATTACTGTCCACTATTACACTAGGGCCCTCCCATGAGACATTGTTGTGTTTGTCAAACATGAAGCTAAATCCACCTTAGTGGAGAAATTCACAACAACTCTTGTGGTAGAGAAATATCTTCTATCAATAGGCATCCATCAACATTATTCCCGAGAGGAAACTAATTTTTCAGGCAAGAAAACTCCTGCCTCGACTAGCATGTATATTGACAAACACAAGGATTCTTTTGGTCTGGAGGGGTTAGACAAATCATTGAAACAATTGACGATGAGGTTTCTGAGTTGAAAATAAATACTAATGAGCCCTCCTTGGAGAGTAAATCAGCCAAACCTTTGTTCTGAAAGATCAATAATCCAACCATGAGGTCATCTCAATGTTACAATACAAATTTCAATGTGGAAGATCTAGGAAAAGACAATTTTTTACACTTTCAACCAAGCCTCTAATTTCGAGAAGACCTACCCGCAATGGCTCCACAACATTAATCTTGTTTTGACTCAACCCTTTTGAAGATCAAGCCATAGGGGAAAGTGAGGAAGAGTCAAATGACTTAGAAGAGGAAGCCACACCTCCCAGTGAGGATGCTCCTTTTACTCTTCTAACATTTAAATTCATCCCCGGGGGTTAGATCTAATCCACTGAAGAACCTAATGTAGGAGGCCCTGCTCCAACTAAATCTCCAAAGGCTTACAACCTTAGAAGAAAAGGAGAAGTATTGGACTCTATTGTAGAAGAAAATAAAAGGGATTTATTGAGGAGAATCCTTCCCCCTAAAATCCCAAAACAACCATCCACCCCCCTCTCCTAAGGTTTCATTTGGCCAAAGCCCAAAGGATGCCTCGTCAAGTGGTAAAGGAAACATATCCACATTCAGAATCTCAACCAAAACCACCCCATCCCCGTATATCCCTAGAAGGCACCACACTCGTGGACTTCGGATATAATATCACTAAAGATATGAAGAAGGAATAAGCGAAGATTTCACTCTATCAGCTTGCCAAGATAGCTAGCCAACATGAGCTAATTTTCAAAGCCTTCACACCCTCATCACCAACCAACAAGATTACCTCTTCGTCAAAAGCTAACTCTCGCAGCCAATCTCGAGACTTGGTCGACCTCCAAGCTATTGTTAATTCCATAAATGAAAACTCAAGAGGCTCAACTCCCTTATTCCTATTAAGTTTTGAAATCTTCAACTACAATGTGCTCAATTTCCTTGTCAACATTGGCGTGCCAACCAATGTCATTCCCTGGACAATATGCAAAAAATTAAACATTCAACCCAAGAAGATAGATGTGAATATCATTTAATGAGATAGGTTTGAGGTCCACACTTTTAGTAGATTGAACAATGTGTTGATTAGGATGTCTTCTCACTCTAGGGTACATGAGTGCATCAGCATCATTGTGTTTGAAATCACAGAACCATATGGGCTAGGTCTAAGCAGCGAATAGTCGACTAAACCTGAGGTGTATTTTTCCACATATTAGTCTCACTTGTGGTTGAAATACAAATGAAAGAACAATCAAATTAGGGCTAACAGTGAACCTTTCATGAAAAATATTGTCATAGAGCGTGAAGGCTTCAATGAGCTGACTAATTTTCCTTAAGAGGAACTGGGCGTGTGTTTTATCAAAGCAATAATGGGCTACTACCAATACGAGAGATCAACCGTCTCACCTGACACCCAACTAGGACTACCATCACACCCCCTAGCTGATGCAAATGAAATATGTACATTATATGAAAATAATCCACACACACACAAATTCTTAGCAATGAAATCTCGACATTCCATTGTGATGGGCCCAAGACTCACAATGGATCTGGAGGAGCATGCATCCTTGTGGACCCCAAAAAAATATTTTTCAATTTTTCGTGGGTTATAATTGCAATGCCCCAATAACACCACAGAAGATGAAGTGTTGATTATCAATATCAAGAAGGCTATTGACCTAAAATAAGAATGTTTGAAGGTGATTGGTGACTCTAAAATAATTACAAGACTAGTATGAAACAAAATTCATTGCCTTCCACCACAACTAAAGAATTATCAGCAAGAGGTATGGTGTTTGATCGATAATTTTAAAGCTTCCAATATTAATTTTGTTCCTATTTTCAATAACATTGTTGTCAATACTTTGGGAGATGCTGCAACCAGGTTTAAACCTCTTAGGGTGGGATTTTCAATTGAAATTATTTATAAATTTGTTGTCCCTGATAATGTAACTAGGTTACGCATTTTCAGTGATGACCAATAGATATTGGATTTGATGGCGAACATAGAGGTGTTTAAAAACACAGAAACCAAAGAAGAGGAACATTAAAGGTTCCTGCAAGATGAGACAAATGAGCATAATGGAAACCACGTACTGAAAGGAGTGATCACACTAGAAATATTATTTGATCTTCAAAACCATTTCTAAGTCCCACTGAACATGAAAACACAAAGTTCCATGTTTTTCGACGGGAAAATTAATCTCAGGAGTGAGGCCAAGCCCAAATTCATGAAACTAGGTGTTGGATGCTCCCCGGAGGAAAGGCATTTCCTCATCAGCTTATTAAAGAAGTATCATGGCATCCTTACCTAGACATATACTGATTTAAATACTTATGTCACTTAGATCATTCAACACGCTATTCCCATGAAATAAGGGGTCAAACCATTTCAGAAGAACTTGAGGAAAGTGCATCCCACATTGGAACCCCTCATCCAAATGGAGCTCAAGAAGTTGTTGGATTCACTTATTATCTTTAAATTCAGGCATTCTACATGGGTTTCAAAACTTGTTTTGGTAGGGAAAAAATATGGTGAGATCTTTTTGTGCATCAATTTTTGAAATTTCAATTGGGCGTCAAACAAAGAAAACTACCCAATTCTATCCATGGAACAAATTATCCTAATGGTTTCCTAGTTGGAAATATTTTCTCTAGTCGATGATTTCTCCAGATACAACTAAGTGCTGGTGGCCAAACTAAACCAGCTAAAGAGAACATTCGGGATGAAGTGTAGGAAATTCACATTCCAATGTATGACTTTTGGGCTTATCAATGCCGGAGCAACATTTCAAAAAGCAATGGAATTTTTTTTTAGAGGATTAATGGGTCCTACAATGGTCGTTTATTTAGATGATGTCATGCTATTTCCGAAGAAGAGATCTAACCACCTTCTCAACGTCAAGAAAATATTTGAGAGGTGTTGAAAGTATTCGCTTAACCCCAAGAAGAGAATATTCATGCTTTCAGAAGGCATTTTTCTCAGGCATGTCATCACCAGGGACGAAATCATTGTCGATCTTGGTCGCATGTAAGCTATAGCACAAATTCCTCTCCCCAATGGAAAAAAAAGGTTTGCAATATCTCCTTGGTAAAAAAATTTCCTTCACAAGTTTATTTCATATTTTTCCCAGAATGGTAAGCCCTTGCAGAACATGATAAAGAAGGATTTAGTGTTTAAATGAAATTGAGAATAAAAGGAAGTGTTCGATCATATCCAAAAATATATTGGTGAAGATCCCTTCCTCTACAACCCTAATTTCAGCAAGTATTTCATCCTATACACTTTCACCTCAGGTTCATCCTTAGCCACCATTATTAAGATGAAATATAGAAACAATGATGATTGTCCCATATCATTTATGACCATGGAGATACAAGGGACATAACTCAAATACCCTGACATAGATAAGTATCCCTATGCAGTTTGCAAACTAGTGAAACATTATAGACCATACATTCTGTTATCTCAAATCAGACCCTGATAGGCTGCTAATCAGGTAGACCTTAAGTAACTATTTCAAACCAACTTTTGGCTGAGGCTTAGCCTCCTCAATCTGAGAGGGTTCTCTCACTAGGTTAAAGACTTTGATAAAGATTAGATGGCCAACTCTATGAAACAAGTGAAAAATATGAATGGTTGAACATGATCATTAAACATCCATTGGGCTTATGGAGTCAAGAAATGCTTCATCATAACAATTATATTACCTTTACATGGAAATCAAGGCATCTAGAGTTCAGCATATCAATGAACACATAGAGAGAAGTAGGAAACACAGTCCATGAATGCATGAAGGAAGTTAGAGCATGCCAATGAGTTCTAAATATCATACATTCATACTACTACACATAAGGAAATAAGGACAAACATAAACAAGCCACCATTGAACTCCTTCTGAATCCTGAGAAGTAAAGCCAAAGTCTGCAATCATAAAAACATAATCTTCTACAATGGCACAATATGAGTCTTTCTCTAAAAATTTCCAACCCTTTGTACATCAGATGATTTGCTATATATAGAGCTCTTTAAATAACTGAGATTCCTTCGTCTAGGATGAGGATAATTCGAATTCTGCCTGACCTTACACTTATTGACACTTAAAACTAATTATTTAATGTAACTGTTTGTTAATTGATAGTTTTAGAGACCTAAAACAATTAGAAGTGTAACTCCTCATTATGATTAAAACGACCTTATCTAAGAATTAAACACACCTTTTGACACCTATAACTCCATGACTTCGAATTTGATGGTGCTCATAACCCTCCAGTTGGCCCTTGATTACTCATCCTTTTACTGTTCCTAGAAACTAGGAGGTTGTTCCTTGCTCTGTTCTGGCTGAAAAATAGGTCTTGGGACAGAGCTCATAACTTCTCATAAAAACTGTATTTATAAAAATGGAAGGAAAATTTTGTGAACTAATCAATGCTGAACAAAAACCTATCTTGGTTTTTTGAAACACCTTTCCTACCGCCTAGAATGTGCCTTTGACAGACAGGTGTAAAACATGAGAAATATGCTTGTGAAAAATTGCACCTACAACAGTTTCATAGTGCAAGTTTCGTCCTTCGTTTCTCCCGGATCATAATGGATTTGAAGAAAGTGGAAGAGGTTTATGTACTTTAGTATATTATGAATGAAAACCTCTTTCAATTTTTAGAGACAAGTTTTCAAATGCTCCGAATCTGTTCTAGAAGTTGAGTGGTAAAAACAAGAAGACAGCTTGACTGATAAAGTTTGGAGTTCATAAATGTCTTTCCTCTACTTGTTTTTCCCTTGCTGTATACTCACACTTTGTAAATGATCCTTTTCATAAACTCCTTTTCAAAAATATTTCACCTTTGTCTTTCAAAATTGGTCAACCGAACCATAATATGCAGCTACAGCAGTTTCGTAGCGCGCTACGAAACTGCTGTGTAATTACAAAAACCATAGTTTAAGGCCAAAACTTTGACTTTCTTGATCTTTCCTTTTCTTGAAATGACTTTTCAACTGTCATGAAGCTGTTCAAAACTGAATAGATAGGCACCATTCTTCAATGTAAGCTTTAAAAGGTAATCTATCAAGATTTAGGACTTAGCCTTACTTGCTATGGGATTTCCTTTAGCTAAGGATGTCCTTCATGTTGTTCTTCAACTGAACCTTGTCACACATTTTGCCTAGGCTATGAAACAGATAGAAAGGCAAATCCAAAGGCACTAACTTGTTTAAGTTTGAATCAACGAACTCTAGCTTTAAGAATTCCTTGCAAGGAGTCATATCAAACTTGAAGTTTTTTTTTAAAACCACCTCCTCTGTCCCCTTGGAATTTCAGTGACTGCAGATATAACCTCTGGAGAGATTGGTAATTCGAGCACTCCAACCTTCGAATTAAATCCTGTGAAATTGAAAGAAAATTCTTTGGTGACTTGCATGTGACCTCCTTGAAGCTTTTCACAGAATTTCCAATAGCCAACCTGTTTGAAAGTTTGTTCAATATTAGACACCTACCTGACCTATGATCCTTCTTTTCTGTAAAAAAATCTATGGCATTCCTGCAAGATGAAAATTGAAAGAGCTTGCACCATCTTAATCTCGATCATTACCTCACATGAAATGAAAAGGGAAGCTAATTCACTTGGACTTCAATGAATTTTGATTAAATGCCTGCCAATTTGCTTCTCATACATGAACCCATACATAATCATAACTAAAAATACTTGGCTCCTTTTTTTAAATTTGAAACTTGAGCATACCAAGACACCTAATGAGCCTAATGATGAGAATGAGCAGTTGAATGTGATAGGCAAGGTGTATGGGCTGACAATTGATGATGTAAGATTAACGGATTCTGAAATATTTGACATTTGGATGACATTTGACACGGATCTGTACGAATCCCTGATTCTGTATCACAGCTAGTGCAAATTCTGGGTTTTGCGCTACGAAAACTCCTAGACTGGTTTTTGCGCTACGAAAACTCCTACACAGTTTTGTAGCACATGTAATTTTTGAAACAACCTTAACACATGACACTTTGAATAAATGTGGGACCAATGGTGGGTAAAACAAGGTTGTTGACCATATTTAACAAAGGGAACAAGACTCTATCTTATGTTTTAAACTCCTTAAATAAAACAATAGAAATGACTTGACCAAGACTGACTTACAACTTTGAAACCATACAAGTTGTCTCAAAATTTTTTGAAATTTTTTTAGTGATAACACATTCTAAAGAAACGCATCGCAAGTTGTGCATCACCCTGCTATAAGGTCACTTCTCATTCAACAAGAGTTGAGAGAGAGAAGAGACAACTGGATGACTTGCCACCAAGAATATGATTTAGAGTGGAAGCATGCACACTCGGTCGAAGGGCACAGACAATGTAAACTGACTACTGAAGCTGTAAACAAATAAAAAGAAGAGTCAAAAGGTTGAGATCATGAGATTGAAATGTATTAGAATGAACTCCTCATCACTCACGACCCCTCACCATGGTACTCCGGCCTAAAGCAACTTCTATGGTAAGGGAATTTACCTCCTACCTTGTCTTTGAAGCAGAAAATGGTAGTGAGGCTGAAACACACATGCTACCAAATGGTACAAGGTAATATATTTCATAAACACCATCACGACAAGTTACTCAATTTTTTGGAATATGACGGAGCCAACAAGTTTTGAAGGAGTTACATGATGGACTAACAGGGGGTCACTGTGCTAGCACCACCTCTTCCCATAAGACCATGAGGAAAGGGTTCTGCTGGCCCATGCTTTTCAAAGATGTGCATGCTTATCCTTGGATGTGTCCCATCTATCAGAAGCATGAAGGAAGACAAACTCGACCAACTGCTCCCCTCTAGTCTATAACAATGGAAGAACCTTTTAACCAATGGGGATTGGATGTTACTGGGGAAATCATGCCAAACTCATTGAAGCAGCATAAGTATATACCCACAACCACTTACTATTTCACTAGGTGGGTTGAAGAAATTCCACTACAAAAAATCAATGACAAGGAGGTAATATCTTTCGTCAATAAATATATCATGGCCAGGTTCAACATTCCAACCTCACTTGTATTTAATAAGTATATATATTTCTCGTCTTTAAAATTATATTATCTTTCTTTGGAAAATATTTTTTTTTTTAAAGATTTGGATAACTACTACTCTTAGGGGAATGGCCTAGAAAAATCCACCAATAAGAACTTGATCCACATCCTCAAAAATACCTTGCCATCCCACGAGAGAAACGGGCACAATTCCCTCAGTAACGCCCTGTGGGCCAACGAAGTTACACCTAAACCATCTCTTGGAACATCTCCCTATTTTCTGATTTATGGGAAAAAATTTATATTACCCCCAAACCTCTACTTATCCTCTCTTCAATTTTCACATCAGTCGCAAGGATTTGCTGACGATACCCTTCAAAACCAAATTGGCACCATCCTTAACTTGGAATAAGAGAGACAAAAGGATAAACAAAAGTTTGTTTTTCACCAAAGACGAATTAAAGAATGATTTCATAATAAATCTGCAGGGACCAATGAGTTCACTGTACGAGACATATTTCTCAAATGGGACAAGGCCCATGAGGACAAAGGAAAACACACCAAGTTCCAAGCCTTGTGGATATGTCCTTTCTAAGTAAAATACAAAAGCTGTCCAACACACCTACAGATTGCAGACTCCAGGAGGGAGGGTAGAACCCCTTCCTGTCAATGACCAAGACCTTAAATTGTACATCATGTAGTGGCCTCGTTGTCTCTCACATACCTTGTACTATAGTTCTTTTTTTTCTTTTCTTATCCTTTCCCTCAGTCAATTTTCTTTTCCCTTTACCTTTGATTTGAAGTTTGTTTTAGCTTGAATAAATCATCTAGGATCTCACCTAGGAGTTGAGTTAGCCCCTACACTTTTCGCCAAAATATGTTTCTTTTGGGTGTGCCCTTGACTAGACCTTAAGTCATGACCGAAATGGGCACTGAACCTTGTTGTAGTGGGTAGCTCGATGTTATTCGTGGTACCCTATATTTCATTATCTAATTTGAGCTTTTGACTTGGTTAGAGTTTTCAATGACTTGGTTTATCCGGGTCACTTGAAAGTGGAATTGAGGAAAACTTGAATGTGCATATATTTTTTGGAAAGTAACAAGTTCTTTGAAAAACCATAAACAACCTCTCTCCTAAGTAAAACAAGTCCACATCCCTCGTCTGCCAAGGAAAACAACTGCCATACAAATAAGTGAAAATAAACACATTTGAATAAGTTCTAATGACCACAAGTGTTAAACTAATAAGGGAAACATTATTGAGAAAGGCTTCCTGTGCAAAGAGGTGAGGCAATGACTCCTTCAGTGTACTGCCATGCTTACTTGCAGAAAAGTAACGTATGCGTTTTCTAGGTAGTGACTCTGTCGGGGGATTATTCTGGCAAGCTGCCAGTAGAGAAACACTAGAGATCTGTAACCACTCTAGCAAAAATCCTTAATTTGCATATCATTATTCAACTCCTGCATGTCAAGCCAACACGTATTTTATCATATTACATAATTCAAAAGGTCGAGTCTTAGCAACTTCAGATAGCTAATAAATATCAAGGAAAGACCCAAAAGCATGAGCGTGACCTGCTACTCTAAGAAAAAACACTCATCGATGTCCACCTTACCAAAGGCCATGGGACCCGAGACACTCTGAAATCCTACCAATGAATTCCCAATTGTTGTAGTTGTTGCGATAACCAATCCAAAATTTTTCACCCTTCAAAATTTTCGAGCCCTCATAAGATTCTCGTAGATGTAACCAGTTCTTAAAGTTTGTTCAGGAGCCTTGAAACCCCTTCATGGCACTAACCTAACTCCTGAAAGCCTTGACAATCTTTAATATTTTCCTCATAAGGAAAATAAGCAACCCTATGACGTAACCAAAAATTCTAATCAAGTCTAGTCGGAAAGTTGCAGTGAAAATTTGTGACTTATTCCCCGATGTGACCTTTGGGATTATGAAGCCTCTCTAAGTCGTGAGGTTGCAAGGTCACAAGAGCTATATACGATGCATCATGCAATCTATGTGACTTTGCAGCCTCATGACCTAAAAGGTCACTAAGTCACAAGGTTAGAAAGGTCTCAAAGTCACATACTTATGACCTAATAGACAAGACAACTTAGTGACCCATTGAGGTCGCAAGGTTGAGAGGTAAAAAGGGTCACAAATATTCAAAACCAAGCAAGCATGACCCCTATGACCCCCACAAATGTGACCAAATTTATAAATACCGGCCTCGACTGGTCATTTGAGCAACTCACTCAGTTTGCACGAAGAACATAGGAGCTGAGTGACTGTAAGAGGCATGCAACCCCATTAGGTAGGTGGTTCATCCCATGCCCTAGTAATAATTTATTTATGTCAGTTGTATCCTTCTTCCTTCCTAACCTTTCTTCCACCTTTTGTTTCTTTTATCCATGTTTTAGCCCCACTTTAACTAGAAATCCTTTGTGAGGTAATTGTGTTCTTTATGAGCCTCCATGGACATCTTCCATGGCCATTATCCTCTCAAATTGACCTGCATTCCATAAAGACCAAGCCATATGATGCTAAGAGGCCCCAAGGACCCATCATGAGCCCCATTTAACTCTCCAAAATCTCCCAAGGAAGCTACTCCCATGGCCAAAAGATGTGATAGGCCAATGGGTGAGACTTTGCGACCCTCTTGACCTCGCGAGCTGCGACGCCAATGACGTAACTTCTAGCCTTCGAGTCACCAAGTCACAAAATTAGCCACGTGACCTAAGCGAACTCCTGATTCCTACGATCTTGTGGCCTCCTAAAGAATCTTCCTCTTGAGATATGGATTTCTTTTCATGTTGTCTCTCTCATCATGGGATTGTTTTTTGGATATGCTAGGTCACGTTGATCTAGAATTGATTTTGATCTCCTGCTTTGAATATGATATGGTGTCCCTAGTAAAAAAATGTTTCGGCAAGAGCTCTTGATGAAGCTCTCATGAAGTTCATCATGACCCACTACCCTCCATCAACAGAGATAATTATTTCCACATCAACAAAATAATCAACCTCTCATGATATGAAATTTACGTAGAATTCTCCAAATAGTACATCCTAGAAGACTAGGAGGATTTCATAGTATATAAAAATGTCAAGAGCTCAAGGCTTGACAAAATGGCATCACATCCTCTAATCTTACCATGTGCTAAAACCATTTATTGGATGGTACAGAGCATGAACAAAGATCACTGGATGATAAGGGATCATGCTGGCACGTCGCTCAAAGTTATATACTATACAAATATCACTTTATATTACATATTTCCCATGAAGGAGGAGTGCTTGAACACCTGATGACTCTCTAGTTATGTGATCGCTACCAAGGAGATTCTCAGAGAATGGTGGCATGACCAGTCCAAGTTTTAGGTTAGAACTTGCCATATATAAAGTAGAGATAGGATAAAGAAGGTTTGTCAATTGATTGCTGACATGATGAACTGGTTGTATGGAAGAGTGATGTTTTCCATGGGACATGGGTCCCTATCATGTATGTTCTAGTTTCGATGGGCACATTCTTCAATTGGGTCAACATCTTCATTTCATGTTTGAGAACAAACATAGTTGTAGCCAACCTTCCTGACCTGGACCATCCATCAGAGTTCTATATGGCCTCATATCTACTGGATGTCATCTTTGAAAGCTGTCAATTTGACCATTGTTCATATTATTGGATCACGATTGCAGAAGAGTCAATTCAACATCATTTCGAGATCTTTTGGAACCCCAAGTATAAGGTGTTGTGTGTGGAGCATGATTGTTCAAAGGTCTTTGTTTCAGCTGGATGTATACCCCAGGAAGTCTTGTACACCCCTCCACGCGGGGGGCCAATCCCCCCCGGCTGGGGGGTCCAGGGGCCAGCGGTCCCCCGGTGGGGGCTTGGGGGCAGCGCCCCCGAAGCTAAAAGCAAATGTAAAATTGCCTTGTAAAAGTATAGTAATTTCTAGTGAATCTGGGCCATTCATTAGGCGGATGATCTAACGGTAGAACTTACGTTTAGTTTAGGGTTTTTTGCCCTAGAAGGCAACCCCTCTCTTTGTATGAGGGTATTGTATTTGAGGCTATGAAATAGATGTGTATTCATTGAGCGAGAAACAGAGAGGTGAGACTGTTAGAGAAAATAGAGGATATTACAGTGGATTTGCTGTAGGTTGTGTCTCTTCATTTTGCTGGATAATAGAAAGGAAGGACTGGTTGTTCAGGGTGGACGTTGCCCAAACTAGGTGAACCACATATATATGTGTCTCGCTTGTTTTGTGCGTTTTCTGTGTTTATATTTCTGCAATATTTTATGTGTTCCATTGCTCCGTAATATATAATTACCTAACATAAGGGTATGCTCGACATTATTTCAGAATCATTTATCACCCCATTATATCATCTTATTTTCAGGAAAGAACCACATTGTGTGTCAAACAGGGCCATGGACACCATATTCATGGTGGCACATTGGTTACCAATCCAAGAGGGAAAATTTATCAGAGTCTTCGGTTCCTACAAGGCCCTGCACACACTTCCTCAATTTTCCAAAGACATGGTAGTCGTGCAGGAAGTCTCCTACCAAATGACATAGGGTGTCTCAAAAGCACCGAGCAAAGGGAAGAAGAATCCCTTGCTTGCATTCCCTCTTATTATCGACGTCTACATGGTGGAAATTAGGGGATTCCATTTCGTGACCCTGAAATATCATACATATGATCATGAGAAATTAGTACTTTATCATTGCAAAAGAGCCAATTTCAACTCATCGTGCCCACATTCTAAGCATGATTAGGAAGATAGGATTATGAACTGGCACAATTCCACTAGGGAGTTGAGCCCCAGAGTAGCAAGAAAAATATGAAGAGGAACATGAACATTCCTAAGAAAATGTTAGCCTTCAAGAGAGATCATCTTCTATAAAGAAGAAAAAGAAGTCGTAGAAGGAAAGTGAGAAGGGAAAGAAACACAAGGAGAAAGAGGTAGAGGATTCCCCATGTGTCCCAGAGCCAAGTGAGGATGAAAAAAAATTAGAGAAGATAAATGCATCCCTAGCAAAGAAGAAGAAGGATATCAAGAGCAAGATAGAAGAAGAGCTCAAGAAGCTGCAATATTTAGGTGGCCAGCACTCCAAGGACTAGCTTCAGAAAAAAATTTGGTTGGAAGAAGAAGAAAGGAAGAGGAATATAAAAGAGAAGCAATTGAAGGATGAAATAGAGAAAAAGGCCAAAGAAGAAGAAGAGAAGAAGAGGTTGGATCAAGAAAAAAGAGAGAAGGAAGTGATATGCAGGCAAGCCAAGGAACTTAAGAGGCAGCAAGAGCATGAAGAGAAAGAGAAGAAGCAGCTGGAGGAAGAGAAAATGAAGAGATAAGAGGAGAAAAGTAGTATATAATAGGAGGCAAGAAGAAGGAAGCAACAAGAAGAGGTCGATAATGATGCTTAATGAGAATTTGAGCAAGTTAAACCATCTCCATTGGATGTTCCCACATCCACTCCCCTCTCCGGAGGCCACCTTCCACTCAAAGAGTTGGGCGTTCTTGAGGAAGAATAATATGAATTTACTGATATTACCAAGCCCACTTTTGATCAAGTTAGCTTTAAGATAATGCAGGAGAGAAGGAATTTCTATTCCAGAAACACTACACAACCCCTGTCAGTGAACAGAGAAAGAAATTGTTCTAGGAACTAATGTTAAACCTGAGATTATCACCTCTGTTGGGACTTCTTTTGTGACCGCGACTGGAAATAATATTTCTAGGATGAGAAAAGAATTGTGGAACTCATAAATAAAGTTTACACAATAGAATAGAAGGCCGCTACAGTAGAAGAAGATAGATAGAAGGAAGAAGAAGAAAATGTAACCCTCTGCTTCGTACACTCTAGTGTGATAGAGCTACAGGCTGCAATCAAGGATGAGGCTGAAACACTTAGAGGGGCCATGGTGATGGTCTATGAAGAAATTTTGAATCTACATCATATGGTAGCCCCAATATTGGCCATAAAAAACAACACAAAGGAAAGGTCTTTTATTCTAAAGGAAGTCATTGCAACTAGAGGAGGTCATTGAGTGATCCACCAAGTATCTTGCTATGCTAGTGCTAATCCCAAAACGCGGCGGGATCACTACAAAAAATTATAAAGTCCATATTCGCATCAAGATCCAATCAAAAGACAATCTAGCGAAATATGTGTATAGAGTGTTCGATTCTTATAGGCACATTTTGAGTGTTTTGTAGTTGATGATGAAGAACCATGGGGTTCCATGTATCGGGGAAATAGGGAAAGTGAAGAAGTAGGAAGAAATCTAAGAGGAATTTCATACATTCATTGACACATGCATGTAAGTTTTTGACTTAGACAACCTATAGTTGACCAAGAAGAATGTCACACGGTATGTGGTGGAACCGGTGAGAATGTATACAAATCTAGTGACCCTAGTCAATCCGGTGAACATCAAAAGAAACACTCTCATCGTAGAAACCCTCCAGTGCATACACAACATGAAGAGAAACAATTGCAGATAACCCTCGTAGTTTTTTAGTACAAGCATTCGCAGACTTAGCTATTGGAGCAACTCCACCTAGACATCCCAGAACTGTGTATTATTAGGTTGATATGATATAATTTGATTATTTTATGTAATTAGAAAATTAGGATAGAATATGACAATAACAAAATTTGAAGAGTCACGAGGAAATCTAAAGGTCATGAGGTAATTGAATGGTCATGAGGAAGTCTAAGAGTCAAGGGGAGACTAAAGGCCACTCTCCTTTTATAAATACACCCTCATGGCATATTGACAATGAATTTTAGCTTAGGACTTATTTGTGGAGATATTGTTTTCAGAGGACTTTTTCTCTTCTCATAAATACAAGGAGTAATAGTTGATTTCCGTTATTGGATTCGATGAGTAATTTGTGTTGTGATACCATGGATGTTACTTTCTTGATGGATCAAAGGTTCCTATGAGTTCTTTGATGTGTAGTCTCCTCTTGTGTCTTCCCGTGTGATGAATCTTGTTTTCCAACACATCGATGGTAAATGATATGAGTACTCTATGCTTGTATTGATGAATTGTTTTGTTAAAATTTGCATGATCTTCTCGTTGACTATGCATTTACTTATGCGTATTCATTCTTAACTATTGTGAACTACTTTATAGTTTTTAAGCATATTATTTATATAGGCATGATCTTATTGGAAGTTTTGTTAGCAATTACTTTATGTGAGACTCATGTTGTTAAGTTCTAATTCTTCTACTTATGGTATTAATATTCTAAACATTTGTCAGTTATTTCCTTGTGTTTGTTGAAGTCAGTATCTCACTTCAATCTGAAGCGTACTCAAAGAACTTGTACGATAATGAGACCTACATTCTAGGCTAGATCCCTAAAGAGAATGGTTGAGAATCTAGTAGGGATTCTACACAAGGGAGATGCCCTTGCTAGTGGTGGAAAAAATCAGGCCCGTCAACACCATCATAGAAAAATTTCAAGAAGAATTCTTGAAATTAAAAAGCTATCATCCCGAAATATTGTAACCATTGGACTCCTAATAAAACATCTGTTGAGCCCTAAAACTACCTCTCTTCTACACACTTTCCTAGACATTTTTCCCACACCAGCGCCTCATAAGCTATCAAAGATCATTACATACTGATTCTAGGAGTGAATTTAAGTGGTTTTCTAACTATATTTTTGTGTTTTCTATTTGACTTAGATTTTGTTCATCAGTTGCAGAATGAGCCACTTTCTGTAGCTAACTCGCAACTCCATAGCTATTTTTATTGATCTATAGGTTACATGTGTCATCAAGTAAAACGAAGCACCTGGGAAGTTCAGGAATGATTTGGACATGAACAAGGTCCTATCTGTTCAGTCGAATTCATAAAGGAAAGCCTTGGTCAAAGGACGGTCAAACAAGGAGAACTACAACAATTAGGTCTCTCTTTTCAGCACGTGAAAGGTTCGAGACTATTCTTAGATCCATGGATCCCTCATGATAGCTGGAGACCGTCTCCACGATGAAAATCCAACATCCACCTTTTGTAGATTTAATGATCATGGAAACCAAGACGTTGAGCTCACGGGTTCTGTCTCTTTATGTGTCCTCTACTGAAGATTCCTCATAGAGAAATAGTTATACAATTTCCTCTATAAATAATGTGTTTACAAATGCAAATAGCGAGTGTTGTTGTTATTTTTTATAAATTTGTTGTAGCATTAGTCCTGTTGTTTTAACGAGAAGACATTTCCTCTATTTTGCAATATAAAGACTTCGTTTCTTATGATTGCTTGAGCATAATTTTGGGCTGACAACGTATTAACCAAAGGTTGTGCAGAGGGCCCCTGCTGGCTAAGGTTTTGTTTTTCATTTCTGTAAAGTTTTCATGCATCATTTTCTTATTTCCATTGTATATATTTCATAGTTTTTTTAACTGTATCTGTTTCATAATTCATTTATGGCGTTAATCTTTCATTCCTATACATGATTTTCCAACATTGTATACTTTTACTAACACTGATCTGTGTGTTTCAGGATAGCTTATGCTCGAGCTTTTTCATATGATTTTTGCATCAAATAGTGACATAAGATTTTCCTCTCTGATAAAATTTGTTTTTAATCCTTTCAATTTCAGTTATGATTTGATTCCAGTCTTATTTATTTGTTGTTGTTAGCTAGTTTAGATATCAAATTCTTTATGTTATTTGACGTTATCTTCGGAGCCATGGCTTAACCCTGAAAAGCTACTTGGCGAGCTATCGGATTATAAGTGAAGTGTTTTGATTTTAATTTCATTTTGCAAGTAGGCAGTTTAGATATCAAGTTCTTCATGTTATTTGAAATTATCTCCAAAGCCATGGCTTAACCCCGAAAAGCTACTTGTTGAGCTATCGGATTATAAGTGAAGTAAATTGATCTTACTTTCATTAGTCTGCAATTTTTGGTTTGTTTGAGTGTAATAGTTTAAATTTTATTTCTGTATTTAGATGGGCAACAAAGACAATGATTTCATGATGAGTATTTCATCTTTTGTTTGATTTAAATAGTTGCACATTTACATTCCTGTTCAAGTACTAATTTTATCACTAGCATCTTTTGAGATCTTTTGAAGTGCTAAGTTCTGGAAGTTATCATAAGAGACATAAAACCTTGTCTTAATTCTACGTCCATACTTTCCCTCTAAAACTATGCTTAAAACTTAGGAATAGGATTTCCATTTGCATTAGGAGACAAACAAAGACAAAACCCCAAAAACAAAATAAAATTGAAAATAATAAAAAGTAAGAAAGAGGTTGTCTTGCACATACAGTGTGCCACACTGCATCATTTTACGACTCCTAGATTGATAATTAATGTAGCAATTTAGGAAATAGTAAATTGACTAAACATTTTGGCACCATTGACGGGGAAGTGTAACTAGGTAGCTGATCTCTTACATAAAAAGAAGGGAAAAATTGATAACTTCTTGAAGTATGTTCTCCTCTTGTACCTAGTGTGATCTGGAGGATCAAAAAAGAGAGTTATTAGTTCAATAACTCCTTGAGTATGCTCTCTTCTTGCACCTAGTGTGATCTGGAAGATTAGAAAGAGAATTACTAGCCCAACTAGAAAATAAATCATTAAAAATAAAAAAATAAAAAAATAACATACATAGAGCAAGAGATTCTAGCGGAAGGTTTATGGCTAGGGCCAAAAGTTCGATTTTCACAACTCCAGCTACTTCAAGGCATAAAAAAGATACACCTCCATCCTAGACTCATACCCCTAGCCTTAGGATTCCTAGAATTTAAGGGGCAACAACTAAATTTTAAGATTGTCCCACACTATCTACTAAATCTGATCTAGGAGAAGAACCTTTCTTCACTTCTATAGGGGAACATATTGCAATTGAAAAAGTAGAATCACCTGGAGAAGAAGGAAAGGAAGAGACTCTCTCTCATTATCCATTAATAGAAGAACCAATATGATGGTAGAAGAATTAATATATGGGGAGTATTCTCTATTTGGGGGAGGGGGTAGAGGTAGAGGTAGAGGAAATAATGGAGGTGGTGGTAGAGGAAACAATGGAGGAGGTAGAGTTAATAATGGGGGAATAGGGAAGGAGATAACTCATTTGGATTCCCTATAGATGATGAGGAAATCCATACAACAATGAAAAACATTTCACCATCTGTCCTCCCAAACTTTTATGGGTTGAGAAGTGAGGATCCTGAAACATTTCTATTTGAGTTTGAAGTCTTGTGCCAAACCTATGACTATATGGAAAACTCTAAAAAACTCAAAATGTTTCCTTCAACATTGAAAGGAGCTGCTTCGAAATGGTTCATGGGATTAGTCACTTAATCTATTATAGCTTGGAATGAAATGAAGCAAACATTTTTGGATAGATATCTAGATTATTGTATGCCCACTAATCATAAGGATGAGGTATTCAAAATGTTGCAAAAAGAAGATGAGAACTTGGAGGATTTACTTGAAAGATTTGAATATAGCTTAAAGAGAGCAGAAATGAGTAATGTAGACAAGGAAACCTTGAAAGTCCTTCTATTGAAAGCCATTAGAGATGAATGGATAGATATTTTAAACATGATGGGGAAGGGAGACATTTCTCAACTTCCACTACATGACATAGTAGAACTATGTGTCCATCTCTCAAGGGGAAAATCTAAAACTGGAAAAGGGCCTAGAGATCCTTCTCTTATTAGAGAAAACAAATCTACAACTTCATCAGTAAGTAGGGAAAAGATTGGCAGTATGCTTGACGAGTTCAAAACTGATATTCTAGGGAGCCATAGTGAACAACTAGACACCCTTAAAATTCAAAACAAGCAGAAAGTAGAAGCTGATGCCTTGGCCATCTTTTGCCTAAAATGTAGAAAGAAACATGCTCTAAGGGAATGCCCCTTGGATGCAAAAGTTGTAGAAACATGTATGATTTTCTTAGAAAGTCATGAGACCAAGGATTGTCCTTCAATTCCTGGTCTCAAGGCTGTCTTTCAGGAAGATCCAAATTTAGTAGAATCCCTTTGTTTTGTTTCAAGAAGACCTTGGCAAGGGCAACAAAATCAAGGATTTAATAATCCTATGAATTTTCAGCTCCGACCAAATTGGAATTCTTGGCAACAACATTGACCCCAACCTCAAAATCTGTACCAATCATGGGCACAAGGGGTACAAAATCCTTATGGGATATTTGCTCAACAAAATCAACAACTTCCAAATCAAAACCCACAACTTTCATTGCCATTTCCAAAACAACCTTCTCAACAAAATCCAAATTCTCAACTCTTGCTTCCATTTCAACAAAAGACAAATCAACTACCAACCTAGCCATTGCCAATTCCCAACAACAAAAATCCTTAGAATGCTTACATGGTAGAAGGAAAACAATTTCATACCTATGTGATTGTTCCTCTTAATGATGTTCAACTCATATTTGGTAGAGTTTTAGGAAAGGAAAAACCTTCTATAGATGTTCAAGAGGAAGATACTTCAGAGGAGGATTCTCTTAAAGTTAATAAAGGCTCTGATGAAGCATCCCTTCAAAACCCAATCATTCAGAAAGAAAAACAAAAAGAGTCAACCCCCACAACTCCTATAGTTTAGCAACTTGCATCTTCATCCACACCTCCTTTCCCTGAAAGATTACAAATAGACAAAGGGGTGGAAAAACAAATCTTGTTGCGTGACTATGATTTCCTAGTTGAATTAAAGAATGTTTGTATCAAGATTCCCTTGCTACAAGCCATTAGAGAGATTCCTTTTCTAGAAAAAACAATAAAAGAGTTGAGTTTCAAAAGACCATGTAGGAAACCAAGAGATACAAAAAGAATCCACTTGGTAGGAAAAATTGAAAATATCATGATGGGAAATATTACCATGTAGAAATATGTGGATCCCGGTAGTCCAATTGTCAAGACACACATAAATGGGATAGAAATTCCAAATACTTTGATTGACTTAGGGGATACTATAAACAATATTAGTAGACAGACTATGGAATAGCTTAAACTTCCTAATCTTCTTTTTACACCCACCTTATTGCAACTTTCAGATGGATCAATAATAAAACTAGATGGTGCGTTAGAAGATATTTTAGTCTCCTTAGATTCTTGGGAATATCCAATAGATTTCATGATTTTGACTCCCAAGAGTAATCTAGGAGGGCACCCACTCATCTTAGGAAGACCTTGTCTAGCTAGAGTTGATGCTTTCATTAGTTGTAGATCCGGGGATATGTACATTTCTCATGGTAGTTCACCAAATAAATTCAATTTGTATCCTACAGCAAAAGCAATTACAGATGTAGGAGACAATGAATGAGTTAATGATGAAGATATTATACAGCCTGTCTTTACTATCTCTAAAGTTAGTGAAGATAGTTAGATTTCAAACACATTAGAAAATTTTGAAGCATCTTCAGAATATGACCACACACAATTTTAGTTAGATTCTAATATTGAATATTTGTCATCAAGTAAAATGTCTCTCTACTCTATGGAAGAGTTTTGTAGTTCTACAGTTGAAATTTTTGGAGGTAAAACATGGAATATGAAAATTTTTTTGGAAAAGTTACAACATGAAGAGCTAACCAGAATCTTGCAAAAACATTCTACTGCATTTTCATGGGAGTATAATGATATGAAAGGTATTGACCCTAAGACTTGCATCCATCATATCTATATCGAGGAAAATAGTAAACCAATCAGACAACCTCATAGAAGGATGAATCCAAATCTTAGGGAGATTGTGAAAGAAGAGCTCCAAAAACTACTCAATGTAAAATTCATTTACCCAATTTCAGATAGCCAATGAGTTTCTCCCTTGGTTATAATACCCAACAATAATGGTAAATGGAGGGTGTGCATTGATTACAGGGAATTGAGTAAAGAAAATTTGAGGGATCACCTTCCTTTGCCCTTTATCGATCAAGTATTAGATACATTAGAAGGCAAAAATTACTTTTCATTTCTAGATGATTTTAGTGGTTATAATCAAATTCAAGTAGCACCTGAGGATCAGGATAAGACAACATTTACCTGTCCATGGGGAAATTTTGCTTATCGAGTGCTTCCTTTTGCATTATGTAATGCACCCACAACATTCCAAAGAGTAGTACTAGGAATTTTTCCTGATCCAATCCATGATTGTGTAGAGGTATCTATGGATGATTTTATAGTTTATGGTAATTCATTTGAAGAGGCATTAGAAAATTTGGAAAAAGTATTTATAATATGTAAAGAAACAAATATTTCATTAAACCATGAAAAGTGATTTATGATGTTTACTGAAGGTATTGTTTTAGGACATCATATTTCAGGGGATGGGATTAAAGTTGATAGATCAAAATTTGAAGTCATCTCCAAGTTACCTATTCCAAATTGTCAAAAAGATGTGAGAAGTTTTGTAGGACTTACTGGATATTATAGAAGATTTATAGAAAACTTCACCAAAATATCATGTCCACTCGTTAAACTACTTACAAAAGGCTATGAATTCAAATAGAATCCTGATTGCAAATCAACATTTGAAACATTGAAAACAAGAATATCTAAAGCACCTATCTTGAAAGTACAAAATTGGAAACTTCCTTTTCATATTTCTCCAGATGCTTCAGATATAGCTCTAAGGGTTGTGTTCGAAAAAAAGATTTAGTTCCTTATGCCACTTACTATACTAGTAAAAATTTAACTCCCACTGAGTTGAATTATACTGTGACTAAAAAAGAGTTCTTAGTTGTTGTTCATGCAATCAATAAGTTCAAACATTATATAGTAGGCTATGAAACTTTTATTCATACTGATCATTCTGTAATTAGATGTCCAATGAATGAACCCATTACTAATGGCAAAGTTAGAAGGTGGCTCCTACTTTTACAGGAATTCAATATTACTGTGTTAGATAGACCAGGGAAACAAAACACAGTAGCTGATTTCTTGTTTAGGATTCAGAATTCTAAAGAAGATTCTCCTGTAGAGGAAAAGTTTCCTGATGAATATTTATTTGCAGTAACTACTAAGACTCCTTGGTATGCAGATATAGCTAACTGTTTGGTTACATGGAAACTAACTCCGCATTTATTTCCTAGTGAAAGAAGAAAGATTATTTAGGAGAGTTCAAAATATTCATGGATTTCTAACGAATTATTTAAAACAGGGCCAGATCTTGTGATCAAAATATGTGTCAGGGAAGATGAGATGCCTGATATTCTCAAAGCATGTCATGATGAACCGTGTGGTGGACACTTTGCTGAAAAAAGGAAAGCCTATAAAATCCTTTTTTTAGGATATTATTGGTCATCCCTCTTCAAAGATGCAAAAAAACATGTCAAAAGGTGTGACAACTGCCAAAGAGTAGGGAAACCTACCGTCTCGAATGAGATGACATTACAATCACAGGTACTCATCGAACCCTTTGAAAAATGGGCATTAGACTTTATTTCAGCTATTAATCCACCATCTAAATAGAAAAAGTATATATTGGTATGTACTGATTATGTCAATAAATGGGTAGAAGCCAAAGAATTATTTTCTTCTACTGAGCATTTAGTTTTTAATTTTCCTTATGAGGATATTTTTAGTCGCTTTTGTGTTCCAAGAGAAATTGTGACAGATCAGGGAGGTCAATTCACATCCAAACTGGTGGAGAAGCTTATGGAAGAGTACAAGGTCAAGCACATAAAATCTACTCCTTACCATCCACAAGCAAATGGTCAAGTAGAGTCCACAAACAAAGTAATTGAAGACATCATTACCAATACTGTTCATCTACACAAAATAGATTTGGCAAAAAGGCTTCTTGAAGCCTTATGGGCCTATAGAACTACACGGAGGAACACAACAGGACATTCTCCCTATGAACTCGTTTATGTGAAAGAAGTTCTACTCCGCATTGAGTTCCATGTTAGGACCTTCAAGATGGCAGTTAGGAATGGATCTATCGGAAGCTCAAAAGCATAAAATGGAGCAGTTGAATGAAGTAGATGAGATTAGACAAGAAGAAATCCTAAGAACTCATCTAGTTCAATATCAAATAGCTAAGTGGCATGACAAATGCATCAAGGAGAAAAAGTTTCAAGAAGGAGATTAGACATTGCTATTTGATTCCAAGTTCAAAGATTTCAAAGGTAAATTTTAGACTCATTGGCTTGGGCCATATATGATTGACAAAGTTTTTACCAATGGAGCGGTAAGAATTAAAGCCATTGATGAGTATCAAACTCCTCTCATTGTTAATGGTCATTGATTGAAGATCTATCATAAGCCACTGTCAAAGGAGGAATTTTTCAAAGTCTTTCAAGATAATTCTGCAATAAGGCTAGTGAAGAAGAATCCTTCTTCTCCAGGATCCCAATCCTTGTTCTTTTCATTGTTTCTTAAAAAAAAATGGAAAAAAATGATAAGCTTGAAAACCAATCACTTATTGGCAGGCTTATACAGAAAATATAGGGCATAAATCAAAAACTTCTGATGCCCTATATTTTCCAAAAAAAAATCCCTCTCATTTCATTCATAATTGTTCCATTTCATGTCATTTCACTTCACTTCATTTCATTCCATTTTACCATAACATTTCGCCAATATAAGTCCTTTCATGTCCAGTTTTCATATATCATTCATTCAGTCATCATTCATTTCCATCAATCTCCATTCACTTCACCAAGACATATGCTCACTGTGTCAGTTTCTGCAGCCAAATTCTGATTCCACAGTTGAATATTGATTCTGCAGATGATTGTTGATTCTACAACTAATAGTCTATTACTCTACAATGACAGTCAGAAGTTAGCCAAATAATGATGAAAACCAAATGCAGGTATGGAAGAGGAAGATATTTTGAAGATGTTAGCACCTAAATCACCAATAAGAAGCAGCCAATCAAAGGTCAGTGAATGGAAGTGGTAATACTCTACAGTATGAGGAAAATTAATTTCAAATAGCATTTTAAAACACATAATCTATATAGTTGTTAAACCACCAGCTCCATTATGTGTAATGATTTGAATTGATAGCTTCCATAACTCCTACATGACCTTTGCATAATTCCACCACAAACTCCGCATCAATTTCCAACGGCCTCATGATCTGCTTCTGAATCTAAATCGTACTTAATTGTACGTCTACATTCCACTTGTTGAACTGGTTAATTATGAAGATGTAATCCTATTTGACCACGACTCTCCTCTATTGCACAACTTTGCAGTCATTTATGAATTTGCTAACGTCCACTCTAAACCCTTTTAATTCAAAATTCTGCCACGACTCACATTATTTCCATAGCATCCCATTAAGTTTACGATTGGTAGTACTAATATATTTATACAAGCCTTCACTCCGCGAACTCATTTTCATTACATACTGTGTATTCTTTTTGTTTTTGTAACTACTGATCCTCCTCCATATTCCACTCACACAACCATTCCACCTCCATCAATCCATCATTTACAGAGGTATTTTCAAAGCAGGAGGAAGGAATGGGTCTTCTGGTAAGAACAGAGCCAAATGGGCCTAAGTTCATGGACGGTTATCCACAATTAAAAAGCATATTAACGAAAGCATGGTGGTTGTAATTTATCCAGAAATTCAGAAGTCACAAAGACATTTGCAAGGTCTTTTAATGGCGTGGAAGTTGAGGTTGGAGAACTCAGATTTTCAGTCACAGAGGCATCCATTGCAGCAGCAATGGAGCTCCGATAGGAGGGAGAATAGTGGTTCAAAAACAAATACTTTGATGAGAGGGCATGGAGGATTATTTTGCATATTACAGGTATGGATATAACCATTTTCAATCGTGGAATCCTTGTTTCTGATCTAGAGGAAAAGTGGGCTAGTTTATTATTGATAATTTAGAAGTTTATTACGTGTGAAGGAAGGTTTGGGTCCATGTACATGTACAACAACTGGTTACTGATGAATTTTCTCGATAATTAAACCATTAATTTGTGTTATTTCCTATTGAGTAGCCTAAAAAAGATGTCCAAAAATGTACCAAAGAATTTGGATGACATAGAGCCTCACCTTGACCATCACGGCCTTGTTAAAATTATGATTGAAAAACAATTGAAGGAAAGAAAGGGAACTTGGGAATAGTTCTTGATTAGAAACTTCTTTCATGACCCACCTGAAACACCTAAAGGTAATTTCCTCATTTGTGTTCCCAAAAAATGAACCATTATTCTGATGGAACATATCATTCTTCATTAGAGGAACTAGACATGCACCCTGATAATTACATTTCTCCACTACTACTTCCTGCCAATAATAAAGACCGCCCATATTTTCATTTTTTTAGACCCTCTTTTAATCATTATTGATCCAGCAAAAGACAAGATAAGACTTTATGGCGCAACAACTAAAGGTAAATATAAAGGTATGCATGTTTAAGTGTGGATATTAAATTATAGTCAATGTGGAGACGTTGATACGACTACCGAAATCACTGTACTACCAATCAGATCATTCAGCCGTAGCTTTGGGGGGATTACCAAAACATCGTAATTATGACTTAACACGTCAATCACCGTCGTACCTAGTTCTCGCGGTAGTATCTAAGTCACCTCGATTGTACCTTACCGTGTCATAACCTCATTTGTAACGGTTTACTCTGTCTCGACCTCGCTACTCGGCTCTGCACTGTGTATTTTGTCTGAACCAGCAACTATGGGGGGAAATCTGATTACACATGAACCTGGCTCAATAGCATTGTTGGAACTCTACCCAGAGGCCTACCAAATCTTTCTTCAAGCAGGATGGGTAGAGTATTTCAGAAGACTGTCGGATTTTAACTCACAGCAAGTTTTGGAGTTCGCATGCAACTTAAGAGAAGGATTTTCCATTGTCCAGGGAGTCTAAATTCCAGTGACAGAAGAAGCCATAGCCCAAGTTTCCAGGTTACCAACCAATGGTACACACTGGTTTAGTAGAAAACATCTTATTCTGAATGCGCAGCAAGACTTTCTCCTACCAGGCGAACATGTTGAAGCCAAAGGCAGAGGGGCCACACTTCGGTCACTGCCCCCACCATGGCCAAAGGTTGCGGAGTTCGTTAAGAAATATTTGACATGCGAAGGTTGTTATCAGGTAATTTACCAACGCGACTTCGTTTTGTTAAATCATTTGAGGCATGGTCAGTTAATAAACATGCATTATTATATATTGGGTTGTCTAAAAAATATGTCACGTTATACTGTAAATGCAAAGCATCAGCTCCTTTCCCTAAAACACCATCGCAGCCCAACTTCTGATAAATAGAGGCTTTGATCTAAACCACCCACCCCCTCATTAATCCTCTTCAACAAATAGAGGAAATTCCTCAGAAAGCAGAGGAAATTCCCCAACAAGTATCCGAATAAATTCCCCAACAATCAGAGCAAGTATCCCAGGAAATTCCCCAACAATCAGAGGAAGTATCCCAGGAAATTCCCCAACAACCAGAGCAAGTATCCTAGGAAATTCCCCAACAATCAGAGCAAGTATTCCAAGAAATTTCCCAACAAGCGGCTGAAAATCAACAATCAACAGCAGAAACACCCCTGCAGAGGACCCCATCCCCCAATGAAGCTCAACCATCCACCCCTGTACTTCATATTTCCATCGATGACTCCGATGATAATACCCCCATCATCTTTCGCAAAAGGAAAAAGCAACAGAAAATTGTAACCCCACCAAAAAGAAGAAGAACCAAGACTTCAGTTCAAGAAGCTGCTATTATTGATAGTTCTCCCATTTTAAAGGAAAGTGGCGGTAAGAGAAAAATCACTAATTTTCCTATTTTCTTACCATGGCGACGAACAGGGTCGTCTGTAGCAACTGAACCCATTATCCCTAGTTCCCCACCCATCATCCTAAAATCCTGCATTATAACTATCCCTGAGCATTCACCTTCCTCACCCTCCGGTGCTGAAATGCAGAGCGTTGACAATTTTGTGACATTATTTTCTTTAAAGGAGGCAGTTGCTACACAAGAACCGGCTGCCGAAAAATCTAAAATAGACACCCAATATGATATTGGGCAAATGGCTGTTACACAAGAACCAACCACTAACCCAACAGGTGTTACACAAGAACCACCTATTGGGAAACACGAAGATAATGACCTACATGTGGATGATACACAAGAACCAGCCACCGACCGAATAGGTGATACACAAGAACCACCTGTTGGGGATGCCAATGATCAAATTGATGATGAACAACGACCCCTTCCTCCACTGGAATCTGTAGCTACACAAGCCCCGACCACCTTAGCCTCCCTGTAGGAAGAAATTGAGTTTTTAAAGTCTCAAATTAAGGATTATCAACAGGAGATAATAATGGTTAAAGAATCCTATCAAAACGAATTCAATCTGCATACCTTAGCACGGGTGGCATCTGCAGCCGAAAAGAGTCAATACAATGAATATATGTGCAGTGAGTGTGGTGAACTTTACACTCAAGCGGGATACAAGATAGTTGAAGTTCTAATGACTGGAGCCAGCTCACAGACCTCTCCTGTTGTAATTAAAACAGAACAACCTGTTCTTACACAAGAACCAACAGGCTCTCCAAGAATGGCAAAAGAAGAAACAGAACAACTTGTTGTTACACAAGAACTACCGGGTTCTTCAAGAATTGTGGAGGAGGACATAAAACCACCCCAACCTACCTAGACTACTATAGAACAGAAATACTTTACTAATGCCTTTACATAGACTGAACCTCCCTGTGTCAGCAATGCTCACACTTAGACCTCTAGTTTTCAAGAACTAAAGGACACGTGCAGAACAGAATATGAGCTTTCACAGGGGAAGGCATTCCAGCAGCAAAAGTCAATCTGGTTCAGCTATGCATACAAAAATTGGGATGCACTTGAACAGTTTCGAGCTCAACGCAAAGAAAATAAGAAATTAAAAGCTAGGTTGTCCAATATCTTTGATTTGGTTCAGAGGGTACTAGCTACAAGAAAACCCTCTTTTAACTATGCAGTATTTTTGAGAGAACGCTTAACGTTCTTACAAATAAAGGCAATCAGAGATGGAAGACCTTACCAAGTTGCGAGACTTGATCAATTTATTGAAACATTCATAGAAGCACCAAATAATGATCAAAACTTGCTTTGTGAACTCTATCTTCACAATGAGGCCATGCCTAAAGATAGAGTGATGAATATACTCCCTATCATTGGTGATATCCAAATAAAAGCTTTCATCTCTTTCGTAGCCAACCAACTTACTTGGGAAAATGCTTTTATGTCAGCAACACATAATGAGCAGAACTGCCTCCTCTGGATTCGAAGTGAACCACAAAATGCAGCCATCTTCATTGCACAACATCAACAAAATCTGAGTAAACCAGGGATGGTTGATCATATGAGGCAACTACAAGCAGCAGTCTTGCAGGACTGGCAAAATTATGTGAAAAAAAAGGGAGCTCTGGCCATCAAAGCAAACAATTTATTTTGGGAACATTGTCTGAAAGAGAGACAAGAATATCATCCTTACAATCCCCTGAATCTTCTATTAGCAATTTCATGCATACCTTATTATGTCATATGTATGGAATAGTGTGCTGAAAAGTGGATTGGGTACTGTTTTCATTTCCCGCTCTTGTGGTTACCTGGTCAGCAATATAAGTCTCATTATAAACTAACCAAAAAGGAGGAGGTGGCAGTATGGCAGCAACTACAGAGTGTCTGTGGATTCAGAAATAGGTTGGACAACACCTTCTTTAGCTACTGTATCAGCAACTTACACTCTTCATCCCAGTATTCCGACTTCATTTCAGAGTAAATGTTGCATGGGGACATGCAACCCTTTCAGTTGGGGGGGATGTTAGGACTACATATTGTCTACTTTTGACCTTGTATTTTGTCATTATGTTACCCTCTTTAACCCATAAGTTGAAGCCTTGATAACATTTTGACCTAATTATTTCAAAGGTATGAAGTAACTCTCCTCATTGCTATATATTTAATTATTCAACACATATTCATGTTATCTTTATAATTAATCTTTGGAAGTTAACTAAGTCACTGACAATTGATGAAACTGTTCAAAGTCTACAGAATTATAATTCACAGTTGCTGGAACACCAGAAATAGCAAACTGTGCAATTGCTGCAATACCAGAAATAACCACTGACTAAAGATGGTAAAACCTCATTTTTGTAATGGATGAAACATCCGAAACAACAATTGCCTAGCAGGAGCAGTAACCGTGTGAAGCTGCCAAAACTATACGCTGCAAATGCTGACATAGCATGATCAGCCACTGTCCAAAATTGGCAAAACATAGTTGCAGATGTTGGAACACCAGGAGGAGCACGAGAACTTCAAGGGAATAGTTGAGATTTACCAAATCGACAATAATGGTGAAATAGCCAAGGACAGTACAAGGATCTCAAAGAGACGGTTGAGGTTTACCAGCTTTGCAACAACAAAAGGATCCGATTAACGAAGGATGACAAAGTTACACACTGTTGTAACAGCATGTTGTAAACAGGAATTGATTTCCTATTTTTGTACAAAAGGGTCAGCTAAATGAGTAATGACAATATATTGTGATATATGTCTCCTCTATAAAGAGGAGACATCTACATTAGAAAGGGGGGAGAACAAGTTGTAACAGGGATATTGTAGTGCAGAGCAAGTCTGAATCCTAATTGTAATTTGACATTTTCACAGATGAATAAAGCACTGTTTTGAGCATTTTAACTTAGCATCTGTGTCCTGGGGAATCTTGTGAGAGGGACAGGGCCCACCTTCTTCACAAGATTCACCCATTTCTTTTTTGTTGAGTGTGTGTGTGATTTCTGTGCATTGCTTTTGATATTTTTCCTTTGCTGATAATCTGTTTTCTTAATCAATTGGCGTTGTAAGAGAGTGTGTCATCGGTGATTAGGATTTGTAGTGTGCATTGGCAAATTGGTCGCAAGGGCAGGTGCTGAACATCCTTACCCTGAGGATAGGGTCCTGATCCTTTGTTACAAGACAATCGTCATTTCTTTTTGTAGATTTGTTACCTTTAGTTAACTGTTTTCATTTCATTTCTGCAATAGATCATAACTGCTGTAACACAGAGTAAGGGTTTGATAGAAAGTAGATTTGTTTATACTATAACCTTTAATGCTTTTAGAATTAAGTGCATACAGTACGAGGTCACCTTTGAAACAAAAGGAATTTCCCGTGTTGACAATTTAATGTGGTACTCGACTGTTTAATTAATAAACAATTCGAGCAGCCAAAAATGAAATGATCCTTAGAAGTCTTTTTATCATTGAGGCTTCCATTTTCTTCATTTTCCTCTATTTTTCCTTCAATTTTCCTCACATGCAATTTTGTGACCTTTCACCTTGCTTTTCTTGTATTTTCCTTTAGTTCATAAATAAAATGAAAATTAATGCCTCATTTCCTTTGCGAATTTCCATAGTGATTTATTAATCACAACTGATACACATCACTATATTTTTTCCCAATATTCAGATTGGAATACCTATCCCATGACCTTGGTCATTCTTAACTTTATTACATGGATTTAAAATTCTTCAAATTGTCCCACCATATATCATATTTTCATTCCAAACTAAAAATAACTACTTTGGCCTTGAAGTTCTTAGAGAAGTCATGGAGCCCAAAGTATTTATTCACCCCTAATAGGAAAGCCTATGCTTCTTCAAACTTCTTTATCTCTTCATCGAAGGGATCAACTTTTTCTCTCTTCAACCCTACTGACATTAGACTCTTATTGCATCTCCTTTAATGATGGTTTTTCTTAATTGTAGATATGAAGATTCATCAAGCCTACTTGAATATAATTTGGTAGTGTGAAGTAGAATTGTGCCTTCAACTAGATGCCTAGATATTTTCCTTAACCTGCTTCCTCTTGGCTTATTGGTTCCAAACCTTTTCCTTCGGACCTATGACAAGATAGGTTTGGACTTGCTCTTGCCGAAGTACCTAGAATCGAACACTTGTTGTTTCTACCTTTGAAAGTTTGATAGGATCTACAATATCACAACATTTACCTCTTCTTTACTTTCTATTTCCCTAATAATATTTTCATTACCTATTTTTAACTCCTCATTTCAACTCTTAAGTTTCTAAAGATGTCCATCCAATCAGAAGAGTTTTCTTATATCCTTTTCCCAGAAAAATCTTCTTCTTGTTTGTGGTGGTATCTATTTGTTCCATATTATTTCATCCTACCAATCCTCCATTTAACTCTCTTCTTGTTCATAGTTGTATTCTTATATGTTGTTACACACAAATAATGTTTAGCCAACCATAATATAAATAGACACAATTTCCCATCAATATGGTTTATTTGCAAAATACATGTTGATGTGGACTCACTTCAAACACCAACGATCTATTAGTATGTATATATAAATATAAAATAACTAGCCATTAATTTTTTCAAATCAAACATAATGTCAATTATCAGTTAAAGCCCATACACATTTGTAAGTTAAAAGGGAAATAGCAGATTAAATACTCACCTTGTGTCTTTGACCCTTTTGAGCTCTAGTGCTGAACCTTCACTCTTGTATCACTTTTTAATAGTCCCTCCCACTACCCTACGTATCTCATAGACTATGGAATGTGTTACATCAAAATTAACCTTATCTCCAACGTTTATTATGAAGACAAGGTTACAAAATTTTCTTTGTACAACCTCCTCAAAACTTAAAATTCACATTGCCATCATGTTTAACTAGTCGAGATCTTTCTCATGATATAAATTTTTATCTCAAATTGACCTTAGAATTGAATGTTATGCCAATTTAATGATTTTCTCATTAAACCTTTTCACATTAGTAAGTCTTACCATGTTGTTGGCATTATGACTAATGTTTTGTCCTTGATGGCAACCAACTTGATGTGTTTTTCTTGATGGAAACCTACTTGATGAGTTCTCTTTTAATGACAGCCTACTTGATGAAGATGTCAACAAGATGTGTCTACATATGACAGAGAGTTTGGACAAAGGCATAACGGTTCTAAGACAGAAGAATGTTTAAGGGGGTGTTTTGATAGGTACATGCAGATTCTTTGAAGCAAAGATGCATACACACATGGGTATGAATAAGAAAAGGCACATGCATTTTCTACACCATTGTATTATAAATACCAAGGGTATTTACCATGATATTGAACCATAGTATTGAGCTCAGAAATCGATATTTGATCCCATCAGAGATTAACATTGACATTAGTGTGGTTTTGACCTATGGTATTAGATAAGGGCTACGATATATAAGGATATGAAGATCAAAGTGTTTGTGTGTGAAACTAATGAATCTTTTATAGTCAGATTTCAAGCAGAATGCATGTAATGGGCTATTAATGAATATTTTGATCTAAAACTAAGTATGCACGAAGGAATTTGATAAGGCATCAGATCCAATAGATCTGAAATGACTATATTGATAATGGATTGATTTTATCTATAATATTATGTTTGATGAATGTTTTGTTATGTATGCTGAGATATGGGTTTCTTTTCAACATCTGATGTGCAATGAAGCTATAAGTCAATAGTTGAAAATCTGTACACACGTTTGTTAACCTGAAAGGCACATACATATGCAGGTTTAATGCTCATAAGTCGCTTATCCATTATTCACTTTGGACAAATCTGTAATCGGGCTTGACTCCTGAAGATAACATATACAAGTGGAAATGTTTTGTGTCAAGTGCATATATAAGCTAGGGTTTTGTTGAATAAGATTTCTCATTAGACTAATCAACCTTTCTATGTTTCTATTGTTTGTCAATGAAGTATTAATTGATGATCTGGGTTTAAAAGTGATGATTGAAGTTGAATTGATTGGATGAAGAATGAATATTCTTTTAGTTGTATGTGATTGAAAATATGTGATGGGTCTATGATTATTTCAGAGTAATTTAGTTGTTCAGGGTGTAACTTAGAGTTTGCTTCAGAATGAAAATGATTCAGATTTAGGGTTCAATGTTTTGAGATCTGTAGGTAGGTATGGTTCAAGGAATTCATGTATACATGCAAGTTTTCTAAAGTAAAGTACCATATATATTCTGACTTTTTTTTATCAGGGTTTTTGGTATGTTCAACAAGTTCATCCAGTGTTTGCATTCAGTATCACTATTCTAGTTACAATGATCTAACTTCTTTGGTGGTTCAATAATAAGTTGATTGATTTGGATCTTAGTTGGTTTAATGATTCGTTGACTCAGTTGGTTCAATGATTGAGTGATTTGTTGAAGTGATCAGTTCCAATTTTGATATTTGGTGTTCCTCCTAAATGATGGTAGTGGGTCTAGTCTGAAAATTTGATGAAAAGTGGCCTACAAGGTGTGATGTTTACATTTAGGTCAATATAGTGTTAATATTTATGAAATGTGGTCCACGATGGTTCTTACGTTTGGAACATTCAGTAAGAGAGTCAAAGCTTCATTCTAGTGGTAAATGGTAAATCAGATCAGGGGGCAGGTGGTCTCATCGAGTGGGTGTCGGTAAGCGAGATCAGGGTGTTGGACCTCCCATGCAGTGGGTGATGGAGAACGAGTGAAGTATATACTCTTCTATAGGTGGGTCCACACATACTAGTATGATTTTGTACCAACACAATATTGGAATATGTCTTCTTTATAACAAAAGATAAAGACAAAGAGGACAATAGTAGTGGTTGTTTCCCACATTAGGTTTCCACCTAAAAATCTTGGTGTTCATGTGTTTTGATCTATTTCTTATGCATGACGGTTTATTTTGTTCTTAGTGCACATGGTTATTTTTTAATTAATGCCTAATGAAGTACTGATACAATGGTTCAAGTTGAATAGATGATGCATTAACTGAAATGATAGTTAACTTGATATACACTAGTTATCTATGTAATAGTCACATACATATGCATGTTCTATTCATTATCTTAGTGTACAGAAATCTAAATATGAAAAGAAAATTTTAAGTGAGTTTTAAAATATTGATTCGTCCCTCCTTCTCAGTATTTTCCCCAGGACATGTGGCCTTCATGGCTTTGCCACATTTCCCATAATATAACGTGGCTTACACCACACTAGTGTGGCTTACCTAGTGATGCATATTATAAAAATGATACATATTCATCGACCAAGTGATGACATAAATTAAAAGCTTAAAACAAAATAAATTGCTAGCATAAACAAATAAGGACAAATACATGGGTGCCAATTTTCCCTAGGAGACAAAACTAAAAAGGTGGCTTAAATGGAAACTATCTGTGTTAGTTAATCTCAAACCATCTTTTCTAAAAAAAAATGAATGAAACTTCTATTTTTCTTTGTAAATACCCCCATAACCCAATCATTGAAATAATGTGGTAGGTATAGTGGTAAAATTCAATTCACATAGTAATTGGGAGCATTAAACTAATACAAGGGTAATGTGAAATTCAAACTTGTGTGAGATAAAAGGAAATTTCAATGGGTAGAGAGAGTAGCTTTTTTATTTTGAGAGAATGACATAAAGGGATTTATAGTGTTAAAGAATTATAGGCGGCCATAGGGGGCATTCAGGATATCCGCTTGGATCTATAAAATGCATGATGAAGCAGATTGTTAGGCTTATAGGTGATTTTGCTCAACAACAAGTGAGTTACTCTCAAGAACTCTTCCTTTTGTAGTTGTAAATTCCTAGAGACCCCAATAAAGATATTTCCTAACTAACTATATTGAAGCCTTAAATAGAAGTGGAATAACCTAAGTGACTACATGGTAGAGAAGGGTATCCCCTTGCTTGGGTTATGCATGTTGAGGGGAAAGACAGATGGTGGATTGTAGTGGTTATAAGGGGTAACTTATTGTGAGGGGATAATAGCCAACATTAGGGGCAACCATTGCTTGGGGATTTATAACTGAAACTTGTTGGTGACATGATATTGAGGGAATTGGACTAGCAAGGATACACTTAGTTGGAGTTTCCTCAATTTACAATTACTTATAGATTTAAAAAAAAAAAAAGTTTCTTATTTAGGAATTTTATTTCATGTTATGAGATGTGTTTAGTTGATGTACATTTTACTTTATTTTTTGAATGTTTTAATCTTATGGTATAATATAAAAGGAATACATGAATGGAATTTTAAATGTGTTTATTAGATGGATGCATATTTTATCATGCTATGGTGTATGTTTAATACACTAAAAAGGAATTTTAATATTTTATATTACATGCATGAACATTTTGTCACGTTGTATGAATTTAGCTTAACGAGTATCGAAATTTTTGTTGGCTTTAGTAGTACAGACATCACATTATCATATATAGTTATTACTTAAGTAAATTGGATAAATTTTTTTGGGGAGCTTCAAAGATTGGGATTTATAAAAAAAATATTGGGAAGATTCAACATTAAGAATTGCAAAAAATCTTCTCAATTATTAAACATTATTGTTGATTTCTTGAATTTGAAAATTTATAGACTACCATGCATAATTATTTTAACACATTGCATTAATTGAAGGACATACTTTTAGGTGAAATTTATATAATGGAGTACAATAAAAAAACACTCGATTCATATTTTACTTATTGAGTCTCATTCTTCAATTTTTATATCAAAGGGTTAAGCTACCTTAAGGAATATAAATCCACAATTCCTCCTCCTTTCATGAATGCAATCTATTTTCTAAGATCACAATTGTCTTTTTCTAATGAAAATATTATATAAATGTCATTAAATTCAAACTTATACAAATAAATTTGTTGTTGTCAAAATATTTCACTAATGAAGCCTCGTCAAAATTTTCTACCATTAACATGTGATAAGAAATTTGTGGTAATCCTACCCATGTGTCATTGTAGCATAGTGCAATGTTTGCAAGGCATAAACCTCATCATACTATACCATATTTTGATTCAAGTAATTTTTCCATGGTAGTTTATGACTCTTTTGGATTCATCCAAATCTAAATAAGGTGCATAGTCTCCCCCCCTCCCCAATGGGTATTTCTTGAGCTATGGAAGGTGTTACATCAAAATAAAGCCATTGTGAGTTGTCTATTATGAATATGGGGCGACAAAATCCTTTTTTTCCAACCTAATTCAAACTAAAAACTAATTACACCATCAAATTTACCTCGTTGAGATCTTTCTAGTGATATAATATTTATCGCAAATTGTCCTTGGGATTTAAGGTTATGCCCGTTTATGTTTTTTCTTATTAAACCTTGCTACATTAACACGTGTCATCACATGGTGCTGCCGAGTGACCTTTGTGGCTCTACCACATTTCCCATATTCATGTGTATCCTTCCATGCTAGTTTCCCCACCACCATTATTCCACTCCTTTGGAAATACCCTATCTAAACCTTCACAGTGCGATAGTACATTTTATGTTAGTTTTTGAAGGGTTTATGATCTAGTGCTCTTCGTCTATACCATTCATTTTTAATTTATGTCTTATAAAATGATTCTAAGGACTAATTAAGAAAATGCAATATTGTGCCTTCTAATACGTAGATACAGAAGCTCCACTGACACTGCATCTAGGTTTTCTATTGTTGGAAACCTATAGTGCTTCCAACTATATAAAGTTAACGATGTAACTATTCACATCAATTTAACTATAAAGTCTATATCTCTTGCAACATTCTTATGCCATGAATAGAGAATAACCATCCTATTAATAAATAATGTGAATAACATTATTAAGCAAGAATAATGAACCTTTCAATTTATAACCATGCCAACCTTCAAAGAACCAATATTAGCCATTATTTTCCATGCCTTCCTGCAACCAGTCACAACTGTATATATAATTAAGAACATTCATATAATCCACATAAACCTAGTATTTGTGCTTAGCCAAAAGAACATTCAAGGCATATTTCCCATCAAGGACATGCAACCATTTTCAAGGACCATTCAGGATCATTATTGAACCATACAACAACTAATAAAATAACAATCATGTAATCATTTACATTCACATATAAACCAATCATGGATCTTATCTAAATGGATAAATATGGTTGGAAACTAAACGTGGGACTTCAACTCTCCGTACAACCATAGATTAGATGCACCACATCCTTTATTGTAGTTATCCATTGTCTATCTAGATCCACAATCCAAGGGATTTTTATCTCAGTAATTTGAACTTGGCTCAATTGGAATAATGACTAGCTCTAGGAGTATGGGTTTAGTATATAAGTGATATATCAATTGCACCTTCGCACCGAACATTGCAAGGACCAATAACTCACTGTTTAGGTGGCTTATCATCTTAATTTAAAATAAATAAGTAGTTTATTAACCTCCTTAGCAAGAACTTAGTGGTTCATCAAACACTTTCGGCAAGCACCCTAGTGAATGGATACCTTGCTTATTGATTTATAAACCTTCCTCGTAAGCACAAAGTGGTTTGTCAACTTCGTTAGCAAGAAATTAGTTCCTTTCCATCCATATAAGCAAGAACTTATCTCCGAATTCCTCTTATAAGCCTCCCACTAATCTTTCAAGCTTGGAGACACATTCCAACAACTCCAATGGATAATTACTTAGAATTACATCCCATTAGTGTCATCTTACATTTTCTAGTGCACAACACGTTTTATCTTGTTCTTGAACTTGTATTTTCTCAATATTTTTCAATTGTATCTATCCCACATTATCTCACATTATCTATGCAACATTCTCTCGCATTTCCTCTCGAACATTCCTTCATGATGTCTGATGCGAGAGCATTATAGCTTCCATGTCATCAACATTTTCGGACATAAATCTCCATACCAGGTCTTCACATGGAAAAGGAATTTTATTTCATTATTGTAAATAATTCTAGTTTCTTTATTTCATAGAGAACTATAGATAGAGACAACCTTTTGTAGATAAGATTTTTAAGACAAAAAATTGGCTTTTAAGAATGAAATTTTAGGAAATAAATCATGAGAGGTTGTAGGAGAAAAATCTTGGTAGAAATCAGCATGTTGTTAGCATAAGAAAAAAATTATATATCTTAGAAAATATTGGGGTTCTTTTAGGATTTAGAAAAAATATGGATAGGAAATATTTTGTCAATAAGGAAAAAGCGAGTATACCTTGAAAATCATGAGCGATTTAAGGATTGACTTATGGACCTAGTAATTTATTTATTTTTTTATTTTGTATATGGTATTATAAATATTGTAAGCCTAAGGGCAAAAAAATTCACAAATGAAATTGAAATCGGGCCAAGAGAGAAATGTATGATTATGAGTTTATCCATTTATATTTTTCATTTGTTTAATGGAAATTTAGATTCATCAAAGCCTCTCTATATTCTTATTTATATTATTATGTATGTTATTTTAAATGCTTTGAGATGTGACAAATAATAGTTAATTGACTAAGTAATAGAATTTGTGCATGTAATCCATATCAAGAATTTGAAATTTGTTGGAAAATTTAATTTTTCCAAAATCAAGTTATATCAAAGCCATTTATCTCTTGCAAGAAAAGAGAAGAGAGTTGTGTAGAAAGAGGAGATTGGAGAATTGCACCAATGCAATAGGTAAAATGGTCTTTATACTTCAAAATTGATTCATGTAGAGGAATTGATGGTTGCAGGTAGTAGTTGAAGGAGAGTGATAGTTGATCATTGCTTGGAAGTTGTCACGAAAAGAGAAAGTGAAGAAAGAGATTTGTCATAGAACCCTAGCAACAAATTAATATTGCTGAAGTGGAAGAGGACAGGTGAAATTTTTTAGTACGTGTGTAAGGTATATCAAATAGCCCAAAGAGAAAGTATTGTTCACAAAGAAGGTTCAAGTGATGTGAACCATTGCCGAATTTTAGAGGAGATAACTTAGTGAGGTGTTAGATAGATTGCAACTCACAAGTGGAAAAGGAGAGTTCACAAAATAAGGAAGCAACAATGACTACTGATAGTCATGCAAACAGTTTAGGGAGAAGTTACAAGAAGATGAAAGAGAATGCCAAAGAAGATGGCATGAGGAAGGTGAGGGATGAGGAATTTGAGAAAGAGATGACTGAGATGAAGGCATAGTTGAAAGTTATTATGGAGCTACTATTAGAACATTGTGAAGATAAAAGATGTCAATGGGTTCTATGGAAGAAAATGAAATGGAACAAGTTGGAGGTGATGCTGAAGCACATGATGAGAATTCAACAAAGGAAAGAAGAGAACATGGTAGCAGAGATGGAGGATTGTAGTTATGAATCAGAACAAGGACCACATCTTCATGAAGATGAATATGAAAGAGCTAATGAGATCCAAGGATATCATAATTTTAAAAATAATTAGTTTTTTGTTAATGAATCTCATCTAGGTGTATATGATGGAGCATTTCCTCATGAAGAAAATACTGAGGAAATCCTAGTTAATCGAATTATGGGTGAAATTTTTATGGCATAGGAAAGAGATATGGAATTCAAGGAAGAAGAATTTTTTTTGGAGGAATGGTCAACAAAGGAAATAAATGATGAGTTTACAAATTTATTTCAAGGTAATTTTATTGATTTTTGCAAATATTTGACATTTCTCGAGGAGATATTAGTAAATCAGAAAGTGCATATTCAACTTGTAAAGTTGAACCTAAAAGAAGACGAAATTGTCCTGAAATACAATAACGAAGAGGAATTTGCAAGGCATAAGAAACAGATGGTGAAGCAAAACAAAGTGTATAAACTTGAGTATGGAAAGATTCCTTAAACTCTTACAGAAAAATAATATGTGCAACAACAAGCAAGAGATGATAACAAGTTTCAGCAATCAATGAAAATCTTGGATGAGGAAATTAATAGGTTGTGTATGTTGATGAAGAGGATCATCATGAGAAGGTTCAACAAGAGGAAAATGACATCCAAAAACAAATTACATCTGACTAAGAATATTTGCAGAAGCAAGGAAAGTAGACGAGAACAATATAGAGTTTGGAAGCATAGAGAAGTGAAGGAAACGTCAATAGTAGGAAAACAACATGCAAAGATTAAAGGACAACTACAACACAATGTTTGGGATCCTGGAGGATTCAAATATTGATGACATATGACTAGGAGGTCATCAAATTTTTCTACCTTCAAAGTCTAATGTAGGAGCATTAGAGCTTCCAATTCATCAATATTTTTGGAGAAGAATCTCCAAACTGGGTCTTCACATGGAAAAGGAATTTTGTTTCCTTATTGTAAATAAGTTGAATTTCTTTATTTCTTAGAGAACTATAGATAGAGATAATATTTAGTGGATAAGATTTTAAAGAAGTAAATATTCATTTTAAGGCATGAAAATTTTAGGAAATAAATCATTAGAGGATGTACGAGAAAAATCTTGGTAGTAATTAGCAAGTTTTTAGGATAAGAAAATGTTTATAAATATTACAAACTATTGGGTTGCTTTTACAATCTCGAAAAATATGTATAGGAAAGACTTTATCAATAAGGTAAAGGGAAGTCTACCTTGAAAAGCATGAGTGATTTGTTGATTGATTTATGAGTCTAGAAAAAACAAAAATCATTTTTATATGTTATTATAAATATTGTAAGCATAAAGGGAAAACACATGGTCATATGATTGTAGAATAAACCCAACAGAGAAATGTATGATTATGAGTTTACGCATGTATAATTGTCCTTTGTTTAATGGAAATTTAGATTAACCAAAGCCTCTATGTATGAATCTTGTTATTATTGTGTGTGTTATTTTAAATGCTTTGAGATTTAGTGAATAATGGTTAATTGACTAAATAATAGAATCTATGCATGTAATCTAGATTGAGAAGTTGAATTTTGTAGGAAAACTCAATTATTCATGCATGAATCTCTATCCAACGTTCTCTTATGTTGTCCTGCCAATGATTAAATACTTGAGTCCCCTGTTATTATTGTTTATCTCCCTTTATCCTTTGGAATAGTCATGGTGCCTTGATAGGATTGTTCACTTCCCCTCCGCTTCACATGATGGAAATACATATGGAGATGGGAATATTCACTAAACATCATATATTTTCTCAATGCTTTGTGGTGAGTTTCCATGTGTGCCAACCAACACTAATCACAACTCTCTGTTAGATTGTGGATATGTATATCCTACATACCATTCCAAATAATATAAAATTATTTTCTAATCAAAGTATTCATTTATCATTACAAAACCAAGGGCTAACACAAGGGGTGTTACAAACCACACCCCCATTAGAGAAACACCATCCTTAGTGTTTTCTATAACTACAAATTAAAAGACAAAAAAATATCTTTATATAAGAGTTATTACATCTACTTATTTATCAAACAAAAAATACATAAGACCCTCATTTTTGTTACCATATCCCAAGTCCCTTCATTTCATCAAAATTTCTTCCATTACAACTTGAATTATCTATTATTTTTGTTGAGAGAATTGTCTACTTATGGTCCATGGTGCTTAGTCATTTTGGTTGGAACTCTACAGTGGGTTCCACCTATATCATAGATGAGCAACAATATGATTAGCACCATGTACATAAATCCTAAGAAAATAAATGTGAAAAACATCATGTCCATTCATTATGGGTTACGAGGCCAATCGATAGGCCATTATCCCCACTCTTTCAAGATCTAAAAAGGAATACAAAATCTAGGTTCCATCTTGTCACAAGATGTAACTTTTAGTGAGACCTTCCTTTGTTTGATGTAAAGATACACATACTCTTCGACTTCGAGTTCCTTATGCATCCATTGTTGGTTTGCATAATTTTATTTCTTATCCTTGGTTGTCTTTAATTTATGCTTCCTATTAACCACTTCCTTTTTATTTTCTTCAATGTATCATGTCCAATGACTACCCTATTTATTAGGTCATTCATGTTAATAGGAGTATTGCATTTTTTTCCATATAGTCCATCCAAGTTACTCTTCCCTAGTGATTCCTAACATTTATTATTGTATGTCAACCCCACCAATGGTAGGAAACCTTCCCACTTCTTTGGCTGATCCATGCCATATATTATAAGTTTGTCCTTAAAAACTATGTTCACTCTTTCCATTTGGTCATCTGTCTAAGAATGATAGGAGGAGCGAAAAGTTAGTCGTGTTCCAAAACAATAAAAAAATGCATTCCAAAATTTCATAGTCAACTTATCATCTTGATTTGATATAGTATTCTTAGGAACACCATACAACTTGAATAATCACTTCATGAATGCCGAGGCTATATTAATAAGTTTTGAGAGTGGACTTGATAGCTATGAGGTGAGATAAATTATTGAACTTGTTCACCAACACCATAATGGCATCTTTTTGTTTGGTTGTTTTTGGTAATCCCGTAATGAATTCCATGGATATGACTTCTGTAGGTTTTAAACTAGTACATAAGTTACCTGGAAATGAATTATTCAAATACAAAAAAAAATAATAGGGAGAACATAAAATAAATTTTCACAGAGATTTCCCCTAGATCCAAAAACCAGGACTATGAGATTGATTTTTCATTATTTTCCTTTCAATGTTACAATACATATATATACATGCCAAACAATTCATAAACACCAATCCATTAACCATGGATTAGAAAATAACCCTAGTTCCCTTGACTAGATCTCTAAAATATCATGGGAAGAAAACCATCATGTGCAAAACCCATGCACAAAACCATGAGTACGTATGCCCACCATATTCAAGTCTACCCCCCATCTTGGGCCCACCGAACTATTATTGGGTTTGCACAAAAAAAATAATCTTGTGGTGCTTCCCTGGACCCTGTGTATGGGGGCTAGCACCCCCTTGGGAACCACCCGACAGGGTGCTTGTTTCCCCCCAACACATGGGACTAGACGTGGAAATAATATAACACACACACAACATTATCATAATTGTTATTTTATTTCCACAGAGGGGGATGAAAGGGATCTTAGTCATTGATCCATTCCTGCAATTCCCATTGTTTCTCTACACCAAGAAAAATTCTCATTGCTCACAGACTTTGTCAATGCATCTGCAACATTCTTCAAAGTGTCCACCTTTACTAACAACACATTTTTATCCTCAACCATATCCTTCAAAAATTGATATTAAACATGAATATTCTTCGTATTGTAATAATCAGAAGGTTTCTTTGTGAAGAAAATTGTACTTTTTCTATTAAATTCTATCGTTATAGCTTGTTGTACCAACCCCATACTTGAGCATAATATCCCCAACCAAACAATTTCCTAACTTACATGAGTGGCTCCCATGTATTCTATCTTTGTAGTTAAAAGTTCCACTGCAGAGTATCTCTTGCTCTTCCAATTGATTGCTCCTCCAAATAGGTTAACACATACTCACTTGTAGATCTTCTCTGCTCTAGAGCTCCAACCCAATCTTCATCAATAAATTCATGAATGTCCAAAACTCTTTCCAATCCTAGTCTTCCTTGGTAGCGCAAACCATAATCACTAGTGCCACACAAATACCTGAACACCTGCTTCATTGTTGTCCAATGGTCCTTCCTTAGTTTTGACATAAACCTACTCAATACTCCAACTATATGTGCAATGTCTGGTCTGGTACATACCATTGCATACATCAATGTACAAATTGAACTCACATATGGAAGATGGGACATGTCCTCTTCTGCATCTTGTGTCTTGGGACACTGTTCAACAGATAAATTTACACCTATAGGAATAGAAACCTTCACCAGTTTACTATCATGCATATTAAAACCTTGTAATACTGTTTCAACATACATCCTCTTGTTTAACCAAATATTCCTCATTTCCTAATCATATTTAATTTCAATGCCCAAAATATAGTTTGTAGCACCAAGGTACTTCATATCGAATTTGGATGACAATTGGGTCTTCAAATCCTAGAAAATTTCTTTTTCATTTCCAATCTGCAACATATCATCCACTTACAAGACTAAAAAAATAACACAATCACCAATTAATTTAAAATACACACAGTGATCCATTTTTCTCCTTGTGAATCTAAGAACCCATATATATGTATCAAATTTCTGATACCACATCCCTGGTGACTATTTTAACCCATACATCGACTTATTTAACCTACATACAATTTATTCCTTCACATCCATTTGTTCTACCTCAAAATCAAATGCATGAGCAACAAATACAAGTAATATAAGAGAAGCTAACTTGGCAACAGGAAAAGGTATCTCATCAAAATCAATTCTTGACACCAAGGAATAACCTTTTTCTACAGATAACTTGGCAACAGGAAAAGGTATATCATCAAAATCAATTCCTGACACGAAGGAATAACCTTTTTCTACCAACCAAGCTTTTTATTTCTCCACCTTCCCTTCTACATTCATAATCTTCTTAAATACCCATTTTATTCCAATGGGTTTCCTTCCAACCGACAACTCCACTAAGTCCCAAGCCTCATCTCTATCCTAAGATGGCATTTCATCAACCTTGACCTCTTTCCAATGCTTTCCATCCTATTATTCTACTTCCCCCTTAACAATACTTGGATCATCATTACTAATATATAAAGAAAAATTTGAACAGAAAGCAGATGGACTATACCTTTCTGGTTGCCTTCTCTCTTGAACTAATATTCTCAAAATTGTAGTTTGTGGTTCTTCCTACTTTAATTCTTGTTCTGATGCATAAATTTGATTCTTCCTCCTTTACCTAAAACTGTATCTTCTTAGGTTCCTTTCCTAGGACTTCATGTTTAATAACATCTTTCACCTCTCTAAACACCCCATCTCAGTTGTACACAAACATCCTTGTTTTAGGGTTCCAAATCTTATAACCTTTTAAGCCGTCCTTATACCCAATAAATATGCACCTTTCATATTTACTATCCAACTTGGTTCTTTTCTCCTTTGGAACATGTACATATGAATCATAGCCAAATACCCTTAGATGTGAAAGAGAGGGTTTCTTACTAGTATACACCTCATGTGGAGTCTTATCGTCCAATGCTGATGAAGGTGATTTGTTAACTAAATAACATGCAATCTCCACTACTTCTTCCCATAATTCATGTCCTAACCCGACACCACTACGCATGCTTCTTGCCTTTTCAATCAACGTCCTCGTAATTCTTTCCGCAACTCAATTTTGGTAACGTGTGTATGGAGTAGTATCATATCATGCTATACCACACTTCTTACAAAACTCTTCAAATTCCTTCTTGCAGAACTCTCCACCACTATCTTTCCTCAACACCTTCATCTCCTTCTTTATCTAATTTTCCACCAGTGCCTTAAATTCTTTAAAATTGTCAAAGACTCAAATTTCTTCCTACAGAAATATATCCATGTATTCTTGAAAATCCATCTATAAATGAGACATAGTTCACATGCTTACCCAATGATGGAACTGGCACAAGTCCAAAAACATCACCATGCATAAGATCTAATATCCCTTTTGACCTCTTAGCACCAGAGGGGAAGCTCACCCAATTTTTCTTCCCATATACACAATGTTCACAGAAACAAAAATCTATAGACCAATTAGAAATACCTTATATCATGCCATTACCATGTAGTATTCGAAGGGCTTTCTCTACAATATGTCGAAGCCTTTAATGTCATAACATGGTATTCTCAAAAGACCTCTATGTTTTTCTCTCCACTTTCACAAACCACATAACTGTTGCACCCATCAATAATGGTTCTACCCATAAGCTTATACAAAGTTCCAATCCAAACTCCCTACATCAATACCAGTGCTCCCCTAACCATCGTGTAGGTTTCTTTCTCAAACATTTTTTTTACACATGCATCATCCATCTTTCTTATAGAAATTAGATTTTTGGCTAATGCAGAAATATGAATAACACCAGGAAGTATTTTAATCCTTCCACGTTGCAACTTCAGTTTGAATTTTCTACATTTGATGATTATGGACTTCCAATCATCCCCTAAGAAGACATCACCACCATCATATTTATGATACTCTCTAAACCACTCCCTATGGGGTGTGAGGTCAAAGGATGTTGAACCTGATTTAATGAACTGTGCCTCATGATCTTCTTATGTACTTGAAGACGAAGCCAAGTACACATCCCCACCTTCATTGGAGGGGATTTTCACCTCTACTAAAGGAGAATCATCATATCCCTTTCCTTTCTTAGGAGCCTTATATCTACATTTCTTTTCATATTTCCCTTCATTTTCACATTTCCAATGCCCCTTTATAGGTTTTCCTAGAGATTTATATCTCCCTCTAGATTTAGATTGCCTAATCAAGGAATTATTTTTATTTCCGTTCTGGGATCATCCTAGTATAGAAAAGGAATCTCCATTATTGATCTCCATATTTTTCCATCTCAGCTCCTTCAACAACAAGGATGAGACTATTTCAGCAAAAAGCAAGGTATTTGTATTGATACTTATAGGAATAAGCAGACTATCACATGAGTCTAGTAGATAACATAGAAAACTGATACAATTATCTTAATATATTTTTTATGATTAAAGATAACAACTGGCTTACTACAACATTAAACACATTTAAATGCTCTATTACCAAGTCTCCATCCTTCATCCTCAAGTTATACAACTTTTTCCTCATAAACAGTTTGTTCACGGTAGACTTAGATTGGTACAAAGTCTCTAACTTATCACCCAAATCCTTGTTCGTAGCTTCCTCTTATACATTCAACAGTACTCAATCTGAGATACAAAACTATATTGTGCTCTTTGCCTTCCGATCCAACTTTTCCTAGCCTTTCGCTGACATTGGAATTAGTTTAGTACCTTGATCTACCATGATCTAGTGATCTTTATCCACCAACAGATCCTCTGCCTTAATCTTCCACAACTCAAAACACTGACCATTAAATTTCTCAATCTCTAAATTTTCAATGTTTGCTCTCTCCTCTCACCATAATAATTGATCTTTCATATTTCCCACTGAACAATGTCTACCACAGGCCTGAGAAAAACCCCTAAGAAATAAAGACGTCCCCTTAAAGTCAAAGCCACTATGATACCAAATGTAGGTTTTAACCTTGTAGAAAAAATACATGCAAATGAATTCTTTAAATAAAATGATAAACAATGGCAAGAACATAAAACAAATATAGAAATAAATTTTTCCCTGGATCCTAAAATCGACACTACTTTTTCATTATTTTACTTTCAATGTTACGATACATATATATACATGTTGAAGAATTCATGAATCCTAGTCCATTAACCATGGATTAGAACATAACTATAGTTCCCTTGAGCAGATCTATAAAATACCCTGGGTAGAAAACCATCATGCCCAAAATCATGTGCAAACCCCATGCATAAAACTATGGGTAGGTTCACCCTCCATCTTTGGGTCCCACCACCATCTTGGGTCTTCCTAACTATTATTTGGCTCCATGAATGGGACTAGATGTGGAGATAATATAAAACACACACAACATCTTCTCACTTCCTCTGAGGGATTAGTATTAGTTGCAACAATCTTATTGGATTCCTGCATTCTAATTTTACTTGTCATTTAGAACACTTGGAAACATATTTGGCAACATCCTACTTCAATCTCAGTGAATAATACATTTACATTATGGATAACATCATCTTTTCATAAGCAGGATTTCCTACGTAAGGAATTTTATGAGAATGAATCCATGAATATGGGTTACACTTTTGGGCCAAATGTGGTTATGAAATTTTAAAAAATTTACTCATTTATCGAATGGAGGCCCTCAAAATTCATATAAGCATTGTGAGATTTGATTCAGAGCAAAAACACAATTTGTGGAGAATTGTATTTTTTCCCTAATGATATTTTTTCCAAAAAAATAATTTGTCATATAGTTTGTTAATTTTCCATTAAATGAAATGTTTGTCATTGCACATTTCCTCACATATTAAGGGGTATGTCTGTGCTCACATTGCCTTCCTTAGTCTAAGATATATATATATATAAGCATGATGTTTAGGAGATAACTAAGTTATTCATATTAAAAAAAAATGAAAAATTATAGATTCTTTTATTTTTTTAAGTTGGCGATATAATATTTGAATTACATTTTGTAGAAACGTGTTCATCTAATTTTATTTTTTAGCTATTTAAATAAATTGAAAGACCAAGAGTACCATTTTCAAGAGGACACGTCCATGAATATAGTGGTATGTTTTGAAATTTTTTATTTTGTATATTTTATGTTATTTATTATTTATTCAGCCTCTCTGAAACTATCCAAAAAAAATTCAAGAATTATGTTTAAAAGAAATTAGATGAAAAATATCATATGAATTCAAAAGTGTCAAACTCATATTTCATTGGATAGAGGTTTTGTTCAAAAATCCAACATGATAAACTTTTCTACTTAAGGACAAATTATTCGCTAAGTCTGCTAGGGTACAAAATGGTGTGATAAATAAATTTGTCGAAGGGGTGCTAAAATTTTGGTTTTGAGGACATTGGAAACTCAATTGAGAGCTTAAAACACTCTATGAAGTGCTTAAATTATAAATTCAAATAACTTTATAGAGGTTTTAAGAAAAACTCAATCAAATCATCTATGTAGTTGACTAGGGGCTCCATCAAGATATCAACCTCAATCAAACTATCAAGGTCAATTGATTCTTTGTAAATAGAAAGTTTTCAAAATTTCAAGGAGGATCTATTTTTAGGGATAGGATCCTGATTTCAACCCCATAGATTTAGAATCAAGAAAGATATAACATGTAGTCCATTAATAATTTTACCAAGTTGATATAATATTAATTTAATTAAAACGGAAATTGAATTAGATCTATGTTATCAACAACATTAAAATATTTCTATGTTACTAATAAATGTCATGTGTAAGTTTGATATAAAGCATGGAAATATTTGTGTTCATGCTTCATATTGGATTGTAAAAAGTGAATAGAATACAACACACATGCACGTGCACATGTCCACACACACACACATACACATATATATTTCATGTTCTGACTAAATTGTTGTAGATATCCTCAAAATGAATAAAATCGAATAAAACTTATTCGTAGCCTACATCTTGACGTCTATTATAATTGAATAAAACATGTTTCAATCATAAGGAATTGATTGAAATACTTGCATATCTAGGTAAATTTAGAAAAGTTGATAACATTATATAAAATTATAGAAATGTTATCATACTTATCATGTTATGTTTACGTTATTGTAGATAATATGGAAAGAACTATTATTAATAAAACATATCTCAATCCTATTTGTGTGTTCTAATTGAAACTTGAGATACAAAATTAGTGAAATATTTAAAAAGTTTGACCATTCAAAGGAGTGTGGATGGGTCACAAAAATTTCCATGTATAGTTTTTTATTAAAATCTATATGACTTTAGAATTCAAATAATCTATTTTTAAAGTTGAATTTTAATAACATACACTTTTATTGTACCAAAAAACACTTTCTACAAGCCAATATGAAGAATATTCGTAACTCTGTTCATTCTCAATATTAAATTGATACATGATACATTTTATTCATTTTAATTATGAAAATGACTTGCATCATAATAATATTGTACTTATATCATATTATGAATGAGATCTTGTAAATGGCATCAAAGGAAATAAAATTTAATAAAACATATTTGTTGTTTACAAGAGATATTTTAAAATTGAAAAAAATATATTGCCATCCTATTTGTGTTTTTTAATTGAACCTTGATATACAAAAATGATTTAAATGTAATTAAAAGAGTCGACTATGCAAGGGTATATGGGTGGGTCACAATATATATATATATATATATATATATATCTATATCTATATATATATATATATATATATATATATATATATATATATATATATATATATATATATATATATATATATATATATATATATATATATATATATATATATATATTATGGATCACATTACAAATCAAATAATTTATTTTTTAAATGACTGTAACAATATACATGTTTAGTGCACTAAAAGGTACTTGCGGCAATACAATATAGATCATATTTCTAATTCTTTCCATGCTCGCCATTAAATTGATACATGATATATTTTAGTTCATTTTAAGTATTGAAGTGATTGGAATCATAGTAAGATTGTATTTATTTTCTTAATATATGAGACTATAAATCAAAATTGTTATATTTGTTAATAACAGTTATACTATAGAGAATTTTTTTTAAAGTAGAGAAATAATTAATACATCCATAAATTGAAATTTAATGAACATCGACAAGCAAGATAAAAAGGTATCCATAAACTAAAATAATTAATGTATCAATAAACTTTGATATGAAAATATATACAAATTACAAATGTTACATGGACACCCATAAACTGAAATAATAAGCATCCATAAACTCAAATAATATTCATCTGTGACCGTAAATTGTCTATGCATGAAAATATACAGAGTTTGTATCAAATGTGAATGTGCACCATGAAATATGCCTAAAAATATGCAAATGGTCCACTATAAGTACCACTAGGATTCCTATGTGAGTTTCGCTACACAAAATAATCATCCATAATATGATACTACAATATAACCCATTAAAATTCAAGTTAATTAGATTATTATTACAAGAAAAAATATGTAATATGGAAATAAATGATTTTGAACAACATTTAATTACATATATGAATCTACTAACCTTAATTGAGTCCAAGTGCAAGTCATGTAGAAAATGGGTTTGACGAATCTGAGCTTGGTTCTTTCGTGCTTGTGCCTTAAAAGGTTGGGGCTTACATCGATGGGCCTACATCGTAAATGCCTATATACCCAAGATACCACTCAGGTGTCCACATAAGTGTTATATTGAAAGCACTATGCATATGGGCTTGTTTACACAATGACAAAGACACATTATAATTAGTCGGCAAATTAATTAGAATACATGTAACTTAAGAAAAAAAAAATGTTGAAATATTAGGAACATAAAATTTTACCATAAATGTTGTTCCATGTGGTTGTACATAGTAACTCTCACCACATGAGTGCTATGAGTTGGAGGTGGAGCTGGAGGTCGAAAAGAATCCACGGAAACATGCACTGGTGGAGGTTGGTCTAGCTAATCAACTAACCCCTTGGATGACCTCAAAATCTCATTCATGTTGCTGGTTTGTGTGTGTATGTTATCATGAACTTATTAATACAAATTCAATCTAATATTAATTAAATTAATACAAATAAATATGTATAATTTGACGAAAATACTCAAAATTTTCATTTATATGTACCTAGTCTGTGTTACATGGCTTTGCACCACAAAATTGTCACAGATGGCATCATAACCATAACCATTCATCAACTAATCAAAATTGTCACAGATTTGCAGCATAACCATTCATCAACTAATCAAAACATGTCAAGAGCCATAGCCAGAACCTGTTATGAAACCATCTATGTAAGCATCATATAACCAAAATAATAACAATAATAGAACATTCATCAAGGTCACATAATAAACAATACAAGTACTCATAAAATATAAAAGGAAAATAGCTCTTATTAACGTTTACAAATTTAATCAAGTCACAGACATCCACGTACCACTAACCTATAGATTGAGTTGAACCAAACCTTTCATTCATCCAACCACCCCCATGCCATATTCGAAGCATGAATGTGGGACACAAGTCAAAACAACTAGGGATTCCCGAAGAATAAACCACCTCCACCCTCATGCTTTACCACAATCCTACTTTGATCAATCAAGGGATCACTAGGCCCAACATAAGAGCATAAAAACTAGGGCTTCCTAGAGATTAAACCACCTCCACCCTCAGGCTTTATCACAATCTCACCAAATACTCACAAGGGATTACTAGACCCAAAACAATCTTGGATGCCTTAGAATTTATTCACCAATACCGTGAGGAATTTTCCGATCTCAACCCTCATGCTTTATTGAAATCCCACAAAAACCATTCAAGGGATTCCTAATCCCTTGGGAATTTTCCTGAGAGTACCTCACCTAGTTCCAAATACATCTAGCAATTTGAAGATGTACAAAATAATAGAACCCCATCATACCATGGCTATCCGAAAATGGAAATTCAAGTCTGAAACGTCTGTTAGACCTGAAAAATCCCATGCATGTGAGAGAAAGAGAACCAAATTATCACATGCATGGTCCATTCATTCACAAACCACCTAGGAAATCAAACATGGAACCTATTACCTGCAACTATTAATGTTGAAGCTTCTTAAACTAAATTTTACTTTATTTCCCATGGTTCCTTCGTCTTCCTTTTCATTTCTTCCTGCAATGCTACAGTGCTCCAAGAATTCTCTAAGTGTGCAATAGTATGAGAGAATAGAGAGAACTCCAAAACTAAACTGAAAAAATATTGTGAACTGATCCTCAAAATCCCTTTTAGTATTGAGGCATCTATTTTCTTCATTCTCCTCTATTTTTCCTCTCATTCAATTTGGGACCTCTCACCTCCCTTTTCTCCTATTTTCCTGTATTTTCATAATTAAAATAGCAATTAATGCCTCTTTTCCTTTGGTAATTTCCTTAGCCATAATAAACTGAAATGAACACCCACTTAGATGTTTTTCCCAACGCTCGGCTAGGATTACTTGTCACATGACCTTTGTCTTGTTTTTTACTTGATTAATGTTATTGCATGAATTTTTAACATGGGCGATTACAAACGCCTTGCCCTTAGGGGAAGGCCATCCTTAGTGTTTTATGAAACCTTTGACAAGAAAAACTTCTAAAACCCAAAACATACTACATGGCAACCTACTCACAAGAAAAACCAACATGAAAACCATGACAAGAAGACAACTATACTACTTATTGTAGCTTTATAACACATCTAATTACGGTTTTTACAATAACAACCATACAAAAATATATACATATACCAAAACTTCTTTGCCTCAACCAAAAAATATTGAAGGATACATAGCCCACATATGATCATCCTCTCCCATGTAGCCTTATTGGGTTCAAATTGCTTCCACTACACTTTAACTTTCTCGATTGTTGGGTTCTAGAGCATGAGTTATTTCCACTACAATATTCATTGAGGTTCTAGTTGGAATTCTCCTTCTGGCTCCAACTACAATACACATCATTTAATCACATGATGAACATCCTTCACATGTCTATTACGGAATAAAACATAGAAAATATCATGGAATTTCACTGCTGGAGTAAGTGTAAGTTTGTGGATCACTAGGCCAATCCTCTCAAGGATATAAAAACACCCGCAATACCAAGGAAGAAACTTAGCAAATGATCTAGTTCTCAAGGAGCTGTTCTTGGGCTTGATGCAAAAATACATATGCTCTCCAACATGAAATTCCTTAAATGCCATGCGTTGATTTGCAAAACCCTTCTTCATGTCTTGTGCTACATTTAGATTTTTATTGATAACTTTAATTTGATGTTGCATATCTTCCTACATATTGGGTCCTCCCAATACCGTATTCACTGGATCACTCCTGTTGATGGGAGTATTAAAACTCCACCCATAAAGTGCCCCAAACAGACTCATCATCACTGAATCTTGATACCCATTGTTGTAAGAAAACTTAACTGGTGGAAGATATTCCTCCCACCTCCTTTTTTGGTGCATAACATACGTTCTCAACATTTCCTCGAGAATCTTTTTGACTCTCTTTATCTCTCCATTTGTCTATGAATGATAATTTTTAATAAAGGCGAAAATTGTACCCAAACCTACAAATAAATCCTTCCAAAACCTGGAAGTGAACTTGGCATCTCTATCGGATACAATCTTCCTAGGAATTCCATGCAATATTACCATCTCTCTAATGAATACTTGAGCTACCTAACTCAATGAATACATAGACTTAACCACTACGAAGTGAGCTACCTTTATCAACCTGTCAACCATAACCATGATGGAATCATGCTCTGTAGATTTCCTTGGAAAACCTATGATGAAATCTGTGGAAATTACCTTCCATTTCCACTTTGGAATTGGAATTGACTATAATAGACCATCAGGATCATTGCATTATGATTTTACCTGGTTTCAATCCAAACACCTGGTGATAAACTCAACTACCTCTTACTTCTTATTCGACCAATAATAAAACTTATTCATAGCTGCGAGAGTCTTCTAATATCCTAGATGACCTAAATACAAGTTAACATGAAATTCCCACAGGATAAGCTTCTTGAGCTCATTGTTTTTCTACACATATGTCCTATCCATAAATCTCACCAAACCATCTGTCATGGGATGATAATCAAAATACTAATCACTTGTACCCTGTTATTGTAACCTATTCCTAAGCTCCCTCTACTTGTCATCATATTGTCCTGCCTATAATATTTTATCCTATAAATATCTCCCATATGAATTAATAGCATCTATGTGATTCATCTGTATGCTTCTCTTGAGAGAATCTTTCTCCTTGTTCTCTTTAACCTTAATATATGTAATATTGAAGTCAAACTCACTGAGTGTGGCCAACCATATGGTTTTCCTAGCATTTTGGTTAGGTTGGTTAAAAGAATATCTCAACCCACTGTGATCACTCATAAACACAAACATCCTACCAAGAATATAGTGCCTCGACATATTCAATGAATGAATGATCACTTCCAACTCAAGATCACGCACCACAATTTTTTTCTTGTGATCATTCAGTTTTGTTGACTCCGCCCAGTCCCCTCTTGAAAACATCACTACACACTAGGAACTATTTATCTAGATCTGCAAACTTTAAAACTAGAGAATTTGTAAGAAATTGCTTCAGCTGCTAAAAAATGGATCCACATTCCTTTATCCACTCAAATTTATTTCCCATCCTCTGCAATGATGTAATAGGATGGGTGATCCATGAGAATTTCTTGATGAACCTATTGTAATAACCTACTAACCCCATGAATGATCTCACCTCATCCATATTCCTACCAGTTTCCTACTCCATGATAGCTTTGATATTTTTTGAATCCGCTATTATTCCTTCCTTGGAAGCAACATGTCCCAAGTAATGTACATTTGTCTAAAATAAATTGCACATACTAAGATTGGGATAAAATTGATGCTCTCTGAGCAATCTCAATATCGCTACTATGTTTTCGACATGCTCTTCCTCATTATTTGAATATATCAATATATCATTAATTAATATAATCACAAACTTGTCAAAAAAAGGATGCAACACACTATTCATCAAACATATGAAAGTAGCTGGAGCATTAGAAAAACAAAAAGGAACCATAAAATAATTCCCACACCTGGTACAGAAAGCATCCTTGTAGATGTCTTGTTATTTTATGTGTACCTCATGATATCCTGATCTCAAATCAATCTTCAAAAAAACTAGTCTTCCTTTCAAATGATCAAACTAGTCCTCAATCGATGGCAAAGGATAGTTGTCCTTAATCATCACCTTCTTTGACTTCTTGCAATCAATACATAACCTAAGAGTACCATCCCTCTTCTTCAGAAATATTAATGGTCCACCCCAAGATGACACAGTTGGCCTAACGTATCCCTTGTCAAGTGTTTCATTCAACTGCAACTTTAGTTCTACTAACTTTTAAGTTCTCATCCTATAAGGTGCCTTTGAGGTTCACGTTGATCCTAGTATGAACTCATTAGAAAATGCCACTTCCCTGTGAGGTGGAAACTCTAAAATATCTGTTGGAAATACATCCTAAAATAGCTACAAAAATACATACCTCTTCAATACTTCTACATCCTCAACATCCTTACATTTATCACTGGAAACATGCACTGCAAACAATACACACACTTTCCTACAACTCAACTTTTCCTACATAACTGTAACCATTTTGACTGATCCAGGCTTCTTCCTGCCCTGCAAGATCCTCTTCTTTCCATCATCATCCAAAAACACAATCCTTCTCATAAAAATTTACCTTCAGCCTATTAAGGTACAACTAATCCATACCTAGAACCATATTTTATGATTCCAATAGAAGCAGAATCAGATGTGTCGATGTAGGCATACCATTTAACGAAAATTCAGAAGCTCTTACCCAATGATGAACTCTTTTCTTAGTACCTCTAGCCAACTGCACCAACCAAGATGTTGCATGCACTTCTTTTCTCAAACAAAACTTATCCACCATGTCAGAGTTAACATAAAAATAACTAGATCTAGGCTCAATCAAAATAGAAACAACTAGATCAAAATGCTCACCTTACATCTTAATAATAGATGTTTGGTGATCCACCTACCTATTATCAAACACTACATATATCCAAGGAATTATCTGTTCAACATCCATAATTGTCTGTGCCTGTTGATCTGTAGATCTTAGGCCTACTACCCTGATAAAATGGACAATCCTTCCCGCATATCCAACACTCCAACTATCTCCTATCATCACCTCTATTTTTCTGCTCTAAAGGTTTAGGTCCATATCTCTTCTCTACTACATCAAACGTTCTATAAGGAGAAACATTATCTTTCTCACCTACTTAGGTCTTGTTCACTTTGGTGTCCATTTACCTTTATTCTTCTCTTTCCCTTTCAAACCCTTCTTAGTTTTGATCTTATGCTTTGATTGCTCATAACAGTGTTTTAACTTACCAATTACTTCTTCCAGTGACCGAGACTCATCATAATCAATCTGATCCTTAAATTCTAATGGAAATCGATAGATAAATCTCTAAACTTTGGTATTCTCATCCTTAAGATACATTGCATACCTCAAAAACTCCAAGTACTTAGTTGTGAACACCTCATCTATCGTAGATCCTATCTTTAGCTTGTAGAAATCCTTCGCCTTTTCATCATAGAACCTCTGTAGAAAATATTTCTTCCCAAAGAGCCTCTTGAATTTATGCCAACTTTACTCCTTTGTCTTGATGTCTTTGACATGCTTCAAATATTCACTCAATATTTCTACTTTCCCTTTGAGACTGAAAATATCTATCCTAACCTTCATCTTCTTGTTGGATAGTGGAGGTCCCACGTAACGGTTTTGGGGCAGAAAGCCCAAAAAGTAGGATTAAATTATTGCAAAAACTGCAAAGTATCCGGAGCGCAAAATATAAAAGGTCGAGTCAAAGGGTTGTCCACCTAAGAAATAATGTAAAGTAATAGGAAGTAAGTCAGTCTGCGAACCATAGGAAGGTATAAATAGAGCATGGCTTTAAGAGGGAAAGGTAGTTCTTTTTGGGGATATGATTTCGTATCTAAATTGTAATGGGTTGCTGAGGAGAAAAGTCTGAAAGCATCTATAAGTCCGAGTCGAGCAGTTGGGTAGGGGATAGAGGCTCTCCAGTTATGTGTGCAGAGGCCTGGAAGAGTCTGCCGCTGTGTATGTGGACCCCTGCGTACTCATGTACTGGTGAGAAATAATAATAAAGATAAGTTTCTTCTGTAATTGTTGACACCTAATCCGAAACGGATGAGGTGAAGTCGGACAGTCATCTAGAAAATGAACTGATCCGTTTTTGTTTATGTATAAATAATAATAGTTGAATGAATAATATCACTCAGTTGTTTTGCGCTCATTAATTTCTGAGCTAACCTGGCCTGACATGGTATCAGAGCACAGGTCCCAGGTTCCAGAAATAGCGTAACTCCTCTGCTGCCTCATGAAACCTCTGCTCCCTGGCGCACCAGCGCTGCATATGCCCTCTGCTCTTCTGACATCCCTTCTGACATCGCTGCATATGCCCTCCCTTTCGCTGCATTGAGGTCCGTTGCTGTATGTGGAAGTCGTGGAAGAGAACGAAGGTCTCCACCCGGTTACCAATACTATCAAGGAAGAGAACGGTATCGTTTTATTACCTGCATTTTAATGTATTGAGAGCTGCCTGTTAACGTATTGAAGACCTGCATTTTAATGTATTGAGAGCTACCTATTAACGTATTGAAGACCTGCATTTTAATGTATTGAGAGTTGCCTGTTAACGTATTGAAGACCTGCATTTTAATGTATTGAGAGCTACGCCTTTAAACGTATTGAAGCCTGCGTTTAAACGTATTGAAGACCATGGTATATGGTGCTGGTGACTGCGCCCTTTATTAAACGCTGTGGTATATAGAACTGTGACTGCGCCTTTATTAAACGCTGTGGAGACTGCGTTTTTTAAATTCTGGATGCGTATTTTAATGGCAAGCTAACACTGCGTTTTTTTAAATGCTGGATGCGTATTGTAATGGTGTATTAATACAAGCTAAGACTGCGTTGATGTATGATGACTGTGCGTTTCTAATACAGCGTTTTCATAACAGTGGTATTGGTCTTCCATGTCAGCGTTTTCATAACAGTGGTATTGGTCTTTCATAACAGCGTTTTCATAACAGTGGTATTGAGCGCCCTCCTTTTCAAAACAGTGGTATTGGTCTTCCATATCAGCTTTCCCGAGTTTTTTAAACAGTGATATACATATATTTTCATATGAGCGCCTTTGTTGAATAGTGATATACACTGATATATACGTGAGAAATGATATGTATATGAGCGCCTTTTTGTTTGATATATGTAAGCAGTGAGCGCCCTTTTTGTTGAGCAGTGATATATGTAAGCAGTCATATATATGTGAGCGCTATTTTTTTGTTGAGATATTGATATATGTAAGCTGTGAGCACCCTAGTTTTGTTGAACAGTGATATATATATGACCAGTGATATATATATATGGAGAATGCATAAGGCTATCATATAAGGATTTTTTTCTCTCTCAACAGAAGTGTTTTTTGGCAGAGATATTTTTTTTATAGAATGCATTCAATCATTTCAATGGTCGGAATAGTTCTCACTGGCAACGAGAACTATCCTGAATGGTCTCGGATGGTGAAACCCACCCTCATCTACAATGAGCTGTGGAAAGGTGTGTGTGTCGGAGAAGAAGACAGAGACCCTGTGCAGCCCACATCAGACAAAGAACTCGCCATTTGGGAAAACAAGAACAGCAAAGCCTTTGCATTAATCACAGCATCTGTAAATGAGGAAGTAAGTCGTCATATTTCATGCTATTCCACTGCCTTTGAAGCTTTAAAAAAGCTTAAAGAACTCTATGATACACATTCTGCACTTGAAGTTGTTCAGCTCATGATTAAACTCTTCACTCTTGAACTGAAAAATAATGATCCTCTTGCTCTTGCATCTGAAATAAAGTCTATAATGCATGATATAAAATCCACTAAGGTTGAGCTGGATATCTCTCTTATTGCCTTTCTCAAAGCACTCTATCCTACCTACTCTAATTATCTTGAGTCTTTACAAGCAAATGGAAATCTTAAAGATATAACCTTTGACACTCTTGTGAAAAAGTTTGCTGAAAGAGAGAAAGCCTTTGGAAAGAAAACAGTCCCTGAATCTTCTGAAGAGACTGTTTGCCTTGCTCATAAAGAAAAGCAGCCTGCTCAAGATTCTACAAGAGGAAGAGGTGGACGAAGAGGAAGAGGAAGATACTTCAGAGGCAGGGGGGGCAGACATCCTCAAGCAGAAAAGGCAGATCTGCATTGCATTCACTGCAAACGAAATGGATCACATGATGCTTCTACATGCAAGCTACCATGGGACAAAGTTGAGCAGAGAAGAAATCAGCAAAAAGGTAAAACTGATGACACAGACAAAGGTAAAGCACCTGAATCTGCTCACTATATTGAGGCACAATGTAACATTGGAGTAAATGAAGACTTGTTTAATGCTTCACTTGCTTCTTTGAAAAATGACTGGTTGCTTGATTCAGGAGCAACCTGTCATATGACTCATAGGAGAGATTTCTTTGAAGATTTCACTAACAATGTTGATGGAGCAGTATACTTTGCAGATCAGTCAAAAATCAAGCCATCAGGGCTTGGCACAATCAGACTTAAACTTCCTGGTCTTCCAGACTTTCTTCTGGATCATGTTCTATATCTCCCACAGCTGAAGAGAAACTTGTTGTCCCTGGTCCACATCCGCCAGCAAGGTCACTCCATTCACATGTTTGATGGCAAGCTTGAGGTAAGAAAGGCATCTGACCACTCACTTGTCATGAGGGGTATAGAAGAAGAAAGACTCCTTAAACGGCAAGGAACCTCTGATCATGCACAGCATTTCTCATATATTTCTCATCATGAAGAAGGTGCACTTCCATCAAGTTTATTATGGCATGCTAGATTTAGACATTTAAACTATGATAGTCTTCGCTTGTTGAAGAAAAATGGTGTTGCTGGTTTGCCTACAATTCCTAGAAAACATAAACAATGTGATGCTTGCATTCTAGGAAAGCATAGCAAACAGTCTTTTCATGATTCACATTCAAGAGCACATAGGAAGCTTGAACTTATTCATTCAGATTTATGTGGTCCAATGCCGGTTCCTTCTGCAAATGGAAATAAATATATCATGACATTTATTGATGATTACACCAGAATGTGTTGGGTTTACTTATTGAAGAAAAAATCTGATGCTTTTCAAACATTTAAGAATTTTCATAAGTGGATTGAAAATGATGCACAATCTCATATTGGGTCTATTCGCACTGATAATGGAAAAGAATATACATCAAATGAATTTGAACACTATCTTCGCCAACATGGGATTAAACATCAAACAACTGTGCCTTATAATCCTCAACAGAATGGTGTAGCTGAAAGAATGAACAGAACAATTTTGAATATGGTACGATCCATGCTTTTCTTCAAAAATGTAAAGACAATGTTTTGGGCTGATGCTGTTCTATGTGCTGCATATATAAAGAATAGATGTCCATCTAGTGCTATAAGAAACAAGACTCCTTATGAATTGTGGTATGGACATGTTCCTTCGGTAAAACATCTCAAGATATTTGGTTCCACCTGTTATGCTTTAATACCAAAGGTACATAGAAACAAACTTGGTGCTAGAAGTCGTAAGTGTATCTTCCTGGGGTATTCAAACACATCTAAAGCATACCGCCTTTATGATGAAGTAAATAAAAAGTTTGTTTTATCTAGAGATGTCATTTTTCTTGAATCATCCAAATCTGACAGTGTTGTTGAGCGGCAACTTGATCGCTTGGATAGATTCACAAAACCAAAATCATTTCAAGAGTTTGATAATCAGATTCCACATCTTGAAGGGGGGATTCCTATACTAGATCAACATGTGGAATCTTCTTCTGAAGAACAATCTCCCCTGCATGACACTCCAACAACGGATGATGCTTTAAGTGATGTAATTGATAGAATTGGGAGACTCAATCTTGATTCAGACCCAACTCCATCAACAGAACAGCCTGGACCATCTCAGAAAGGTCCCCCAAAGTGGCTGACAAAGACACTTGAAAGTGTTCATCCTGATGAAATTGGAAAAACAGGAACCAGAAATTCAAACCGACAAGATGGAGGTGATGTAGATAACTCTAATTCACCTGTTGATATGGATGTTACTTATGATTGTGAATTGAACTTGTCTACAGATTTTGAACCAACTTCCTTCAAAGAAGCTGCTTCTCATGATGAATGGAAAGAAGCGATGCAGAAGGAGTATGATGCCCTCATAAAGAATGGCACTTGGAAGCTGGTTGATCCTCCATTTGGAACCAAACCAATTGGCTGCAAGTGGGTCTACAAGAACAAGTACAAAGCTGATGGCTCACTTGACAAGCACAAAGCTAGGCTTTGGCAAAAGGTTTTGCACAGAAGGAAGGGGTCGATTATGAGGAAACTTTTGCTCCCACAGCAAAATGGGCCACCATCCGGACACTCTTTGCACTAGCTGCTCAGAACGGTTGGAAAGTCCATCAAATGGATGTAAAAACTGCATTCTTGAATGGAGATCTAAAAGAGAATGTTTTTATGTCCCATCCTGAAGGATTTGCTGTGAAAGGACATGAACACAAAGTATGCAAACTTGTGAAGTCCTTGTATGGCCTCAAACAAGCACCACGAGCCTGGTATGAAAAACTAACTGAGCATCTTCTGAAACTCAACTTCAAACATTTTGATCTTGATGATGCAACTTTATTTGTCAAGAAAGTTGGCAAAACAGTTGTATATCTTGTGGTATATGTAGATGATCTTTTAATGACAGGGAACAATGAAAGCTATATTGCATCCATAAAGAAAGAATTAGGAAAATTTTTTGAAATGACTGATTTGGGCTATGTTCATTACTATCTTGGCATTGAAGTAACCCAACATCCAAAGTCCATATTTCTTTATCAAAAGAAATACATTGGAGATTTGTTATACAGATTTGGCATGACAGAGTGCAATCCCCTTTCTACTCCAATGGAACAAAACTTGAAGCTCACATCTACTGAAGGAAAAGAATTTGAGGATGCAACAAAGTATAGACAGCTTATAGGAAGTCTCATCTACCTCACTACTACCAGACCATACATTTCATTTGTTGTTGGAATCCTCTCCAGGTTTATGCAAAAGCCTTGTGAGGGACATTGGTCTGCTGCAACAAGAGTTCTAAGGTACTTGAAGGGAACTCAAGACCTTGGAATCAAGTATACACAGGTGGACGACTTCAACTTGATTGGATACTCTGATTCAGACTTCGATGGAGACAAAGAAACTGGGGTATCTACTTCAGGATATGCTATGAGTCTTGGATCAGGAGCTGTCTCCTGGAGATCACGCAAACAATCAGTACCAGCAGATTCCACAACAGAAGCAAAATACATGGCAGCAGCTGAAGCAACGAAAGAAATTGTGTGGCTCAGGAAAATTCTTGAAGATTTGCAAGTAAAACAAATGCAATCTACTCCACTCATGATTGATAACACATCTGCAATAAAGTTGGCCAAGAATCCAAAGTTCCATGATCGTACTAAGCACATCAATACTAAATATCATCTGATCCGACATCATGTTGAGGCCAAAACAATCCATCTCCGTCATTGTTCCACAAACGAGCAAATTGCAGACATCTTCACCAAAGCGCTTGGAAGAGAAAAGCTTGAAAGATTCAGAATGATGCTTGGACTCACCAACATCCCTTCAGATTAAGGGGGGGAATGTTGACACCTAATCCGAAACGGATGAGGTGAAGCCGGACAGTCATCTAGAAGATGAACTGATCCGTTTTTGTATATGTATAAATAATAATAGTTGAATGAATAATATCACTCAGTTGTTTTGTGCTCATTAATTTCTGAGCTAACCTGGCCTGACAGTAATTATTTGCTATTGCGCATCTGACTATATGATTTGTCTATATATATCTGTTTAAATGTGAATGGGATGAATGTGTGTGAATCTAGGATCATTTTAAGTTTTTGAATGGTTAAACCTAGTAAATCTTTGCTTAAAGACCCTACTAAGAAGATGTGATACAATCCATCAATTAGATTAGATCAAGTAATTAACATGGTAATAAAAAGAAGAAGTTACTCTGGGTTTGGATCTATGCGACTACAAAGCATCGCGAAGTGCTATAAGGGTGTGTGAGTCCCCTAACCCCCATCTCGACATCCCAAGGGTGCGGAAACCTAGTTCAAGCACCCTCCCCTGCTACCTTGGGTGAGACCTCAGTCTGCGCTCCATGGGTTGTTGCCGCAATGACTGTTAGTTGCGTCATTTGTTTGGCTAAGTAATTCTTCCAAACCTAGGTTAGGCCCATATAAGGCAACGAATTGATTCATTGCTGGGATCGGGATCTACCTAAGGGGTGTGTAGTGTGGAACGCAGGGACTCTATAAAAAAGAACATTGAAAAATCAAAAGAATCACGGATGGTAGTTGATCAAGGGTAACTATGGCGAACGCAATTTAGTTACCAGTGTTCAAAGGATTAAGAGGCGAAGACCCATAACAATTTTGGTTTGTGCTAACATCAGTATGGAACGCACAGCAAATCGCAGATGATAATATCAGGAAAGCCATCTTAGTCAGTTCAATGAATGACTGAGCGCTAACATGGTACATGAAGTATTCAAGCATTAACCCAATGGTAGGGATAGCGAACATCCATACTGAATTAAAAAAGGAGTCTAGCTGGCCAAAGTCAGAAGCACATGCAGTCATAGGATTCAAAGAGATCACGATGATGCTTGGTGAGACCCCATGGGATTTGGATTAGAGGTTGAAAAGCACCATTCATGAGGCCAACATGAACCTAACGGATGCACAACACTATGCTTGGTTTGTCGCATCATTAATACCATATCTGATGTCAACTTTGTCACAACAGAACATCTCAACCTAAGCGGAAGCACTGGATGAAGCAATGCGTGTTATAGACATTTTTGTGCCTTACAGCATTGAGCATGAAATGTCCATAATCTAAGGGATCCAAAGTCCCTAAACATGCTGTTCCTACCCCTAGAGGAACAAGGCTAACAAACCACAGCAATTCACAAAAGTTCTTCACCAGAAACTGCTCAAAAACAAGTCAATTCAAGATCAATTCAGTGGCTCCACTAGCTATCTGCGCTAAATGTCAAAGTCAACACTTGCTACCTGCACTGCAATGTAGGTAGAAGCACTACCAGGGTGCGCTGAGCGAGAGTTGACAAATGGCAAGTGCATTCCAAGAGGTGTCAAGACCCAGGAAGCTTCCAGAATCTTCCTCAATGACACTTGCCTCAGTGAATTCAACTAGTGATGAGTAAGAGGTTCTCAATCACCAAGTGGAAGAAAGAACCTCCAAGTGGAATCAAGAACTGACAGAGGGAGAGGACACTAGTCAGATCTCAAGCTGACTCATCCTCTCTCCAAACATCTATATATGGATCTCTCCTCCATGAGATCTAGAGGCTGGAATTTTGTTATTGCAAAGAATTGCTGTTGGTTTGAGATTGGAATCATTGGGTGCTTAATGCTTTGCAGGGGGTGAAGATAGGAATTCCATTTGCTGGGAGGGAGATGTTGGATTGGAGCCCTCTTGGTTGTATCTCTTCCTGAACCTTGTTATTCATCAATAAAGCTATCTTGGTTTCTCCTATATACTGGTGTATCTTTGATGTATGATTGCATTAGTATGTTTAGTTTATTTCTAATCCTGAACTAGTTATGAATATGAATCCATGTCTTGTGTAGTGTTCTCTTCTTGTGATCTTGCAGAAACCTCTTGAAGCTGGGCAAGCGAGACGGCAAGTAGCCGGGAACTCTCAAAGAGAAGAGAAACTGGATCGAGGGACAAACGGAAGACACCGGTTAGTCCATCCATCTCTCTTCATTCTTAATTCATAAAGGAAGAATACTAGAATAGCTATCTCTATTTGTTGCTAAGGCACTGTCACACCTTAGGTGGATAGGATCGTCCTGCATAGGCATTTTTTCCCCACAAAAAATTGGCGACTCCACTGGGGAGATCTGTTTAGTCAATTTATTTGTGTTTCCATCATTGTTTGTTTCATAGACTCAACAGCAACAATCGAACTGCATCTGCTATTCTCAGATGCAAAGTAGACAGCTACTGCTTTGATCCAATCACTGGATTTGTCTATGATCTGAACAATGGACTCACAAATGATTTGATGATCCTTTGTGATAGATCTTAGTACTCCCTCAAAGCACCCCTTTGATTGTACCTTGCTTGTTGCTTTTATTTGGTCTGAAACAGTAGATTAATCAGCAATCTGTGACCCAGAACCCAGTGAGAAACTCTCGTTTCTCCTTCAGCGCAAGCCCTGTGAAGAGGTTCTGCATTTCAACGCAGGTCCCTTCAAGGCTACCTGCGCTGAATGTCAAAACCCCTGTGTTGAGATTGCGTTGATCCAGTTAGGCCTTGTGTAGCTGGGGTTCTCTGCTCTGTTTTGCCTTGTTTTGATCTCTGATTTTTGTAGCCTGTAACCAGCATAGGTACCAGTCTGATAACTCCTTTTCTCTGCTTAAATTCCGCCTCCTTTTGTACAAAAAGACTGTGAGTGTTTTTATGTGTTTGTGGCATCATTTATAGTCTTCCTTTGCAAGAGTGGAATAGTCATCCTGTATCCCTTGATTCAGATCTGTTGATTGTGATCTTAGGAGAGAGTTCATTGGTTGTTTACAGTTGATTATACATTTACTTTTTCTTTTGGTTTGAGTTTGTCTCTTTTAAGTGTCAAAACAAATATTCATTTTGGAAATCGTTAAGTGTTGTAATCTCTTCTACACTTTCTGATTTCGAAAAAGTAAACTTGTTTGTATTTGTCATTTAAAAGAAAATTCAAAGTTGTACAAAAAGCTTTCTTTGTAGGCATCAATACTAAGAAAGCGGAGAACAAAAACCTGCATTGTGCATTTGCATCTTGATAGTTTGCATGCTTGATTTAGGGAAAGTGCATTAGAATGTGCTGATTGCTCTTTGAGAAAAGATGGTGTCTTTCTTTTCCCTTTGTAGCTAGGATTTTCATAAGTTGAAAAGATATAAAGCTTTCTTATCATCTTTAGACTGCATTTAGGAATTGTATCATACATCTTGTGGTGAACCTCAAAAGGAAAACTTCTAAAAAGATCAACTTAAAATAAATTGAATGAACTTAACAACGCTTTGCAACATAACACACAACATAGAGGTCTAGGCTAGAGACGTGTTCTGGCGTCGTAAAGCCTGGTGACTGTCGATCTCGTTGATGGTGGGTGATTCCTCCTGAGAGACGATAGCGCCAGTATGGATTGTGCTCCCACGTACCGTCGCATATATATTGGGAGACCCCTATAGGAATATAACCTTTATCCTTAGGAAGTGGTGCCGGCCGCCCTACTGATCGCAATGCACTGAACACAGCATTCAAGAAGATCGACCGCCCGTACCCAGAAATTATTCTACGGTTTTGCGAGAAGTTTGGCACACCCTCTGCCTAGAACTCCAGAGCAGTTCCTTTTGGCCTTTTTCAAACTCTATAACAGAAAAATTCCATCCGAGCATTTGTCACTTCGGGCTCATTAAAACATCGGAGGAGACTAGAGTCATCTTTAGCTTTTTCTCGACTCTTTAAAATTGAAAAAGCAAGTTGTGTCTAAGCGTCGTTAAAAATTTATTTTAAACGGAACAATCACCCCTTATTCCTGCGTTGATCTTTAGGTTGAAAAAATGGAGCCCACCAACCAAGGAATTCCCCTTGGTGGAAATGCTAGTCCCTTCTCCCCTTGGGGAGATGTTGGTGCGCCCCATATGGCCACATTGTCGCTTCCAGGACTAACAATTGGCTTGCCGGTCTGGCTCTTTTCAACCGGTGTCGTTCAGAACACCACTATTCCTGAACAGTCGAGTCAACAGTTAGACCAGACCAGAGTTGCTCACCAGCCTTCTACTTCATCTAATTCTTCCTCTCCTCCTTCCTCTTCGCTTGACAGAACTGGTAGAACAAAAAACCAAGTTCCTAAGGAGAAGAAGGAAAAGAAGAAGAAAGAGAAGAAGAAGAAGGAGCCAAAAGCGACTGGGGGCAAACAAGTGTCGTCTGACAAAAATCCACACACAGCACTGACTAGGCCTAAATCGCCATGTGTCATATTCAAGGGAGACCACTTCCACAGAGATTGTCCCTGCATCCCTCGGATACTAAGGGACTGGTCTCCCCATTTGCACAATTCGGTGGCGTAAACCTCTGATAGCCATGTTGACAGCACACCGTCAACTAGTGAAAGTGAAGCCACAGGATAGAGAGGGAAAGCTAGATTTCCCTACAAACTGTGTGAAGGTGATTACGCCATCCACCGTTGTCCCTTCTCAGACGAGGCTAAAAGAGTTTTGGGAGATCGCCCGATCTTACGAGCGCAACTTCCTCCTGGATATCAAAAACTCCTGCCAAATCCTTCACTAGGTTAGAACCCAGCTGGCCCGCTCAGGTGGTCAGCCGAAGCAACTACCATTGAAGATAAACCGTCTGTATCCATACCTGACGAAATTCAAAAGGTTGAGGCGGCAGTTGACCTGGTTTTGCCTTCAGAGGCTCTATCTTCGAATGATATCATCACAGAGGAGAATAAAGACGACACCGTCCAAATTCTCTTCATCAACATAGACTCCGACGAACAAGGGGGCAATTTGCCCATTCCTTTATCGCAGGAAGGAACTTCGTCAGAGTCATACCCGATCGTCTATTCGGTCCCACCACCAAGCAACCTAGTTGTCTTGATCGACTGGAACCAACTAGGCAGACCCCGTTTTCCAGCAAGCATACCATTCAGAATCATCGTTCAAATATACAGAATGGTAATGGCTGGCACTATCATTGATGGCGGGGAATCTGTGAGTATCCTTTCCTCTATTGCTTGGAAAGCGCTTGGTTCGCCAGCGCTTTTGCCTGAAATGAGAAATCTATCAGGCTTTGATAAAGGAACGAGTCGACCTTTAGGGATCCTCCCCAATGTGCCCATAACATTGAAAGGGAAGACCATTCAAATGAACGTGATGGTCATTCAAGGACCCTTGGATTATAACCTAATCCTTGGACGAGACTATATATATTGCATGGGAGCCATCGTCTCCTGACTCTTTAGAGTAATTTGTTTTCCGCATGAAGGAAGAGTGGTCAAGCTCGTGGACCAGCTTTCATTTCCCAAATCACGCATCGCAAATAGTCATGTACCATCCCTAAATGGTCTCTTCACGCAAGAAGTGTCTCACCCCACGGTCCGTCCTCCTGATGAGCGCGAGTAATCCGGGAGGATATGACTGGAACCCAGGGGGCATGCGTCCTGGTCTGCTTCGGCAGGAAAACTTTGGGTATAGAGTAGGTTTCCACGAGAGAATATGACTAGTCTGTACCCCGTCCGTCTAGGAAGAGGGGTTATTCTAGAATAATATTCTTTTGTCAAAGTTATGTGAGTTGGTAGGCTTCGTCGCTCACCTTTGTCTATTTCGGTAGACATTGCCGAGGAAGTGTTTTGTTTGAAAGATTAACGAGACAACCTTTGGGTAACCTGAAAGAGGTAGGCCTCTCCCGGTGAAACAAATGTTTTGACGGAAATGAAGTAGAGGTAATTTGAAATCGTACTTTATGCCTGGGGGCATGCAAACGTTTTTGAGTGCAAGCAAGGGGCGGCTATTTATTTTTTAAATTTTTAGGTCCTCCCTTTAAACCTGTAGGTTTAACCCTTTAAACTCGTAGAATTAGTCGTTTCCGAACTTGCATAACGAAAGGATCCGGAGCAAAGCTTTGTAAGATCTAAGCTCCATAAAAAATAGCATCTTCAATGAGACATTCTTATCATATGACTGGGTTATCGAGCAGTTTTAGCACACAGTTCATGCTCTTTAAAAAATAAACGCAAGATCCGAGCAGTTTTAGCGCATAGTTCATGCTCGTTAAAAAATAAAACTAAGATCGAGCAAGTGTTTCAACCCGCGTTTAAGCTCGTTAAAATATGAACTACCCATTAAATAACCACTGTGGACGTAAATTATCAGCCATTAAAGCCTTGGTCGTGTTTGCACCGTCACCTCCACTTTTCCATTGGCCGATCGTTCACCTCCATATGTTTGTTTACCCATTTTGAGGAACAAGTGCGAAGAGTGATTTCACTAGCCATCCTTGTGACACTGCCGTGATTGGAAAATTCCAACATGTACCTGGAATCAGCTGCTAACCTGTTTCATCACTCGTTCCTCAAAAGACGAGTCTTCTTTAAGCTCTTTTCAGTTGACTCGTAAAATATGAAAAGATTGTCGAGTCCTTGGCCTTCCAGCTCGTTAAAGGGAGAGGAAGTGCTATCCCTCCTCTAGATTTTAATCTTTTTGGGCCTGAGGGATTATAGCACAAAAATGTCGAGCGCTTGTTTTATTCGGCTCGTTAAAACTATCGAAAACTCATCCCTTCTGTATTGTTTTATACTTTTTCGGACCTAAGGGATTAGATGACAAAAAAGGACTTTTGGAGTTAACTTTATGTACCTTTTCAGACTCTCTAAAAATGAAAAGGACCGAGTTATCTTTGTCGTTAGACTCGTTAAAATCATTAAATAGCGACAAACTTGTCTTTAGACGAGAACGAGTTTCACTATCGCTAGGCTCGTTAAAACATAGCGATGGGCTTGACCGAAGGGAAAGTTATAGAACAAGCATATGTTATCCTCCTCAAGCTTGAAAAAAATAAAGAGGTACTGGTCAGCAATGACTGGGGAAAAATTGGGAGAAACTCAAGAAAACTTTGATGGTAGCAAGTCGCTCTTGAACATGACACTTTTCCTCCGTACCACAATCAGGTTGGGTTGTTTCATTCACCGGTCACATCACCATGGTCTCGCCATACCATCCATATTTGGGGTAATGCTACCGATCCATCGCATCAGTGTCGCCATATGTTCAAGAGAAGTCGTTCAGAAAAGTCAACCGTGTCCCATCCACTGCCGTACATTATCCTTCATCCTTTCATGACCGCCACCCTGAATCATATGTCACAGATCGTTTTCACCTCCATCAAAATCATTAGCTCCGTTCCGTGTCATTGATGTGGGATTCATTAAGGCCCTCCTTTGACGGATCGATTCTTGTCGACATCAGCTCATTATCCAAGAAGTTGATCTAGGAACAACCCCTTCAGTACTTTGAAGCTTGCATGCCTCAATGGCAAGTTTCTCACTTCCGGCAACAGGTATACATCAATGACCTTCGACCGAAAGATTTTGCGTGGTGTTCGACGCCAGGTCCTTTTTTCACACCACGTGAATTGTACTGAAGTACCTTGAGGGTCATTATCATTATTGGTGATTCCTCTCGTGCTTGTTAACGGTTTACCTCATTGATCGGTAATCAAGCGATGTCTTTCCATGTTCGAATTCAGAACATTTCTCACATGGATCGACTTGTACTTAGAGTGAAGAACGAACGAGTTTGAAGACCCTGGATCTAGTTTCATCCATCCAGGCTGCGATAAATATTCAGGAAAGATAAAGACATTGACATGTACATCATTGCAGCAGATAATCATCCTACCCAAAGGATGATAATTTCATCAAAATTATCAGTCTACCATCAGACGATTGTCTGTTCTATGTACATAAAAATGAATTTATAAAGCTGAGCATGGGAATGCCCGCCTCAGCTAGATTATGAAAGCAGTATGAAAAATAATGTATTGTATTGTATCTTATTATAGGTCTCCTCCCAGCATTGGATGAACTTCAGATCCTCCTGATAAAGCATTTCACCCGATAAACGGCCTCATACTTTAGGGGGCAACTGTTATAGACATTTTTGTTCCTTACAACATTGAGCATGAAATGTCCATAATCTAAGGGATCCAAAGTCCCTAAACATGTTGTTCCAACCCCTAGAGGAACAAGGCTAACAAACCACAGCAATTCACAGAAGTTCTCCACTAGAAACTGCGCAAAAACAAGTCAATTCAAGATCAATTTAGTGGCTCCACTAGCTGTCTGCGCTGAATGTCAAAGTCAACACTGGCTACCTGCACTGCAACGCAGGTAGAAGCACTACCAGGGTGCGCTGAGCGAGAGTTGACAAATGGCAAGTGCATTCCAAGAGGTGTCAAGACCCAGGAAGCTTCCAGAATCTTCCTCAAGGACACTTGCCTCAGTGAATTCGACTAGTGATGAGTAAGAGGTTCTCAATCACCAAGTGGAAGCAAGAACCTCCAAGTGGAATCAAGAACTGACAGAGGGAGAGGACACTAGTCAGATCTCAAGCTGACTCATCCTCTCTCCAAACATCTATATATTGATCTCTCCTCCATGAGATCTAGAGGTTGGAATTTTGTTATTGCAAAGAATTGTTGTTGGTTTGAGATTGGAATCATTGGGTGCTTAATGCTTTGAAGGGGGTGAAGATAGGAATTCCATTTGCTGGGAAGGAGATGCTGGATTGGAGCCCTCTGGGTTGTATCTCTTCCTGAACCTTGTTATTCATCAATAAAGCTATCTTGGTTTCTCCTATATACTGGTGTATCTTTGATGTATGATTGCATTAGTATGTTTAGTTTATTTCTAATCCTGAACTAGTTATGAATATGAATCCATGTCTTGTGTAGTGTTCTCTTCCTGTGATCTTTCAGAAACCTCTTGAAGCTGGGCAAGCAAGACGGCAAGTAGCTGGGAACTCTCAAAGAGAAGAGAAACTGGATCGAGGGACAAACGGAAGACACCGGTTAATCCATCCATCTCTCTTCATTCTTAATTCATAAAGGAAGAATACTAGAATAGTTGTCTTTGTTTGTTGCTAAGGCACTGTCACACCTTAGGTGGATAGGATCGTCCTGCATAGGCATTTTTTCCCCACAACAATGCGGTTGCACGAAACCCCGGTATATGACCCAGGGTTGGGAGTCCATCAAATCCAAGCACAAGTCCAAAATTTGTGTTTGAAAATATAGACGTTAAAACAAGAATAGACACTGTGTTCAGAAGTCCAGGAGGAAGTGTGGTGTATAAAGTGCAGGAGCAAGGGACATGATAAAGATCATTGTTTAGTCTCCGTGAATTTTGTGTAACAGGGGGACCGACACCATTGTTACCAGAGGCATAGGTAGGGCTGAGTGCGATCACCCTACTCAAGTGCGCAATCTGTGAAGTAGGAGGAAAGCACAACACTAATAACTATCCTCTATTGCCAAAATACAACTAGACCCCCCAGTAGCTCTTTTGTAACTTTTGTAGATCGGTGGGTCACGAAGAAAGAGATTGTCATAGCTATCAAATTTTGATGGACCAGGAACCTACCTACAGAATGCAGACTAAGGGGTGAGGGCAGGATCCAGCCGTAGTGATTGCGCGCGTGGGTTCCTAGGACGGGGTTGTGGACGGGGTAGAATGGGACTAGGAAGGGGTCGTGGGCAGCTAATCTATTATCACTGTGGAGGACCAGGACATTACCCGTAGGGTTTTACCAATCCAACCCAAATATCATGTCCTTATTGTGAGCAATTCGATCATGAGCTACCCCATGCTAATAAAACTGGTTCGCGAAAAAAGGCAGTGCCTCCTACAACAACGCAAAATGTGCAGATGATGAGATCTGAACCACGCGACGATGAACCTAAGGTAAACATGGTATTGCCAAGCAACACAACCATAGGAGAGGTCTATGGGGAGACCAATATGGAAGCTATGGAAAGCTTCACGGGCATCTCTACCCAAGGTAGTAGGGATCGGCCTGACCTAGATAGGGATCCCTCGATGTTGAATACCTTCTTAGAGACATGCATAAAATTGCTGCGTGACAAGACGACAGTTAAAGGATTACATGAAGTGATTAATAGATGTGCCGGGTGGGGTGAACCTCGCGCAGTCCCAAATTAGGAAGACATGCATTGCAGACGGGTTGGGAGATGTGTTAACGGTGCAGATTGGGGACTACGAGATGGATCAGGTCATTCTGGACCTAGGTTCAGATGAAAATGTATTGCCTAAATAGACATGGGAGTGCATGGTTAAGCCTACACTACAATGGTCTCTTATGCAATTGCGGATTGTCAATCAACAGAAGCTCTTGCTCATGGGAAGGCTGCAAGGAGTTACAGTAGATATTGATGGCACAAGTACCCAGACGGACATCAAAGTTATTGAAATTGCTGACAAAAATAGCCCATACCCTACGTTGTTAGGCATGGACTGGGCCATTGATATGAATGGGGTTATTAACCTCAAACAAAGGAAGATGATATTTGAGAAGAATTCGCTCTGTGTAGTCCTTCCTCTAAATCCAACAGAGGGACCGTGCTACACAGAACCCATGCACAACGAGGAAAGGGATGATGCATTGGATTGTATCTGCAAAATTATTGCACATAGGTAAAAGGAGGAGTAGAGACTCTTGCAGGGATACGTCAGCTCATGCACCAGCGATTCAGATGAAGAGGACGAGCGATGGTGAAACAGGTTGAATAGGGTAACCACGTTACAATGTAATATGATGACAAAATCCCTGTATTATGTTAAAGCTCAAAACTGCGAGTTGCCGATGTATGATGGGCTGATAGGAGTGGTTGAATCCTTGGTTAAATTCGAAAGCATGGTGCCAGAGTACCAATGGTTTGATGCACTAAAATGGACATTGCGCGCGACACCGGTGCGATGGTGGGGTAACCATGACGGAACCATGAGGGAACCTTTGAAGATTAGCGATGCTGCAGGCACATGATGTAGATAAGATTTGGGAAGCTAGAGCTACGAATAACAAAGAAATATGATGGACGAGATGATCCTCACATGCACTTGGCCAAATGGACCAAAGCTTATTGTGCAGAGCCTCAACCAGAATGGGTGCACTTATTTTATCATACCTTGTATGTCATTCCAGGGAACTGGTATATGGAAACAGAGCTCTGACATGGCACCGACGAATGTGATATCCTACGTGAAGGGTTTCTATCGACATATCTCTTTGAAGACCAATGGATGGATACCATGGATGACGCATTACAACTAGTAAATACTGCCATCTTTAGAACACCGCCGACACCAGAAGAAGTCGTGCCATTAGATTGGTTGCAATGGTTGAGCTAGGCCTTAGCATGTTACAACGTAAAAATAGGGATGATAAGGATGACCCATGTAACATCAATATACCTAAATCCGAAGGGAGTCATGAGGTGCGCAACCCTAAGATATAAGATTTAGACATCACAGTGCCATTGAAAACAAAGAAAGTGAATATCGGAACAAAGGAAGAGTTGAAATATGCTACACTTGGGGGCTACTGGGATGACACCATGGTGGAAAAGGTCATCGAGCTACTCCAAGAATACAGAGATTTGTTCCCTACAAAAATTACAGAGCTGAAAGGGATTCTAGGAGACCTAGGAATGATGAAGATAACTTTGAAGCCAGATGTGAAGCCAGTGAAGCAGTGACCCTACCGATTGAATCCAAAATACAAAGCAAAGGTATTTGAAGAATTGGACAAGATACTGGCAGCAGGAATTGTTGAACAAATCGAGGAATCTGATAGGGTAAGCCCTATGGTCAAGCAGGAGAAGAAACAGAAAGGTGAGGTCTGAATCTGCATCGATCTATGGAAGACCAATGATGCTTGTGTTAACGATTTGTTTCCAACACCCTTTACAGATGAGGTAATAGAAAATGTGTGCAGGCAGGAAGCATACTCCTTCATAGACGGGTTCTCTGGGTACCATCAGATCAAGATCGCATTAGAGGATCAGAGAAAGACAATTTTTGCTACCAAATGGGGTTGTTTTCATTATACACTAATTCCCTTTGGGCTGAATAATGCGCTGACGATACTTTCCCCTATTGTGGTAGCCACATTCAAGGAATTTATCCCCAAGTTCTTAGAAGTCTACCTGGATGACTAGACCATATTTGGCTTGGTTAGGAAACATGTCACGAGCTTACGATTGATGTTGGATACCTACCATTGGAACCAGATTGCACTCAAACTAAAGAAGTGTACTTTTCTCATCCCTTTCGGGAACTTGCTGGGCCATGTTGTTTGTAAGAAACGACTGATGGTGGATCCGGCAAACATCGATGTCATACTAAATCTTCAAGTGCCATGAAGTGTAAAGCAGCTATTGGGACGCACAGGCTACTACCAGAAGTTTATAAAAAGCTACCCCAGATCATGGCTCCAATGGAACAGTTACTGAAGAAGGATGCTATGTATTGCTGGAACGAGGAATGTAAAAAAAGCCTAGAGATGCTTAAGGAAAAGATGGCATCTGCCCCTATCTTGGTCTTTCCAAAGTGGGATGTTGAATTTCATGTACATGTCAATGCGTTGTGTATCACATTAGGTACGACACTCACTCAAGAAGGAGTGGATGGAATTGATCACTCGATTGCATTCGCAAGTCGCAAGTTGTCCAAAGCAGAAAATAATTACTCTATTACTGAGCAAGAGGGATTGGTGATGGTATACACACTCCAAAAGTTCTGTCACTATCTACTCAGAGGACATTTTAAGATGTATACTGATCACTCTGCACTTAAATACCTAGCGAATAAGCCTGTGTTGTGGTGGTGCATCTGTCGATGGTTGCTGTTGTTTCAAGAATATGACTTTGACGTTTTTGTAAAGCTGGGAGGTCTGAATGCAGGCCTGGATCACTTGTCCTGAATTGAGACTGGTGAAGAACCAACAAATATAGAGGAGGAACTCTCGAACATACAGTTATATGTCGTGCACATTGTAGATGGCCACTTTGAAGATATAATCCACTTTTTAACTACAGGAACTATGCCATAGGGGTATTTTTTCCAGAAAAAGAAGGAATTGGTGATACGCACAACAGACTTTACCGTAATTGCAGGCGACCTCTACGATATGGGCAATGACAAAATATTGCATAGATATGTACCAGAAGGCAAGCGTAGATAGATCATGGCCAAAGCACATGGAGGGTTTGCTAGCAAAAATTATGTGGGACGTGCAATAGCTTGGAAGATTCTTTGCACCGAATTATGGTGGCCCACTCTACATCAAGATTCGAAAGCATGTTGTCGGGCCTGCGATGTATGTCAATGGACGAGAAAACCATTGCGGAGGGATGAAATGCCACTTTAGCCATAGATGACACTACAACCATTAAAGAAATGGGCAATCGACTTCATCGGGCCTATTGAACTGTGAGGAAAGACGGGTGTGTGTTATATCATCACTGCAACTGAATATTTGACTCGATGGGCAGAGGCACAACTAGTTGAGGACTACATGGCTGTGACAGCAACAAAATTCTTGTTCGAGAATGTACTGACCATGTTTGGTTGCCGCAAAATTCTCATGAGTGATAGGGGAATGCATTTTCTGAATGAAATGATCAATGCACTCACTGAGGAATTCCAGATATATCACCAACATAGTATGCCCTACCATCCACAAGCAAATGCGACCATGGAGGCATTCAACAAAGTTTTGGAGACCGCATTGACTAAGGTCTATAATGCGGGATGAAGTGACTAGGACTTGCGCATCCGTGTTGTGCTATGGGCATATCGAACTACGTGCAAGAAGTTGACAGGCCCGACACCATTTCACTTAGTCTATGGAAAGGAGGTCATTATGCCTATGGAATAGATTGTGCATAGTTTGCTTATTGCGGTGATCACAGGTATGGCAGACCGCAGAGCATTGGAAGAGAGGCTCGCATAGCTAGAAGAATTGGAAGAGGAAGGGTTCTTGGCTAGATTCCATTAGCAGGTATAGAAATAGTGCGAGAAAGCGTGGCATGATTGTCATATCAAGGTGCGCACCTTCGAGGAGAATGATCTAGTATTGCTTTATGACAGCAAGTTCGAAAAATTCCTAGGTAAACTCCACATGCACTAGTTTGGACCCTATGTCATCAAAGAAGTTACCGATGGGGGTATGGTTCAGCTAGCTAAACTCAATGGAGACCCCTTCCTAGGAAAAGTGAATGGCAGTTTCCTCAAGCTCTACATGGGCAGGCCAACTGCCTATCTAGCTGTTCAGATGATAGCCTCACCACTCCAACCAGTTGGAAGAGAGTGTGGGATGATAAAGTAGCCTTGGGGATAGATGCGTGAGTACCATGGTAGGCATACATTTGACCAAAAACAAGTGTCGCAATTGTGTGAGAAGGATCACACTGATGTAATGATAAGAGGAATGATGACCGTTGATATCACTATTCATGTCAAGATGTCTGAATTATGGCAAAAGGGAGCAGGCGACGAGAACTTCAGAGAAACAACAGGAGCCATATATGGAACGAGCTGCCACAAATTTTACATGAGAATTTTACATGAGCTAGAATAGGCGGAAATTAGTACATTTGAAATTCCCATGCCTTATAAATCACTGAGGGAAATCCATTGGGCAGCCTACACTTCAGAAACACATATGGAGTTGTTCATTATAGATACATAAGGAATGTGACTGAAGGTAGTGATTTGGCCGATGGGGAAGTAGGAATCTCTAAGGAGTATGGCATTGATAGTTGTGGGCATCCCACAGGCTGCAACATCACCAGTAGGGGATGTACCGGAAAAGAGGAAACACGAAGTAGAATTGGTTCGGATTCTGTCACCTTGCCTAGGGGCAGGCCAACACACTACAATAAAACAACAAAAGGATGGACAGGTCACGACCATGGGTAGATATGTAGTTAATAAGTCATCTTTGATCTCCCTCGAAGATTGGGATGTTATAGACAGTGGCCAGTGTCTTGCAAAATTTCAACAAAAGATCCAACAGATGGTGCAAAGAGAACATATAAAGCTCGAAAGTGGTTGTGGTGGTACCAGCCAGTCCCATATGCGGCTCCCCCACTCAAGCTAAAATCCTATGAGGGGGAGTTCTATGTTAGCTAATCATAGCAGACTGAGCATCATCGGTTGTGAAGACATGGTAGAAACACTGAAGCAGGAGCCTAACGAAGCGTTGCAGGTGATAATGAAGAAGTAGAAGGACAACGAGCGTCACTTAAAGGAAGGCAAACTACGAAGCCAAGGCAAAGTGTATAGCTGCGCTGGCGAGTGACTCAGGATGAGTCACGATGATTGTGTTGGGGGACTATTGGGTAACAAAGGTCCTGCGTAGTAGTTTTGGGGCAGAAAGCGTGAAATATAAAAGGTTGAATCAAAGGGTTGTTCACCCAAGAAATAATGTAAAGTAATAGGAAGTAAGTCAGTCAACGGACCATAGGAAGGTATAAATAGAGTGCAGCTCTATGAGCGAAAGGTAGTTCTTTTTGGGGATATGATTTTAGATCTAAATTGTAATGGGTTGCTGGGGAGAAAATTATGAAATCGTCTGTAATTCTGAGTCGAGGGGTTGGATAAGGGATAGAGGCTCTATAGCTGTGTGTGAAGAGGCCTGGAAGTGTCTGCAGCTCTATGCATGGGCCCCTACAGTTGAGTGCATATGGTAGATCTAGAGGTATTGATGAGAAATAATAATAAAGGTAAGTTGCTCTTGTAATTCTATGTTATTGTGCATTTGACTTTATGATTTGTCTATATATACCTGTTTAAATGCGAATGGGATGAATGTGTGCAAATCTAGGTTCATTTTAAGTACGTGAATGGTTAAACCTATTAAGTGTTTTCTTAAACACCCTTCTAAGAAGATTTGATACACTCCATTAATTATATTAAATCAAGTAATCGACACGGTAATCAAAAGAGGAAGTTACTCTAGGTTCGGTTCTACGTGATTGCAGAGCAGTGCAAAGTAGTAGAAGGGTGCGCGAGTCCCCTAACCCCCTTCTTGACATCCCAAGGGTGTGAACACCTGGTTCCAACACCCTCCCCTGCTACATTAGGTGAGACCTCAGTCCACGCTCCACGAGCTATTGTCACGAGGGCCAGTAGCTATGGAATTTGTTTGGCTAAGTAATTCTTCTGAATCTAGGTTAGGCCCATATAAGCCAACAGTTCTCTGTGTATTGATGTTGTTGGAAGAAATTGTTCATTCCGAGCAACCATGCCTCTGGATATTTTTGCTTCTTCAAATATCTATCGAATGTAGGTGGCTTGTATTTCTTAAGCTCATCTGGAAAATATTATATGCCAGTCGTCATGTAAGTATGATAGCGATGCTGACCATGATACATGTCTGAACTAGAACTAGAGTAGAATGCATATCCACTGACTCTCTTATTACGTGTATCTAAAAATCTGCCATCTCTGACTATTTCCTCTATGTCTGACCTGTGCCCACCATGGGACCTGCTACCATATGCCCCATTAGTCCTCTCCTCCATTCCATAATTGATCTATGGTTGCCCCTATCTCGATAAGTATAAGAAACTATGAAGGATAACTACATTAACCTTTGGTTGTTTTTCTTGTCCCCTCGGAAGACTTTACCATGACTAAATGATTCTGTAGTTACCTTATTTGCAACTTCTGATCTCTGCCTTTAGAATTCTCAGTGTTTTTATTATTTGACAGGAGTACTCATCTTTTATCTTCTCGTCTAATCTGTGGGGAGAGTCTTGTGAATTGTAATCCACAATTTTTCTAGTCATCCTTGATCCTTTTCTTCCTCTATACATATCATGTTAGATAAACCAAATACAAACATAATCAACATACACCAGTGAAGTTTAGGGGATGTTAACTCATCTACAAAATTAGTCCAAATTAGCACAATACATGTATATACATAATATGCTATGCAACCATCTCACAAAGAAAAAGAAAAGATAAATCAATGGCTTGAAAATTATCTACTTCGAGGGGGAAACCTCCTTTACGTTATAGATATGAACAATTATTGGATGATTTAAATGATAATACCTCCTTGGTATATATAGGAGTCTAAGGAATCACAACGTAACTAGAACCTACATAACAATAATAATGTAAGGGCACAACAATAACAATAGGGGCCTAAAATAATAGTAAGGGGATATAGGGACCTAATATTATCCTCTCCTTAAAACACGTTTTGTGCTCAATGCCTGAGATTAGTTTTGGAAGCTTCTGCTTAAAATTATCATTCTCCCATGTGGAATCTTTAGTGTGTAAGTTCTTCCACTTAATGAGATACTTTGAAATTAATTGATTGCATAGTTGTCAGGTACCTATCTGTATGATTGCTTTAGGGTCAAATATGATTTTTCCTTCTTTTCCAAGTTCTAGTAACACTATTTGAACTAGGAGCTTGTCACTGATAACCTTCTTTAAACATGAAAAATAGAAAACTACGTATACTTGGGAATATACAGGAAACTCCAATTTTTATTCAATAGTAAAAATGTTTTGCAAAATATTGTAAGGGCCATAGTACTTGGGTGATAATTTATTTAGCCTTCTTAGATTTCTTAAGGTATGTTTAGTTGTATGCTTGTAGATGTAAAAATACCCAATAATCTACATCAAAACTTCTTTTATTGCGATGTTGATATGCCTATTATTTCACTTGATTTTGCGCCAGAGTGAGTTTATCCTTTGGGAGTTTGAGAAATTTTTGTTGATTCTTGATGTGATATTGCACCTCTTGAACCTTATCATTTTCTCTTCAATATGATATGATGGATGGTGGATGATATCCATAAAATTCCATAAATGGGGTCATTTTTTTGTGGTATGGTAGGAAGTGTTATACCACCATTAATTTAGAGGTAACCACTTTACCCATTGTGTTTGTTTATTAGATACAAAATATGAAGATATCATTACAAACATTTGTTCACCATCTGAGTATGCTCATCACATAGAGGATGATAAGATGATTTATGAGCTAAATGAGTATTAAGACAAGAAAATAATTATGTCCAAAAATTTCCATTGAAAATGTGATCTCTATCATGTATATTTTTACTTATAGATTCAACAACTTATGTGATATGCTGAAACGTAAGATAATAATCTACTCTACTCATCAGTAAAAACACAAATTAGTCGATGAAAACACTAGGAGGAAAAGGGTGAATACCAATTGCACATAACACAATATCTTTCTTGGGAAGGAACTGCTCAGAAATGTGACTAACTATATTGCAAGAACGAGAAGACCTGAGAAGAAAATACAATTCTTGTTCAACCCAAACAATTCCTGCACAAGTATAGTCTATCTCATTACTTCCTAGGAAAGCCTTGGATGAATATAATATGCTCTTCTCAACCTTTAGCTCAACCTACACAAGTATTTTCTATCCTCTATCTAATTGACTACCTTTGGCCAACACTTAGCCAAATTTCTAGTTTTCCAAGATCCTAATTTCTTGCGCAATTCTTGAGATAACTAGCCCATATTTAAATGGAAATTATCCACTCATAACTACACAATCAATCATAGGCCTTCTACTGATTGCATGCACAATTTGTACAACCGATAGTAAACTATCCCTAAATTCTAGTATCAACTAGGTCTTCCTCTGAACTAACATGCATGAGTTATTTACGAGTGAATTATCAGATATTTGATTGATCATTGCATGTGAAATAAATCCAATTTAATTCACTTGACCATTCACTAATTCCTCCATTAGTTAGAACTTAGTCAAACTGAATTAAATAATTACAACTCAATAAGAACAATTTAGGGATCGCTCTACATGAATCTAGATAGATTTCCAACTTGAATTTACTTAAGCAACTATGTCAACTTAACTTAGTTAGCTGCTACAAGTTGTTATGAGAATGTAATTACAATTTAATTTCCCAATTAAATTCAAGGACAAATTAAATTAGGATTTTGTTGATGTTGTTTTCAAAATTTCTTGTTGTTATTTTCAACATTCCTTCTCAACAAGAAATGAATTCAACTCTATCCTCATCCGGTACCTTTGGAATGTTCTACATGCACCACTTCTCTCTAGTGTTGTTGCTACCACAACTTTTGAAATTGAAAAAAAATCCAAATAGAATTAGTATAATGCATATTTCACTATATTCTCTCACTGCTACTAGCTACTGCATTGTATACTGAAAACTTTGTGTTGTTGCTGACTCTAAACTGTGCCATTTGCACTGCTACTAACTCTGCTATGCGATCCCTAGTGTATGATTGCTACTATTCTCTTCCTTTGTCACTCTCACATGTGACTGCATCAACCACCATTGATCCATCTTGCTATTGTCTAGTGTGGGCTCCTATAGCTAGCTAATGATCCATGAGACAAACCATCTCAATGGACCCTTCCCAAATTTTTTCACTCTTTGGACTATTTCTTCACATCATCCCCACCACTCACTTGTAGGTATGGCTGCATGTACTCCCTCTACCCACCTGGCTCAAAAATCCCCCCTACTCGAGGTATTTACTCGAGTGGATATCTCCACTAGGTCTCCTCTCTGCTTCCCCAATTGTGGTTGCTCCATAACTTGTTGAGGCTACTTCTGAGGCTGCATTTAAGGCTACATGTTGAGAGGTAATCCATGCTCCATTCAACCTGCAAGTCTCTAACATTTTCCTTGCTCCTCAAAGCTTTTCATGCATCTTGTACCTCAAGTGCATACAAGTTTTTGACTCACACATTGATCTCTTTCACTTGTCCTGTGGCGATGTTTCTAAGGAAAACCTTTTCTTTTCTAAAAATGAAACAGTAGCCACGGTCTTCCAATACCATGATAGAAACAAGATTATTATTTAGTCTTGGAACACACATCACATTTGTGATTCTGAGAGGGGCACTAGATTCCGCCTAAAAGGTAACTGTACCAATATCAGTCACATTATCTCTTATCATCCCAAAACTCTATGTTATTCTTATGTTCTTTCTCCTCAAAGTCATTGAAGAGATCTCTATTCCCTATCATATGGAACAAGGCATCACTATCAAGATACCACATGCTTCCCATTATAGTTTCAGCCATGCATGCAATGAGAGTGAAATCAAGTTTCAATTGTGAATCTAGAGCATCACCTACTACTGCTGCTATAGGCTCCTTCTTGTTTTCCTTCTCCTATGGGAAATTCCTGTCATAGTGCCTATACTTGTGACAGTGAAAAAACATAATGTTCAACAAGTCCTTCTGCTTGATACCCTCCCTGGCTTGGAACTTCTTTCTATTTAAGAGCTAATGAAAAGTCTTCTTCCACTCCTTTGGAAGAGGTCTCATCTATGGTGTTCCACAAAAAATATTCTTGTAACAAGTCAGACAACAACCACTCCCACTCTAGTAAAATTTCCCTCCCATTAGCTAAGTCCTAGTAATTATACCATCTCTTGGGAAGTCCTAGAAGTGCTAATATGACCATATCATATTTGGCAATAGTAATATTGACATTTCCAAGCTCATCATGGCATTGGGTGAACTTGGTCAAGTACTTCGGAATAGAGTCGCCATGAGCCATCTTGATCTTTCTAAGTTTTTCCTTTTGTGCCATCTTCCTGTGGTCACTACTATTTTGGTATAGGTCCATAAATTCCTTCCACATTTCAAATGGATATTCCTTACCATGGAGACTCGAGACAATATGATATTGAACTCCTTTTAGGATAATCCTTCTCACTTTTTCCACACACTTTCTGTTGGAAATAATACTGAGAGGGGGGGTGAATCATTATTATCAAGTTCTTTTAATAAATCTTCCTTATTTATTCTTTGAATTATTTTTGCATGTCAGTACCATAAAATAATGAGCATGAACAAAGAAAACAGATAGTCACACCAAAGAACACAAGATGTAAGGTGGAAACCCAATGTGGGTGAAAACCACCAACTGCAATATGTCTCTATCTTCTTTCAAATTAGAAACTCCTTTTACAATGGTTTTGTACTGGTGCAGTCCTTTACCAGTACGTAGGATGCAACCTGCAGAGAGCTACAACTCTCTCTCGTTTTCCAGTCTCTGCTGGAAGGGAGCTACAACCCCCTACTTATTTTCTTTCAAGGACCACTTTTCATAAATTTTCAAACTGGATCCAAGAACATCAAAAACCCATCAACTACACTTGCATCATCAATTTCTGATTCCACCAAAGCCAACCCGCATACAGATCTGAAAATGTTTCCTTATAACTTTGCAGTTGTTACATCAGACATACCCAGATCATAACATGTGTAAAATAAAACATGCATCAATAATTCAGACCCAGATTATTAGATTTATAGATCAATTGTATGCCACATATCACATATCAAAATCATATAGAGATACCACTATTCCAGCCTTAATATGTTGACCCATCAATAGAACTTATCCTTCTCCTTACGCTCAGGTTCCTTCTTCATTCAGATCCAGATCTGCACCAAAACCCAATCACAATATTCCAGATCTAGCACTTTATCAGATATTCAATGATTCAAAAGATGCTTTGCCAAATGATCTCCTTCCTCTTTTATAGTCTTAGGCCTTTCACAATACCACGGGCCAAAACCATAGGATCAAAAAACTATTGGACTAATACCATGAACCAACCATGAAATTGCGTGAGATCAACACTTTTGATGAGGTACCATGGTCCAAAACCATAGGTTCAAATACCAAGGACTAACTACCATGGACCAAAGGTAAGTTCTCCAACATATACGCGCTTTTCCTTGCATGAAAGTGCGTACCATGGTCCAAAACCATAGGTTCAAATACCAAGGACTAACTACCATGGACCAAAGGTAAGTTCTCCAACATATACGCGCTTTTCCTCATAGGTTCAAATACCAAGGACTAACTACCATGGACCAAAGGTAAGTTCTCCAACATATACGCACTTTTCCTTGCATGAAAGTGCGTGAACTTTTTCTCTACATGAAATAAACTTTTCTCTGCATAAAAGTGCGTGAACTTTTCTCTACATGAAATAAACTTTTCTCTGCATATAAGTGCGTGAACTTTTCTCTACACTATAATTTATTATCTGAGATGAGTGGGTTTCCATCAAGTACAACATATGTTTCATAATGCCAACAATCTCCCCCTTTGGACTTGATGGCAACAACAACCAATCACTCTCCCCCTTTGACATCAAGGGCAAGGGGTTATGCTCCCCCTAAGAACATGCTCCCCTTGACTATAAACCAGATCTGCAAAGAAGAACGATAATCCATGACCATGAAAGAGATAGAGACGTATTGCAGCAATATTCAAACCAGCATCCATGATCTCCTTCTGTACTTCCTCCATAATAATGCCAACAATGCATGATATGCTCCCCATGAACCTGTGCCATTCGATCTTTGACCAATCCGCAACCCATCACATGTACACATATACTTCAGATGAACCTTGCGTACAACAAACAATCAGAAGAGATTCAACAACAAGATGATGCATCAACAACCCCCAGCTTTTGCCTAAGGTATTCAAAGGTCTCCCTAGGCAATGGTTTGGTGAGTATATCAGCAACCTGTTCCTTAGAAGGAACATACTCCAACTTGACCTTTTGTTCAAGCACTTGGTCCCGAAGAAAGTGATACTTGATTGGTATGTGCTTGGTTTTTGAATGCATGACTGGGTTCTTTGAAATGCTGATTACACTTGTATTATCACATAAGATGGAGATGGGTGGTGTACAAGTGATTTGAAAATCCTGCAAGGTCTGCATCATCCAAAGGAGTTGAGTGCAGCAAGATGCAGCAGCAACATATTCTGCTTCAGCTGTAGACAAGGCAATCGAACTTTGTTTCTTGCTGAACCAAGATACTAATCTGGAACCCATAAAGAATGCACCACCATTTGTGCTTTTCCTGTCATCCATGCTTCCGGCCCAATCTGCATCTATATAAGAATGAAGTGTGAGATCTGTATCTCTAGGATACCATAAGCCATATTTTTGAGTCCCTTGAAGATATTTGAAGATTCTCTTTACTACCTAAAGATGAGTTTCCTTTGGATTTTCCTGAAATCTTCCAACTATTCCCACTGCATGCATGATTTCTGGTGGGGTACCTGTCAAATAAAGTAGACTTCCAATCATAGATCTGTAAGTTGGTTGATGAACTGTTGTTGATTCATCATTTGCACTGAGGTTACATCCTGTGACCATGGGTGTACATACTGGTTTTGCTTCTACCATACCATATTTCTTCAAAATCTGCTTGAGATACTTGGTTTGAGACAAGAAGATCCCTCCTTCATTTTGTTGGATTTGAAAACCAAGAAAATATGTCAGTTCTCCCAGCAAGGACATTTCGAATTCTTTCTGCATCACCAAGGCAAAGCTTTGACTCATAGCTTCTTCATTGTTGCCAAAGATAATGTCATCTACATACACAACAAGTATCAAAAATTTGTCATTTTCAACTTTTATATAAAGATTGTTGTCTGCTGATCCTTTTGAAAAACCTTGTTGATGAAGATATTTGTCCAAACGATAGTACCAAGCCCTTGGAGCTTGTTTGAGGCCATAGAGAGCCTTTTTCAATCTGCATACAAGATTTGGATCATTTCCAAGAATGAAACCATCTGGATGCTCAATGTATACTTCTTCTTCCAAGTCTCCATTCAGAAAGGCTGATTTCACGTCCATTTGAAATACTTTGAAGTTTTGAAAGCTTGAGAGAGCAAGGAACATTCGGATGGCCTCAAGTCGTGCAACAGGAGAAAAAGTTTCTTCAAAATCTATTCCTTCTTTCTGCGCATACCCTTTACAAACAAGTTTGGCCTTGTTTCTAATTACTTCTCCATTTTCATTCAATTTATTTTTGAAGACCCATTTTGTTCCTATAACATTCTTATCCTTTGGTCTAGGAACCAACTCCCAAGTGTTGTTCTTTTCGATCTGCTCAAGTTCTTCATCCATTGCTTTGACCCAACATTCATCTTTGCATGCCTCTTTCACATTTTGTGGTTCAGTGGAAGAGAGTAATGCCAAATATCTTGAAGCTTATGCAATTGTTCTTCTTGTTTGTACACCTGCTTCTTTCTGTCCCAAAATCTGAGATTCTGGATGATTCTTCTGAACATATCTGGATGGAGTCTTCTCTTCTATCCTTATCTGGTCCTCTGGTTTTTCTTGAGGTTCTTCTTCTTTATCATTTTGTCTTTGAGGATGGCCTTCATCTTCTTCGATATATTCATGATTTACTTGCCTAGGAATGTATCCCTTCTCATCAACCACTACATCAATGCTGTCAACAATTATTCCAAGTATTTTATTATAGCACTTGTATGCTTTGCTGTGTGGAGAATAACCAAGAAGGATGCCTTCATCTGCTCTAGGTTCAAGTTTGCCAAGTTGCTCATCAGTATTTTTAATATAGCATTTGCTCCCAAAGATTTTGAAGTGCTTTACCGAAGGAGTCTCACCATACCAGAGCTCATGAGGGGTTTGAGTGCTATTCACTCGGACATTTGCTTTGTTGAGAATAATAACCGCAACATGTTCTGCTTCACCCCAGAAAGTTGCGGGAGTTCCAGATTCATCAAGCATAGCACGAGCCATTTATTGGACAGTTCTGTTCATTCTTTCCACCACTCCATTTTGCTGAGGAGTTCTAGCTGTAGAAAATTCTCATCTTATCCAATGTTCTTCACAGAAATCGAAAAATTCATTTGAGGTAAACTCCCCACCTCTGTCGAATCTAAGACACTTAATTTTGTATCCTGATTCATTTTCAACCAAGGATTTAAAGGATTTGAATTTTTCGAATTCTTCATCTTTGTGCTTCATAAGTCCTAACCAGACAAACCTGGAGAAATCGTCAATGAATAATATCAAGTATTCTTCTCCTCGAGGTGTCCTTTTCCTGAATGGACCACATGTATCTGTATGTACTAGCTCAAGAGGCATGCTAGCTGATCCTTCCTTTTCCGGAAAGGTAGTTCTGGTTTGCTTTCCAAACTGACATGATTTGCATATGGTGTTGTCTGGAACTTTGATATCTGGAAGACCACGAACTGCCTGATATTTGCATGCTTTCCTTATTTGTGAAAAGCTTAGATGCCCCAACCTCCGGTGCCATAACCAGTGCTCATCATCCTTGCTCAGATAGCATTGTTGTTGTCCTTCTTCAAATATGTATATATTATTTGGAGTTCTTTTACTTTGATCACTGTTTTACCTATATCAAGATCACGAAAAAGACATCCATTTGATCTGAATATCACCTCTGTTCTTTGATCACACATCTGGCTGACACTTAGAAGATTATGTTTCAATCCATCAACATACAAAACATTTCCATCTTTGACCTTTTCTTTTAACTGAGCAGTGCCTTTTCCTTTTATAGTTGCAGGAGTATCATTTCCAAAAGAAACTTTCTTTCCTTTTTCTAGAGCAGAATATGATTCAAGTTTTTCTTTATCACCTGTCATATGCTTTGAACATCCACTGTCAATGTACCATAGATTTTTTTGTCCCTCTGCATAAAATGCTATCCCACATCTTTCTGTTTGTGGTTCCTTTATTCTCCACGTTTTGGTGCTTGAGGCTTGTTCCTTTGTCTGCTGAAACCTTCTCCTGCATTCAGAATCTTCATGACCAAAGTTATTGCAAATAGAACATTCAACTTAATTTTCAAGAACCGAAAAGTTGTTATAGGTCCTTTTTGTAATCCCGGTCATACTTCTTTGTTTTTGAGCTTCTCTAGTCATGATCGTTTTATATGCAACACATTGAGCTGCTTTGTGACCAAAGTTATGGAAAGAAAAGCATTTTCCATTGAAGAAATTTCTGCGGTTATCAAATCTTCCGGCCAAACAATTGTAATTTATATTGTCATTCATTCTTGAAGCAAATTGAGAGGATTTTACCTGTGGCTAGTTGTAGCTTTTGTTCATCCTTAAGACAGATTGCCCCTGATTTGCCTACTAGTCTTTGTTTGTAATTGGTCCCTGCTTTACTTGGTGATCTCCATTGTGCTTTTGCTCATTCCTTCTTGCTACATCAAGATAACTCTTTGAGGTGGATGCTTGAGAAGTTTCTCCATTATAGCCCAGACCTGTCTTGTTTAGAGGATAGCACTGTACATTGATGATCTCATCCAGAGTTTCAGATCCTTTGACAAACTTAAGATTAATAGCCTTTGTTTTCTCAATCTCTTTCCTAAGACCAACAATTTCACCTTCTAACTTTTCAAGATATTTTTCTTTTTCAGCAATTTGAAGTTGTAGAGTATCAATGATCCTATTATTTTCTTCTATACATGTCTTGAGTCTAGAAATTTCTTCACAAAAGCTATCCACATCTATAGCATCCATGTAATCATCATCTTCAAATGCCATTAAGAGTTTATAGTCATTACCTCGTTCATCTTCGTCACTATTTGATAGACCATCACTATCTTCATGAGTGTAGTAGCTTTTCTTATTTCCAATCTGTTTCTTTTTCCATCTAGCAGGTTCCTTTCCTTTATCCTTATGAGGACATTTTGAAGCATAATGACCTACTCATCCACAAGCAAAGCATTTAAAAGGTAACTTACCTCTGAACCTTCCAGTTCCCCTATGAAGATTTCTGACAAAATTTGATTCTTCTTCTTCTTCTTCTGGTGCGTGACTTGCTTCATAATAGTCTCCTTTGCCTGAAGCCTTGAAAGTAGCTTCTCTTCTATCTGATGGACCTCCCTTTCTCATTTCATAAGCAGTTAGAATTCCGTGTAGCTGAGACATAGTAAGAATTCATAGATTTTCCTTTTCTTCTATTGCAGACACTTTAGATTCAAACTTGGGGGACAATTATCTTAGAACTTTTCAACCACAATAGCCTATTTTATTTATTCACCCAAGTTTTTCATGCAATTAACAATCTCATCTACCCGAAGGAAATAGTTAGCCACACTTTCATCATTATACATTCTGAGATTCTCATACTGAATCCTGAGGGTTTGAAGTTTAGCACGCTTTACCTGTTCATCTCCTTCGTAGCTCAAGACAATCTTGTCCCATATTTTTTTTGCGGATTTATATTGAATAACCTTCACGAATTTTGTTTGAGATAAGCATCCCAGCATAGTATTGACTGCTTTATCATTTGTTTCATATTTCTTCTTTTCGGTCGTATCTGTAGGAGTAGCTGAAGGAAAAGTGTAGTCTGTATCTATGATATCCCAAACTTCTGTACCAAGAGATTGAGGATAGGCAGTAACTCTTACCTTCCAATAATTGAAGTTTGTCCCATCAAAAATTGGTGGCCTGATTGATGCTTCCCTCTCGTAGTTGCTCATGATGAATGATCTTCCTTCAAGTGATCAAGCTTCTCTGAAGGACCTGCTCTAATACCAATTGTTGGAAATAATACTGAGAGGGGGGGTGAATCAGTATTATCAAGTTCTTTTAATAAATCTTCCTTATTTATTCTTTGAATTATTTTTTCATGTCAGTACCATAAAATAATGAGCATGAACAAAGAAAGCAGATAGTCACACCAAAGAACACAAGATGTAAGGTGGAAACCCAATGTGGGTGAAAACCACCTACTGCAATATGTCTCTATCTTCTTTTAAATTAGAAACTCCTTTTACAATGGTTTTGTACTGGTGCAGTCCTTTACCAGTACGCAGGCTGCAACCTACAGAGAGCTACAATTCTCTCTCGTTTTCCAGTCTCTCCTGGAAGGGAGCTACAACCCCCTACTTCTTTTCTTTCAAGGACCACTTTTCATAAATTTTCAAACTGGATCCAAGAACATCAAAAACCCATCAACTACACTTGCATCATCAATCTCTGATTTCACCAAAGCCAACCCGCATACAGATCTGCAAATATTTCCTTATAACTTTGCAGTTGTTACATCAAACATACCCAGATCATAACATGTGTAAAATAAAACATGCATCAATAATTCAGACCCAGATTATTAGATTTATAGATCAAAAATATTCCACATATCACAGATCAAAATCATATAGAGATACCACTATTCCAGCCTTAAGATTTTGACCCATCAATAGAACTTATCCTTCTCCTTACGCTCAGGTTCCTTCTTCATTCAAATCCAGATCTGCACCAAAACCCAATCACAATATTCCAGATCTAGCACTTTATCAGATATTCGATGATTCAGAAGATGCTTTGCCAAATGATATCCTTCCTCTTTTATAGTCTTAGGCCTTTCACAATACCACGGGCCAAAACCATAGGATCAAAAAATTATTGGACTAATACCATGAACCAACCATGAAATTGCATCAGATCAACACTTTTGACGAGGTACCATGGTCAAAAACCATAGGTTCAAATACCAAGGACTAACTACCATGGACCAAAGATAAGTTCTCCAACATATACGCGCTTTTCCTTGCATGAAAGTGCGTAGCATGGTCCAAAACCATAGGTTCAAATACCAAGGACTAACTACCATGGACCAAAGGTAAGTTCTCCAACATATACGCGCTTTTCCTCATAGGTTCAAATACCAAGGACTAACTACCATGGACCAAAGGTAAGTTCTCCAACATATACACGCTTTTCCTCATAGGTTCAAATACCAAGGACTAACTACCATGGACCAAAGGTAAGTTCTCCAACATATACGCGCTTTTCCTTGCATGAAAGTGCGTGAACTTTTTCTCTACATGAAATAAACTTTTCTCTACATGAAATAAACTTTTCTCTGCATATAAGTGCGTGAACTTTTCTATACACTATAATTTATTATCTGAGATGAGTGGGTTGCCATCAAGTACAACATATGTATCATAATGCCAACACTTTCTCCATTCAACTAGATCTTCAGGATAAGATGTTGGAGGCTTAGGAATATCATGATCTATCAATTCCTTTAGCCCATTTTCTTCTAGTGCTACCTCCATCCTATCCTTCCAAGATATGTAATTTGAGATTCCCTCCAGGCATACTCATGTCTCAAATAGTCGAATGACATACTTATGACTTTGAAGTATGAACTTGTAAACTAGATTTCACCTACACAACAAACTCAAATTATCATCTTCTATAATGTCTTAAGCTCTGATACCATGTATACTTTTACCTTCAGATTTAACAACTTATGTGATATTGTAAAACATAAGATAGGAACCTACTCTACTCATCAGCAAAAACAAAAATTGATTGATGAAAAAAAAAAGTAGAAAAGGAAGAATATCAATCGCACATAACACAATATTTTTCTAGGGAAATAAATTTCTAAAAACCCTGACTATCTATATTTCATTAAAAAAATTATCTGATAAAAAATACAATTATTTTTTAACCTGAACAAATTATGCAAAAATAAAATCTATCTCACTACCTCCTAGGAAATCCTTGGATGAATACAATATACTCTGCTCAACCTATATAAGTATTTTCTATCCTCTGTCTGACTGACATCTTTTGTGCAACTCTTAGCCAAATTCCCATCCCTCCAAGCACCTACTTCCTTGTACAATTCCTAAGAGAATTAGGCCATATTTAATTGGGAAATTTCCCACTCATAATTGCACAATCCATCATAGGCCTTCTATTGATTCCATGCACCATATGTACAACTTGGAAAATTATACAAGTGATAGTACATTGTCCCTGAACTCTAATCTCAACTAGGTATTCCTCTGAATTAGCATGCATGAGTTATTTATGATTGAGTTATCAGTTATATGATTGACCACTACATTCTATTTAAGTCAAATTTAATTCACATGACCTCTCACTAGTTCCTCCAACAATTAGAACTAGTTTAACTGAACTAAATAATCACAACTCAATAAAAACTCAGCTTGAGCCCGTAAAATTTAGGGATCACTCTACATGAATCTAGATAGGCTTCCAAATCAAATTTACTGAGCCAACCAAGTCAAATTAGCTTAGTTAAATGCTACAAGTTTCTATGAGAATAGTATCACAATTTACTTTACCAATTTAATTCAAGGAAAAATTAAATTAGGATTTTCTTGATGCTCTTTTTAAAATTTCTTGTCTCTATTTTCAACATGTCACTTACAATAATATTTGAGTTTCCATGTAGATTTTGAATTATTTCCATAAATTTAGTAGCAACTTTATTGGCTTTAAAAGGATGAGATAATGCACAAAAGTGTGCATACGTGGTATGTTTATAACCTACAACCATGATGACACTTTTTCCTTTAGACTTGGGTAAACCAGTGATAAAAACCATTGAGACCTCCTCCCAACACTGAATTGGAAATGGCTGAAGATTGTAATAGATCTGGGGTCTTAATTGCTTCATCTTTATTTTGTTGGAAAACCAAACATTCTGCCATAAACTTCTAAATATCATATTTAATGTTGTTATGAACCCAGCTTACAAAAAGATAGAAAAGATAGATAAATTCCTTATAATTTAGCCTTTTTGAGGGGGCAACATCCTTTATATTACAAAAATCAATGATTTCTTGATGATTCAAATGACAAAACCTCGTTTCTATAGATAGGAGTCGAAGGAGTCACAATATAATGTTGGCGGCCTAACAATAATAATATAAAGTCACAAAAATAACAATAGAGGGATTCTATGGGGCACACTAATAACGATATGGGGACAATAGGGTCACAACAATATTAATAAGGGATACAACTACAATAGTAATGGGGTAATCACTAGTATTATAGGAACCTATCATGCCCATCTCCTCCAAAAAAGTGTTGTCTTCATTGCTTAAGTACTTCTGGATGCTTCTGCATAAAATTCTTATCCTCCCATGTGGAATATTTAGTGGATAAGTTCTTCCACTTGATGAGATACTCTGAAATTGATCAATTTCATAGCTATCGAGTTCTTGTTTCTGTGACTGCTTCCGGTTCGAATATAATTTTTCCTTCCTCGTCAAGTTCTGGAAATATTATTTGAACTGGGAGATTGTCGCCTATAACCTTCTTTAATCATGAAACATGGAAAACTAGGTGCACTCGAGAAGCTATAGGAAGCTCCAATTTGTATGCCATAGTACCAATCTTTTACAACACCTTGTACAGACCATAATACTTTGGTGATAATTTATTATCCTTCTTAGCTTGCTTGAGGGACATTTGTTTATATGGTTGTAGCCGTAGGAATACCCAATCGCCTACATCAAAACTTCTTTCACTGTGATGTTGATCTTCCTTTTGTTTCATTCTATTCTGCGCCAACATGAGGTTATCCTCTAAGAGTTGGAGGACTTGTTGTTGATGCTCAATGTGATGTTCCACTGCTTGAACCTTAAAATTTTCTCTTAAATATGATGTGATGGATGGTGGCTGATATCCATAAAGTGCCATAAATGGGGTCATTTTTGTTGCCGTATGGAAGGAAGTGTTATACCACCATTCAGCCAGAGGCAACCATTTGACCCATTGTGTTTGTTTATCAGATACAAAGGAACGAGGATATCCTTCTAAAAATTTATTTACTATCTCAGTTTGCCCATCAGATTGAGTATGATAAGATGAGCTATGAGCTAACTGAGTACCGAGACAATAAAATAATTCTTTCCAAAAATTTCTAGAGAAAATAGGATCTCTGTCACTTACAATAATCTTTGGGTTTCCATGTAGCTTTGAATTGTTTCCATAAATGCCATAGAAACTGTAGTAGCTTTAAATGGATGTGATAATGCACAAAAGTGTGCATACTTGGTAAGTTTGTCAACTACCACCATGATGACACTCTTTCCCTCAGACTTGGGTAAACCTGTGATAAAATCCGTTGAAACCTCCTCCCAATGTTGGCTTGGAATGGATAAAGGTTGTAATAAACCCAGGGTCTTAATTGTCTCAACTTTATTTTGTTGGCAAACAAACATTTTGCCACAAACTTTTAAATATCTTATTTAAGGCCATCCCAAAAAAATTCCTTCTTAACCCTATGGTAAGCTTTTAAAAATCCTTAGTGCCCTCCTAAGGGAGAAGTGTGCAATTCCATAAGAATCTTTTATCTGTGTTGGGAACTCTTACAGAGGTATAAGCGATCCGTGTACCATAACGAATCATTTTGCTAGCTAAATGTATCAAATGTAGTCGAATCTTGTCATAAATTTTGTATAAGTTCCCACACTTCTTCAACATTCTTCCATTCCTCCCTTTCTTCATTTATCCAATTTGGTTGGATAATAGAAATGGCACACAACAATGCTTCCACATCCTCATCCTTTCTTGAGAGTGCATCTGCCACCACATTTTGCTTCCTTTTTTTGTAGATGATTTCAAAGTCATAACCCAACATCTTTGTGACCCACTTTTGTTGCTCTTCATAGGATAATCCTTGTTATAAAAATTATTTAAGGCTATCACAATCTGTTTTTACCATGAAGTTTCTTCCGATTAGGTAGGGTCACCATTTCTTAAGTGCATGTAGTATTGCCAAACTTTCCTTCTCATAAATAGCTTTGTGTAAAAAAGTTCCCTTGATTGGACGACTTTCAAAAGCAATGGGTATTTCATCTTGAATTAAAACAACACCAATTCCATTTCTTGAAGCATCACATTCCACAATAAAGGTTTTTGTGAAGATCAATGTAGCTAAGACCGGTGCTTGGCACATTGCCTCTTTAAGATGTTCAAAGGCATTTGTTGCTTTTGGAGTCCATGAAAATGCATCTTTCTTTAATAATTTTGTTAGAGGTGCTGCTATTCTCCCATAATTCTTAACAAACTTGCGATAATACCCTGTCAATCTGAGAAATCCTCATAGATGCTTTATGGATGTGGGGATTTTCCATTTCTTAATGGCTTTAATTTTGCTAGGGTCTACCTTAACGCCTTCATGAGATACAATATGACCCAGATATTCCACCTCTTATACTCCAAAGAAACATTTGGATCTTAGTGCATATAATTGTTTCTCCTCCAACAATTGTAGCACCCTGTCAACATGCTCAACATGATCCTTCCAAGACTTGCTGTAGATTAGTATATCAACAAAAAATACTAACAAAAATTTTCTAAGGAAGGGTTTGAAAATGGAATTCATCAAGCCCTGAAAAGTAGAAGGCGTAGTGGTAAGGCCAAAAGGCATGACCAAAAATTCATAATGACCCTCATGATTTCTAAATTCTATTTTCGGAATTTCTTCAGTCTTCATTCTGATTTGATGATATCCTGAATGAAGATCCACTTGGTGAAGTAAATTGATCCATGAAATTCATCCAGTAATTCATCAATGACAGGAATGAGAAAATTATCATTAATAGTGAGCTTGTTGAGGTCCCTATAATCCGGACACATGCACCATGATCCATCCTTCTTGTGCACCAATATTACTGGAGTAGAGAAAAAACTTTGATTAGGTTGAATTATACCAGCCTCTAGCATTTTTGCAACCCATATGTTGAATTTCACTCTTTTGGGCATAGGGATATCTGTACAGCTTGATGTTTGGAGGAACACTTCCTGGAATCATATGAATAGCATGGTCATGATCATGAATAGGTGGGAGACCTTTGGGAGTCTCAAATACCTTGGAATGATTATCCAATACTTTTTGGAGATCTGGAGAAATAGATGATATCGATGTGGAAACATCAAGCAAACATAATTGTGAAATTACACCTCTTTGTTGCTTTTTTAGAAGCTTGTTCATACTATTAGAGCTGATTATCTTTCCATGTTTCCCCACAATACCCTTTAATTCAACTTCCTTTCCTTCCACATAAAATTTCATGAAACGTTCTTGAAAATTAAAAACTATTATACCCAGAGATTGTAGCCATTGGACTCCTAGTACAACGTCTACACCTCCCATTGGAATGGAAAGCATTGGGCTAGTCAATACATAATCTACCATGGATAGCTTGATATTATGACACTCTGGTGCCGGATATAGGAAGCAATTCAATTCTTTTACTACCTTACAATGAATAAAATTATGGGTACTTACTGAATCAATCAACACTATTACCATTTTCTTCTTGATTTTTTCTTCTATCTTGATGGTTTGAGGAGTGGTAATTCCAGCCAATGCATTAAAAGATATGTTCAAACTCATTTATTCTTTATCTAGGATTTTTTCTTGGAGTATATCGTCTTCTTTTTACCTTTCTTGCTCCTTTTCTTCCTCCTCTTCACAATCTATGTAGAATAATTTCTTCTCAGCACACTTATGACCTTTAGTGTATTTGCTATCATAACTGTAACAAATCCCTTTTGCTCCTTTTTCTTCCAATCGTTGGGGTGTCAACCTTATAGGTTGTGGAAGACTAGGGGCAACAACACTTCCATCTCTATAGTTGTGGGTGGTATGTTTCTTGGTTGCCATAATTTTTCTTTCCATTTTTCTTGCTAACCTAAATGCCTTCTCTAATGAATCAAGTTCCCAAAGGCAAAAATCATGTTGGATATTATCCTTTAAAGTCCCTATAAACACATCAATCCTATGATCCTTTGGAATATTTTTTATCCTTATGTTCAATTTTTGGAACTCCTCAATGTGCTCCATTATTGAACCCTTTTGTTTGAGACTTATCAATTGGATAAAAGGAGTGTTACTTTTTGTATCCTCATAATGTGTTGTCAATTCTTCCGTAAAAATTTCCCAAGCGATAATTTTTTTACGAGAGCAAAGCCATTGATACCATACAAACTGATTTGATTCCAAATATAAAGTTGCAATACATACCTTTTGTGTGTTTTGCACATTATTGAGATCAAAAAATTCCTCCATTTGTAATATCCATGTTGCATGATCCTTGCCATCAAACTTCCTCATATCGATTTTTGGAATATGGTAGGTCTTCAATCTAACATTAGAGTCTATGAAATCATGATTAACATTTCTTTTGTTCGCACCATGAATTTCCTTTACTACCCTTTCACCATTAGTAAGTATTTCTTGTAGAAAATTTGTCAAATCTATCTTCAAATCTATCCTCAAATCGTCAGTCTTATCTTCCATGCCATTCATATTAGCTTCCATGCCCTTTATCTTAGATTCCATGCCATTTATCTTAGCTTCTGTTGGCTTTTGTGACAATGAAATTTTTTGCATTTCGTCTTGTAACTTTGATATATCATGTAGCATTTCTTCCTCTTCTTCATGAGTCATGCTAGAGCGTTTAGGTTGCTTACTAGGTGTTTGCATTTTCTTTTCTCGGGGCATCAGTTACTGAAAATAATTCTCTACTATGCCCTTAGAATTCCTTCAAAAAAAAATTCAAACCAAGCTTAATAAAAAATTTAAAAAAAATCTACACATTTTTTCACTTTGTAGGAGCTGAATATTTCCTCTGACGTATCTCTGTAATTTCAAATCATCTAGTTCTGAAATTACGATCTGTAGTAGCGCTCTGTGTCCTCTTTCCAATGCCATGGCTCTGATCCCAATTGGATTCTCCAAGGAAGAGATATTCCAAATCTCCCACAGTGACCTGATTATAGACTACTTCAGTAGAGCGGACTTGTATGATGTGCCACAGGTCCCTGTTTCAACATTTGGCTGTAAAAAATATATACAAGAAACTACAACCTATCCTATTTCTATACCTTCTTACAAACTTTCAATCTGATGCTCTGAGAGAAAGTTATGACAGTCTTCGCAAGGTCACCTATTTGGAATGTAATTTAGGAGTATGCAAAAAGACCAACTTCCTCAGATCATATCTCCTCAAATATAGCACCAAAAGCTCTGAAATTCAGACCCAAGCTTCAGTGTGATTTCGTTTCAAATGGTTTTTTTTTTCTTATGAAATGTTGCAGAAAAAAATTTATAGCAAGAATTCCATGATGACCTATTTGGAGCAGTGAAACCCTAGAATCCAAAGCTCTGATACCAAATGTTATGAAACCAACTCACAAAAAGATAGAAGAGATAGATCAACACCTTAGAATTCAGCCTCTTCAAGGGGGAAACCTCCTTTACATTACACAAATGAATGATTCTTTGATGATTCAAATGAGAAAACCTCCTTTCTATATACAGGAGTCTAGGGAGTCACAATATAACCCAACCGACCTAACGATAATAACATAAAGGGACAAAAATAACAGTAGAGGGATTCTATGGGGCACAGTAAAAACAATATGGGGACAATAGGGACACAACAATATTAATAAGGGATACAACTACAATAGTAATGGGGTAATCACTAGTATTATAGGGACCTAAGAAATTCCATCCCAAAAAAATTCCTTCTTAACCCTATGGTATGTATTTAAAAATCTTGATTTCCTTCCTAAGGGAGAGGTGAGAAATTCTGAAAGAATCTTTTGCTTGATTTGGGAATTCTTACAAAGATATAAGTGATCTTTGTACCATAATGAATCATTTTTCCAGATAAATGTATCAAATGTACTAGGATCTTGCTTCAACTCTTGAATTAGTGTCCACACGTCTTCCTCATTCTTTCAGTAATCCCTTGATTTGGTTATCGAATCAGGTTGGATAATAGAAACAACGCAAAGCAATGCTTCTAGATCCTCATCCTTTACTGAGAGTGCATATGAAACAATATTTTTCTTCCCTATTTTGTAGATGATTTCAAAGTCATAAATCAATATCTTTGTGACCCTTTTCTCTTTGTCTTCTGAAGATAATATTTATTCCAAAATTCATTTAAGAGTATCATGATCTGTTTTTACCTTGAAGTGTCTTCCCATTAGGTAGGGTCTTCATTTCTTTAGTGCATGCAGTATTACCATCATGTCCTTCTCATAAATAGGTTTGTATAAATACTTTCCTTTGATTTGATGACTTTGAAAAGAAATGGGTCTTCCTTCTTGCATTAAAAAGAGACCAATTCCATTTCTTGAGGCATCACATTACACTATAAAGGTTTTTCTGAAGTTTGGTGTAGCTAGTGTTACACAAAAATATCCTCACCATGACTATTTGCAGTCAGTATGGGTCTATCATCACTTGTACTATCCTCCTAAGCAAGTCTCAGACCTCAGCTCTTCAAGTCAAGCTTTGAAAATGAGAGAAAGACATTGAAAATCAACAAAGCTTTGGTTCCGCACTTTCTCTCACTGTTGCCTACGGTCCCGCACCCCCTGTTCACATTACCTCTGGACCTGCCCGCTCTGTCCCTAAAGGAGTGGGTGTGGACCCCTTTGAAAGTAGAAAACGCACAAGTTTATTCTAAAAAACTCACTTTGGGTTAATTCTAGATGATTCTAGAAGCAATTTTGACATGGATTTTTCGCTCTTAGGTGGTTCATGCATCCGAAAAGAGAAGGAGCTAATCCCTTGATGAGAGGGGCTATCCCTTTGAAGGAGGGCTTTATCCCTTTGAAGGAGGACCTAGTAACTTCGCTCCATTGCACTATAAATTAAGGCATTGAGTTGGTAACTAGGGAGGTTAGAAGCTAAACATTTTTTGAGGGTAAGTGCTCGTGGAATTGAGATTTCCTAGTTAAGCTTTAGAGGAGAGATCACATACCTTTTCGGCTTCATTAGGAAGAGAGTGAAACTTTTCAAAGTAGAGGAGACTTCTTGTTGGACCTTTGGAGGAGCTTCTATAGCATCAAGGCATAGGTTGTAAAGTTCTTCTTTGATTTGAATTAATACAATCAGATTCATTTTTCTCAACAAGTTGTCTTATGTCATTTGTTTCATGAATTCCTTGATCATCATGATAAGTATGCTTTATGATATTGTCTTTTCAGGTGCTATTTAATTTGTTTTCTTGTTTGTGTTTGCAGATTCGCTACAAGGGAGCTCATTTGGATCAAAGGAGCGAGGATTCCACAAACTTGCATTGGACCCAAGGTAGGCCTAAAACACTTGTTTTGCCTTTGTTTATATATTGCATATTTAGAGAAAGATAGATTTTGATTGGCTTGCTTGTCACTAGATATCGTTAAATTCTAGGAAGGTCTATCTTGTCTGCAAGATCGACTCATTCCGTGTGACAAAATGGCGACTCTCCTAGGGACTTGATTTCTTTATTTGTTTTACTTTGACCTGAGAAACTGTGTTTTTGTTTCTGTTTTTGGCTTGTTGTGTGTGGAATTGGGTAGATTTAGTAGATCTATGATTATTTTTTGTTTTTCATAACTTTGGGAGAGGACCGCACCCTCGGCTTGCAACACAGTGCAGACTTATCCGCACTTTTTCTTTTAGCACAGAGCGGTACTGCACCTGTGTGAACGGTGGGCCTGCGGACCCTATCAAAATTTTGGAAAACCTAAGATTTTCTCCTGTAGTCAGCTTAGTTTTTATTTAGATGTTGTTATCCCCTGCCCAAACCTGCATATGACTTGTTAAGAACTTTTCTCAGGTTAATTCCATTGATGTTAGGGTTTTAGGTGAAATTCCTAGAAGTTTTGGTTGTCAGGCTTGATTTTCATTTTGGTCTTGTAGTAGCTCAGGGCTTAGAAGTTGTAGAAGCCTCAAATCACCTTGGTTTTTACTGGCCTTCTTATGAGCCTGACCATTTGCAAATGTTTCCTTAGTTGAGGAACCCATCTTGTGTTTTCTTTTTGCGAAACTTTGAAAAGGCTTGTGTTAAAAGTTTGGATTTAATTTTTAGAAAGGAAAACAAAAATTGGTTGTTTTTGCTTGATTTTTGATTCTGGACAAATTAGTCCTTAGTTTGTTTATAGCTCAGTAAAACATCCTTGAAAAAGGCATCTTGTAAGCTTTGACTTCAAATAGTTTTTTATAGTTTATAGATCTCAAGATTAGTTATTTCCATAGTTTTGAGTGTTTTATAAAAAATAAAAAATCTCTTTTTGAAAAAAGTTTGTTTTTGTAGTATTTGAGTGTTTCAAAGAAAAGGGAATTTTTTGTGAAAATAACTAGTTGTCTCGTTTTGAGCGCATTGGAAAAGACAAAAAGCTCTTCTTTTAATTTGTTGGTTAAGAAAGATTTGTGTTTACAAGCATTTGCACTCTCAAACTCTTTCGTAGCTAGAAGTTCATTGAAGGGAAAATATTGCTTAATCATCTTAAGTGCATTTTTTAGTGATTTCGAGTCGAGTCTTCACACCAAAAGTTTCATCTCCGCACCTCTTGACTTAAACAAAATCCAATAAAAATAATGCTTAAAGTAAAATCTATCTAGTAATCTTTTTGTTTCTAGGGCTCTAATACACCAACATAGCTTAGGCTAGTGTCTTGGAGTAGGGAGTAATTAACTCTGCAAGATAGTAAAACAAACAAGTAGTTGTATCTTGCGGTAGGAGAAAAATCCAATTGTTGCATCTATGCTCTCGGAAAGCTCCTCTTAAAGGAGAAGTAGGAGAACGTGTCCGAACCAGTGTGGGAATTAATCCTTCCTCATTGGGAACGATGCCAGATATTCACGTATTAAAAACGGTAAGTCTCGAATGAACCATTGTCGAGGAGCCTAGTGTCACTTGTTGGTAAACCTTGGATTATGTCAAGGAGCCTTCAAGGGGATTGAGCTTTTTACTCTGCCCTTGCATGCGTTTCGAATCATAGACTATTCCCCTAGACATATTTGTTTCCGTTGGTAACCATAGTGACCATATTCTATAGGATTCTTCCTAAGGTGACATTGATGGGAAGATCCCACTGTACCTGGAGCAGACATCGTCTAGACTCACTTGGAATTTCTGGGGGGTTCTCTTCACTCGAAACGGTTTAGTGGACGAACTTGTTCCAGTCTATTCATTAAGCAGGTTGTCGGGGTGACTGTTCCAACTGCCATTTCTGTATTGAACTCTGCGACATTGGATTTCATCACCAATTAGCGTTTTCAATATGGAAAGTTATTGTTTTTGTGTGGTTTTATCTCCTAGATTCTTTAGGCGTGTGATTCAAATTTGTTTGGTTCTTCAGAGGCTTTAGGTGGTTTTCATTGAGATTTTACTTTGTTTTCATGTGAAGTAGTTAAAATTTTTAATCATCGCTGAATTACTGAGGAAGTCCCGTAGACTTCGGGGCCAACCTCTTGAGTTTTCAGCGAGCCAGCCTAAAGGGTTAAGAGCCCTTGTAACTCCTAGAGATTGTAGAGTTGGGTCACCTGAAGAAGGAGAGTCTTCTTTGGTGGTACACCCTGATTTTCAAGCTTTAGTAGCAGATTATAATCCACAATCTATGTCTGTTTCCGAAATTATTGGTAGATTTTCATCTACTAGTGATATAGGTGAGGAACCTGAAATATCTAAACCTGAAAGTGAATTTGCTGCTACTCCAACATCGGGGTTTACCTCTCCAACTTCTAGTGGTCCTGGTTCACCTAGGGTAGAAAGAATAATTACCCAAAATCTTCCTTCTAGACTCATAGCTATTGAAGAACTTGCTACTTCGGAAGAAGAAGTAGGCATCCCTATCCCTGAAAATCAACCTATTATCGAACTTAGGGAGCGTGAATTAATATTTTACAGTCCACCTAGGAGCAGTGCTTGGTATCTTTCATTGACTAACTTTTTGGAAAACCCGGGACTAAGTTTTTCACCACCTCGTATTCCTTATCACCCAACACCTAGAGGTTACTATCCTCCGTTAAATATGTCAAGACAGTTGTCCATGTCTTTTCAATCTCCAGAATCCTTTTTGTACAGCGGTCCTTCTATTCCCTCTAGGTATCAGTCACTTACTGGTACTTTTTTGGGAGCATCTACTAAACCCATTAAATAAGGGTTATTAACTTGAAACAATGATACTAAGCCATTGAGTGTAGAAGATATTCTCATGATGTTAGGTACTATTCCTATTCCTCAACCTCAAGGTGGCTAGTTACCGCCTGGGGGTAGCCTCAAAATCCTCAATTATCGTCTGGGGGGCAACCTCAAGGTACCCAATTTGTGCCTGGGGGGCAACCTCAAGGACAGTACATACCTACGGACAGTATGTTCCTCAAGGCCAACCCCAAACTCAATATGTACCTCAAGGTCAACCCTAGTATGAATATGTACCTCAAGGTCAACCCCAGTATCAGTACGTGCGTCAGGGTTATCAACCCCAAGGTCAATACTCGAACCAATGTTTCCAACCACCTTATGGTCAATCATATGTTCAAGGAACTTGAAATGTACCTCTGAATTATCAACCCTACCCTCAACCTGGTTATGGCCCTCAATATTCTCAACCTATTATGGGTCCGTACCCCGGAATGAACTTAGTGTGGGAACCATTGCAAACTCAACAGGTCTTGAAACTGAATGTACAATTTTCATCTCAAACAAGACAACCGTTAGTTTCTGGTTCACCCTAGTAACTTGTCCAGTCAAATATTCAAACTTTTGTACCTTCTGTAATTTCTCATCCTAGGCCTAGTACGCCTCGTACTCCACCTCAAACGGCTACTGCAACTGCTGCAACATCTATTCAATCTACTCCACCTACTTCTGGAGTATCGACAACTTCGGTTTCTACTGTTCCTATATCAACTCCTTAGACATCTTTACCTCAGTCTGGATCCACAATTCAAACTTCGGTTTAGATGCCTGTAGGATAACCCGGTTCAAGCACGGTTGTCACAAGTCAACCTCATTTTACTTATCAACCGTACCAGGGACAGTACCAATTCAGTCTAGCTGTGCAGCAGCCAGTCTATCAGTATCAACCGTACCCCGGGTATACATATCAACAACCTCAACGACCCCAGTACGGTCCAGTTAATCCTGGTTTTCCGGGAGGATACAATATCCCAAATGCAAACCCAATTCCTAGTTATCCTGGATATCCTCCTCTTGGGGCTAGTCTCATGACCCAGAGTTTAGGGACCCTAATCGTCAATTACCGTTTATCACAACTTTGGAATTGCCTGAGTTGTTGCCCCTTACGAACGATCCCATTAACTATCTTCCATTTTGGCTGCCAATGCCGAATAAGTTTCGTATGATATTCCTAAGTTTGAAGGCAAATCAAGAGAGGACCCGTTGAACCATGTGATGACTTATCACCTCTGGTGTGCGTCTAATTCCATTTTAGATGATTCAATCCATTTAAGGCTTTTCCAGTGCACTCTAATTGGTCTTGCAGCCAAGTGGTACATTGAGTTACCATGAGCCACTTTTTATAATTTTAGTCAGTTAGCTACTTCATTTCTAACTCATTTTCAGTTCCCGGTCAGATATGAAAATGGCACGGAATTATTAACGTCATTAAAGCAGTCAATGTCCACTTACGTTTCAGATCACATTCATGAATGGAGACATCGACGACGTTTAGTGAAGGTTTTTATTCCGGATCAGATCTTAGCGGAATGGTTTGTAAAATCTTTATTGCCAAAGATCACTGAGGATGTAGCTAGGTTGCGTCATTACTGAAGAGCAAGCAATTGCTTAAGCACAGTACCTTGACTTAGTTTATACTCAGTCAGGTACGTTACACAAGAAAATCCCCGATCTTCCTAAGCAAAATCAAATCGCTACAACTCCTTCAGGGTCTCATGCCGCTGATAGTATGATTGGTACGGTTAATACCAAAAGTAAGAAGAAGTCTTCCAAGAATTCTTATCCTATCATAACCTTTCCAGATTCCATGATAGGAGATTCTTCCGCGGAAATTTCCGTTGATATTCATGTTGTAGGGTCATCTACAACCAAATCAAAATCTAGTGGTAATAAGAAAGGAAAGAAGAAAAATAAAACAGATAAAAATTCGAAAGAGAAACGAGAAAAATCAGAATCAAATGATGAGAAACACAAACCTCGTTATCCTTGTCTCATTTGTGATGAAGAGAATTCTACAAGAGACTGTTGTCATCGTGCAGAGGTTGTGAAAATTGTCAAAGGTTCCTAAACGCCTTCTATTTTGAAGGATCCTTTTCCAAGTCAAGACAGTAAGATGATAGGTTCTTCCTCAAATGCAATGAGGAACCCATATTGATGATGTACCATGTTAGGATTGCGACTCGAACTCATGATTATGGAAGTAAAAGTCTTGTTGATGGCAAAGAAGCAGAATCTTCTCATTCTAACCCATCAACCTCATCTCCCAGTTCCGATCCACTACAGATCGAGAAACCTAACCCAGACTTAGTAATCAAACCTCCTGCCAAGGGTATACTTTGAAAGTCAGCTTTCAATCCACATTCGAGAGCGGCTCAGAACTATAACATTGTTGAAGATTTAGTTGTTTCACCTTCAGCAATGTCGGCTTTGGAAGTGCTGCAATCATGTCCAGCACAACGTAAATTACTATTCTCGGCTATAGGAGCTATTGACGTTCAGGACTCGAACCTTATAATTTTCGATCTAGAAAATAGTACATCGCGCTTACCTCATCAAATGGCTTTCCAGATCCCAGTGTTAGTAAAAAACAGACCTATTTACAGGACTGTGATTGATCAGGGAGCCTCAACGTGTATTATGTCGATACAGTGTTGGAGATCGCTTGGTTCTCCTTCGCTAAATCAATCCCCGACGATTCTAAAGGAATTTGATGGCCATGGGTTTCATCCTTTTGGCATTATATAGGATCTACCTATAGGGGTTGAAGGAAAAACTATAAATCTAGATGTGGAAGTGGTTGATGCCCCTCTAGATTACAACCTTCTCTTGGGTCGTAGTTGGTCTTACGTTATGACAGCTGTCATTTCATCGGTCTTTCGGCTTATAAAATTCCCTCATAATGGAAAGATCGTAACTATAGACTGACTGACTTACTTTTCATCTGACCTAGCCTCTTCTGAAAGTATTCAGCATGTCGAAAAAATGACTATCCCATATAAGGATGTTGGAGTAGGACTAGTTAAAGATGCTAGTTTACTGGGAACTTTTCCTTTTCCTCCTATCAAAGCATCATCTTCTACTGCAGCCATTCATATGATTTCATCAGACACCATTGTTTATGATGATCCTTGGATCGTACCTTCCAAATCTAAGATAGACTCATTTGGTGATGCTACGCCTTTGAGTCCATATGAAATTGTGTATCAGGTCATTTTCCGACCCACCTTCAACCAAAATCGACTTAATGAATGCGATCCATGAGGAATCACTTTTCACATCAAACTCAGATTCAACAACGTTTTCCGAACTTGTTCACAGTGATGAGCAAATTCGTGAAATCCTATGTGTCGATGATTTACCATGGGAAGATCTCCATCATAGATCTTCGTTTTTACCCGAGAGTGACCATTTTGAAAATGATTTTCCATCAATTTCTACGACTGAATATGTCAAGGAACCTCAAAATCCAATGAAAAATCATGATTCAGAGTTAAATTTGGGAAACATTTCTCGAACTATTCCTATTGATATTTCAGTTAAGCCTGGAATTGTTGAAAACATTCATATAGGTGCCTCGTGTACGCAAGATGAAATTCAAATATATAAGGCCCTATTCCAAGAATTCCGCAATGTGTTTGCCTGGTCGTATGAAGAAATGCCAGGAATTGACCCCACAATTGTTTTCCATGAAATCAAAACTTACCCGGACGCTAAACGCGTCTGGAAACGTTTGCGCCAGATTCACCTGAGAAAAGTTGTTGTTATTAAAGCAGAAGTTGAAAAATTACTCAAAGAAGGTTTCACTTATCCGATTTCGTTAATGGATTGGGTATCGAATATTGTTCCAGTTAACAAAAAGCAAGGGACAATAAGAATATGTATCGATTATAGGGATATTAATCAAGCCTGTCCAAAAGACAATTACCCAACTCCCTATATCGATCAAATCATTGATGATTGTGCTGGCAGTGAAATATTCTCCTTCATGGATGGTTTTTCTAGATACAATCAAATCAATATTCTACCTACCGATCAACCAAAAATGGCTTTCATTTGTCCATGGGGGACATTTGCTTATTGAAAATTACCTTTTGGGCTCAAGAATGTCGGGGCAACTTTTCAAAGGGCCATGTCTTACGCGTTTCATGACATTAAGCACATTGTGAAACCCTATCTCGATGATTTTCCTGCTCATTCATTACATCAAGCTGATCATCTCATCCATTTACGGGCAATCTTTATGAGGTGTAGGCATTATCGAATTAGGTTGAATCCACACAAGTGTGTTTTCTGTATAGAAACGGGTCGATTACTGGGGTTTGTTGTTTCGAAAGCCGGCATTCACGTCGATCCCTCGAAGGTTGAAGCTATTGTCAAACTGCCTCCTCCTTCGAGTCTTCACCAACTCCAAAGTTTTGTAAGGGAAAGCAAACCTTTTACGTCGATTCATTCCTAACTGCACCGAGATCGCAAATGCTTTTACCCGGTTGTTGAAACAGAATACTCCATTCTATTGGGATGAGATAGCTCATAAATATTTTGATGCACTAAAACACGCGTTGACCCATGCACCATTATTGCATCCTCCCAACTACAACCAAGACTACTTCTTGTATCTCGCCGCATCCCATTCCACCATTCGAATGGTGTTAGTTCAGGAAGATGAATTCGGTACTGAACATGTGATATAATACCTTAGTCGAACTTTAAATCCAACTGAGCTAAAATAATCACATGTGGAGAAATTGGCATTGGCAGCTGTTCAAGCTGTCCAACGTTTTCGTCATTACATTTTACCACGTAAAACTACAGTAATTTCTGATTGCAAACCTATGATCTATATTTTGACTAAGCAATTGCTAGGGGGCAAGTACTCCAAATGGATTGTCATCCTGCAGGAGTTCGACTTGGAATTTGAAAAGTCTAAGTCGAAGAAATCTTTAGTTTTTGCGGAGTTAATGTGTAACTTCCCGCGTGCTGACATGGAAATTGTGGCGAAGGAGCCCATTGCGGACAAATCTTTTTTTCTAATCAGCACTTTAGGTCCATGGTATGGGGATATCATCGTTTATCTCCAGACCCAATCCTTTGGGCCAGAAATATCAGGGTCAGAACTTCACAAAATACGATTCCAGTCCCAACAATTCAGAATTATTTGAGATAATCTTTATCGCTGTAGGGTGGACTCTATTTTTCGTTGTTGTTTATCTCACGAGGAAGCTGAAAGGGTTCTAAATGAATGTCACTCTCGAGCGTGTGGCAGTCATATGTCTGGGTATTCCACAGCGCAAAAGATATTGCGCGCTGGCTACTTATGGCCGTCTTTATTTAAAGATTTATTAACGCGGTCTGAAAATGCCACAACTGCCAAATTTTTTATCGAAAGATGTTGCGCTCCACCTGCTCCTCTCCACCCTATAATTGTCGTTAGTCCGTTTGCAAAATGGGGTATCGATTTTATTACATGTAACCCTCACTCGGCCGGGGGGCATGCATATATCATCCTCGCGGTAGATTCTTTTACAAAGTGGGCCGAGGCGATTCCTACATTTGAGGTAGATTGCAAAACAACTGCGATTTTCGTGTTCAATCTTATAATTTCTAGTTTTGGTGTTCCAAAAGTGATTATCATTGATCATGGGCATCATTTTTGAAACGTTATGATGACTAAACTTACAGGCCAGCTTGGCTTGCATCACGATAGTTGAACTCCTTATTATCCACAAGCTAATGGTCTGGTCAAATCCATTAACAAATTTATAGTTATCATGATCCGACGAATCATTTGGATTCATCAGTCAAATTGGCATAACATGCTATTTTCAGCGCTTTGGGCATATCGAACCTCAGTAAAAACATCAACAAGGTTCACTCCTTTCCAACTAGTTTATGGTCTGGAAGCTATGTTACCCATTGAATGCGAAATCTCGTCATTGCAAATGGCCATCAAGTTACTTCCAGCCACTTCCAAAGAGGAAAGATGTTTGTTATACTTGGCTCAGCTAGATGAGAATCGACGTGACGCTGAATTGGCGATCAAAACTTATGCAAAACGTATTAAAGCTCAGTATGATCGAAATGTGACCCCTCGAAATTTTTCGGAGAGAGACCTAGTCTTATTGTACGATCCAGTTAATGATAAATTAGGCGCTGGGAAATTCGTTCCTATGTGGCATGGTCCCTATATTGTCAAGCGAAAGCTAGCAAAAGGGGCCTATGAATTGGTAAACTTTGATGGGGACTATTTAGGTAAACCCAGAAATGGTCTTTACCTGAAGAGGTATTATGCTTAAAATGGGTGTGGAGGTTTTTAGTTAGGATAGTTTTCTTTCTAGCAGGTGTGTTTTAGTTTAAAAAGTGTGCTTAGCTTAGAGAGTGTTTTTCGTCATTATTCCTGCTTATCTTTGTTTTACTCTTGATATTGCGGATGTCGATGCCTCTCCAAACATACATTGGTTTTGCTGATGGTGCTTGTCGTAATACACAGAACATTTCTTTCGCAACTTGGATTATCTATTCGCCCTCTGATGAGTTGGTATCTATGCATGGGGTAAGCCTCGGTCAAACAACGAACAACATGGCCGAGTATAGTGTAGTGATTAAGTTATTATCTGAATCTATTTCATTCGGGATTCGGAGATTGATAGTGAGGTTAGACTCTAAACTCATCGTATTACAACTTAATAGAGTATATTCCATTAGAAATCCAGTGTTATTGAGATTATTTTTGAGAGTGCATCTCTTGGAACGTGAATTTGATTATATTGAATACTAGGATATTCCAAGATCTTTAAATACATTAGGAGATGCAATTACTTCTCGAATGTTAAGTAGACATTTGCAATAATCATAGAAATAAATTTAAAAACATTCCATAACATGTTTTACAAGATAAGCCAGTAATAATGATATAATATAATATAGGAGTGTGCCAAAATATACATCGTCCTTGATCATAGGTTGAAAAACACCTTATGATCGAAAAAATTGTCATATGTGTCTACAGTAGGCGATAATCCTATCACTGGTGATGATCTCGATAAGAAACCACTGTACAGGCCACCTTACAAAGGAACCTCCTAAAAGAACCTGGGACCCCAATCACATAGCACTATAGTTGACGAGGAATGTCATCTATGCCGGTCTCCAGAATGTCGTCTGTCAAACGCTCTAGATGGCTCTCCAATTCGGCCAAGGTCTCTGCTGATTCGTCCTGTGGGGCTAGTGTCACTGCAACTGGTTATTTCCTCTCGTAAGGCCAGAGAGCAGCTAGTTGTTTTAGACCCACGTCTACATTTGAAACTTTTACTATCAGTTTTGGGACGAGATAAAAACAAAAAAAAAAAATTAAATTAGGAAAATGTTGAAAATGATTTTACCTCAGTCATCCCATTGCTCTCCTAGTGGAAGATCCATGTCTGGGTCACCGCGAAAATCTACCCCAGCGTAAGGAAAGTCCTGAATAGCAAAAAACTGGTTTTCCAACCAATGGAAATACTTAGGTTTGAATCGAACGACCTTTGTCCCCTCATCAGGATGACGGGCCATAACTGCAACCCATCGCATCAGTTTGGGCTCTTGAGGAAGTCCAACTCCAACAGTGAGGTGCTGCGGGACCAACATTAGGACCCCCTCTAGACCAAAGCTCACAACTAAAGCACCATATCCAAAGGTCTTCAGTTGTCCGTTCTTGGCTCTGGTCAGTTGGCCTTTTACATTCGCCAACACAACATCGCACCAGTTGAAGATGGTGCCTCGAAAGCAGTCAACTGCCATCCGCATCTGGGATCCAGTGTCTATATGTAGTGCGGCGCTCCAACAGAGCCTGGTAATACTAAACGTGATCACCATGAGTTCAAGATGGGATACGGTTTTGATGTCTATCCCTTTGTCTCTAGTCTGGTTGTTATAGAACTCTAGCTGAAGGCTATCGACAGACTGGCCACCTGGCCTAGTCCCGAATAGAGTCAGGTCTTCACCTCTCTTAGGCAAACCAGTCAAAAAGTATATGTCTACCAGCTCCATTTCGAGCTAGTGGCCACCAATGAAGAAACACTGGTCCTCTATGCTCCACCTGTCTACCAGCCACTGCAAGAAATCCACCTGGGCCCTCATGCTAGGTATGGCCCAGAATTTGTACAAGTCGCATGCCTTCAGTGCATCGATCGAAGGTTGGTGATTTAACGCGGCAAGATCTACATCCTCATGCTCCCATTCTCACCAATCAAGCATGATGTATACTCTACATCCAACAAAAAGGCGAATTATAATGCAAAAAATTGAATTTTTTGGGTGGATTTTGAGAAATTTAGGGTTAAAAACCCTTGTTGAGGGGACCGCACCCTCTCTGTTAGAGACAATGCGTGGGTCTGAACCTTGCCTTCACGACAGGTGCGGACCCCTGACTTTTCCCCATTGAGAAAAAGTCGGGGTCCGCAGGTTGCCTGTGTTGTGCCTGTGGGCCCCTGCGCGCGGGTTTCTAGCCTAAAAATCCTCTAAAAAATGAAATAAAACCCAAAAAAAATAATTGAAACGGATAGAATTGAAGAGTAGGATGATGTGGATTACTTGTAGGAGACGATGCTTGATTCCTACAGATGGATTTTGCACAATCTTCATGGGAATTTTTTTGACCAAAAGCTCTATTTTCTCACCCAAATCTCAAACAATAAAATGAATTGATGAAAGCCCTTTTTATAAGTTTTTTGAATAAATGAATTGTAAATTTGTTTATGTTTCACTTTAGAAAGGTAACTTTTGTAGCACTTTTATCCATTTTAAATAGGTATGAGTAATGTTTGAGTTTTTTTTCCGGATAACGGATTTTTCAGGCGGAATCGGTCATTTTCGACGAAAAAACATTAGAGTCACCTTTAAGCTCTTTTCGGACTCCTAAAATATGAAAAGAGCGCCGAGTTTTTCTTTTTAAATTCGTTAAAACGAAACTAAAAATACGGTCCACTTACAACTCTTTTTCTGACCGTAAAAACATGAAAAGATTGCCAGGTTTTTGTCGTTTCAAATTCGATATTGGTTATAAAACGATGTGTCATTGATCACATTTTTACTTTTTCGGATCAGAGGCACTAATCACGAAATGTACTCCTTGGTTGTAAAGATCAAGCGGTTCTCTCAAGTATTATTTTATACTTTTTCGGGCTTGGGAGACACAAATTTAAGAAAAAGGTCAACCCTGGAGTCTTCTTAAGTTTCTTCAGACTCTCTAAAATTGAAAAATGCTGAGTTTCTCCTATACTAGACTCGTTAAAATTTAACAGTAAAGGACCCGTTCAATAACAAACAGGAACGGACCACTCCTTCTTAGGGTTCAAATTTAAACTAAGTTGGACTCATCCAAAGGATGAGCTTATAATCAAGCAAATGTTATCCTCCTCAAGCTCGTCAAAAATAAAGAGGTACTTGCCAGAAATGGTGGGGGAAAAGAGAGAAAAATGAGCCTGTTTGTCATACTTTGTAACCACTCTTGAACACGACATTTTCATTCACCTGGGTTGAGAAATCCTTTGCCTAACAGTTGATCAAACCACATTGAAAGTCTTCGGCTGGTTTCTGGGTATTAACTTTGGGTCAATTGTCACCAAACCATCTGCTGTGTTGTTATGTGCTCAAGAGGTCAGTGAAAATAAGCCATTCATCTGCAAAATATCTGTCATCCATCTTGATCATCCCTGAGTCAGTCCTTGCAACTAAATTTCTTCAAACGTGATCTATGATTTCATGTTGTGGGCTTACCTACAACGGATCACTTTCTATTGACTCCAACTCATTATCTAGAAATATGATCTAGAAATCGTTAGTACCTTGGGATCAGCATGCCTCAATGGCAGGTTCCTCGCCTTTGACGATAAGTTGCATCATTGACCTTCGATCAAAGGATTCTGTGACATGTTCGACATCAACACATCTATTCACATCTCATGGATTGTACTGAGTACTTTGAGAGCCATTGACATTACTGGTGGTTTCTCTTACACTTGTTAACAATTTACATCATTGAATGGTAATCAAGTGGTTTCTACCATGTTCGACTCCAACACATTCATTCGCATGGATAGAATCGCACTGTTTCGAGAAGTAGAAATGAAGACCCTGGATCTAGTTTCCGCTATCGAGGCTACGAGGAATTTTGTATTCATTATACTGTGGACTATTCATAAACAGATGGTTGCGTCCATAATGTCTCTCCATGTGTCTACACTTGTGATGTATTACAAGATCATTCCTATATCAGAGAAGTAGTTAGTTTTCTAGTCAGTTTTGATCTGAGTATGGGATTGCCTACCTCAGTGATGATATGATCTCATATATATATTTTGCATTAAATGTTTTTACAGGTTCCAACCAGGCTCTCCACAAGATGATCCTCGAAATGATAAAGTACTTCACTCTTCCTAGATGATAAATGAAATCCTCATCTACTACAGACTTCGCACTTTAAAGGGCAATCTGTTACACAAAAATATCATCACCATGACTATTTGCAGTCAGTATGGGTCTATCATCACTTGTATTGTCCTCCTAAGCAAGTCTCAGACCTTAGCGCTTCAAGTCAAGCTTCGAAAATGACAGAAAGACATTGAAAATCAACAAAGCTATGGTTCCGCATTTTCTCTCATTGTTGCCTACGGTCCTGCACCCCTTGTTCACATTACCTGTGGACCTGCCTGCTCTGTCCCTAAAGGAGTTGGTGCGGACCCCTGTGAATGTCAAAAAGGCACAAGTTTATTCTAAGAAAATCACTTTGGGTTAATTCTAGATGATTCTAGAAGGAATTTTGACATGGATTGTTCGCTCTTAGGTGGTTCATGCATCCCAAAAGAGAAGGAGATCATCCCTTGATGAGAGGAGCTATCCCTTTGAAGGAGGGCTTTATCCCTTCGAACGAGGACCTAGTAAATTCCCTCCATTGCACTATAAATTAAGGCATTGGGTTGGTTTCTAGCGAGGTTAGAAGCTAAACATTTTTTAGGGAAAATGCTGATGGAATTGAGACTTCCTGGTTAAGCTTGAGAAGAGGAGACTTCTTGTTGGACCCTAGGAGGAGCTTGTACAACATCAAGGCATAGGTTGTGAAGTTCTTCTTTGATTTGAATTAATACAATCGGATTCATTTTTCTCAACAAATTGTCTTATGTCATTTGTTTCATGAATTCCTTGATCATCATGATAACTATGTTTTATGATATTGGTTTTCCAGGTGCTATTTAATTTGTTTTCTTATTTGTGTTTGCAGATTCGCTACAAGGGAGCTCATTTGGATCAAAGGAGCAAGGCTTCCACAAACTTGCATTGGACCCTAGGTATCCCTAAAACACTTGTTTGCCTTTGTTTATATATTGCATATTTAGAGAAAGATAGTTTTTTATTGGCTTGCTTGTCACTAGATATCGTTAGATTCTAGGAAGGTCTATCTTGTCTGCAAGATCGACTCATTCCGTGTGATAGCTAGGACCAGTACTTGGAACATTAGCTCTTTAATATGTTCAAGGGCCTTCGTTTCTTCTAGAGTCCAACAAAATGCATCTTTCTTTAGTAATGTTATTAGATGTGCTACAATTCCCTAGTAATTCTTAACAAACCTGCATAATACCCTGTAAACTTGAGAAATCCTTCAAGATGCTTTATGGTTGTGGGGATTTTCCATTCCTTAATGGATTTAATTTTGTTAGGGTCTAACTTAACACCTTCTTGAGATATAATATGACCCAAATATTCCAGCTCATGTACTCCAAAGAAACATTTTGAGGTTTTTGCATATATTTATTTTTCCTCCAATAGTTTGAACACCCTTTCAACATGTTAAACATGAGCCTTCTAGGACTTGTTTTAGATTAGTATATCATCAAAAATTACTAACACAATTTTTATAAGGAAGGGTTTGGAAATGGAAATCATCAAACCTTGAAATATGGAATGTGGATTAGTAAGGCCAAAATTCATGATTGAAAATTCATAATAACCCTTATGATTTCTTAATGTTCTTTTTAGAATGTCTTCATTCTTCATTCTAGTTTGATGATATCATGAATGAGGATCCATCTTGGTGAAGTAAATTTCTCCATGTAATTCATCCAACAATTCATGTAACAATTCATCAATGAAATGAATGGGAAATTTATCTTTAATAGTGATCTTGTTGATCTCCCTATAATCCAGACACAAACACCATCATCCATCCTCCTTGTGCACAAATACTACTCGAGTAGAGAAAGAACTTTGACTAGGTTGAATTATACCAACCTCTAGAATTTCTACAACCATATGTTCAATTTGAATATTTTGGGCATACAGATATATGTAAGGTCTAATTTTTAGGGAAACACTTCATGGAATCAAATGAATAGCATGATCATGATCATGAATAGGTGGGAGGCCTTTGGGACTCTCAAATACCTTCAAATGATTGTCCAAGAATTTTTGGAGATATGGGGAAATAAATGATTTCGACATTTGAACCTCTAGTGGGCATAATTGTGAAATTACACCCCATTTTTCTTTGTTCAGAATATTTTTTATTCGAATAGAGTTGATTATATTTCCAAGTTTTCATGCCATACCCTTTAATTCAACTTCCTTTCATTCCCAAAAAAATTTAAGAAATATTGTTGGAAATTAAAAGTTATCGTTGTTGGCTTGTTGGTGCCTGACCCAGGTTCAGAAGTGTTTTAGCCAAACAAATCCCAAAACTACCGGCCCTTTCGACAACATTCTGTGGATCGTGGACTAAGGTATCACACGAGATAGTAATTGAGGGTGTTGGAACTAGGTTTCCGCACCCTAGGGATGTCTTTATGAGGTCTGGGAAGTTTGTGAATGGATTCTACGCACTTGCGCTGCTCCGCGTAGCTGTGTGACCCTCGTGTAGCTAATGATGGTGAAGAGGCGTTGTCTAGATCCTTTATCCTTACTGTGTTATTCCTATATATCTTAACTTAATTTTGTGGGCCCAATATTCTCATCAATCATTCAACCTTCATAACAAGTGCGCGCAGTCATAAACGGTAAAGAGATGCATAAGAATATTAACATAATAATAAACATATAGATCTACTAGCAGATGCACAATATCTTAGAATCCATTATCTTTTATTAAACTTCCATTCCGTTACAATCCCAAATCTGCCCTGTGCACTCAACTGTAGGGGTCCATGCACATAGCTACAGACTCTACCAAGCCTCTGTGCACACAGTGGCATAGCCTCTTCTTACTACTACAACCCAGGACTCGAACTTACAAACTCAGAGCGAATTCCTTATTCAAAAACCCATAACACTTAAGATTAAGGCTAAGAACTACTTTCTACACTTAGAGCCTCACTCTATTTATACATTCCCGTCATCCGCAGACCATGGGTAGGCTAACACATTCTATAGTAATTTACAATATTTTAGGGTGGACTACCATAGACTCTCGCACTTCGAGCCTACATTTCGCGGGGTATTTACATTGCATTGACCAAAACCTCAGGCTTCAAGCCCCAAAAACCCACCATAGGGGGCTCTGCTACCCAATAGGCCCACAACACAATCACCATGACTCATTCTGAGTCACTCAGATGGTGCAGTGATCTTCACTCGGGGTCCGTCTAGCTTCTCCTAAGCTTCACCGATGTCTGCCACACATTCATTTGTTGTTCGCTATATCAATTGTGCACGACTCTATGATGCATCATTGTTAGAGGCACCTTCTTGCTTTAGTGCATTTGTATCCTACTTCTAGACCAACTTCCCCTCGATCATGTCAATGACCGTGAACACTTCCTCGAGCCAAGGCTTAATGTGTGCTTTAAGCCTTGCTTCTTTCTAGCGTGCGGCATCCACCTATTCCTTTAGAGCCTAGGCCTGCCGCAACTTGGCCAATCGCTGAGTAAGGGCGACCATCTGTGCGGTCCCTTGGACATTGTCATAGGTCTTTTATAACTCTCGTGCCCTTGTCTCTAATTGTTGTAGTGTTGGGTCTTCTTGCAGTGAAGTGAGCATGAAGAGGGATTGATCCAAAAATCTTGTGCAGTCTTGTACAACGCACTCTATCGCTTCCAACCCTAATTGAATGGTGTGGTGGCACTACTCTCTAACTTTCGGTGGTGTAGAGGGTTGTGCCTTTAGTCACAGCTCCACGATCTGCAAGTTCAACTCCAACTAAACCTTTGCAACCTCCTCCTAGGTCTTTCGGACTCTCACTTCTATGTGGTGAATTTTTTTTGTGGTGAGGAGTGTTGCTGACATGTCCAACTCTGGTATAATGCTACAGGCCTCCTCCATGGCTTGCTCTAATCCCTATTGTGTGCAACCAAGTTGTTGTGATGTAGGCTAAGCTTTTCTAGTTTTAATTTCTGCTCGATCAAGACTTGGAGGGTGCGACCCTCCCTGGCACGAAGCACAGCACTTACCCCATCTTGCAGCTAGTATAGGGTTTCCCTAGTAAGGGCAGCCAAATTCAACCCCTAGCCCCTCATGTCACCCTCAGCTTCTGCTAAGACTACGCTATCTGGTAACACCAAAGTGTTTGTTGTGTGGGCATGCAACATCTGCTCAGTTTTGGAAGCACCTTCCGCAAGGTGTGGTGTCATCATTCCTCGGTTTACACTTGTAATGCCTGCAACTACGATCTGAGCACCCCCAACATAGTTTTCTGCTCCGTCAATAATTATTCAAGAGAATCCTTAGTGACATCACGAATTGGTTCACCACTATCGAGAAGGTCTCCCTCAGAGGTCTTTGTTGCCTCTATATTTTTCGTGCGATTGGCTTCTCCTAGATGCACGACCTCTTGAGTTGGGTCGATTTTGGTGTAGGGTCCATGTGTTCCTCTATCTCAGCTTCCCCCTATATTTCCTACTACGTGAAAATTTCCTTGCATTCCTCGGTCTCTCCGGTGGTCGTGGTTGTGGTTTGTGCTATCTGTGCTATTACTGCTCCCTCAGCTGCCTTCCGCTGCGTGGCCGCTTCCTGCTCTTGGAACTTTCTCTCCGCTAACTTCGTGATGTGCAGTTTGCTTTCCTTCTTCTACTATTGTGATATGATCTATTCTAGTTCTACCAAGTCTGGAGCGGGGCACTCTCGAGATCATGCCGCCATTACATCAAAGATTGCATCATCTGTTGCAATGAACAAAAGCTTCACCCAGTTCAAGTTGGATCCTTTAGCAACCGAATATACAAATTATCCATATCCGCTTTGAATTTTGTCGTGCTTCAAAAACTGTTATATACTATCGGGGATAAGCACGGCCTGTGGTTGATCCATGTTCAGATGCTCGCCTCCATGAACACCCAAAACATCTTGATCTCGCGAACTCTCATCGCGTCTTCCATCACCTAGAGAAAGGTGTACCTCACGACTTTGGGTAGGTTCCTCTCAATGGTGGGGAAATTGGTTGTCCTCTAGTGGCTCCCCTGCAACCAATAGGATGGATAAGAGCAACCATGTGTAGTGGAAGGTCTTACCCTACTCTTGGGCCTCCCTACAATTTGTCAAAATTTCATCGCAGAGAAACTGTGCCCAGTTGAACTCGACCCCCTCTGCACACTGCTCCACCAACACAATTACAGATGCTGGAACATCTTGTGACCAAACTTTCCTTGAGAGCTTGTCACCCAGTAGCTTGGTGGCTACATGCACCCCGCAGTCCTTGATGCTCATTGCATACTCTCGCTTGCTCTTCTCTAGCTTATATTTGGCATTCATAGTTTCTACGAGGCCTAAGTCGCTACTCTTTCCTGCTCTGGATGTGGGATTATTTCCTTTGATGGGAAATTTAGAAATCCGGTGAATTAAATCGATCATGATGGGAATTGGCTCCTCCAACAAGAGATACCCATTATGTACTAGACACAGTAGCTACTAGAAGACAAAAATTGTGATGGGTGCGCGGCGGTAGTGGGGTATCCACCGCAGATGGAGTAACCCAGCCTTCTCCACACCGCGTAACCATCTCTATTGCAATAATTTCTATACGGCCAACTATGGGAACTTCTCGTTGTCTGCGAGGTCCTAGTCTTTGAGCTTTATATTAGGTACCAATCCCAGTGGCAGACCTTAAAACCTTATTTTATATGGAAGAAGCAGGGTCTGGAGCGCACTGTTTATGGCCTCCAGGTCCTTCAGTAACTTGTTTGTCCCTTTCCATGGGGGGTTGTAGGGGTGTAACTTTATTGCCGAAGGTACTTTCAAAACATTCTCCACCTCATTGTCCTATGCTTTAATTTGGGCGATCAGGGCTTGCAAATCCTCCTCCTCCTCCTTGGTTTCAACAGTGACAACTTTACCCTTTTTTTCCATTGATAATTTACTTAATCATGGGTTCTATGGTGATACCCAGACCAACCCCATTGTCTACCTGTCTTTCTATGGTCTCGGTGTGCATGGGGACTTTGGAACCTCTAGTGCAGCTACCACCTCTCCAGGCTCCTCCTGGGTCACATGGACCTCTGGGGTGACTTCTGCGAATCTCACTATAGTTCTTGCAACCATCATCATTTCTACACTATATTTGCTCGGTCGCGTACTCACGGGTAGCAAGGTAGCTTGGTGCTCAATGCTTTGCACTGGTGCAATTCTTAAACCACCAAGTGTGGTCTCGATGCTACCCCATGGGATTTTATAGTAATGTTTGAATTTGAATTTGAACATTCCCTCCACTTCTGAGTCATTAATACCTTCCTGGCAACAGATCGTCCCAAATCTAGTTCTTAATTCCTATCTTAATGGCCTAATTCCTACTCCTTTCTGCATTAAATTGGCCCTCTTTTCATGAACAGTGACATTAACGGTCACCTCCCAGCCTACCTGCGTAGCAGCATAGCCTCTTACAGACGACTGCAACCCCTATGACATACTGGACCTACATCGAACATCCCTCCCACACATCTCTCTTGCAGATTCGTTTATAGTGTTATGCCCTCTTTCAACTTCTTGGGGTGTTGAGACTTTGATTCCTGCAAATAGTCAGGTGGTCGTACCACCGGTGCGAGGCTTCAATTTCCCTGCTAGCCTAGGCCACGAGCACCCTTCAAATACGCTTGCATCGATTAGTGCGTCACATTCTTCTTTGTATGCTACGCTCCCCTATTTAGTAAAGTGTGGTCGCAGCAATGGTAGCAAGGTCGCAACTCCTTCTAATGTAGTAGTAGGGCTGGCTAGACTTGCTTCCATCATGTTTAGTTACTCACAGTATGCTTGCATGACTTCGGTTTCAAGTTCATTGATTTCTTTGTCCAACACCGCACTTTTCTTCCTCAGTCGTGCCCAATTTTCATTGAGCAAAAAGTTTCAATCTCCCTTTCTAAATGGCTTCCTATAACTACCTAATTCCTTTACCCAGGTCCTTGCATCCTATCCCAACTGTGGGAGCTACAGTCTGGTGATTCTTCTCTCCTCTCCTAGTTTCATTTCTTCTCATCAGCATTGGGGTGATTTCCACGCTCCAGTCTTTTCTTATGGCCCTATAGGCCCATTCAACCACTGGTAGGTGCACGTCCCAGTGAGTTCATCCTACTTGGCGAGCTTTGTTCATGATTCCGCATAGCTTTTTGAATGCCTCATTGTGGAATACTTGCAACATGTGTCACATTCCCTGCTGCCACGTCGGGTTTTAATTTTCGATCCTTAGTCTGGGGTATGCTTGCACAACACACATCAACACCCATCGACATAGGTGAGCATGTAAGGTGCTTCATCCTAGATGCTGACTTTTATTTGGGGACTTCCAAACCATAAGTGCATCTATCTTCTACATTCATGCCAGTTGCCAATATCCTTTTGGTTTGTATTCCACCGTCATGCTAGTGTCACGTGCAATGACCATTCCCGTGCACCGTACCTTTGTTGTTCTGGTAGTGCACTTTCAAATTTTTCTAAGAATTCATCCACCCTTGTTACCCCATCATATGTTGGCAGTTCCCTTGCTTCAATTTTCACCCACCATAGTGATCTAATCATCAGGTTACAAATAAGCGTTGTTACTTCGTGCAACCAGTTCTGCCAGCATTCTATTTCTTCATCTGAATCCGAAGCACAGGAACTGTTGCACTCCCATGAGATTCTCCCATCTGGTGTCCGGTTCACCCAATCCTCATCTTGCACTCTTATCTAGTAAAGGCAATCTAGCTCATCATCGCACACAAGTTTAGTGTAGCATAGTCCTTCGGCTAGATCTAGCAGAATTGCTATGCGTAGAGACTTTTTTTCGAATATCATCTTCTGTTTCTTCAGGTTGATGAATCCATTCATATCAATGGCCTAGTCTATGCCTAGCAACACAGGATAAGGATTGTTTTCATTAACAACCTTTATCACTTCAAAGTCCATTTGCATGCTATTTCCTTCAATATCAGTTGTTACCCCTTGCAACCTCCCCATGGGAAAAATCTTCTGTTGGTTCACCATTCAAAATTGAATCAGGGACCACTGCAACGCGGGCCTGCCCATGCATTCCCATGTCTGTTTTTCATCTGGATTTAAACAAGAACACAACAAATTACATAGATAACCATAAACAAAAAGATGTGGTGGAAATAATATTTCATTTCATTAATGTAAAATACTGAGATATTCTTACAAACAGAATATGGAAATAAATAGCTAGGGTGATGGTAGCTTATCTCTGAAAAGAGATGTGGTGGCTACATGCCTCTAAACTGTGTTACAATGAGGCTTGAAGGCCTATTTATTGTTGAGAAACAACGTATAACCCTAAAAATCCAAAAACCTAACCCTAGAAGATGAAATGCCAAACTGTGGGCCCCGTAATGGTAAATTGGTACATCAACTTCCTGGGGTCGTAACTTTGGCATACGATCTCTATTTGACATGCACAATATCTCATTAGAAAGATCTATCTGAGAACTAAAATTTTGGGAAGAGCAACATTGGTCTAGTTTTCCCAAAAAATGTCGTTTAGAGCCTCAAAATTTCTCCGGAAGTTTAGGACTCAAAAAACTTCCAAAAATAGTAAACTATGCTACAATTAAGGAAACTGAAAAGCTGAAAGAAACATTGGTGGGGGTCCAAGAGGACTTGGAGGGTGGCCACCAATATCCACCTGGATCATTCCTCCCCCCTTAGGAAGCAATGGTCCCCATTGCATTGAGTTCCTCCATGAAATGAGGAAACGTCTACTCAACTTTGTCCCTGGCGAGCCACTTGCCTTGGTGAAGGAGTTGGCCTGCTTTAACAACTCGATACAGTTGGATGTTCTGCTGGCGAGTGTGCTTGATCTATGTGTCCACGATCCGATCACTTGCAACTTGTTCCATGCAATCTGGATTTAACTTTGTGGGTGTGAGTTGTTCTGCAATGTCGGATGTGTCTAGTAATGGTGGAAAGTATGGTCGAAGGAGGTCCACATTGAACACTGGGTGCAGGCCAAGGAATGGGGGAATACTGAGCTCAAATGCATTGTCTCCCACAACATTGTTAATGGTGTAAGGACCATATCGGAGTGGTCTGAGTTCTGATAGGCTCCGGTAAGGCGTTCCTTTTACAAATGAAACTAGACTTTGTCACCCACCTGAAACTTGTGTGGCACCCAATGTTGATCATGTCGCTGCTTGTACTTGGCATTTGATTTCTCCAAAATGTCATGGAATTGATGGCAAATATGTTGGATGTGCTCAATGAAGTTGTTTCCTTATCTGATTTGGACTGGACATGAGTTGAATCTGCATGAGTAGTTACAAATGGCATGGCCATATCAATGGGACATAGTGGGTGGAATCCCAAGCCCACCCAGAAAGGGTTGTGGCTAGTCGAGCTATGGAGAGCCCGATTGTAGCTATCTTGAACATAGGGGAGGCTCTCATCCCATGTGCATGGATTCTTTGAGTTGTACATGTGCAGAATGTGTACGATCATCCTGTTGACAACCTCTGTTTAGCAATCAGTTTGAGGATGGAAGGTTGTGGACTTAGTGAGTTTGGTGTCTAGCATCAATTAGAAACTAGACCAAAATGTACTACGGAACCTACTATCCCAATTTGAGATGATAGACTGTGGGATCCCAAAGTGCACCCACACTTCTTCAAAGAAGAGTTTAGCAGTGGCTTTTGCTGTGATATTCTTCTTGCAGGCCACCATAATGGCCATCTTCGAGAACTTGTCGACGACCACAAGAACAGAGTCATTTCCATGCTTAGTGGAAGGAAGGCCTGACATGTAATCCATGGAGATGGATTTCCAAGGTCATCTAGGGGTAGGAAACGAGGTACAGAGGCCTTGCTTCTTGACTGTTGGTTTGGAAATGGTGCATACAGTGCATGATCTGATGTACTTCCCGAGATCATGTTGAAGATTCGGCTAGTAGAAATACTTCTGTAGTATTGCCACCATTTTCTTGACCCCGAAATGCCTAATAGCCCGACTGTAGTGTGCTTCCCTAATCATCTTGGCACACTCGCTTAAAGGAACACAGAGGTGACCCAGGTGGCATAATAGGGCATATTGGAGGTGAATGTCTGGAGCATGTCGACCCTCTAAGAGTGTCTGGTATGTGTGGCCAAAGTCTGGGTTGCTTTTCTAGAGAAGTCGCCAGTCAGAAGTCTCGTTCCCACAAGAGTTGGGCACGGTGGTTAATGATATGATCGGTGGTCAAGTGAGGCAATCTCCAACATTATTGGTGCTACCTTCCCTATACTTGATATTCGAGTCGAACTGTTATAGGTATGTGGACCACTTCTGATGGCGATCATTCTATAATTTCCCTTGGGTCTGTATGAAGTAGAGGGGTCGGTGGTCTATCTGGATGACAGTTTCCTTCTCCAAAATGTAATGTTTCCATTGTTAGTAGGTATGCATAATGGAATACATCTCTTTTTCATAAGTGGGATACTTCTGGACTGTGTCTGAAAGTGTCTCACTGTGATATGCCAGTGGATGTCATTGTTGAGTAAGGACTGCCCCAATAGCATAGTTAGAGGCATCTGTCTTGACTTCAAATGGTTGTTGCAAATCTGGCAATGTGAGCACTGGTGCTAAGCAGAGGCAAAATTTCAACTCTATGAATTCCTTTTGTTGAGATTCAGAGCAAAAGAATTTTTCTTCCACTCCTCCCTTGGTGACTTGACTCAAGGGCCAAGTGATATGAGAAAATCACAACATGAACCTGTGGTAGATGTTGGCAAGACCTAGAAAGCTGTGGAGCTCCGTTAGAGTAGTTGGAGAGGGCCAATCCTGAATGAATTGAATCTTGGTTGGATCCACATGCACCCCCTATTCATCAGTTATGTATCCCAAATACTAAACTTAGGTCATGCCAGAAGTGCATTTCTCCAAATTGGCACATAACTTGTGTTGCTGCAGTGTTTGGGGAGCCTGTCAGATGTGGTGGAGGTGTTCTTCCCAACTCTGGCTGAAGATCATGATGCCATCCAAGTATACCACTACAAATGAGTTGGTGAACGGTAGAAAGATGTCATCCATTAGCCTCATGAAGGTTGCAGGAGGATTCATCAATCTGAAAGGCATAAACAACCATTGGAAAAGGCCCTCCTTGGCCTTGAAGGCAGGCTTCCACACATTGGAGGGTTCAATTGGTAGCTGGTGATATCCTGACATCAAATCGATCTTGCTGAAATATTTTTCCCCTTTCAGTTGGTCTAGGAGGTCATCAATCCATGGGATCGAGTAACTATTACGGACAGTGACCTTGCTCAGCGCCTGATACAATACAGAGTCTCCATGTCCCATCCTTATTTTGTACCAACATGATCAGGCTCCCTGAGGGTGATGAACTCAGACAGATGTGACCTTTCTATAGCAGTTCCTAAATCTGCCTCTTGATTTCATGGTTCTCGAGAACAGAGCGTCGATAGATTGGTCCATTAGGCAGTAGCCCACTTGGGGTCAGATCAATGGAGTGCTTGACATAATAGTGCAGATGAACCCCTGCACGGGAGGTGAAGACGTCCTCATACTCCACATGCACCCCCTATTCATCAATAATGTATCCAAAATACCAAAATTGGGTCATTCCAGAAGTGCATTTCTCCAAATCTGCACATAACTTGTGTTGCCACAGTGTTTGGAGAGCCTGTCAAATGTGGTGGAGGTGCTCTTCCCAACTCTGGCTAAAGATCAAGATGCAATCCAAGTATACCACTAAAAATGAGTTGGTGAATGGTAGCAAGATGTCATCCATTAGCCTCATGAAGGTTGCAGGAGGATTCATCAATCTGAAAGGCATAAACAACCATTCGAAAATGCCCTCCTTGGCTTTGAATCCAATCTTCCACACATTGGAGGGTTTGATTGGTAGCTGGTGATATCCTAACTTCAAATCGATCTTGCTGAAATATTTTGCCCCTTTCAGTTGATCCAAGAGGTCATCAATCCATGGGATCGAGTACCTATTACGGACAGTGATCTTGTTTAGTGCCCGATAGTCAATACAGAGTCTCCAAGTCCCATCCTTCTTTTGTACCAACATGATCGAGCTCCTAGAGGGTGATGAACTCAGACAGATGTGACCTTTCTATAGCAGCTCCTGAATCTGCCTCTCGATTTCATGGTTCTCCAGAATAGAGTGCCGATAGATTGTTCCATTAGGTGGCAGCGCACCTGTGGTTAGATCGATGGAGTGCTTGACCTGACAGTGCAGACGAACCCCTGCACGGGAGGTGAAGATATCCTCATACTCCTCCACGACCTTGTCCATTTGTAGTTTTCGTGTGGAGGGGCCCTCTCTGGAGGTCGTGGCCACCATATTCTTCTTTCCTTGAGGGCATATCATCAGGAAAAGAAATTCCCAGTTTTGGAAATGAGCTTACTGCATTGTTTTGCAGTAACCAAAGAGATGGTGGTAGGCAGTGCGACCTTCGGTATCCTATACAACTTATTTCCCAAAGTAATAATAACAACACAGGGCCTTGATTCATACACAGCATGTCACTTCCACAAGTATGGTTGTCCTAATAATATGTCACAAACTTCAAGGGGAGAAATGTCACACAATACCTCATTTTTGAAGGGCTTGATGTTGTATGGAAGGTGACACTGTTGGCTCACGCGAATATCACGTCCTTGGTGAAGCCACCCAATGGTGTACAGTTGTGGATGTGCTATGGTCGATAAGCCCAGCCGCTTCACGACCTCTACTGAAATGAGGTTCATTTGGCTTCCGCTGTCGACAATGAACTTTAGCGGGGATCCCTTTACCCACATCTGCGAGTGGAAGGGACACTCTTCCTCCTCTGGATCTTCCAGTTCCTTCTTCTGTATCTTCGTGGTGGCAACAGTGGAATTGGGCTCCGCATTGATAATATGCTTCCCTTTGTCATTCCCCTTATTGAGTTCTGGCTCAAAGTCGAAACATGCATTTGATTCTAAAACCTTTAGCTCAGCCACCAATGACTGCTTGACCTAACACTCACTTGTGTTGTGAGTGGAGCTCTTATGGAACTCACACCATTTTCCCGTGTCCTTTTTTGGCTTCACGATGTTGTTCTTTACTTGCCACTTTGGCAGGTTGTCTTGGGTCACCCCGCCTTGGCTTTGTCCTTTGTTCTGTGGTTTGAGGTCACCTTTCCCTTGCTTTAGACTTGTGGATCCAAAGTCTCGTTTCTTCTATTTAAACTTTTACTCGACCTTGACAACATATCAGTATGTCGTGCCGAGCAATGAGATGTTCAGGAATTCTATTTCTTCCTCAATGCACTTGTGCATGTAGCCAAGGTATTTGAGTATCAAATTCTACTTTGAATCCTTGATACCAAACTTTGTGCGAAGGGTATGGAAAATATTGGTAAACTCCAGCACGTCTTGGTCCCTTCCTTGCCACAGCGTGGTCCACTTTATGTATTGATCTTCATAGCTTCTGACATGGTAGTACTGCTCCTTGATGGCATCCCAGAATGAATTCCAGTGGGTGCGGCTGAAAATAGTGAGCCGGTGCTTTCATCCTTCTTCTCACAGTAGGTTTCCCACTAGTCCTTGAAGTGGGGGGATGCTTTGAGAAGAGTGAAAATAATCTTTTCCCGACTGGAAAAATCATGAACAGAAAAATAACCCTCTAGCAGATTTAACCATTTATCGACGACATTTGCATCCATATGACCCTCAAATATGGGTATTTCACAATTAACTTGTACCTTAAATGATGTGGCATTTCCATAGTAGCTGTGGGAAGCTAATGCGTCACCCCTGGGTAGTCGTTGAAGGATCTAGGAAAAGTTGTCCATCATCGAGTTCCTTTGTCGCTCAAGGGCTTTTTCGAGAAAGATTTTGATAGGATATCCTACTCCCTCATCTTTCTTTTCATCCGCCATGGGAGGTCGTCGGGTTTTGCGAGGCTAGTCTTGCAAAGGTTCAACTAGTTCAAGCCCTAACTCCTTATATCCTGACCTCATTGGGGACATGCAAAGAAAAATAAAGAAAAAGCAGACCGCTCTGATACCATTGATCTAGATTTAAATAGGAATGCAACAAATTACAAAGATAACCATAAACACAAAGATGTAGTGGAAATAATATTTCATTTTATTAATGTAAAATAATGAGATATGCTTACAAACAGAAAATGAAAATAAACAACTAGGGCAATGGTAGCTTATCTCTGAGAAGAGATGTGGTGGTTGCATGCCTCTGAACTATGTCACAATGAGGCTCGAAGGCCTATTTATTATTGAGAAACAATGGAAAACCCTAAACATCCAAAAACCTAACCCTAGAAGATGAAACGCCAAATTGTGGGCTCCGTTTGGGTAAATTGGTACATCAACTTCCCGGGGTCGTAACTTTGGCATATTATCTCCGTTTGACACATACAATATCTCGTTAGAAATATCTATCCAAGAACTGCAAGTTTGGAAAGACCAACATTGGTCCGTGCACCCATGTTGCTCACATTTTTCCCAAAAAAACATCGTTTAGGGCCTCAAAACATCTCTGGAAGTTTAGGACCTGAAAAACTGCTAAAAATAGTAAACTGTGCTACAATTATGGAAACTAAAAAGCTAAAAGAAACAATGGTGGGGGTCCAAGTGGACTTGGCAGGTGGCCACCAATATCCACCTGGATCAGCTTTGGTAATACTTTCGCATCCAGACCCAAGTCTAGGATAACCTGATCCATCTCATATTCCCCAATCTCCGCCATTAATCTCATTTCCCTCTTAGTGTGCAATGTATGCTTTCCTAGTTTCCGGACTACGCGTAGTTCACCCAACCGTATGCACCTACTGATAAGCTCTTATAATCCTTTAACATTCTTATTATCGTGCAGTAGCTTCATGCATGTCTCTAAAAAGGTGGTAAGCATAGAAGGATCCATTCCCCAGCTTTGGTTGATCCTTACTACCTAATGTAGAGGCCTCTGTGAAGCTCTTCTTAGCTTCCATAAACATCTCCTTTGTGCGTTCCAAGTCAAATTTAGGTTCCTTTATAGGAGCCTTGCTAACCCATGTATCCTCCTCAGGCTGCTTATCCCTATCTTCCCCTATAGTTGTGCCGCTTCTGAGCACCATATTTCCATTTGGGTCTTCTTCGCATGGTTCATTCCTCATGATTTGAATATTTTGAGTTAGAGTAGGTTGAACTACACCTTTCTCGTGCATCTCTATGATCAACATAGGAGAGTCTACTGCTTCAAGATGAAATTAATCATAGTATGAACAAGATACTCTCATTGGGTTGGTACAATCACGAGCGTAGTGCCTTGGTCCTCCACAATTGTAACAAATTAACTGTCCATGACCACTTCCTAGCCCCATTCCCCCTCGTCCTCGACTCACCCTTGAAATCCACTGCATGCCATCCCTTCTTCTGGATCGAGGACTCGTGCTTCTATCTGCATCCAGTAGACTAGGGTTTGATCCATCATTAAATCATAGCTCCAACAAGTCCACTCCACGTGGCCCACTGATCTACAGAAATTACAAAACAGTTGCTGGGGAGTCTGCATATACTTCTTCAACAAGTGACAGTTATCTATCGTGTGCTTTCCTCCTATCTGACAAATTGCACACCATAGCACGGGCATCACACTTGGTCCTACCTATGCCTCAATTCCAATGGAATTGGCCCCCCTCTTGCTAAGTAGTTTGTGAATACTGGACATTGGTCTTTGTCATGGATTTGGCCTTTACATTTTATGCACCACACTTCTTCGTATGCCTCTCGCTGCAACACCCTATCCTGCTTCACACTCTACATCTCCAAGCATAGATTTTGTAGTTGCATGTGGATTTGTTGACTCCCAACCCATGATCCTGTATCAGTGTTTCATGCAACCTCATTGCCATTTCCAACACTTTGTCCTAGGTTGAAAGCTTTTGTTGTGATAGCGCCATCATCAGGTGTGGTGTCAATGATGCCAAAAACCACGTGTGGTGCTGCACATCTGTTAGCGTCATATTAGCCTCGTGGATTGTACTCTTCAGTCTCTAATCTAGATCCCAGGGGGTCTCACCTAGAAGCATTGTGATCTCTTTAAATTTGATAATTGACTGTGTCTCTAATTTCGGCCGGCTAAATTCTATGTTCATCGCATTCTGGATCTTTGCTATTCCTGCATTTGGGTGACCATTTGAGTGCTTGATATACCATGTTAGCACACAATCCTGCAACGCACTCACCAACGTAGACTTCTTGATGTTGTCGTTCATGACCCCATGTGCCTCCCATACTACTCTTACCATGAACCAAAACTGGTCCAGATCCTCTTTCCCTACTCCTCTGAATACAGGTAGCTTGACCATGCTCACCATGCTGAACTATGGGGGTTGTGGAGATGAGATCGCTGAAGATGGAGGTGAAGGAGGTGATGCAGGTGATGGCATAAGTGGAGATGATAATTGTGGAATGCGTTGCCTTATGAAACTGACCGCACTTCTTGGAGAAACCCGAGTGCACGCTTCCTCGCTCTCTCACGAAGGTGAAATTAAGGGATTGTTTTGTAATCCTTCGATAATTTTGCATATCTTTACACTTTGCGTCGTTCCAAACATCAATGTATTCACATAACCTTCTTTTCACATAATAGCATCTTAATCTAGGTATTCAGGGATTTGATGTACCTACCTCATGGTCCCTTGAGAAAATGTCATTCTGCTTCGCTATAGCTCACGGTCGTGTCTATTGTGAACTTAGTGATAAATCCCCCTATTATCCAATTGAGCGAATGTTCCACGGCCCATGCAATCTTATCTTCTAATGCCTCTAGTCTGTGCACTATCTCCAGAGTCCAAACTATCAGTTGATTGAGCTTGTACCTTCCCTAGCTATCAGCTAGCCTCATTATCCACTCGTATATATGTAGTTATCCAACCACCTTTTCTTGGATACTTGCAAAGTTCTGTTTTCCTGTCACAAACTCGTGAAGCTTCTAATCCAACCACTCTTCAATTTCCTTCTTTGTGGGGTTCTAGTGTTCTGACATCAGACATCCCTTAGGAAAATCCTTGCCCTAGCAATGGAACCATTTGTTGGCTTGTTGATGTTTGACCTGCGTTAAGAAGTGTTTTAGCCAAACAAATCCTGAAACTACCGGCCCTTTCGGCAATAGTCCACAGAGTGCAGACTGAGGTCTCACTCGAGGTAGTATGGGAGGTTGTTGGAACCAGGTTTCTACGCCCTTGGGATGTCTTGATGAGGTCTGGGAAGTTTATGAACCAATTCTACGCGCTTGCGCTGCTCTATGTAGTTGTGTGACCTTCACGTAGCTCTGTAAAGATCGCAAAGAGGCATTATCTAGATCCTTTATCCTTAATGTGCTATTAATATAGATCTTAACTTAATTTTGTGGGCCCAATATTCTCATCAATCATTGAACCTTCATAACAAGTGCACGCAATCATAAACTATAAAGAGATGCATAAGAATATAATAGAATCATAAACATATAGATCTACTAGAAGATGCACAATATCTCAGAATCCTTTTATCTTTCATTAAACTTATGTCTGGTTACAATCCCAAGTCCGACATGTGCACTCAGCTACAGGGGTGTGCACACACAACTACGAACTCTACCAAGCCTTTGCGCACACAGTTGTAGAGCATCTTCTTACTACTACAACTAGCGACTTGGACTTACAGACTCAAAGCAAATTCCTTATTCAGAAATCCATAACACTTAAGATCAAGGTTAATTACTACTTTCTACACTTAGAGCCTCGCTCTATTTATGCATTTCCATCGTATGCATACCATGGGTAGGCCGACACATTCTATATTAATTTACAATATTTTAGAGCAAACTACCCTAGACTCTAGCATTCTGCACCTACATTTTGTGGGGTCTTTATGTTGCATTGACCAAAAATTTGGGCTTCAAGCCCCAAAAACCTACTATATGGGGATCCACTGCCCAACAATCACCCTATCGACATTGCTGGACCAACCAGCATTCAGGGGATCACCCCAGTATGAATTCCCAATCAGACCTCACATTGTTTGGTGTGGGAGGCCCATCTAGTATGATGACCTGGTTTCCATTATCTTAAGGATTTTCCTCAACTATTGCTTGTCAGCATAGCAGAGTGCTTTTCTTTGTCTTTGAGAAGTGAGGTTCGTGTGCATGGTGAGCGTAAGTGCCACTTGTGTCAGTAGTTCTTCCACTATAGAGGGAGGGGGTTGGAGTGAGTCCCAAGTTGGTTGGCAAGAAGTCCCAAGTTGGCTAGGAACACACAACACAACAAAATGTGCAAGGCTTCTGGAGGAGAATTCCACACGAATGTGGAAGTCACAACACACAAGGTAAGATAACACATACAACACTCAACGGATCAGTGTGAATGAGTGCAAAGGTTATTACAACAAGTTTTATGTGAAAGGTCTGTCTGGCATCTTGGAGAGTAGTCTACATGGGAGAGACAACGTTAACAACATATACAAAACATTTCAATTAATAGATTATGTATTACAACAATTAAAATTCTTCAGATCTAAAACATAGGCTAAAACAACATGCATCACAAGCTTTAAAGATTAGTCTTATAGCAATTACAATACATGTGTGAAAATGTGCTGGCCTATTAGCAAGCTTCTGAATTAAGTGAAAGTTATAAGACACATCGTTACACCATACATCATTAACCCTAATCACGGGGCATTAGAGCCACTACTTCTTCCTCAAAGAGAAGACTATAGACTCTCCTGGCTTTGTGGGAGGAGCTGAGGATAAAATCCTATTCATGTAGAAATGAGGGGGGTATTTATAGCCAAGGGTGAAACTGACCCTTGTTGTTGTTCGACTACCCTCATGACTATTTGACTTCCATGACTTTTCAACTTTACATGACTCTTTGTACAACAAGTGGGCTTCTTGGACTTCCACGTGACATTACATTGATTGACAACATAACCCATAATAGATATTTGGGCGAGATAACTCATGACATGAATCATGACATGACTTCACATGACAGTGCCAATACATTCGTGTTGCTGCTGCAGTACATGTTGAGCTATAGAGTTGCTGGGTGATGGATGCTTTCATGGTGTATCATAGCTTCACCTTTTCATGGAAAAATGTGCGAAGTCTTTGATGGTATTTGGTTCACTTGATGAAGCTTTGACATGTTGTTCTTTGCTTGCATGTTGGGAGGCTCGACAGGCTTATCTATTCATGAAGGTGCATGTTCGTCCATTCATGAGAACATCTCTTCATATACATTGTTCACTCATTTGTTGGTGAACTTGTTCTTCTACATGTGCTCCCTTCATTCATCCCATTCGTCATCGCACCAAGTTTGTTGGTGTACCTGTCCCTGCAATCACTCATGACAAGACGACATCAAATCGAAAACCTCCTAGTCTACCATAACACATGAACATTTCGGATGTAGGTAGCTAGGAGAGGCAATGATGGCTCCAAGAAATTTTGATGAAAATTGCAGAAGAGTCACTAAGTGATGGAGATGGGCAATCCAAGTTGATAGTGACTCTCTGCGAGGTCTGGCTGGACAGGAAGGCAAAATTGCACAAATTTTGGGAGGGACACTTTGGGTTATAGGCAGGAAAGTTAGGTAGGATTCGCGCACTTTCTGGAATGAGCAGGTAGCAGGGGCTGGAAGGCAAAATTTATGCAATTGTCTCGAGGAATAGACTAGGCTACAAATAGGGTCAGCAGGCAATGATTATGTAGTTTTTGGGAGGAACTGCCCAGGAGCTTAGCAGCAAAAAATGTGCAATTCCAAGAGGGAACTATTAGTTTACTACAGGGATCACTGGAATCATAAACTATGCAATTCCTGGAGGGAACTGACAGTCTACTGCAAGGACCTACTGTTAGGGGAAATTGCATTAGGGCCAGGAGGCTAGCCTGTTGATCATCTCTATGCAATTTTTGAGCTAAGAAGACTGCTAGGAAGCAGAAGGCTTGCTCATGAAAATTCTACAATTTATGAGATGAGCAGTTGATCAATTGTTGAGATGACTGACTGGTAAAAATGCACAATTTTCTAAGGGAGACAGGGACGGGCACTTAGTGTCTGTCCAGCCTATCTGTGCAATTTACTCTATCAGCTGAGCGATTAAGGTCAGTGGCCGCTATGCAATTTTTTTAGGGGAGTCAACCCTGGGGTGATTGTCGGGTCCGACTATCTCGATAGCCACCATGAGAGTTGATTGAATTACTTTCAAACATCACAACTTGAAAAGACTAGCTTGGTTCTTCTGTGCTATTCTGGTTGATGGTAGATTGAGTCTATGGTGGGCTAATGGTCCAGCTGTCAAAGGGGAGTCTAGTTATCATAACTTCAAAAAAAATGACTAAGTGTGTGAATGATCGAAATATGCATAGGTGATCATACAAACACACACTCACATGACTCAATGACGAAATGACTCAAACCATCCAAACACACATGCTCAACATGACTGACCAATGCTGCAAGTGACAACTGCGACACTCTTGATTGACCATTCATTGATCGAGATGATGCTTGTCTGATAATGAATGTGACTCTGTATGTTAGTGTGACATATGCTTTCATGGTGAACACCACAAGAACATACGAAGTGAAGACTTTGAGCATAACCAGAACATGGTCGTAAGCATGACTTAGACACTGACATGTAGAAACTTGAAGGAAATGAAAAAGTATGTCAGATGCAAGGCTTCATATGAGCTCACAACGTGAACCTGAGTGTATGTAGTCATCAAGTGAAATTCTCAAGGGAGGCTCCGAAATTAGTGTAGGCTAAAATTTTGGAGGGTGGTTGTAGCTGCTACAACACTTAGTGACACAGTGGCAGAACTCCAGCTTCTCTGTTTTAGTTCACTACTAGCACAATGCATTGGTATTTTGGGGAGTATTGATGTTTGGGCTACCTCACCTTCCCCACTTACCCATTGACATACATTGTTTACCCTTTTCCCACTCAGTCAAACACAATCAAAAGCTCATCTTGAACTTAGAATTTCGAATTCAGGAAGGGTAGCTTAGCTCGCGAGTTGAATATTTTCAAAGTATAAGTTTTCATCTTTGGTGTTGCTCCATTGTGAGCAAGCCTAGACAGTACACCGGCAGAGTCACGCAGGAACACACACATTCCTAAACTACCAGCAATCTTGATTAGTACCCCGGTGGAGTTGGATGCTTCACCTCTCTACGCGCGAAGCCTTTCTCTTATTTCACCTTTTTATTTTTCAAGATGATTGCGCATACGCACTTATTTATTTTTAGGGCAGAAGATGGATCTCAAATTATTGAGAGTAGAAGAGGTTGTTCCTTTTGAGAATCATGTAAGACCTTTGACATAGGTTTTCTCGTTTAGATCTTCCCCTTCTCCATTTCTACTAGTTGGATGAGCTTGAACACGTAGAGTAGAAGGTTTAGTACATGCATGGGGCTTCCCAGTGTGGACACAAGTTCATGGTTGGACCAAAACTTCCCTTTGATATGGGTCATATATTATATCAAGACTTCATCGGCCGAAGGTTATAACCAATCACATAGAAGAGATGCAGAAGACTAGCCAAGTGCTGGAGTCTCACGAGTCTCTTCAAATTTCAGCCACATCCTCTATTCAAAATCTAGAACATAATAGTTGGAAGAACTTATTTTGGGAAACAAAAATAGTAATATATGAAACAAACAAAACGAATGTGAACAAAAAATAGTAAGAAAAATCAAACAAAGCAAAAAAAGAAGATAATAAGCTAAGCATACAAGATGAAAATAACAAGCAGCAAGCAAACTATGTACATGGCATGGGCACGGACCGACCTACTGAAAATAATTCTTAGGATCTTGGCCATTGGCAGGAAGGTTGCCAATCCTCCTATAGAGTGATTACGAATGAGACGTGTGTGGGCCAATCTTCTCGTAGACCTATGCAAGTCCACTAGGCTCTGCCACTAGAACCTGGTGGAATTCCAAAAGACCTTCAAGTGAAGACAACACCACTATTACAGGTACTGCGTGAAACATGGGCTCAGACGATGGCACGGGGTAGTTGTTTTTATTCTTGTAAGGGTTCAAGTCTTTAAAGTCAATGCATAAGTAGATTTTCCTGGATTTCTTATGCACAAAATTTAAATTAGAGAACCAAGTATGATGAAGAAATTTGCAAGTAATCCAATCATCCAAAATGTTATTCAACGTTTCTTTTATAAGGAGTGCAAATAACATAAATGTGTTAATTGGTCTTTGCTTCAATATCTTATCTCCTCCTTCACCTAGCATCCCGTGTTGGATTTCTTGAATGAAGTGTCTACTTAGGTCATCATCTGCTTGTGTAGAACTATCCTAGTACTGTTTGGTCAAGCAGTCAAAGATTTATCACTGTTGCAGTGTGTAGCTTGTACCGAGACTGGATATCTTCAGATCATGATAGGTTTCTATGTTTTTGTGTTCATTCATAGTGTTGTTCCTTTGCATGTTCAGCACGAGTGCTTCATACTCAGCATCGTTATTTGTGCACTTAAATTTCAGGCATCTTGAAATCATGCATTATCTATCATTTTGGATTACTAAGCTACACTGGGGCGTTCAACTGACATATCTTTCTCATTCCCCAAGACTCATGGTCCATAGCTTGTTTATACATGGAGAGTTTGGAATCCTAATACTACTGTTACTGCTACTACTATTGGTAAAATAAAATGTACAAGTTTCATTAACATTAGTTGGGCAAGGAAGGAGTCCTAACCGCATGTCTAATGAGGTTAGAGCTAGCCATGCAAGATAACACTCGAATGTTGTTTCTAGGAGGCAGTTTCCAAACATGATTTCTGCGAAGGCCAATGATTTGTTCTCACCGTTAAGGGGAGTGAAATTGTGTTTCAGATACCTCTTGGATAACACCTAGATTTGGTTTCATTTCCCCTTATATGGAAGCCACATGTGAGACCAGTCAGTATCAAAATATCCATCTAGCTTGCTAGACCATTCTGTGCTGATTAGCGGACCATATGCTTCCAGTATGTCTACAACAACTATTTTGATGCATTGGTGGACTCGACTGTCATGCAATAGGCGGATGATCATGTCTCGCAGTTCACCAATGGTTGGTATCAGTGTTCTATCAAGTTGGACGATTCTTGTAGATGTTTCGCTTCAATGTGCGTTGATCTTCATAACAACGGAGAGTGGCATGCCATTAGTTGTCATGCCAAAATCATCCAAGGAGTTTTGAACATTATAGTTAAAAAATTCATATGAGAGTAGCAATGGAGGGAAAATTGAGTTTTATTCTTCCATCCAGAGTGTATTGAGTAGAGTGGAAAGTGATCTGGGAGGTGTGCTTGCTCCCTTAATGGCAGAGGTTGCGCTGTCTATTGCTGTGTGTCCCATTGTACGCAGTAGGATATCTCACTGACTTTGTATTGTTGCTAATTTGTAAAAACTTATGTTTTTTTGAGTTTTCTTTATATCATCAACAATGTTGTAGTCAAAAGGTGGTAGACTTATGGAGGTGTGCAAGGTGGAATGGATGTTTGTGTTCTCCAGTGTAAAGTTTTTCAACTTGATATTCATGGATGTATTCTTATCCATCATTGTCTTCCTAGACTTGCTTTGTGTTTTATTCCTTGGGGTGGTCAGTGGATTGGCCTTCTTTATTAGTTGTCTCACCTTCCCTTGCATTTCCACAAGTATAGGGGGAGCCCCTTTATTCCTAATATTATAACGATCATTTTTCTTTTGTGGCTACTTCTCGGTATTCATCTTTGACATTACTTGCAAGCATTGATATGCATTCACCACATGCCTAACACTTGATGTTTCATTAGGTGCAACCTCTTCGTCATTGTCAGTGTCTTTCGAATTCTCATGCATATTGTTTTTTGCATCAAGTGTATGATTGCATATGGAGCTAATGACTCGCTTCCAATATGAACAAGAATTCTCGGGTTGATACTCTTCATGGAAGGAACATAACTTAGCATCTGTGCATTGTTTGAGTTGGAACACAAGATTATGTGTATTTTTTGAAACAAATTGGTTGTTGCTTGATGAGCCAGTTTATGAACTATTTTCCTGTCCTTATTTGGGCATATGACTACTTGCAAATGTGTCTGTTTTCTGTTGCCTGAGCCTAGAAACTTCTGTAGTCAAGTTCTAGACAAGGCGAGTGAGGGTCTCAATATTGCTTACTTCCTTGTCTCTACCCTTTCTCACAGTTTCTTGGGGCTTCCTGCTCACATCCTTGGAGTCCTTCATTGATGTGTCATGCTTGATGACTCTGATTGTGCACAAGTCCTTTTCAGCAGCAATAACCTCTTCGCAAATTTCCAAAAGTGTTAGCTTTGCAGCTCACTTGATGAACTGCGCAATGATGGTTGGCAGTACGGAAGTTTAATAGTCAACATCGATGGAGTCATGAGGTTTAGTGTCTGCTACAAACTTGTTCAAAATACGTGTAAAGCTCTTATTGAATTCTTTCACTTTCTCTTTTCCATCCATCTTGTTGTTTCCCAATTTCTTGAGTAGCATGGTTGGGTTCTTGTCGTTAGCAAAATTTTCACAGAACATACGTTTCAAAGAACCCTAGTTTTGTATCAATTTTGGTGGAAGGTTGTAATACCAAGTAGTTGCGCAGCCATCCAAGGTACATGGGAGCAATATACATGCTACAACATCATAACGTACCTCAAGGGTCTGCAGCTGTATGTAGAAGTTGTCTAAGTCATCTTCTTCCTTCACTATGCTGTCAAGGTTGAACTTGATGTTCATTCTCTCCCCATGCTTCGGTATCTTGTGTAGAATAGTCGGGAGAGCCAATGGTCCCTGAGTCATCCATTCGATATTTGGGTCAGCCATCTCTTCCTCTTCTTCATCCTCTTCCTCTCCTTCAGAGTTTGATGGTTTCGCCTCTAATTCTATTAGTTTGTCTTTGCCTCCACCTCCTCCATTGCCTTACCTTCCACCTCCTATACCATAGCTAGATCCCAAGATCACAATAGTGCCTTGTTTTCCTTGCCAGAATATTGGAGGTACCTCTTCATCTTCAATAGCTTCTTCTATACCTTCAAGCATGGAAAATACTGCTTCTTCCACCAATGATACAAAAACTCATGTAGGAGTGGATTTTGGTTTCCAAGAGGTGTGTATAAGGTGTTGTATGCCTAGGATCAGTCCAAATGCTTTCATAAACCGACGATTGATGGGATAGATAGAAAAAAGGTGTTTATATGAAATCTCATCTTCAATTCTGGGAGGTGAGTAGTAACCAACTGCAGAGTCACATGTAGGTGAGAGGGAGTGTGAGTTACTTCCTTGATCAGATGGTTGATGAATGAACATGTGGGGAATTTCAGCCATGTAAAATGTGTTTCCCTCCTTCTAGAACCAAAAATGTTGATGATGTTGGATCCTCCAACATTTAGGGGATCACACCAATATGAAGTCCCAATCAACCTCACACCATTTGCTGTGGGAGTCCCATCCAATATGATGGCTCGGTTGCCGTTGTCTTAAGCATTTGCCTCAACCCTTGCTTGTTAGCACAAGAGAGTGGTCTCATTTGTCTTCGAGAAGTGAGGTTTAAGTGCTTGGTGAGTGTAAGTGTCACTTGTGTCAATAGTTCTTTCATTATAGAGGGAGGGGGTGGGAGTGAGTCCCAAGTTGGTTGGGATGAAGTCTAAAGTCGACTAGTAACACACAACACAATAGGATGTGCACAACTTTTGGAGGAGTAGTCCACATAGATGCGATAGCCACAACACAGAAGGTAAGATAACACGTACAACACTCAATGAATGAGTCCGAACGAGTGCAACAATTGTTTCAACAAGTTTTATGTGAAAGGTTTGTCTGGTGTCTGTGAGAGTAGTCTACACGGGAAAGACAATGTTAACAACATATACAACACATTTCAATTAATAGATTATGTACTACAACAAGTGAAATAGTTCAGGGGTAGAACATGAGTTAAAGCAACATGCATCACAATTGTTAAATATCAGCCTTACAACAATTACAATACATGTGTGAAAATGTGCTGGCCTTTTAGCAGGCTTCTGAATTAAGCAAAAGTTCCAAGACACATCGTTACAGCATACATCACTAACCCCGAGTGCAGGGCATTGGAGCCACTACATACTCCTCAAATAAAATATTACATACATTGTTGGCTATGTGGGAGGGGCTGAGGTGAAAGTCCCTTTCATGTACAAATGAGGGGGATATTTATAGCCAAGGGTATAAATGACCCTTGTGGCTGTTCGAATAACCTGATGACTGTTTGACCTCCATGACTTTTTGACTTTACTGACTCTTTGTACAATAAGTGGGTCTCTTGGACTTCCACATTACATTACATTAATTGACAACATCACCCATAATAGAGATGTGGGCGACATGACTCAACATGGCAGTGTTGGTACATTCTTGTTGCTGCTGTATTGCATGTCAAGCTACAACACAGCTGGGTGATGGATGCCTTCATGGTGTATCACAGCTTCACCTCTGCATGGGGAGGTGTGCAGAGTATCCGATGGTGTTTGATTCTCTTGATGAAGATTTGGCATGTTGTTCCTTGCATTCATGTTGGATACTTGATAGGCTCATATGTTAATGAAGACACATGTTTGTTCCTTCGTGAGCACATCTCTTTGCATGCATATTTCGCTCGTCTATTGGTTAACCTATTGTTTTTCATGTGCTCCCTTCTTTCATCCCATTCATCACCGCACCATCTTTGTTTTTGTACCTGTACCTATAGTCACTCATGATGAGATGACATAAAATCCAAAAGCTCCTAGTCTACCATAACACATGATCATTTTGGATGCAGGTGTCTAGAAGAGGCAGCAAGGTTGTGAAGCAGAATGATGGCTTTGGGCACTGCTGATGAAAATAGCCCAAAAGTCATTGAGTTATGGAGATGGGAAATCCAGGTCGATGGTGAATGTCTACAAGGTCTAGCTTGGTTGAATGGAAAAATTACACAAATTTTGGGAGGGATAGTTTTGGCTACAGGAAGGAAAGGTAGGCAAGATCTGTGCACTTTCCGGAACATGTGGGAAGTAAGTGCTAGAAGGCAAAATTAACTCAATTTTATGAAGGAACAGGTCGGGCTGCAAACAGGGTCAATAGGTAGAGATTGTGAAGTTTTCACGAAGAACTACCTAGGAGCCTAGCAACCAAAACTATGAAATTCTTTGAGGGAACTAGCAGTTGGCTAGTGAAGTGACTCGCAATAGAAACTATGCAATTTTTAGAGGGAACTAGCAGTCTGCTGCTAGGAGCTGCTGGCAGTGGAAACTAAATTTAGGCTGGAAGGCTAGCTTACTGATCATCTATCCACAATTTATGAGCTGAGAGGACTGCTGAGTAGTAGAAGGCCTGCTCAAGAAAACTGCGCGATCTTTGAGATGAGAAATTAGTCACCTGTCACAATGAATAATTGGGAAAAATATGCAATTTTTTTAGGGAGACAGGGATGCGCACTTGGAATCTGTCTAGATTATCTATGCAATTACCTTAGTCAGCTGAGCAAGTAAGGTTAGTCCCCTCTGTGCAATTTTTTAGGGGAGTTAGCCCTGGGGTGACTGCCAGGTCCAGCTATCTGAGTAGCCAGCATGAGAGTTGATTTAATTTCTTGTGGGTTGCATAGCATGAAAAGAATAGCTTGGTAATTCCACACTGTTCTGGTTAACAATCGATCAAGTCAATGGCAGGGTGATGGATCAGCTGTCAAAGGAGAGTCTAGTCATCAGAACTTCAACAAAAGTGACTAATTGTATGAATGATCTAAATATCCATAGGTGATCATACAAACACACACTAACATGACTCGATAATGAAATGAATCAAACCATCCAAAAACACATGTTCAACATGACTGACTGAAACTGCAAGTGACGAGCATGACACGCGTTATTGATTGTTAACGGATTGAGATGGAACTTGTGCAACGATGAATGTGGCTTCGTGTGTGAGTGTGATAGATGCTTTCATGGTGAGCTCAACAAGCACACACAAAGAAAAGACTTTGAGCGTAACCAAAACATGGTCGCAAGCACGACTTAGGCACTGGCATGTAGAAACCTAAATGAAATGAACAAGAAAGGTGGATGGAAGGTATCACACAAGCTGATGGAGTGAACCCAAGTGTGTGTAGTCATCAAGTGAAACTCTCAAGGGAGGCTCTGAAATTAGTGCAAGCCAGAATTTTGGAGGGTGACTGTAGCCACTACAACACATCCCCAAAAATTGTAACCATTGGACTACTGGTAAAACATGATCACTGCCCATTAGAATGGAATGCATTGGACTATTCCATACATATTCCCCCATGGTTAGCTTGATATTATATCACTTTATAGAGAAGTTTAAAGTTCCCTCATTTAAAACCATCAGTTGACACTCGAGTGTTGGATATAGAAAGAAATTCAATTTCTTGGCTATCTTATAATGATTAAAATAATGGGTACTCTCTGAATCAATCAACACTATTACCTTTTTCTTCTTGATCTATCCTTCTATGTTGAGATTTTGACGAGTGGTAATTCCTACCAATGCATTACAATATATGGTCGGATTCGTTTATTCTTTCTCTTGGGCTAGTTCCTTGTGTATATTCTCCTCTTTTGATATTTCTTGTTACTTTTCTTCCTTCTCTTCACAATATATGTACAATAATTTATTTTCAGCATGCTTATGACCTTTAGTGTATTTTCTTTCACAACTATAACAAAACCCTTTTGCTCTTTCTTCCTCCAATTGTTGAGGCATCAATCTTGTAGGTTCTAGAAAGCTACAAGCAGCAACACTTCAATATTTATGCGACCCTGAATACCTTCACTAATGAATCACGTTCCCAAAGACAAACCTCATGTTGGATGGTATCCTTCAAATCCCCTATGAAGACATCAATCCTATTTTCCTTTGGAATATTGGTTACCCCGATATTCAATTTTTGTAATTCCTTAACGTGGTCTGCCATTGATCCCTTTTGTTTGAGATTTATCAATTTTCTAAATAAGTCATGCTCTTTGTATCCTCGTAATCTTCTATCATTTCCTCCGTAAAAAATGACCAAGTTCCAAGTGGTTTAAGAGAGGAAATCCATCAATACCATAGAAACCGATTAGGTTGTAATTATAAAGATGCAGTGTGTACCTTTTGTGTGTGTTGCACATCATGCAAATCAAAATATTGCTCCATCTGTAGTATCCATGTTAACAGATCCTTCCCATCAAAATTCCTCATATCTATATTTGGAATGTTTCAGTCTTCAATCAAAAGTTAGAATCTCTAAAATCATGGTTAACATTCCTTTTGTTCTCATCAAGAGTTTCATGGAATACATTTTCGCCATTACGAATAATTTTTTGTGGCAACTTTGCGAAGCCTTCCTTCAAGCCTTCTATGTTTTCTTTTAATACATCCTTCAAACATTGCATCTGTTATTTTATTCCATCCTTCAAACTTCCATGTCTAATTTTAAAACATTCTTCAAATCATCCATCTTAGCTTCCATTTCGTTTTTGGTTACTCATTGCGAGAGTAAAACTTGTTGCACTTGATCATGTAATTTTGATATATCACGTTGTATTTTTTCATCTTATTCATGCATCATGGTAGAGATTTCTAGTTTCTTAGTAGGTGTGTCCATTTTTTTGTTTCAAGGCATTTCAGAATCAAACAACAACATTTATGCTTGACTAAGCTCTTTAAATCATTTCAATTTCTTTTCAAAAAAAACTTAAGTAATTTGTTTTTTAGATACACATGGTTTTCTTTCTTTTTAGGATCTTGATATTGAAATTGTTTTATCTCTATAATTTCAGATCTCCAAGGTCTAAACATTCATCCTATGTTATCCCTCTAATTTTTCTTTCCAACCCCAGATGTCATACTGACAGTGGATTCTTCAAGAAAGAGTTACACCCGATCAACCAAGATGACCTAATTATAGACACACTCATTAGAGTGAACTTGTGTGGAATTCCAAGATTTAGTGTTTTCACCTTCTACCTTGGAAATGATATGCAAAAAAAAAATAGTTTGTGATATTTCAGCCATTTTCTATGAACTTTAAATATGATGATTGGAGAGAAATTTATGACAATTTTCCTTAGGTCACCTATTTGAGATGCAATTTTAGACTGTGCAAAAACCATAAATTCCTCAGATCATAACTCCAAAAATATAGCATACGAAGATATAAAATTCATACACAAAGTTTACCAATATTTGGGCTCCATGTGGTTGCACTTTTAGATTATGAAATTTCGTAGAAAAAATATTATAGTAAAAATTTCAAGATGATCTATTTGAAGAAGTGAACCCCTATAATCTAAAGTTCTGTTACCAAATGTTATGTATCCAAATCACAAAGTAGAAGAAAGATAGATCAATGACTTAAAAATTATCCACTTTGAGGGGTGAACCTCGTTTACACTATATAAATGAACAATTCTTGGATGATTCATATGATAAGACTTCCTTAGTATATATAGGAGTTTAAGGGGTCATATTATAATTAGAGCCTACATAACAATAATAATGTAAGGGAAACAAAAACAAATAGTGGGCTTCTATGGGCCACAACAATAATAACATGGCGGATACAGGGGCACAATAATAACAATAGGGGATAGAATAACAATCAAGGAAATAAACTAGTATTATGTGGACCTAACATAATCATATGAATATATTGACATCATACATGATAATACTAAATACATACAATGACCTCATGCATGACAACCATAAACACGAAAATGCATGCATAACAACCATATAGACACTAACATGCATGCACCAAAAATAAATTCTTCCCATTCAGTCCAAGTATTGAACCATGCTCGGATACTAACCTGTAACCCACACCTCCCACATTCGCCCACTTTCACCTTCTTCTCATGGTAAACATGAGTTGAGGGCTACTATGACAAGAATCAACCTCCTAAATATATTTAAGGAAGTGGAATTGACACATTGGAACCTTACTAATGTTCCTTAGAAGATACATGACCCCAAGGAGATGAACAACCACTCCCAATGCATAAATCCATACCTGGAATGCTTTTTCAGTGACCTGGGCTCCCAGCCACATGCATAGAAAGCCCCCCATGCATTTGAGAGCCTCCAACCACATGTACAAGCCTAGCAAGGTATGTTTATGACAAAAGTTCCCCAACTGAGAGGGTTCGATCCCATATTTTGAGCCTAAATTCTACATCAGTATCCACACCACTACTGAGAGGTTCTTGAGACTTTACAAATTGATAAGTCACCCAATTACATGGCTAAAACTACAAATTTCAATCACAAACTTGGCCTAACCAAACCTAACCATGACAATCATTTCGTTAAACATATTGGAAACAAGTAAGCTATAGGTCATGAATTCATGTCTAAATATAAGGGTCTGATACCTATCTAAGAATCATCAAAAAGGTCTAATTCGCTCTCCTAATAGTTGCAATAACTTTTTTTATCTCATCCATTCGATAACCATTCATCAACTAACCAAAACATGTCAACAGCCATAGCTAGAACATATTACGAAACCATGGTTATAGCCAACATATAACTAGAATAATAACCATCAAATCACATAATAAAAATTACAAGTACCCATGAAATGCAAGAGGAGAAGAGCTCTTATTAACATATGGAAAATCCAACCAATTGAGGGACTTCCACGTACTGTCCAACCATAGATTAGACTGAACCAAACCCTTCTTTCAGCCAATCACCCCAATTCCATGTTCCAAGCATGAATATGGGACTCAAGAAAAAAAATCAGGGCTTCCCAGAGATTAAACAACCTCCACCCTTAAGCTTTAGTGAAATATTTCCAAAGTCAGTCAAGGGATCACTAGGCCTAATGCGTGAACATAAACAACTAGGTATTCAAAAATATTAAACCATCTTGACCTTCAAGATTTACCTCAATCCTGAAAAACCTAGTGAATAGATTACTAGGCCAAAAAAAATCTTGGATGCCTCAGGCTTTATTCACCAATATCTTGAGGAATTTCCTTGTCTCCACCCCCAGGCATTACTGCAATCTTGCCAAAACCAGTCAAGGGATTCCTATGCCCTTGAAAATTTTCCTTAGACCACCTCACCTAGTTGCAAAGCCATATGGAAATCTGAAGCTCAACAAAATAAGAGAACCCCATCAGACCATGGTTCTCACAAAATGGCAAGAAAGGATGAAACCACTATCATACTTGTTAAATCTAGTTCCCATGATAACAAGAGAACCAAAGACTCACATGCATGTATCACGAATTCAAAAACTAGCTAGGAAATCACACATGCAACTTGTTACTTGCAAGTATTCTTGTTGAAGTTGTTTGATCCAAATTTTCCTTGCTTTTTTTTATTTCTTATCCTTCCATTTCCTTTCTTCTTACAATGACGAAGTTCTCCAAGGATGGTGTAAGTGTGCAAAAGTATGAGAAAATAGATAGAGCTCCAAAATTGATCTGACAAAAGGTTGTGAACTAATCCTTAGAACCATTTTTATTATTAAGTCCTATTGATCCAGGTGGATTTTGGTGGCCACCCGCCCATTCCACCTAGAGGCCCAGTCAGTTTCATATGTTTCCTTGTTCGTTTCAACATTTACTATTTTTAGCATTTTTTCGAGTCTTGAAATTCTAGAATAGTTTTGACCCCTTAAACGGTGTTATTTTGGGGTCCACAATAGGCCCATAGCTATAGGCATGGGCCTATATGTAGTACTTAGAGACACCTTTTGGAAAAGGTATCGTACACACCAAATGGAGATAATGCGGCCAAGTTACGACCTTGGGAAGTTTCCTACCCAACTAGACCTAATGGGGCCCAAAAACTTTTGGTGTTACATCTCTTGCAGTTAGGGTTTTTGTTGTTCATGATTTTCTCATGTTTTTGAATAATAAATATGCCCTTGAGCCTCATTGTGACATAGTTTAGAGGCATGTAGCCACCAAATCGATTCTCAGAGATAAGCTACAATCGCGTGAGCTATGTTACTTCCATTCTATTTGTAAGCATAGTTCAGTAGTTTTTTATTATTGAAATGAAGTGTTTTTCTATCGCATCTTAGTGCTTATGATTATATCTGTGAGTTATTGCATTCCTATTTAATTTCGGATCAATGGTATCAGGGTGGTCTGCTCTTTTTGTGTTTCTCTTTGCATGTCCCCAATGAGGTCAGGGTATAAGGAGTTAGGGCTGGATCTGGTTGACCCATTGGAAGACCAACCTTGCAAAACCTAATAACTTCCCATGGAGGAAGAAGAGAAAGACAAGCGGATAAGAGATCCTTTCAAATTGTTTCTCAAGGAAGCCCTCCAAGGATAGAGGGACACAATGATGTATAACTTTCCCCAGATCCTTCGATATCTACCTAAACGCGATGCATCTTCATCCAACAGCCAATGTGGAGGTGCCACTCCTTTTAAGGTACAAGTTAAATTTCATATTCCCATATTTGAAGGCCTAATATATGCAGATGTTGCAGATAAATGGTTAAATCTATTGGAATGATATTTTTCAGTTTAAGGCTTCTCCAATCAAGAAAATATTACTTTTACACTTCTTAAAGTTTCCCTACACATGAAGGATTGGTGGGGAACCTACTATGAAAAAAAGAACAAGAGTGAAACCTCACTGTTTTCATCTGCATTCACCTAGAATTATTTCTAAGACGCCACAAAGGAAGAATATTACCATGTTGTGAGCTATGAAAAAAAAAAAAAAAGTTGACCATGCTATGGCAAGGAAGGGAGCAAGATGTGCCAGAGTTCACAAATACATTCCATGACGTATGCATGAAGCTGGGTATCAAGGATACTGAGTGAAATTTGGTGCTCAAGTATTGTAGCTGTCTACACATGTAGATCCAGGATGTATGGAGTTCCTGGACGTTTCCTCCCTCAGCAAAACATATCGGTACGTTTTCAAGATTTATAAGAAGTTTAAACATAAGAATCGAGACTTTGGATATGGGAATCCAAAGCAAGTAAAAGGTGTCCCCAAACCACTGAATAAAGTACCAACCCATGGGGCTGCTACCCAGTAGAACTTTCCAAAGTTGCAAGTAAAGAACAACACCTCAAAGAAAAAGAAGGACAGGAGAATATGGTGTGAGTTCCATAAGAGCTCCACTCACAATAGAAGTGAGTTTCGAGCCAAGGAATGACTGACGCTAGAGCTGAAGGCTTCCAAATTAGACGTAGGTTTTGAATCTAAATAAGAACATTATAATGTAACTAAGAAAGGGAAGAAAATAATTGATGTGTAGCCCAATGCTGCCGTGGACACCACCAAGATCTATAAGATTGAGCCAAAAGATCCAGAGGAGGAGGAATGCCTCTTCTACTTAGAGATGTGGGTGAAGGGTTCTATGTTTTAGCTCATTGTGGACAGTGGGAGCTAAAAGAGCCTCATTTTAGTGAAGCTCATGATGCTACTAGGCCTAAAGACAATAGCACATCCACAAACATACACCATCAAGTGTCTTCACGAAGGATGAGATCTTGGTGTCAACCGACAGTGTTGCCTTACCTACAGCATCAAGCACTTCACGGATGAGATATTGTGTGATATTGTTCCTCTTGAAGTTTTTGATATATTGTTAGTAGAACCATACTTGTGGAAGTGACACGTTTTATATGACTCTAGACCTCACTCTGTGATTATTACTTTCGCTAATAAGTTATACAAGAGACCAAAGGTAGCCCCACTTACTTCCATCTCTTTGATCACTGTAAAGAAATGTAGTAAGATCATTTCCTAGACTAGGAAATTTATTTTCCTTATGATTTTCCCCGAGGCAAAGAAGAAGGTTATGGCCATGAATTCTATGAAGGGCTCCTCTACATAGCAGTAGAAAATGGATAAGGTCATGGAGGAGTATAAGGCTATTATTGCCTCACCTATAGGGATACCTTTGTACTATTAGTTCAAGCACTCCATTTTTCTGACCTTGGGCATTCCACTTCCTAATGGATTGACCTATCGAAGCTTTATTATGGGAACTATGAGATCAACAGGAATATTCATGAAATATTATAGAAAGGGAAGATGACGACAAGCTCATCACCTTGTGGAAGCCTAATTCTCTTGGTACAGAAGAAGGATGAGACTTCGAGGCTCCGTACTAACTATTGGGTGTTGAATAATATCATTATCGAGATTTGGTAACCAATCCTATGGATTGATGACCTCGTGGACTAGCTCAAGGGGGCCAAATATTTTAGCAACATTGAATTGAAGTCATGTTATCACCACGTGCCTAACGAACCATTTTATGTGCGGAAGACTACCTTCAAATCCAAGGAGGGCCTTTTCGAATGGTTGGTCATGCTGTTTGGATTGATGAACACCCTTGAAACCTACATGAGACTAATGGAAAAAATCTTTTGACCCTTCCCCAATGCATTCATGGTGGTGTATTTAGATGACATCGTGATGTCCAATTAATGTTTAGAAGAGCACCTCCACCATATTCGATAGGTCCATCAAACCCTATGCCAACACAAGCTATGTGGTAAATTGGATAAACGGACCTTCAGCCTAACCCAGGTTCAATATTTGGCATACATCACTAATGAGAAGGGTTTACAAGTGGACACATCCAAGATACAAGTCATTTGAGATTGGCCAACCCCAACCACTGTAACAGACCTTCGCAACTTTATAGGTCTTGCCAACTTCTACCATCGGTCTGTGTTGGGGTTCTCTCATATCACTTGGCCTTTAAGTTAATTCACCAATAGCGAAGAAAAAGCAAATTTGTTTGGTTAGAAACCAAAAAACAAGAATTTTGTGAGTTGAATAATCTCCTTTTGTTTTTCACTATTGCTCACATTACCAAACCTACAACATACATTTGAGATTGAGGGATATGCCACTGACTATGCTATTGATGTGGTTATTACACCACATGGACATCTAGTGGCTTACCACAATGGGACACATTCAAACACAGTCTGAAAGTACCCCACTTAAGGCATAGAAATGTATTCCATTCTATAGGCCTGTTGTCAATGGAAGAATTACATTCTAGGGAAGGAAATGGTCATCCACATAGACCACCAACCTCTACAATTCATACAGACATAAGGGAATTTGCAGAACGATTGCCATTAAAAATGGTCCACCTATTTGCAACGGTTTCATTTGAGCATTAATTATAAGAAGTGCAACAACAATAATGTTGTTGATTTCCTTAGCTGACCATTAGTCAAAGTTCCGATTAGTATGCTTGATTCCTATGGGCATGAGACATCGGGGTGGCCACATCTTTCCAAGAGGGATCCAGAACTGAACAGAGTATACTAGGAACTCCTAGAATGAAAAGAAGTTCCAAATTTTCACCTTCAGGATGCATTGTTATGCCACGTGGGACACATCTATGTTCCTTCAAGTGAGCATCCCATGATGATTTGCAATCTACACTATAGTCAGGTCACTAGAAATTTTGGAGTAGAGAAAAAAATGGTAGTATTGCAAAAGTATTTTTATTGGCCAAAACTTTGTGAGGATGTTGAGAAGTACATTAGATCCCACGCCGCTTACACCATTGGAAAGCCAACCATCAATAAGAAATGCTTTTATACTCCTCTACCTACTCCTAGACGGCCTTGGGAGTCTGTCTCCATGGATTACATGTCGAGCTTTCCTTCTACTAAGCATGGCAAGGACTAAATTTTCATGGTCATCAACACATTCTCCAAGATGGCCATCATAGTGGCTTGTAAGAAGAGTATCACAAAAAATGCCAGTTCTAAGCTCCTCTTTGAGCGAGTATGGGCACACTTTTGGATCCCACAGTCCATTGTCTTAGATCGAGACAACAAATTACTGAGTGCATTTTCGTCAAGTCTTTGGTCGATGATGGATACAAAACTTACTAAGTTCACAAGATTCCATCCCCAAACTGATGACCAAAAAGAGGTTGTCAACAAGATGATCGTACACATTCTGCGCATGTAAAACTAAAATAATCCATGCAAATTGGGTGAAAGTATCCCCTATGTCCAATACAACTACAACAAACCTCTCCACACCTCAATGGCCCATAACCCCTTTTGGGTAGGGTTGGTATTTCAACCATTATGTCCCATTGATGTGGCCATACCATTTGTAGCCACTCAAGTAGATTTAGCTCACATTAAGTCCAAGCCTGAAAGCACTAACAAACTTCATTAAGATAATTCAACACATTCACCAACAGGTCCATGATATATTGGATAAAGCTAATGCTAAGTATAAGCAGTGCCATTATCAGCATTGAGTGCTACAAAATTTCTAGGTGGTCGACAAAGTTTGGCTACATTTTCAGATTGAGCACTTTACTGGACTGCACTGCAACATTTTCCTACTCTGATATGGGCCGTACACCATCATCAATGTTGTTGATCACAATGCCCTCGAGCTCAGTATCCCACCATTATTTTTTTGCCCCTACTGTTCAATGTAGATCACCTTTGGCTATAATTTCCACCATTGTTGGACACGTCTTACATTTGAGAACAACTCACAACAATAGAGCTAAATCTAGATTGCATGGAATAGGCCACAACTGATCATATCATGGACACATAGATCAAGAACACTCACCAACAAAGGATACAATTATATTGAGTTGTCAACATAGGCCAACTCCTACACCAAGGCAAGTGGTTCACCAGGGACCATGTTCAATAGAAATTTCCTCACCTCATGGAGGCTCTACATGTAATGGGGACGATTGCTTCCTAAGGGGGGAGTAATGATCCAGGTGGATATTGGTGGCTACGTATATATTCCACCTAGGCCCCCCAATTAGTCTCATTTGTTTCCTTTTCATTTCATCATTTACTATTTTTAGCAGTTTTTTGGGTCCTAAACTTTTGGAGTTGTTTTGACACCCTAAACAATGTCTTTTGGGGTCCACAACATTTCCACTGCCACAGGAAGAGGCATATAGTGAAATTTTTTGTACATAGAGACACTTTTAGAGCAAGGTATCGTATGCGCCGAAGAGAGATAACATGACCAGTTTACCACCCTAGGAAGTTGGTTACCCAACTAACATGAACACGGCCCTCAAACTCTTAGTGTTACATTTCTTGGGTTAGGGTTTTGGTTGCTTAGGGTTTTCTCATGTTTGATAATAATAAATAGGCCCTTGAGCTTCATTGTAACACACTTTAGAGCCATGTAACTGCCACATGTCTTCTCATAGATAAGCTACCATTTCCCAAGCTATCTTATTTCCGTTCTATTTCTTAGCATAGTTAAATATTTTTCTATTAATGAAATGAAGTGTTTTTCTTCTACATCTCAGTGTTTGTGATTATATATGTAAGTTATTGCATTCATGTTGAATTTCAGATCAGTGGTATTAGAGTGGTCTTCTCGTTCTCTATTTTACATTTCTTGTCCCCGACGAGGTCAGACTATTAGGAGTTACGACTTGATATGGTTGAACCATTGCAAGATGAGCCTTGAAAAACCTGATGACCTCCCATGGTGGAAGAAAACAAAGATGAGGGAGTAGGAGATCCTTTCAAAAAATTTCTCGAGGAAAATATCAAGCGACAGAGGGACACAATGATAGATAACTTTCCAAAATCATTCAATGGTTACTCATAGAGAATGCATCTTCATTGAGCAACAAATTTGTAGGCACCACTCCTTTTAAGGTACAACTTAACATTGATATTCCCATATTTGAAGGCCTGATAGATGTAGACACAATATATAAATGGTTAAATTTATTGGAAGGATATTTTTTAGTTCATGAACTTCCCAATCGAGAAAAGATTACTTTTTCACTTCTTAAAGCCACCCCACACGTCAAGGGTTGGTGGGAAACTTACTGTGAACAAAAGGATGAGAGTCAACCCTCGCAATTTTTAGCTGCACCCACCTTGAATTATTTCTGAGACACCATCAAGGAACAATACTACCCTGTTAGGAGCTATGAAGACAAATACATAAAGTGGACGATGCTATTGGAGTGAAGGGACCAAGATGTGCCAGAGTTCACAAATACTTTCCATTCCCTTCGCACAAAGCTAGGCATCAAGGATACTCAACGGAATTTGGTGCTCAAGTATCACGACTATCTACACAAGTACATCTAGGATGATATGGAGTGCCTAGACATTTCCTTGCTCAACATGACATATCAGTACACTGTCAAGATTGAGAAGAAGTTTAATCCAAAGAAGCGGAACTTTGGATCTCTGAATCAAAAGCAAGGAAAACACACCCCAAAACCATAGAACAAAGGACCAAGCAAAGAAAAAACTATGTAGGATAGCCTACCAAAGTCGTAAGCAAAGAACAACACACCAAAAATGAAGAAGGACACATGAAAATGGTGTCAGTTGCATAAGAGCTCCACTCATAATACAAGTGAGTTTTGGGCTAAGAAGTCACTAGTGCCTAAGCTAAAGGCTTTTGTATCATACATTGGTTTCGACTCTAAATCAGAACCTGATAAGGGAACTGGCAAAGGGAAGTATATCATTGATGCGGATCCAAAGGATTGAGCCTCAAGATCTAGAGGATGGGGAACACCTCTTCCACTTAGAGATGTTGGTGAAGGGTTCTCCACTACAGTTCAATATCGATAATGTTACCAAAAAGAGCCTCATTTTACCAGAGGTCATGAAGAGGCTGGGCCTAAATAATGTTGCACATTTACAACTGTACAACATCAGGTGGCTTCACCAAGGATTATATCTTCTTGTTAGCCAGCAACGTCACCTTCTCTACAAAATCAAGTTGTTCACGGATGAAGTACACTGTGACGTTGCTCCTCTTGAAGTTTGTGATATATTGTTAGGAAAACCATTCTTTTGGAAGCGATATGTTGTATATGAGTCTAGACCTCACCCTATGATTATTACTTTAGCTAATAAGTTGTACAAGATATCGGAGGTAGCTCCACCTACTTCCATCTCTTTGATCACTGAAAAGAAATGCAATAAGATCTTTTCCCAAACTAGGAAATTTGTTTTCCTATGATTTTCCTCCAAGACAAGAAGAAGTTTGTGGGCACAGCCTCAAGGGAGGGATCCTCTGCACAACAGCAGTAGATAGACACGGTCATGGAGGAGTAGATGGATATATTTTCCTCACCCACATATGTAAATCCACACTATCATGTCAAGCACTCCATCGATCTAACTTCAGCTGTGCCACTGCCCAATGGACCGATCTATCAACACTTTATACAGGAGAATGATGAGATCAAGAGGAAGATTCAGGAAATATTGCGGAAAGGGTATATCAAGACAAGCTCATAACCTTGTGCGAGCCTGATTATATTGGTATAGAAGAAGGATGGGACCTGGAGGCTCTGTATTGACTATCGGGCATTGAACAAGATCACTGTTCATAATCCATACCCAATCCTACAAATTGATGACATTCTAGACCAACTGAAGGGCGCCAAATATGCTAGCAAGATTGACGTAAACTCAGTTTATCATGAGGTTCCTATCGAACCCTTCGATGTGTGGAAGACTGCCTTCAAATCCGAGGTCCTTTTCGAATGGTTGGTCATGCGGTTCGGATTGATGAACCACCCTGCAAAATTCATTAGACTGATGGATGACATGCTGCAACCATTCACCAATGCATTCATGGTGTTGTATTTAGATGAAATATCGATGCTCAACCAGAGTTGGGAAGAGCACCTCCACCATATTTGACAGATCCTTCAAACCCTACACCAAAATAAGTTGTATGACAAAACGGAAAAATGAACCTTTCGCCTGACCTAGGTTCAATATCTAGGGTACATCATTGATGAGTAGGTTCTACATGTGGACCTATCCAAGATAAAATTCATTCAGGATTGGCTAGCCCCAACCACTCTTATAGATCTCCCCATATTTTCAGCTCTTGCCAATTTATATTGTAGGTTCGTGTTGGGGTTCTCTCATATCACTTTGCCTTGAAGTCAAGTCATAATCAACATAGCGAAAGAATTTTTCTTTGATCGGAAACCCAACAATAAGAATTCTCTGAGTTGACAAATTTCATATGTTTTTCATTAGTGATCACATTACCAGACCCACAAAAACCATTTGAGATTGAAATAGATGCATCCGACTATGCTATTGGTGCGGTTCTTACACAACATGGAATTCTAGTGGCTTATCATATTGAGTCACTTTTAGACATTGTTTGTAACTACCCCACATACAATAAAGATATGTACTCCATTATACAATCCTTCCATCAATGGAAGCATTACATTCCATTGAAGGAAACAACCATCCACACAAATCACTGACCTCTACAGTTCATATAGACACAAGAGAAGTTGCAGAATGATTGCCATCAGAAATGGTCCACCTATTTTAGTTCCATTTGAACATTAATTATAAGAATGACAGCACCAATAATGTTTTTGATTGCCTCAAGTGACCATCGGTAATGGCACTGATCACTATGCTCGACTCTTGTGGGTACACGACATTGGGGTGGCTGCGTATTTACAAGAGAAACCCAGAATTCGACAACATATACTAGACGCTCCTTGCGAAGCAAATTCAAAATTTTCACCTGGAGGATTCATTGTTATGCTAGTTTGGACACATCTATGTTCCCTCAAGTGAGCGTGCCAAGATGATTTAGGAGGCACACTACAATTAGGTCGCTGGACATTTCAGAGTAGGGAAAACAGTGGTGGTATTACATAAGTATTTTTATTGGATGAAACTTCATTACAATGTTGGGGAGTACATTAGATACTGCACCACCTATGGCATTTAGAAACCAACCATCAAGAATCAAGGCCTATATACTCATAAACCTACTCCTAATTGGCCTTAGGAATATGTCTCCATGGATTACATGTATGGCCTTCCTTCTAGTAAGCATAACAATGATGGTATTTTCATGGACATTGACACATTCTCTAAGATGACCATCATGGTAGCCTATAAGAAGAGTATCACAACAAAGGGCAATTCTAAGCTCTTCTTTGAGTAGATTTGGCCTCCCACAGTTCATTTTCTTAGATTTGGACAACAGATTCCTCAGTGAATTTTGGTCAAGTTTCTATTCGATTCTGGATACAAAACCTACTAAGTCCATGGGTTTCCACCCAAAAATAATGACCAAAGAGAGGTTGTCACCAAGATGATCGTACACATTATGTGCATGTAAAACTCGAAGAATCCATGCACGTGGGATTAAAATCTCCCCTATGTCAAACACAGCTATGACATAGCTCTCCACAACTCAACATGCCACAACCCCTTTTAGTTAGGGCTTCGATTTCAACCATTATGCCCCATTGATGTGGCCATACCATTTGCACCCACTCAGGTATATTCAGCTCATGTTTAGTGGAAATTTGAAAGGGCTAACAGCTTCATTAAGAGAATTCAATAAATTCTACAACAAGTCCATGATATATTGGACAAAGCTAATATTATGTACAACTAACACCATGATCAACATTGAGTCTCACATAAGCTCCATGTTGGCAACAAATTTTGGCTACATTTGCTGAAGGATCATCTTATTGGAGCCCACCGAAAGCTTCACCTACTCCGATATGGTCCATACAACATCGCCAAGGTCATCGGTGATATTTACTTCGAGCTCATCAAACCACCATTCCTTGGTCTGCACCTAGTGTTCAATATAGATGGCCTTTGGCCATACTTTCCAACATTGCTAGGCACATCTAACATTACAAAACAACTCACATCAACATAGCTCAGCTCAGACTACATGGAACATGCCACTGCTAATCAAGTCAAGGAAACATATATAAAAAAACAGTCACCAACAAAGGATATAGCTATATCAAGTTTTCAAATCAGGCCAACTGCTACACATGGGAAAGTGGTCTGCTAGGGACCAAGTTCAACATAAATTTATGCACCTCATGGAGACTCTGTACGTAATGGGGACCATTGCTTCATAAGGGGGAAGTAATGATCCAAGTGGATATCGGTGGCCACCTGCCTCTTCCATCTAGACTCCTAAGTTAGTTTCATCTTTTTCCCTGTTCATTTAAACATTTACTATTTTTAGAAGTTTTGTGGGTCCTAAACTTTTGAATAAGTTTTGGCCCCCTAAATGGTGGTTTTTTTGGGTTCAAACTAGGCCCATAGCCATAAGTAGGGGCTTGTGAAAAAATATATATTAATACAAGATACCTCTCCAACAAGGTATCATACGTGCCAAATGAAGAAAATATGACCAAGTTACGACCCTGGAAAGTTGGCTGCCCAACAAACCCCAACGGAGCTGAAAAACACTTGGTTTCGCATCTTTTGGGGTTATGGATTCACTGTTTATGGTTTTTTCATGTTTTCAAATACCAAATAGGCCCCTGAGCATCACTGTAACACAATTGAGAGGCAAGTAGCCACCACATCTCTTCTCAAAGAAAAGTTACCACCACACGATCTATCTTATTTCCATTTTTCTTGTAAGGATAGTTCAATATTTTTCTATTAATGAAATGAAGGGTTTCTCTACTACATCTCAGTGTTTATGATTATTTATATAAGTTGTTGAATTCCTTTTTAAGTTTGGATCACTGGTATCAGAACATTATGCTCTCTCTTTTCTTTTCTTTGCATGTCCCCAATGAGGTCAGGGTATAAGTAGTTAGGGCTTGATCTGGTTGAACATTGCAAGGTAAGCCTTGCAAAACTCGACAACTTATGATAGTGGAAGAAAAAAATACCAGTGGGCAAGAGATCCTTTTAAAAACTTTCTTAAGGAAACCCTCGTGTGAAAGAGGGACACAATGATGGATAACTTTACCCAGATCCTTCGATGGCTACCCAAAGGCAATGCATCTTCATCCAGCAACCACTCTAGAGGTGCCAATCCTTTTAATGTACAAGTTAACATTGATATTCCCATATTCTAAGGCCTAATAGATCCAGGCATCATAGATAAATGGTTATATATATTGGAAGCATATTTTTGAGTTCATGACTTTTCCAATTGGGAAAATATTACTTTTGCACTTCTTAAATCCACCCCACACATCAAGGATTGGTGGGAAACCTACTATGAAAAAAAGGACGAGAGTGAACCCTCAGTGTTTTCATCCTGTTATAGAAATATTTTAGCACTGTAACCCCAACCACATATGTTGATAAACCAAGGGCTCTTAAACCCCTAAAAGTGTTGTTTCAAACCCTAAAGGATCAAGGTCAACTAATTACATCATTTCCTAGAAGTTCTCCCTGTAAAACTACTGAGAATTGGTAAAAAATGGACCATACAGACTGTTCCATGTTGACGGTGCACTACATCTCACCTGTTACACAGAAGGGGTGCGATGCATACTAAAAATCCCTTCTGTAGGGTGCAATGAGTGAGAGAAGACAAATGGCAGAGCTAGTTTGCTAGGTGGAAACTTAGAGAATCTTATAGAAACTACTCATATGACACTTGCCTCTCTAAATGCGCCCAGGGATGAGTAAGAGATCATGAAATCTCCAAGTGGAACCAAGAACTATCAGTGAAATGACACTAATCAAGAAACGTGGAAGCTGACTCACCCCTCTACAAATATCTATAAATGGATCCCTCATCCTAGAGATCGAGAGGCTAGAATTTTGTAATTTGTAAGGAAGTGTTGTTGGTTTCTCTTTGAGACATTGTATTGTTGGGTGATCTTGCTTTTCATGAGGTGAAGATGGCTTTCATGATGGATCAAACACTTGGGTTGTAATCCTCTCTTCTACTTCTACTATCAATAAAGCTATTTGAGTTTTTCTCCATATACTTGTGTACTTGTAAGATCTTGTATTTGTGGATGCAATTGTATGGTTAATGTACTTCTGATTCTGCATTGTTTATGGTATTATAGATCTCTATGCTTTGGTGGTATTTTGCTTCTTTGCATCTATAGGTGTTGTTTGAAGTGGGACAAGTGAGAAAAGAGGGGCGAACTCTATCAAAGGAGAGAGGAAACAAGGAAGGAGCCAAGTAAAGGATTGAGGTTGGTGCTCTCTGCTTCTCTCTTATCTACCATCCATAAAGGAAAACGCAAGTTACTTTGAATTGTTTGTTTCTAAGATAGCTACCCATCTTAGTGGGACTAGCAGATCAAATAGTGAAACTAGTTTTCCTAGAAACACATCCGCACCCACCTCGAATTATTTCTGAGACACCATCAATGAACAATATTACCCTGTTAGGAGCTATGTAGAAAAAAACATAAAGTGGACCATGCTATGGTAGGGAAGGGACCAAGATGTGCCGTAGTTCACAAATACTTTCCACACCCTTCACACAACAATGGGTATCAAGGATAGTGAGTGGAATTTAATGCTCAAGTACCATGAGTGTCTACACAAGTACATTCAAGAAAAGATGGATTTTATGAACATCTCCTCACTTGGTACAGTGTATCATTACACTGTCAACATTTAGTAGAAGTTTAAACCACGGAAGCAGGACTTTGGATCTCAAAATCCAAAGCGAGGAAAAGGCACCCCCAAACCACAAAACAAAGGGCCAAGCCAAGGTTGCGCTACCCAAGATAGCCCACCGAAGTTGCAAGCCAAGGAAAGCACCCCAAACACGAAGAAGGACACATTAAAATGGTGTTAGTTGCATAAGAGCTCCACTCACAATACCAATGAGCGTTGGGTAAAGTAGTCACTAGTGCCAAAGCTTAAGGCTTCTGAATAAGACATAGGTCCCAACTCTAAATCATAACCTGATAAGGGAACTGAAAAAGGGAAGAAAATCACTACTATGGATCCCAATTCCACTGTGTCGACCACCAAGATACAGAAGATTGAGCTTGAAGATCCAGATGAGGGGGAATGCCTCTTCCACTCCTAGATGTGGGTCAAGGGTTCTCTGGTGAAGTTATTTTTCGACAACGGGAGCCAAAAGAACCTTATTTTAGCAGAGGTCATGAAGCAGGTAGGCCTAAACACTATTTCACATCCACAATCCTACACATTTAGGTGGCTTCACCATGGATGAGATCGTCATGTCCGCCAGTAATGCCACCTTGACTACAACATTAACCCCTTCACGAATGAGGTATTCTGTAACATTGGTACTCTTGAAGTTTGTGATGTATTGTTACAAAAACAATATCTGTGGAAGTGACATGTAAGCGACATGTTTTATATTAATCTAGACCTTGCTTTGTGATTATTTCTTTGCCTAATAATCTATACAAGGTACTACATGTAGCCCCACCTACTGCCATCTCTTTGATCACTACAAAGAAATGTAGTAAGATCATTTCCCAGACTAGGAAATTTGCTTTCCTTATGATTCACCCCCAGGGAAGGGAGAAGGTTGTGGACACGCTTCCAGTCAGCGATCCTCTGCACAACAGCAACATATGGATAGGGTCATGCAAGAGTACATGGATATTTGTACCCCATCCATAGGGTTACCTCTACACTCTCAGGTCAATCACTGCATCGATCTAACTGCAGGTGCGTCACTACCCAATGGACTGATCTATCGATGCTTTATTATGGAGAATTATGAGATCAAGAGTTATATTCAGGAACTATTGAATAAAGGGCACATCAGGTCAAGCTCATCACCATGTGGGAGGCTGATTTTATTGGTAAAAAATAAAGATAGGACCTGGAGGCTTTGTATTTACTATCAGGTGCTGAACAAGATCATTGTCAGGAATCGATACCTAATCCCACTGATTTATGAACTTATGGAGAAGTGCAAGGGGGGGAAATATTTCTACAAGATTGAATTTAACTCAATTTATCAACAGGTGGTTATCGAACCCTCTAATGTGTGGAAGACTACCTTCAAACCCAAGGAGGGTATTTTCAAATGGTTGGTCATTCCGTTCAAATTGACGAATTCACTTGCAACCTTCATGAGACTGATGGAAGACTTCTTGTGACCCTTCACCAATGCATTCATGGTGGTGTATTTAGTTGACATCTTGATATTTAGCCAGAGTTGGGAAGAGCACCTCCACCATATTCAAAAAGTCCTTCAGACCCTACACCAACATAACTTATGTGCTAACTTGGAGAAATGCACCTTTGGCATGACACATGTTCAATGTTTGGGGTACATCATTGGTGAGAAGGGTGTACATGTGGATGCATCCAAGATATAATTCATTCGATATTGGCTAGCCCCAACCACTCTATCAGAGCTCTGCATCTTTTTGGGTCTTGGAAATTTCCACCATAATTTTGTGTTAGGGTTCTATGATATCACTTGACCTTTAAGTTAAGTCACCAAGGGCAGAGAAAAATCAAACTTTTTTGGTCAGAAACCCAACAACAAGCATTCTCCGAGTTGAAGAATCACCTCTATTCTACACCGGTGTTCACATTACTAAACCTACAACAACCATTTGAGATTAAGATAGGTGCCTCCGATTATGTTATTAGTACGGTTCTTACACATCATGGACATCTAGTGGATTACCATAGTGAGAAACTTTTAGACACATTCCAAAAGTACACTAATTATTTCAAATAAATGTATTCCATTATGTAGGTCTTTCGTGAATGGAATCATTATATTCTAGGTAAGGAAACAATCATCCACACAAACCACCAACCTGTATAGTTTATACAGATACAAGGGAAACTGCAGAAAAATCGTCATCACAAATGGTCCAACTATTTGTAACAATTCCAATTGACATTAAGTATAAGAGTGGAAGCACAAATATTTTTTTTGATTGCCTCAATCAACTACCAGTCATGGCATTGATCACTGTGCTCGACTCTTGTGGGCATGAGACATCCAGGTCGCTGCATCTTTACAAGAGTGATCCCAAAGTCGACATCATATACCAGACGCTCGTGGAAGGGAAGAAAATTCCAAATTTTCACCTTTAGGATGCACTACTATTCCACCTGGGACACATTGGTGTTCCTTCGAATGAGTCTGCCAAGATGAGTTGGGAGGTAGGTCATTGGGAATTTCAGAGTAGAGAAAATAGTGGCACTATTACAAAATTATTTTTATTGGGTGAAACTTTGTCAAGATGTTGGGAAGTACATTAGATCCCACACCGTGTATGCGATTACCAAACCAACCATTAAGAAGCAAGGCATGTATACTCCTCTACCTACTTCTAGCGAAGCTTGGGAATCTATCTCCATGGATTACATGTCAGGCCTTCCCTCTACTAACCATGAAAATTATTACATTTTCATGGTCGTCAACAGATTCTCTAAGGTATCCGTCATGTTTACTTGCAAGAAGAGTATCACAACAAAGGCCACTACTAGCCTCTTCTTTGAGTGAGTATCTCTACAATTTGGGATTCCATAGTTCATTGTCTAAGATTGGGACAATATATTTCTGAGTGAATTTTTTTCAACTCTCTAGTTGATTCTGGATGAAAAACTTACTAAGTCCACGGGTTTGTATCCCCACACTGATGGCCAAACAAAGGTTGTCAACAAGATGATCATACACATTCTGCGCATGTATAACTTAAAGAATACACACTAGTAGGATGAAAGTATCCCCTATGTCTAACACATCTACAAAAAAGTTCTCCACACCTCAGCAAGACATGAACCCTTCCAAGTAGGGCCAGGATTTCATCCATTATGCCCCAATGATGTGGCCATACCACTTGCATCCACTCAGGTAGACTCATCTCACCTTCAATTCGAAGTTGAAATGGACAATAGCTTCATTGGATGTATCCAATACATGCTCCAAAAGGTCAATGATATTTTGGAAACTCACCAATAGAGGATATATCTAAAGTGATTTGTCAAAGTAGTCCAACTCCTTCACTAGCGAAAGTGGCTCACCAGGGACGACGTTCAACAAATATTTCCTTACCTCATGGAGGCTCTGCACACAATGGAAACCATTGCTTCCTAAGGGGGGAGTAATTATCTAGGTGGATATTGGTGGCCACCAGCCTCTTCGACCTTGACCCCCCAGTCACTTTCATTTGTTTGCTTGTTCATTTCAATGTTTATTATTTTTAACAGATTTTCGGGTCCTGAATTTTCGAAGTAGTTTTGATCCCCTAAACAACATTTTTTTGTGGTCCGCAGGAGGCCCATAGCCATATATAGAGACCTATAGCGAAATCTGCAGTACTCAGAGAGACCAATCCAACAAGGTATCGTACGTGGGAAGTGGAGATAATATGACCAAGTTACGACCCTGGGAAGTTGGTTGCCCAACAATCCCCAATGAGGCCCACAAACTCTTGGTGTTATATCCTCTGGGTTTAGAGTTTTGGTTGTGAAGGGTTTTATCATGTTTTCCAGTAATAACTAGGCCCTTGAGCCACATTGCAACACAGTTCAGAGGCATGTAGCTACCACATCTCTTCTCAGAGATAAGCTACCATCGGCTGAACAATCTTATTTTCATTTTGTTTGTAAGAATAGTTTTGCATTTCCCTATTAATGAGATGAAGTGTTTTTATGCTACATCTCGGTGTTTATGATTATATCTGTAATTTGTTGCATTCCTATTTAAGTTCAGATCACCTATATTTTCTTCATTTTTCTTTATTTTTTCCTTCAATTTTCTTCTCATGCAATTATGTGACATTTCACCTCCCTTTTCTCCTATTTTCCTTTATTTTCATAAATAAAATATCAATTAATGCCTCTTTTCCATTTCTAGTTTCCTTAGCCAAAGAAAACCAAAATGAACATCCACTAAGATGTTTTATCCAACTTTCAGTTCGAATATGTGTCCCATGACATTGGTCTATTTTTTCCTTTATTAAATTTATTACATGAACTTTAACCCGAGGTTGTTACACCTCCTGCCTCCTAATCCTTGATAGAATGTAGGTGGTGACCTTTTGGGCCCACCCTCTGGTATGTCTCATAATTCATTCAACCTAGCGATGATATCCAACATCAAAGATAAGCTATGCGAATTAGGCGAACTACCATATATTTTACCCAAGTCTCATGTGATCCATGTATGCTAGGCCCTAACATCCTCTAGTGTGATTCTAGTAGTAGCATTGTCCCATGGAGGAATCAACACTGCATTGTGATCTTCACCTTTACCCTACTAAGGGTCCACAAATCATAAACATATTTGCACATATATCTAAGAAACTAGAAGCATAATAACATATACGTTAAATTCAAACACATCACTTGAAGAAGAATTAAAAATTAAAGACAATTTGGAGACATATACACATAAAATTTGAAGATAATTTTAAAATTAACCTATATTAGGTGAAGATCATCCACTCTATGTAACTTGAACATCAACAAAGATAGAAACTCTATATTTGAGACTTCAACTAACGTTGGAGCCAATGTTTACAAGTGGAACATGAACTCTAGTTGGGCTATGTGATCTCTCATGATCCTCGCGATGTATAATAGTTCTCATCACACTCCAACACCCTGCGATTGGGGTCATATCAAAGATTTTTCTACATATTATATATAATACAAATAAACAAATACAAAAAAAAATGTTGACTAAACTATCATGGATACTACAAAACTATTACATATCATACATATAAACTAATCCAAGAAAAAAATGTTAGACTGAAAAATAATGTTGGCAAGAAAACCATTTCTAAACTCGTAGAATAATGTTTGCTAAAGTCCTAAACTTTAGAGTCACTTTTTATTATTATTTATCAACAAAAGTATTGAGTTCCATGTAAACACAATTGAAAGTGATGACCAAATCTACTTTTACACTTTTGATCATTTCTAAATGATGCACTTTTTTCATAGAGGATAAATATGTAAATATATATGTAAAAATTTCGGGTAAAAGTACTCGCAAAAGCAGTAAAATTTCATGCCAACCAATAAAATTTCTTACCAACCAAATAATCCATAAGGTTGTAAGTTCTTTAAATGTTTGATTTTGTCACATGACATGGACTAGGTGCAAGAACACGAAGACAATATTTCTAGTCCATCATAGTAGATAATGAAACCATATGGTATAAATTAGAAAAGATTTAAAATTATTTATTCACTTTAAATGCACTTTTCATCATGGCATGGTTGAAACTGAACTTTTATATATAGTTATATATTAATATGTTATTCCACTAAGAGGTGCTCTACAACCTAGTATATGAGGGTACAACCCAATACATGAGGGTAATGTTGTCACATAAAGTTTCATTAAAAAACTAAAAAATATATATGTATGCAAGAGATTGTGTGATGCTATTAAAAAAAAATGATAAGATTACCTTAAAAATCAATATCATACATAAAATATACTTCAGTTTTCACCTTTATTTTACACAAGACTTTATATAGTGAGACATGGTAATTAAAAAAAATAAAAATACTTTCTAGTATGAGGGATATATGTAATTCCTTCATTGAGGTCGGAAATAATGGCTATAGTACTAACATAACCTAATGTAAATATTTTGACTTCGTGAAAATAAAATAAAAATAACAAATTAACGAATTAAAAATAACCCTATAAATATTAAATAATAAAAAAATAAAAATGACCCATAGTTTTAAGAATGAATGGTATTGACCAATGGTATTCATATGAAATATAACCTATTTAAGGGGGAAATTAAACTAGCCTCGATCCATCTATGTGTGATGTTATATTTAGATACATAATTAGCTATAGAAAATGATGTTGAATCCATCTAACCTGTAAAGGTAAAACTTTTTTATGGAAAAACTTTTTTATGGATATGTTCCAACTGGGCATTTGTGTGGTTATAATTTGAGGTGGGGGAAATATTAGGGAAAAATGTAATTATTACATTTTATCTAATATTTTTTCCTACCTATATCCACTTTTTCTACGTTATGCTAGGTAAGATATAGTACTATATATCCGGTAGGGATGGTAAAAAGTATTGGGTGACATATAATATTGTAAAATTCAATTATTATTAAAACAATACTTTACATTTGAGGTACATAAGTAAACTAAGATCCTATGTAAACATTTGATCTCTGTATGGTAGATATGTTGTGATATTTAATGTTTTGAGTTGGAAAGAATAAAATAATAATTATATTTATAGCTATAGCTATAATTAATTATAAATAATAATTAAACCACCCTAGATCCATCTTAGCTTTGCATCTACCAATGAGAGGCATAAAATTTCTTGATATACCAAGCTCTTTTAAAGTGAAGAGATATTTGATCCCTTCAGTGAGTAGATCCTAAGTTAATATGGATCTAGGTTGGTATGTATATGCTACGTTAAGTAGTTATTGAATTATGTTTTGTTATGTTATATATAGTTATTATATATAGCTATGTAATGTTATAGTTATAATAGTTAAATATATATCATTCTTTTATATATATATATGTGTGCGTGTGTGTGTGTGTGTTAAATGTTATATATAGTGTAAAAGCCATGGATAAAAATTCATGTAAAAAAATATATAATATCATGGTCATGGAACAAATATTCCAAGTTGAATGGTGGGTAAAACAACGTAGTGGGTGTTTATATAGGTTATTATGGCTAAAGGAAATGGAAAAGGATTTGGAAATGAAAAATGTCATTTTTGCCACATTTATTTATGAAAATAATGGAAATTAGGAGAAAAGGAAGGTGAAAGGTCAAATAATGGAAAATGAAGAGAAAAGATACCTCATTAATTAAAAAGGCTTATGATCATCAGTTGGCAAGCTTGACCAGTGTAGCTTTTTGTAAGTTTAGTTTTTGAGTTGTCATTCTATTCTCTCTCTCTCGTACCCTTGGACACTTATATTTTTCTTGGAGAACTCTTTGAGAGTGTGGCATACATGGATGCTTTGAAAATGATGGAAAAGGAAGAGTAGGAATACAAAACATGAGAATGGGATCAGCAACTACAATAGGTTTTACTTATAGGTATTGAGTTGCATGTATATTTTCCTCACTAGTTTTGGCATGCATGACATATGAATGTGGTTTATTGGTCATGATCTATCATTGGCATGGAAGATTGCCTCGATTGATAATGTATCTTCCTAGCATTGCCATTTTCGTGATAGCCATGGTGTTGTGGATTCATTTCATTTTTTTTTTTTATGGTTCATTCTCATGTTTCCTTTAGCTTCGGTTGTGTTATTAGGGCCTAGAAGCATTGGTTAGACAAACACTCTAAAAGCCCGCAACAAATTCGGTTGAGTTACTAGACCTAGAGGCCTTGGTTGGAAAAACATTTTGGACACCTTTGGTGGATTGAGTTATTAGGATTGGCAACCCTGGTTGGATAGATTCTCTAGAAGCACAACAACAGGTGTGGGTTGAGTTACTAGTCTTGGAAGCCTTGTTTGGAAAAAACATTCTAGAGCCCTAAAAGGCTTGGATAGAGACCAATCTGGAGATGGTTCTAATATCCGCCTATGAGGTAGAATCACTATTTTATGGGTTGAGGTCGTTTTGCCTCTCAAAGTCGTGGTTTGGTTTTGATGGATTATTCCATGAGATCCCACATTCATTTTTGGAATATGGCATGGAGATGACTAGCAAAAGAGAGATTTTTCTCAGCCATGTCTGTGGTTGGGTGGTACGTGGAAGTCCCAAACTTTGTTTCATTTTTCTTGTGGAAATAAAAGCTCCTTCCTATGGTATTGATGCATAAATATGCTTATTGTTATCTGGATTGTATGGTTGTTCTATGCATATCATGTCTAATGTTTATATGTTGGTTATCAATTAGTTTTATTATTGCCATGATGTTTGGTTCATATCATTTTTTTACTTGTGAATGTATGAACAATGTATATATGTCCTAATAGATGAAATAGTAGTTAATGTGTTGAGGAGTCAATGCTTCTTAGTGATTCTTAGATAAGTATGAGACCCCTATGCTTAGTTCTGTTGTTAAGACCTATATCTTTCATGTTTGTGAAATGTTTAACAAAATTCCTGTAAAGGCTAGTAGGGGTCCAATCTAGTCCTTGTCAATTTTTTTGTACATGTATCTTTTTTTCACTGTGAAATTTCACTTTTAAACCTATCATTGAGTTCTTGGCAATGACCTGGGATCTGGTCATAAAAAAGTGGCAGAAATCCTAGTGTCGCACACACAACGCTAGGGAAAGATGTCATTGAATGCTTCCTTTCCCTTGTTGTGGGAGCTTCTAGAGCCTCCCAGATTCACCCTTCTCCAAATCAAGCGAAAATCTAGGTGTTTGATGCAATAAAACGTCAATTGGTCTTAGGGGTTGGTTACCAAAGTGGTGGAGATGGCTCTTGGGAATTTTGTTGTTGATATGTAATGTCTATGGGATGTATTCTGCTAGTTCCACTTCCTAAGCTAACACATAAGGAGTTGAATCATATCATAGTAACTTCTCTTCAAATGTTTACCCTGGTTGACTGGTTACTTGGGTTGATGTGTGAGGAGGGTGTTAAAGAGTGGTCTGGGACCATGACTTCACTATCCTTTGGTAATATCTAGTACCAAAATGTGCAATCAAAGCATGGTTCCATTCTCTTTGGGTGGTGTCTAGTTTCTGATCTCCTTATGTGATATCCAATACCACAGAGTGGTATGAGAACCTGATTTCATTCTCTTTAGGTGATGACTAGTTCCAATTCTCTCTGTCTAATATATGATACCACAAAGTGGTATAATAGCATTGTTCAACACTTGGATTGGATGGGAAAAATGTGTTTTTCCCACATGCATGTAGGTTGTATATGTCCATGTTATGTATGCATCGTAGTGGTCATTATTACAATTGTTCTTCCATGTAGGAGTTGACGATGTTGTTGTTCGGATGCATTTTTCATGAATGCATGTGGGTTATATATTCATTCTTTATGCATGCCAATGTCTATATGTTTTGATGCATGCATTGTCATGGTTATGTCCACGCATGTATGTAAGGCCAAACATGTAGTGTGAGGTAATTGTATGTAATTATTTCATCCTCATGCTATTGGTATGTTATTAAGCTAATCTATTGAATAAGGTAAAGTAGGAAATGCAGACTATTAGAGCGAGTTTACAACACTAGACATTGGGGTAAGACAAGACTGCCATACAAGTTTGTATGTTTGGCATCTAGTTATGTGATTCATGGTTTTTGTAAGCATTAGGGTTACTTATATTTTTTTCATTGTATTATGATTATAGTTACATATATTATTAATGCTAGTTGATTAGTGTAGTCATATAGACATGTCAATTAGTCATGAATGATATTAACCTATGGTTGTATGCATTGTCGTTGCTGCTTTATGTTAGTTAACTTCACAATTAAGGTTATAGCATTAATGTCTTGATGTTATATGTATCATGATTGGAATATCCAAATGGTTAAGGTTATGACATTAAAGTATGAGTCAACTTATTTTTGATATTATGTTGTACTAATCTAGACTGATTGTACGTATGTGATTTTTATGTATGAATGACAAATGTTTACTAGTTTATGATGTGAACATGTGAGGTAGTCATTGTTATGGATATCATGACCTTATTTTGGTTTGACCTAATATGTTGTGAACTTATACCATGCTGACTAGATTGATTATGCAGACAAGGTAGCCTTCCCTGAGATACATTAAGGCATGACATTTATTATGGCATCTACCTTATGTGTGAATGATTGATTATGACGTCTATTTCTTGTTTGAGTGTTGGTGTCTATTACGTCATCTATCTATTGTTGAATGTTTTATTAATTGCATGATATGAGTATGTGTCTACAAGATTGAATCAAGAAATGATCTTGTTTTAATATGGTTTTACTGACACATATATGTTGAGACATTTGATATGTACCTGAGTGTAAGTAGGTAATAGTTGTAGCATTATGTCTAATAACTATGAGTTGACTATGGATTAGGTCATGATTTTTAGTAATGGTAAAGGTTGATTTCAAATTAGTAGATATGTTGCCTTGATCCTTGGAATATGTGGTCAACATGTGTGAGTAGTTGCAAGGAAACATGATTGATTCAACAAGGTAAGGTAATCGGTGTAATTTTATGTTCACTTAAGCATTGACAGTTATGTGTTTATGGCAGTACGATGGAGGGGATTGCATGTGAAAATATATTTGCATGAAATCTTAAAGAATGCTTGGGTTGAGATTTCACTTGGAACCATTGGAAACCCATGGAGATGGGGCCTTGGTGTCGGTTTCTAGTCTTGTGCTTTAAGTGTTTTGTTATTTGTTGATATTCATTTGTGGTTTTGGTTATCTCTAGTTGAAGGCCTTGCCACTTTTTTTGTGGTGTCATATTGTTATTGGTTTCCATGGTTTGCTTCTTTCTCATTTCTTGTTATTTCCTTTTATGTTTGAGTGTCTTGTGAATTGGTTGGTAACAAATGAATGTTTGTGGAGCTCGGGGAGAGTTGAGTGAAACCTAACAGGGAATGTAAGGCCCGAATAGATCTCAATACATGTATAATGGAAGTTGAAGGAAATATTATGACAACCAATCGAATTGGTTGGTCCATTTGTGTAAATGAAATATAGAAAGATAATCATGAGAAAAGTAATCAAGAAAGTTAAAGTAAATAGATTTTAGGTTTTAGATGCCTTGGTTATGTTGGGAATCATTGTTCTCAATGTTGTAAATGTTATATATATATATATATATATATATACAAGGTCATCAGGGATTAGGATTCTTTTATGTTGATGTTTATTTGTATACATGTATGTATACATGTCATTTTCTAAGGGAGTCACCAGGGATCATTCTTCTGGAGTAATTTTTGTTTTTGGAGGTGAATTCCATGAAGAGGTTCACGGTATTTGAGGAGTAAAGTGGGAAGAGTAGCCCTGAAATACCTTTGAGGTTAGTATCATGTGGATATGACTTGAAATTATTTGATTATACTATGCCTATATTTATGCTGTGATAGGTTATGCTGAGAGATACATCAATGGAATCAAAATAAAATAATTGATGAAATGCTAAGAGAAGCATGGATGGTGGAGTGACACTGGAAGAAAGGTTGCTTTGTAGAGACAGTGTGGTTTTGGATGTGTAGTGCTATTGTTGTGTATATGTTGTGCATGTTGTATATTCAATGATTGTACCTATGGTGATGTGTAATGTTGTATATGTAGTATTGTGTAAATATGATGTTGTATGCCTATTGTATATATGGTGTCGTGTGTATATTAGATATTGAAAGCTAGGTATATATTGTCTTATGTACATGTTGGATATGCGGTGTTGTGTGCATATCATATTATGTGCATGTTTGATATGTGGTGTTGTGTGCATGACTGTACGTGTGGTGTTGTGTGCACATAGTGTTGTGTACATTTTGTACATGTGGTGTTGTGTGTAGGTGGCGTTGTGTGCATCATGTGAATGTAGAGTTGTGTGCATGTGGTTTCATGTACATTTTGTGCATGTGGTGTTGTGTACATATGGTATTGTGCATACATTGTACAGGTGGTGTGGTATGCATATGGCACTATGTACATGTTGTGCAGGTTGTGTCATGTACATGTGATGTGCATACATTGTGTAGATGGTGTTGTGTACAGGTGGTACTGTGTACATGTTGTACATATGGTACATATGTACACGTGGTACTGTGTGCATGTCATAATGTTGTGTTGTGGGAATGCGGTACTAAGTATGTGCATTGTGTAGTTGTGGTATCATGACATGTGTATTCATTGTGTTGTACTATGTGTATGCATATGTATTGTGATGTACGTCGGCTGTAGATGTATGTATTGTGTGGTGACTTACACCAAATGTAGGCATATGATTTTTTTTGTTTTGTACACTAGGTGTAAGTGTATGTGTTGTATGTGAGCTGTAGGTGCATGTATTGAATGGTGTTGTATGTCATGCGTGGTTGTATGTGTGTGATGCACACTATGTGTATGTGAACATGATTGAGGATGAAGAATTGGGTGTTGGTTGTTTGTTGAAACAGAGATGGTGTGTGTACAAAATAAGGAGAAAGGTACAAGGTAAGGATTGATTAAAAGATAAGTACCAATATTTTATTGTAGTTTTAAATGCATGTCATTTATGATTATAGTCTATGATGATTACGTGTGATATATGATTCTTTTTTATGATGGTTAGATGTGATTTATGATTTTGACTTATGATGGTTGTGTTTTGAGCTAACCTAATGGGATATGTTTATACATGATGATTTGGTCAAAATTCCTAGTTTGACTTGTTGTGGGAGGAAGTGAGAAAAAATGCAAGTGTACCTTTTTGATGAGCCACCAAGGAGGTATGATTTGAAGTTATTAAATTTATTTAGAACTTAATGGAAATTATGCATGCTTAGTAAAGGAAAGCATGAAATGTCTAGTTGGGTGGTGAAAACTGAAGAAAATAATTAGAAAGAACAACAAAAGGAATTAGAACATGCAACAATATGTTGGTAAAGTGTTTAGGAGAAGGGTCATTATGGGACACTATTATCCAATAGCGTCCATTGATTTCCATGAGGATGCTATGGCTAGTACGATGGTTTGAGGTAGAGAAATTCCTTGGTTTTTGTACCTTCCAATGTTAGGAAACCTTGTTGAGGGATGGAATGACCAGGATGGGGGTGCCAGTGGAACTTGGAAGGTGTGTGACTATAAGGAAGGGGCTAACCAGATTTATCGAGGGACTGTGTATCAGATAAGGGAAGGTCGTGGATGGATTTTTCTTGGTCATTAGCATTGTCAGATGGAATGAGATGCACATTGAGATTGTGCCTTAGAACAATGAGATGGTAACTGTTCACTGAGAGGATAAGTGGCACTAGGGTGTAGCATTGGAAATTAGATACAGATTTGACCTTATAGTGGATTCTGGACTTCCTGAGAAGGACATGAATCCCGATACAACTTTTGAGGGTGGAGGTGTGAGCCTCTGGATTCCCTTGTTGATTGATACATGCATCATATATTTTTATTTGATGGATGAGAAAATGTGCATATGTGTATATAATTGTAAATAATATATTTAGCTAGATTTATAAAGCTCCATAGATAGTATGATTATTTTCTGGCTAAAGGAAATGTGTCCAAATATATGTGGTTATTATTGTAAATACCATAATGAGTTGTGTTATAAAGCTCCAATAAACAATATGATTGTCATATATTTAGTAGTGATCATTGTAAATAGTGCAAAAATCTGTGTTATTTAGGTCCATGGGAAGTATGTTTTGTTTTCAGCAATTTGTTGGTTTATAGATGTGATTAAACACGAAGGATGTTGTCCCCCTAAGGGGGAGGGTTCTGTGACAACCTTGGTTAAAAATTCATGAAAATAAATATATAAGACCATGGTCATGGGACACATTTTCCAAGTTGAGTGGTGGGTAAAACATCCTAGTGGGTGCTCATTTCATTTATTATGGCTAAAATAATGTGGCAAAGGAAATGGAGAAGTCTTTCGAAAGGAAAAATGGTATTTTTGGCACATTTATTTATGAAAATAATGGACATTAGGAGAAAAGGAAGGTGAAAGGTCATAGGTTGCATGTGAAGACGAAATTGAAGGAAAATAATGGAAAATGAGGAAAATAGAGGCCTCGTTAACAAAAAGGCTTTTGACAATAAGTTGGTAGGTTTAATTAGTGTAGCTTTTTGTTAGTTCAGTTTTGAAGCTCTCATTATATTCTCTCTCTCTCTCGTACTCTTAGATACTTAGAGATTCCTTGGAGAACTCTTGGAATGTGTGGTATACTTGGATGCTTCGAGAACTAAGGAAAAGGAAGCGTGGGAAAGTGCAAGAGGACACTAGGATCAATAACTACAATGAGCTTTTATTCCAAGTCCCAAGTTACATGCACATTTTTCTCACTAGTTTTGGGATGCATGGCATATGAATGTGGTTTATTGGTCATGATATGTCATTGACATGGAGTACTTCCTAGATTGACAGAGAATTTTCCTAGCCTTTCCATTTTTGGCATAGATACAGTGTTTTGGGTTCATTTATTTGTTTTTATAGTTGGTTCTCATGTTTCCTTTAACTTGGGTTGAGTTAGTAGTTCCTGGAAGCCTTGGTTGAGCAAAGTCTCTGCAAGCCCTATAACAACATGGGTTCAATTACTAGTCCTGGAAGCCTTAGTTGGAAAAATTCTCTGCAAGCCCAATGATAGGTGTGAGTTGAGTTACTAGTCCTATAAGCCTTAGTTGGAACAAATGCTTTGAAGACCTGGAAGCCTTGGGTAGAGACCATTCTAGTGATGTTTTGTGATGTATGACTATGAGGTGGAATCAACTTTTGATGGGTTGAGGTTGTTTGGCCTCTCAAAGCCCTGGTTTTGTTTTGATGGACTATTCCATGAGACCCCACATTCATGTTTGGAATATGGCATGGGGGTGATAGGCGAAAGAGAGATTCAACTCAGCCATGTATATGGTCAGGTTATACGTGGAAGTCCCAAAATTGGCTACATTTTTCTTGTGGAAATAAAATCTCTTTCTTATCGTATTGTAGGTAAATATGATTATTGTTATGTGGCTTGTATGGTTTTTCTATGCTTAGAATCTCTAATGTTTATATGTTGGTGATGAATATGTTTTATGACTATCATGATGATTGGATGATATCATGTTTTGACTTGTAAATGAATGAACAATGTGTTTATGTCCTAATAGATGAAAAAACAACTAATGTGTTGAGGCATCAATGTTTCTTAGTGATTCTTAGATAACTATGAGACCCTTATGTGCAATTCTTCTATTAAGACATGTATCTTTCATGTTTATGACATTTTGATGAAATGCCTGTCATGGCTAGTAGGTGCCTAAAATTGGACTCCATAAAATTGCTTGAATTTGCTTGAGAAACTCCAAAGGATCAAGAAGAAGTAAACTTTCAACACAAGATTCCTCTACCATGATATAAATGTCAGTCAATGGTGCGGTAAAAAGAGAAGAAACTGAAAATTGCTTAGAGCACTTTAAGGTTGATGTTATGAGTTCCCTATCTTCTTAGATTGATGTGTTACAAGAAAAACAAAGGAACACTAAAGGAAAAAAATGTTTATCTATATTCTCTCCTAGAATAAGGAAGAGGAATTTTCTCCAGGAATTCCCACATAATAGTATATAAACTTGTAACATTTTTTAATGATAAAATTCTACAGAACAATCCCCATCATTTCCAGGACCAAAGGAAGTTTATAAGGAATTAGGATAAGAGGATAAAGCACTATGTATGGTCCAAGAAGCCATGGAAAGATCAAGCACTATGTATGGTCCAAAGTTCTTTCTCTCGTTTTAATTATTTATCTGTTATGTATAATCCATAAGAAATTTCTCAACAAATCCAATACCCTGTAACTCCATGGTAGCCTCCTAACTCTCGTCTAGCTCAATATCCAATTTCATGGCCTCAATGGCCTTCTCTTGCAAATCAATCACTTTCATGGCTTTAAACATGGTAGACAACCACTTTCCCTAATTGGCTACCTATATAGTTACAAATGCAACAACAAAAGTTGTAACTTACTTAAAGTGTAACAGTAAGTGGTCCTCTTTAGCGACCTCAGTTACCTGTAAAGCCTAACCCTAATCCTAATAATAAGGTAGCACAAAAAATTGAAACATGAATTCTCTCCACTTATTGTATCTCTCATGTGGAATGTAATGAGGTATGACTATTATCATAGAGAATAGTATATTAGAGAGTTTCCCTTGTTATCATAAAAAACAAGGAAAACAATTTTCTAGAGCAAGGGTGATATGAAAAACAAAATGTTGAACCCTCTATTTTAGCAAATAATACTAATTATATAGTTGATACGAACATAAAAACTAGTATATTTGTAACAACTAATACCACTATGACAAATATTACTACTATAACAATTGAATGTTTTGAAACAATTGGTGTCACTACTGATTCAAAGCGTGTAATAGTTGGAGTTGTCCTCAGTATTGAGACCTATTTACACATAGCATATCCTGAATGATGAACTATATTCAAGGCTACCGCTTAGCCTATGTGTAATTTTAAAAAATAATTGAAAAATGTATATGTCTGAATCTCGCTACTCCAACCAATTAAATATGTTACAATTTAAGTGAAAGTAGTAAGGGAATTGTGTTTCAAGGAACTTAGTAGGAATCCTCGAGATCCACTTGGCTATGAATGTTGTAGATAAAATATCAGAACTAATGTTAGGATATGTTGCCTATTTTCTTTGATTGATGTGTTACAAGAAAAAAAAAAGGCTCATTGAAGGAAATAAAGCTTATTATATATCCTTGGCTAGAAGCAGAAAAAGGATTCCTCTCAGGGAATTCCCACATAATATTATAAAAACATGTAACAATTTTGAATGAGAAAATTCTACTGCACAATCCCCACCATTTCTAGGACCAAAGGAATTTTTTAAGGAATTAGGATAAGAGGCTGAAATATTTTAATTGGTTCCAAGAATCAGTGGAAACTTTAACCACTAGGTATGGTCCAAAGTTCTTTCTCTTGTTTTAATTATTGATCTACTATGTATTATCCATAACAAATTTCTCAACAAATATAATACCATTTAACTCCATGGTACCCTCCTAATCCTCCTTTAGGTCAATATCCAATTTCATGGCCCTAATGGGCTTCTCCTCTAAACAATCATGTTTATGTCCTTAATCATGTCAAGAAACCACTTTCCCTAATCATCTACATGTACAGTTACTAATGCAACAACAACAATTGTAACTTCATAAAAATGAATCGGTAAGAGGTCCTCTTATGTGACCTTATTTACTTGTACAAGCTAACCTGAATACTAGTAATAAAGTAGAATAAAAAATTGAAACATCAATTATCCTCACTTATTTTATCTCTCATGTGGAATGTAACAAGGTAAGACTATGATCAGGGAGAATAGTAAATCAGAGAATCTCCACTATTATCATAAAAAATAAAGAAATCAATTTTCTTAAGGAAGAAACTATGATTCAAGGGTGATTTGAAAAATATGTTGAACCCTCCATTGTAGCCAATAATACTAATTCTATAGTTGATACCACTGTAATAACTAGTATCACTGTAACATTTGAATCTTTTGAAACAATTAGTGTCACTACTAATTCAGGGCCTACAACAATTAGAATTATGGTCAGTATTTAGACCACTTTACACATACCATATCCGGAGTGATTAACTATATTCAAGGCTACCCCCAACCTAAGTCTAATTAAAAAAAAATATGAAAAATGCATATGTCTGTATCTTGCTACTTTAAGCAATTAAATGATACAATTTAAGTAAAAATAGTAAGGGAATTGTGTGTCGAAGAACCTGGTAGGAAAACTCCAGATCCACTTGGCTATGCATGTGGTAGATAAAATATCAGAACTAATGTTAGGAGAGGTTCCACCTACCAAATATGAGGATCCTAAGATCCTAACGTGATTTTCCATGTTGGGGCACTAACCATTCAAAGTACCGTTCTTGATTTGGGAGGTACAATTAATATGATGAGTAGGGATATTTTTGAAATGATTCATTTGCCAATTTAATAATGACCCCTTTTATGCTAGGATTAGTCGAAAGGTCTATAATCTTATCTAAAGGAATAATAGATTTTAGCTCATTCCTTTGAGTACCTAGTGGATTTGTAGAGTTGCAGCCAGAGGCATGACTTGGAGGGAATCCTTTGATTGTAGGAAGACTTTGGATAACCACCACAAATTATTTTCTTAGTTGTATATTTGGGTTTATGACCATATTTGATGAGACTACTACCAATAATTTTGTTCTCTACCCCCTAGATAATCCAATTATTGAATGTCAGAATCCTTTATGGTCTGAATTTGAACCATAAGAAGACGATATAGATCCACTTTTCACTATTACAAAAGCGTTACATTTCAAAAATGAGAATGATGATGTCATTCTTAGCTTTATTAATGATCCCTCTATTGTTACACAACCATTATATCAGTTAGTGAGTTTTACAGTGGTAAATCGAGTGAGGAAGAAACTACTAAAGATCCTATTATGGAAGAAATAAATATTTCTCCTTGTCTTAATAGTATTCCAACTGAAATAAATCTTTGAAAGGCCATGAATATTTAATCCCAGCCTATTGCCTATGCAAAAATATAAGATGGTACAATTGTTGCGAAAGTATAAAGCATGTATTACATGGTACTATAATGAAATAAAGGGTATTCTCGATGGTCTATGCACTCACCATATTTATTTGAAGGAATTTTCCAAGCATGTAAAACAACCTCAGCAAAGAATGAACCATGCCTTGAAAGATGTTGTTAAGGAAGAACCTCAGAAAATATTGAATGTAAATTTCATCTACCAAATTTTATATAGTTAATGGGTGTCTCTACTTGTTGTAGTTCCTAAAAATAATGGAAAGTGGAAAATCTATGTTGACTATAACATGCTTAATAAATCCACTCAAAGGGATCAATTTCCATTACTTTCCACTGACCAAGTCTTTGATGGCATGTGTTGTAAAAAAAATTATCATTTAATGATAGGTTTAGTAGCTATAATCAAATTCAAATTACTACTAAAGATCAAGACAATACTACCTTCATATGCCCATGGGGTACATTTTCCTATAGAGTCCTCCCATCTAAACTCTATAATGCACCAACAATCTTCCAACGTGCGTGTTAGGAATGTTTTTTTTTAGGTTAATGATTGTGTAAAGATATCCATAGATGATTTCATGCCTTATGATGATGAGTTTGATGAATATTTAAATAATCTTGAAAAGGTACTTAAGTGTTTTAAACAGACCCATCTCTCTTTGAGCATTGAAAAGTTTTATATGATGATGAACAAGGGAATTGTACTAGGACACTATCTCTTTATTAAAAGTATATAGGTCGATCAACTAAGCTCCACATTATCCTTTCAACAAGAATATACATGAACATGTTTTGTAGATGTAACCATTTATTTGATTGTCAAAGCCATGGGAAAAGTAGTAGTCCAACATGAAACAAACTACAATGATTTATTCATGGATTACCCAAGATCTTACATGATATTTAAATTGACGGATGGCTAGTATATCTTAATATGTTTCAAGTTTTAAATGAGGAAATTGCTTTATGTTTTGAAAAAAACTAGAATGCATAGGGCTTGGTGCTAAGAGGAGTAAAAATTTCTACTACAAAGGGTGCTGGTGCCAAAGTAACAACCCTACCTTAGAGGAGTTGGTAATGGTTTAGTAGGAAAATTGTAGTTCAAGTGACGAAAGCTACATTTTTACATTAAGGTGATGAGATTAGCTACAAAGGGAGAGGAGTGGATAGTACTTCCCTTTCATGACCGTAGGAATATTTAGCTTACTTTATTTCAAAGTTTCTGACTTGTGAAGGATCCTTTGGAATTGTTTTTAATTATCATTTCAAGTTATTCGAACACCTACATAACATGAAATTAGTAAACATGTGCTAATATCTTATGAAATCATTACAATCCATGGTCGATGTTTTTTAATATTCCAAATATCCAAAAAAAATGTGTGACAAATTATGTGTTAATTATTGTTGATTCACTGGAACAACAAGGGAGTGCAAGGGCAAGGTTGTCGATAGGATTGAGAGTTCTAGTCTAGCCTTGGAAGAGGTAGAAGAGAGGTAGAAGAGAGTAAGGCTGAGGATGAAGATGAAGGTAATGAAATAGAGAAGGCAGATTTGAGTAGAGGGAGCTTTTCTTCTGATGAAACTAAGGCCTCAGGAGGATGTCCCTGCAAAAAGCTCTCTTATTGATGCACCAACTTATGACTTCTACACTAAAAGAGAAATGCATGCTGGAACACTAGTGGATGTTGTCAGTGGACAGTTTGGAGGTTCTAAATATGCAGCATACCCTACAGAGGAATAAAAACCCCTTAAAAATAAGGTGAATAAAAAGCCAATGAAGAAATATTTTGGGAGAAAATTCCCAAGGATAAGTCTTGAAATTGTTGTTACATCATCATTTGATCCATCACCTAGTATCTTCGCTATTCAAAAAGAATTAAAAAGGTGATAGGATTAGGGAAGAGAGGAGAAAGATGATGAACTTTGGAAAAAATAAGAGGATAGCCCCCCCACCTGTTAAATTTGAATTTGATTGGCTATCTCAACAAATTAATTATTTTAGAAAATAGAATGAAAATTTAAGAAATAAACTTTCTATCTTGAAGGAGATAATTCAATTTAAGAAACAATTAGGCTTGGAAACCCTAGTTGGCGTAGAGGAAATGCTAGATACATTGTTTGGGACTAGTTTAATTTGGAAACCATTATGAAAAGTCACGCAAAGGAATAAATTCATAATCTAATGAATTCTTCAGTGGGAGTACAAATAGAATTTGAAGTGTAGAGTGTGAAATTTCATGTTGCACCACAAGAGTCTGCAAAAGATGTTACAGAAACACAAGAACCAATAGTTTAATTAGAGTAGTCTGAGGAGTCTTGGTTGCACCACAAGAACTTGCTAACAATACTAATATGAAACATGAACAAGTAGTTGAAGGAGAGTGGCCTAATGGGAATAAAAGTGATGATACATAGGAACCCTTTCGATGATATTATTGCTACACAAGAACTTGTAGTTTAGGTAGTACATATCAAATAGAAAGCATAAGAATTGAAAGAGCAAGAGAATTTGTAGGAATACATTGGAACAACCAATGTAACAATAATGGAGAGAGTAATATTAGTGGAGACAATAACAACATCAAAGTCAACACAACCTAAGCTTGCAGAGCATAGGAATTTTGATTTTGCACTACCAAAACATTCTCTTTCTAATTTTCCTCGAATGCGAAAATGGAAGAACAATGTTGCTCGATACCCGTCTCTTCCCGAGTTGTGAAATATCATGTGAGGAACTTCACACAAATGACACCTTCATCCCCGAGAGTAATCTGGCCTCCCAGTAGAGGTATCTCAATTTCGACCACTGGAGCTCTTGGAAAACTTTTTATATTTGTATACAAAGGAAGTGAAGGCTTCCTTTGAAGGTTTGTTATCATGTCCCCATTCTTATTTTCATCTATAGTATAGCCATGATGGGTTTCCAAGGTATGTGATGGTGAGTTCGTAGGGGCAGGATTATGTCATCAGGCATTTTAGAGGAGTTTTGAGGGATTTTTATGGTACTGGATGGAATTCACATCACTTCATCATGATTTTCACAATTTTCCTTTCATTCCATTGCATTTAGACAACTTAAAAAAAAGAGTTAATAATGGTTCTGACGTAATTATTTACGCTTCAAATGGGATTCCGGTAGGAATATTTGATGGAATACATGAGTGTAATATCTCATTGGAATGAGAATGAGAAGTTCTATACAATGGGATGCTTACAAGTGACTTTCAGTGGCTAAAGAGAGTATGGTGGTGGTTGACAATTTTATAGATTAAAGGTGGCTTTAATTAGTCAGTTAATTAAATTAAAAAAGGGGAAAATAACTAATAGAAGAAAAAATGGTGAAAAGTGACTTAATGAAATAAAATAAAACTAAGTTACTTACATGGAGTCAGAAAGGAGTTTCTAGAATAATATTAAAATAATGAATATAAGATGCTTCTAGAGACTTGGAGATCCATCTATGGAGTATTTAGAAGGAGGAGGAGGATATCATTTGGGACATCCTTCAGTTGTGATATTTTCTTGTGGAGAGGTTTGGAAAAATTGGAGTTCTCAACTTCAACAACAGCCCTATGGTAAAAACCCTTTGGCTTCCATTGATTACGATTTGGATGAAAATCCAACCCACCATTGAGGATAATTCACCTAGAAAACTAATAGAGCTTCAAGAATGTTACTGGAGATGAGATATACAACATATCTGAAGATTGGAGTGAGGATCACGCAAATTCTCAATTTGGGCGTCAGTGCAATTCCAATTTGAGACTCTAAATCTAGATCAAAACAATTGAGGGGTAGCAAGAGAGACTAACTTGTAGGTTTTATAACAATAATTCCTCTTGTATACTTTGGTGGATTATCATGATATTTTTGGGAAAAATTAACCTCATAATTTTTTGAAGAAAATTTCTAAAAAAATTGTATTTGGGACAATATAGTGGTATCCGAGTTGGTTCTTCTTGTGAGCCTAGAGGGTTTCAATTTCAATTATAGATTGTTCAAGGGTTTATTTTGGTCCCATATTCTATTTTCTAGATTTTATTATTATGTAGGTCAATTTTGAATTCACTATTGTTACGACAATTTGTTGGAGAAGGATATTTTTATAAATTTGGAGCCCAAATTTTTCCCAACTGTGGTTTAAAACGAAGGTTGATATATTTCCATATGGTTCTTGGAAAATAAGTTTGTGGTTTAAAATTTTCAATATATTTGTTACAGAATAATTATTGCAATCGCTAGAGATAGAGAATTTTGGCAGAGCTAAGAAAAAAAATAGCAGGTTGATTTGTTGGGCCAAAATCCATTTTCTTACAAGGCCAAAACGCGAATTTATCTATCGTGTTGAGATTATCTATCGGGGTCAAGTTTAATCATCAATACATGAAGGAAAAAATAATTATTCCAAGAAGGAGGTTCGATTATCATCTCAAACGCTGAATTAGAGATGATTTATTTATTATTGGCATTAGAATTTTATGTGTTGTTGAGCCACTAGTTGATAGGTAATCTTGAGGACAACATCAAGGTTCTTGATTTGATATATTTCTTGTATTTTTTTTATGAGACTAATACTTCCCTTCAATTTTATAATCCTCTTTTCAAAGTGTTCCAATATATGTTTCCTCATAAATTTCTTGAAAAAATGCATCAAAGAAAAATTTAAATTAGAACTCCGAAACTCGCACTAAATGGGGGCTTTTTGGAGCGGCTTGAATCTTCCCAAGATTTTTATGAATTTTATATGAAAAGTTTGTCGTTAAAATTTTAGAATTTTTTGGGCATTATTGGAGATGAAAAAACAAAATTCTTTCAATACTGATTTTATGAGTAAATGTGGTAATTCACACCACTTAGTGGGCTTGGTCTTAGCTTGGAGGCAAGCCAAACCATTTGTAATTTTTTATGGGTTTTGTCTGAGAAGCCTCAAATTAAATTCTCAAAATTTTTGGGGTAGTATTGAGGGTAGAAACACCATTTCATATTTAACAGAAACAACAGAATCTATGAGCAATGTGAATTAATTATTTAGGCTATTTTTCTAGGACGGAAGTTTTTGGTGGGCCAAATTTAATTTGTTGTGCCGAATTTCACTTGGAGGGTCAAAATTATTTTAGAGCCCAATTTATTTTCTCAAGCCAAATTTATTTACTAGAGCCCAATTTATTTTCTATAGCCAGATTTATCTATTAGGGTAGAGTATTGTTGTGAGCAATGTGAGGTTGCATGTGTTAGTTGAATGATTATATTGGTATGTTTTAGAAACCCTCCACTATTATGTGCATGATATAGTTATAGTCAAGGTATGTTGATTATTGATGTCATGCAAAGATGAGTAGAGGCTGATTGAGATTATGTACAACATTGACACTCTTGCTGCAAGATGAAGGGGTTTGATGACGCTTCTGAAAGTCTCAGAAAAAACATTTAATGACTTCGAAATAAGTCGGTACTAATAACAATTTGAGAAATCACTTATAGATTGTGTTTGGGGCTATAATCCTTCCTTGTATCAAAGAGAAAAAAAGGGCCTTTCCAAAGGAGGTGAATGGCATCATATGATTGGAGAAAATAAGGGATTTGCACAAGGAGAGGGAGGTAGGGAATTGGACCTTTGCAATTGAATATGATTTAAATAACCTAAATATTACCACAAGTACTTTCCTTAATCTCGAGAAGCTAGATTCACACCTTTCTAAAGTAATCCAATCAGATTTAAGGGTCCTAAATACGGTGCTCAAACCAAAAATGATTGCTTTGAGTCAATTAAGATTCATGGAACACCGTTCTGAAGGGGTGAAACTTATAGCAGCCTCTTGTCTCGATGAGATTATTAGAATAAGTTCAATTATGCTTCCCTATTGTTATCACTCAGGTTGTCCTTAAGCTCCGGAAATGGATACGGCCGAGGTAACCACAGACCAACTTTGGACTACAGGTTCTAGCCAACCTGCAATCAGAGAGGGCTCTCTCCTTATGATTTAGCTTTGTTGAAAAGGATTTTAGGCTAGGTTTTGAGTTCACGGGGTTTTGTTTGTTTTTGGTGGGAAAATTGATGTTTTCAGACAGAGAGGCAAGGCATAGTCTGGAAGTTTCAAACCATTGGGCGTGGAGTCGAGGAGGAGAACTGCTGGTGCGTTTCTTCGGTCACAAGAGAGGTCAAATGGAGCAAGATAGCTGAGCATGAAACAATATTTCCGGTTTAAATGATGGGAAGAATGCTAAGTAATGAGAGGCAGTTAAGAATCTCTCAATCAGCTTAACAGATGGAGGTAAGAGAGCTCTACCTAGGGGCAGTGAAGAATCCCTAGATAATTGGCCAACACAAGTGAATCGAGGTAAACATGAGCCAGGAGGAATTCATATTCATAACCAATTCAATCAGAGGAAAACATAAAGAAATAGCAGAAATTGAGCATAGAGAGTATTTAAACAAATTCTAAGCTATTCTTTATTTCTGTTATTTAGATAGTGGTAAACAATAAACAGAGGCAAGATGCACTTATTCCTTCAAGCTGTAGCACAAGAATTCCATCTTCATATCTCCAAAAACATTCATTTACAACAGTCAGTTTGCTCTCCAAGCTTTCAGCAATCTTTGATTATAGAAAAACTCAGGTATACAATGCGAGTCTCTAATGAAAATTCTCAATCAACCAACCCTTGTAACAATGTAGAGGGTGGTATATATAGGGGAAAACTATCTACAGATTTCCTTTATTACATCATGACCTAATCATGTATGAAAGAAAGATGACTACTTAACCTAATTCTATCCAGAAATAAATGCAAAAATATCTCGGGCTGCACTCAGGGCCGCCGTATCAAAAACTGAGTAAATGATGTTGTCCTTCGTGGCTTGCTGCAGTGTTTTCTAAAATAAATGTGTATGGGTTTCTGCATCTCTACTGTTTGTCTGCATTTAAAGCTTTAACTGTGATTTGAGGGCAAGGATGGGCTTACGCCTCTTGATTTGACTTTCTGGGGGGCCTCATCAATGTTCAGGTGCTTCGAGCCCCTAAAAAATCTTCGGCTGATACTCTTTGGCTCTTCATCTTCCTCTAATACTCTTTGGCCATAAACCAATGCTGTTGTGACGTGCTGTGTGTTAAATCATCATTTAATGGCCGCTGTTCGGCCTCTGTTTTCTTCAAAACTTCTTTCTGCTCCTTTCTGAGTGCTTCGCGAAGAAAAATGGTTCATTCGGTGCCCTTCGGGCTTCCTCGGGGCTGTAGAATGAAAAGGTTCCCTGACGATTCCCCATTCTGGCCCAAAAAATCTAGCGATGAGGCGCAAATCGCTCATCAAAAACTGCCTGAGAAACTGATTCCGGGGCTCCGAAGTGCGATTTTTGCCCTTCGCGCCAAAAACTGCTGATGACGTCAGCATGACGTCAACAGATGTGACTTCGTACGACGAGTGATGTCAGCGATGATGTCAGCATGATGACGTGGTGGGATGACATCAGCGGGTGACGTCATCATGTACGGACGGTGACGTGGCATGTACAGTTGCAAGGTACGGTGGGAGGAGGTCACGTGGCAGGTGACTCAGCAAGTGACTCGGCAGGTGACTCGGCAGGTGACTCGGCAGGTGACATGGGGCTTACATCACAGGGGAGGGCGGTAAGCGGTTTTGGGCGCACCGCCTTAGCGCCTGGGCGGTTTTGGGCGCAGGGGCTCCGCCACACCCCAGAGCTTGACACGCGGTGGGAGTACGACAGTAATACCGCCCATCTCCCGGATGCTAAAGCTCGGGCAGTTTGGGGATGGGAGGGCCCGTCAGCCGTAGATCTGCGGGGTGGATGATCCAACGGCTGGCGGCGATGGCGAGTCGGCGGAGGTATATGGGTAGGGAATATGCACAGAATATTCCAAATTTAATAACGTGCTCAGGTGGTGTTTGAAACTTAGGTTTAGTGGTTTTGGGGCGTTAATACGAGAACAGGTTAATGTATTTACAGTTAGGACTTAGGAGAAGGGGTAGAACATGGGTTTTTGCACGCAGGTTTAGCAATTTATGCCCGAAACATAGGATAAGGGGGCAAAAAGTGGGTTTTTGAGTGTTTTTAGGGCTAGGGAAGAGGTTATTAATCTGGCCAGGTGTCAGATTAATCCCTGCTTGGACACGGATGGGCTAAAAGCAGCCCCAGATGGACTGTTCTTTCCCTGACTTAGAAAGAATATGGCTATATTGCCAGGGAGGGGATATTTACATAGGGGAATTTTATATACAAAGTTTTAGTAGGGGAAAGGGGAAAATTGATGGGGAGTTATATAATACTTGTTAGTAGTTAATATGAAGATGATAAGCAGGCGCCAAGGTCAGGGACCTTGGGCTAATTTTGGGGAAAAGAGTTTGAAAAGAAATAAAATGCTTGAGTGAAGCAGATCTTCACCAAGGAAACGGATATGGATGATGATGAAACTAAGAGGAATCAAGCAGATCTTGACCTCTTTGGGAAGTTAGTAAGTGACTTGGGGAATTAGAAGAAGGGGGAGTTAGTTATGTCCACCATTGAGCTCCCTTGCATGAAAACTACCTGTACTGTGATCTGTAAAAATAAAGCACTTTGTAACACAAAATTGATCATAAATTGCCTTTTTGCAACCACACAGCTACCTACCCAGCCTAACTTCCTAACATTTTTCTTCTTTTGAATTGGGTGCACTTAGACTTGGAAACCCAGATTTGTAAATTTTCTTTTGAATTTTTCCTATCTAAATCTACACTTATTTCTGCCAGGGCCCAGATTAAACAGTTGGGTCCCTTTGATTCTCTACCTATCTACAAATCTGCCAAGATTAAACTGTTTGGACAGATATCATTCTCTATATTCTAAAATAGGAAATTGAAACCTAGGGAGACCAAGATTAAATTGTTTGGACCTCCCTTAAATGAAAACTCTTCAAAAACTGGAACTACTCATCAAAAATTGGAATACAGCAGTGCATTTGGACTAAGCATACTTCATGGCACCTCGTGGAAATATGGAACACTGTACCCTGCAAAGTATGACATATTTGGCATGTAAAAATGTCAATCATGAAAGATGATACCCTGTTGCAATAGGAGGCTAACAGTGGCTCCACTTGGAGATGGCCTTTCCTTGTGAAAAGCCAAGAACAGCATGTCAGACTGCCTTGATTTTCTATTTGTTGCTATAGACTGAAAACGCTTCTTTGTTCTGGCTGCTGAAAATATAAGCTTTGAACTATGAACAACCTCCTCCTCAACTGAATTACTGTGAACTGTACAGCATCGCTTGCTTTCTTCTGCGTGCTTGATAATTATGTACAACATTGTTTGAGCATTATGCGTCTGAAAATCGTGGGCCAAAACTGATGTATCTCCTCTGACTCTAGTCCTGAACAGTTACTTACCAATTTCTTCTTGCTTGTCAACATTCTTTTGGCTGAAGATTATAATCTGCAACAGCTTGCCTTTACCATCATATATTGTGATGTGTCTGTGCTATTCTTCGCTGTTGTGCTAAAATTAGTGCGGAGACAGGGCCTTTAAAACTGGACTACTTGCATCGGCTGGATCTTCACAGATTTACCGTTGCTTCTTAAACAATCGGCTTGCTTATAAAAATGAAAACAAAGTACTGATATATACAAATAAGACTGTATAAAGATATATACAAAACTGCATTGTGTCCCTTTAAAAGGGGTCATGGTAATGCTTTAATATACGGCCATTGACAGGGCCTTCTTCAGTAGAACAATCCTCCACGGATATGATAAAATAAGTGTTATTTCCCTGAACAGCAGAAATAACCAATGGACCTCTCCATAGAAAATCAAACTTGGTATGTTTGCCCTTGTCTTCTCTTCTTGAGTCCCATCTTAGAACTTTGTCACCAACATTGAAATCCTCAGCCTTAGCTCTCTTATCAAACATCTTTTTGAGCTTTTCTTGCACAATTTGAGCTCTGTCATAAACTTGTTCTCTGGTTTGCTGCAGATGGATGGTCTGGTTGATTCTTCTTTGAATGTCATTCGGTTCAGCTTGAATCTCTTGTAACAGCTTGATAGTAGGAATGCCTAGGGATGAAGGAAATTTGGCCTCCATGCCATATACTAGCTCATAAGGGCTCATCCCAATTGATCTTTTACTTGAATGTCTGTCTGCCCATAGGGCATTTACCAGTTTTTTGTGCCAGTTCTTCTTGTTTTCTTCCAGCACTTTCTTTATGATGTTGATGAGGCTTTTGTTAGATGACTCGGCCAAGCCATTACCTTGAGGGTAATAGGCTGTGGAGTGGCCCAAGGTAATATGAAATCTGTGGCAAAAATTGATCATCTTTTTGGACTTAAAGGCAGCAGCATTGTCAGTGATGATTTTCTCAGGGCAGTCAAATCTGGAAAGAATATTCCACTCAAGGAATTGGATAATGATGGTGTCGTTGGCTTGTCTGCAGGGAATGGCTTCAACCCACTTAGTGAAATAGTTGGTGGCTGTTAGGATCCATTTGTGCTGGCCTGAGGAAGAGGGATTGATTTCTCCAATGAAGTCAAGACCCCATTGTTGAAAAGGTTTTTCGGTTGAGATGGGTTTAAGGGGCAGGGAAATAACTTTCTCTTGCCCTCAAAAATTTGGCATTTGTGACATGACATGGCAAACTTCTTTACATCTGCAAAAAGGGAGGGCCAATAAAAACCATCCCTTAAAATTTTATCAGCAGTGGACTTCCAATATAGATTTCCTCCACAGTCACTTGCATGGAATTCTTTCATGACATTGTTAGTTTCATTCATGATTAAACAATCAAGAAATATACCTTCATGATTTCTCCAAAATAATGCACCATCTATAACACAAAACTTTAAATCCTTCATTGTCAAAAATCTTTTCTTGGTTCTGGACAATCCTGGGGGAGCACACAGGTTTAACAATACAAAGCATATATCAGCGTACCATGGGGATTGTAAAAATATTTCACTGATCTGTGGAGTCGCCAGCTCCGGTTCATTGTCCAGCTGGTTAATCTCTAAGGCTTGAAAATTTGTTTCAGACATCAGTTTAGCTAAACCTTGTCCCTTTATCAGCTTGGTTGGTTTTATTTCTATGTCATATTCAAGGATATTTGCAATCCACTTGCCTCTTTTTCCTTCTAATCCTTCTTGAGTCAATATGTCCTTTACAGCATCACGTGGGACATAGGCAATCACGTGTGAATATAATATGTACACTCTGAAATCCTTGATGGCCTTAACAAGTGCGTAGGCCTGCTTTTCCATTATTGGGTACTTCAAAGGGGCGTCTCTTAGAGCTCGGCTGAAAAAAGCAATTGGCCTTTTAGCTCCCTGTTCATCCTTTTGCAAAAGGACAGCGACTATAGTGTGATCAGATGCAAACGAAAATATGATAAAATCTTTGTCAAACTGTGGGCTATTTAGGACAGGGGTTTGCGTTAAGGCCGATTTGATACTCTCAAATGCTTGCTTGGTTTCAAGAGACCATTTTACCTTGGCATCCTTCTTGAACATGTTTCTTAACAATCTTATCAGCTCAGCTAGATTTAGAATAAATCTTCTCAAGAAGTTGATTTTCCCAAGGAATGCTTGTAGCTCCTTAACGTTTCTTGGAAATGGGATTTGGAGGATGGCTTGTATTCTTTCAGGATCAATTCTGATCCCATCCTTTGATATGATGTGGCCAAGTAATTTGCCTTCTTCAAGGCCAAACAGAGACTTCTTGGGGTTCAAGGAAATGCCATATTTCCTACATGTCATGAAAATTTTCCTGAGATGCTTGAGGTGTTCTTCATCAGATTTGGAAAACGGGGTTAAGTCATCAAGGTAGACAACTAGGAAGTCATGTTTTTCTTTGGCAAAAGCAATATCCATTGCATGTTGAAAGGTAGCACCAGCGTTTTTAAGACCAAATGGAATCTTTACATATTTGAATGTTCCCCAAGGTGTAGTAAAAGTTGTTTTGTCTTGGTCGTCCGGGTGAACAAGTATTTGGTAAAAACCTGAAAAACCATCTAGCAAAGAGATTCTAGATGATCCCACTACTCTTTGCAAGATGTGGTCCATTTTAGGCAAAGGGTAATGAACTTTTAGGGAGACTTGATTTAAATTTCTAAGATCTACACAAAGTCTGATTTCGCTTGTCTTTTTTCTCGTAGGAACAAGATTGGACACCCATTCAGAAAATATGATGGGTGCTATGATGCCTGCTTCAAACATCCTCCTTACTTCCTTCTCAATCGGGGGAAGAAGCATAGGGTTAATTCTTCTAAGTTTCTTCTTGAAGGGTTTCTGGTTTGGTTTTAAAGGAATGGTATGTTGGATCACCAAGGTGTCATAGGATTTCAGATCCTCATAGCTCCAAGCAAATACATCTTGGAACTCTTTGAATAAGTCAATGTACTTGGGCTTTTGATCAGGTGGCAAATTTATGGATAGTTTGACCATTTTTGGCTTTTCTGTTGTCCCAATGTTATGTTCCTCTATATCAGTGTTTATAGGCTACAGTTTTTGCTTTCTTGGCACGTCATTAGCATCAAACATGTCTTCTAATGGGGTTAGGCCAGCAGGCAGAAAGTTATCCTTTAAGTCAATGATGTCTGCCTTTGTTTTGGCTATATCTTCCAAGTGTATTTGTTTTAGCTGTTCTATGTTGTCTTTGTCAAAAATAGTTGGTTTCAAGATTTGCTTGGCTGTTGCAGCTGTTAGATCTTGATGATTTTCAGTTATTTGGTTTTTTGGATCTTTCATAGCATCCATGTCGATGTTAATATTCGAAAACTCATGCTCAAGGGTGAGGAAATTATTAATCTGGGCATCGTTTTCGAATACTTGCCAATCTTTAATGTTATTTAGGACAGCGGGCCTATGTTTTATTTCAGCTGTGAAGTGATGGTTTGGGTCAAAAGGAAGCTTTCATGTACTAGCAAAGGTGGCTAGGCTATGTGCATGAATGTTGTGATTTCTGGAAATCTTGTCAAGCTTGAATTCAGTGAATGCCTGGAGTATATTAGTAGCAGCGGTCCTATAGGCTCTCATTCTGTTGTCATTGGTTACGAAATTTCCTTTCATCTATTGTATGATTAAGTCAGAGTCTCCTAAAATAGACACTTTTGCAGCTCCCAGAGCTCTGAGGAGTTTAAGGCCTAAAAGCAGAGCCTCATATTCTGCCATGTTGTTTGTGCATTTAAAATTCAGTCTGTAGGCATGACCTTCTGCATGGTTGTTATATGTGTTGTGAATCCAGACACCTGCCCCTGCTCCTAACTTGTTAACAGAGCCATCAAACTCTAAATACCATATGATTTCTTGCTTATGGTTAGTATCAAGAGATTGAGCTGTTTTAGGATTGGGCATATATAAAATTTCTATTTGGGGAACTTCTTTCGGTAGACTGGTTGCATCAACTGCTGTGCAAGTTTTGTCAGTGTGTGCAACTGATTCTTCGTTGATGTGTGCTTGTTGCTCTAAAGTGAAGGGCTCGTTATCAATTGGAACATTTGTATCATTATTAAACAAAATAAAGGAATCCATATCAGAGTGGATTGAGTAAATGGGAAAATTTTCAGGCTTGCTCTCACTACTTACCACATATTTCATGAGCGTTTCTCTATACAGTCTCTTTGGTTGCCCAAAGACTGAAATGGTGGGATAGGAAAGGTCTAATTGAAGGGATCCTTGGAGCTTTTCTCCCCATGATTTTGACATGAGCATACTGTACTTTGGTGGAATGTCAGCAACCACTACATCCATGAGGATGGTCTTGTTGGGATATTGGACTAAGGAAACACACAAGTCTTTGATGAGGCCTAGACATTTCACTTGACTTGAGTCAAATGAGTATAAATCTTTGTAAGGTCTTGTAACATCAAGATTCAGTTTTTCCATAACTGCTTTGGGAATAAGATTGTGTGATGCCCCTGAGTCAAACATAGCATTGTGCAAAACTTTGTCGTGTATATGCAAACTGACATAAAAGGGTGGGACAGGTCCATGTGTTGATTTTCCATTAACTTCTGGGCCAAATAGTAGCTCTGGGGTGTCATCTAAAACATTTACATCACCCTTAACCTCTGGCATTTGAAGTGATCTTTGAATTTGCTGCCTATATACATCGTGTTTTGCAAGTTCTGAGAGGGGAATGGATATTTTTAACTTAGCTATTTATGTCTCTAAGTTAAATGGCTTTTCCAGTGGAGTCTTGGTGTTGATAATGGCAGTTTTTTCTGTTTCATTGGAATTGTCTGCGTTTTGCTCTTGTTTATCCGTGTTATGGGAAGTTTTTGCTTGCGGTTTCTCAACTTCAGGAAAGTTTTTTGGGACCATGTTCGAGCTTTCTTTTGAGGAAGAAGGTGGAAAACGCTGATATTTGGAAGACTGTATTTCTGTTATGTCTTCTACAGTCACTTGACGCGGGTTTGGAATAGGTATATCAGCTGGTTTTGTTATGACAACCTTGCCTTTGATCTTGTTGGGCTATTTGCTACCCTTCGTTTTACTAGGTTCGGAAATGTCAATGGTCCTAGTTCTCATATTATATTGTTTTTGTACTTCATACACAGCGGTGTCATAACCTTGTTTAAAATAAAAAGACTCGCCAGACCTAGTCCAAAACTGATTGTAATCAAGCTCATTTTGGTCTTCTTGGGACAGGACAGTTTGGTGCTCACCCTGTAGATCCATTAAGTTCATGTGAGTGTCCTCTATGGGTTCACTAGAAGTAGATCCTTCGACATAATTATCTTGGAAAGGGGGTCTTATATCATGGTCTTGGTTAGGCCTACTAGCATTTGTGTTCTATGTTTTTCTAAAATTTGGGTTCCTTATGTTATTAGACTGTTGTCCTTCCCATGATGCTTTTTTCTCAACATTTTCTACTCTTTCTCCCAGCCTTTGTAGGCCACTGATGATAGCATCAAGCTTTTGATCAAAAGCTGAGGGTTCTTCCTTAGAGGTGGTTCTTCTTTCCATTCTAGCTCTATTTATTTTGGCAATTAAATTGGCTTCTACGCTAACAACAACATTTTGCATGTCCGCAACACTTTGAGGAGCTCTTTCTTTTAACTTGTATGCCATATCCGGGTCGAATCCATTGGGAAATTTGTACAAGTCAAGGTCAGGTGGAGGCCTTAGGTTATGTGGTATTGTGTTATATACATTATTGAATCTTACACAGTACTCCAAAACAATCTCTTGAGGACCTCGTTTGATCGTATCATATTCTGCTAGTATGTGCAAGGGGTCTTTCTTTTTCTCCCATCTGTTGATAAAGGATTGGTAAAGCTCATCTGGGGTGGTTATGGAATTTGCAGCAAGTGATGTGAACCAAGTTCTTACATCACTTGTTAAACTCTGAACAAAAATTCTCATCCTCACACTATCATCATCTATTTCGTAGTTTTCAAAATAGTCTTGCATCTTTTTGGTGTGCTGAAGGGCTGTGAAAGGGCTGGTGGAATCAAAATATGTGATTTTCGATTGATACTCTTGAGGTAAAGCCCCAGCATTAGCAGGTAATTGCAGGGGTGCATATCTATTAGCCATATTGGCAAGTATAAGTGGAACAACGGGGATAAGTGGAACAACTGGAGTAACGGGGATCACAGGAGTAACTGGAATGTTGGAAACAACAGTAGTGTTAGTATGTACAGTGAATGAAGGTGTGGAAGAAGTACTACGAGATGTAGATGATGAACTAAGGGAAATTGGGGTTGACTGGAACAAAACCTTGACAGGAGTCGGAATACTGCTAGGGTAAGCTGTTTCAGGGCTCAAATCAGCAAAATTTTCCTATCTTTATTACTTCCTAAGGTTTTTCGAGATTATGTTAGGGTTTTCAAAAATAGCTGGAGGGTTGGGATCTGGATTTGATCTGGTATATCGTGGATTTTTCTTGGGAGCCAGCTTCCGAATTGTTTTTTGGGTATTTTTCCTGGGAATATTTTTGTAATCAACAAGGGACTAATTAAAATGTGGGACAGCTTGTTTGTAACTTAAAACTAGCATGAAGATTGACTAAAGCAGCATTTATTTACTCCTGTTAATGCAAAGCAAAAAATAGTTTCAAAGGCTTCCTGGCTGACATTCAGGTTTCATCTATAGTTTTACGAGATAAACAGGAGTTGGAAAATTTGATTTATGGTCTCAGCGGAGCTTTCTTACCTTCTTCGTGAAACTATCTGAGGAAGTTCCCCAGTGGAGTCGCCATTATGTTATCACTCAGGTTTTCCTTAAGCTCCGGAAAAGGATACAGTCGAGGTAACCACACACCAACTTTGGACTGCAGGTTCTAGCCAACCTGCAATCAGAGAGGGCTCTCTCTTTATGATTTAGCTTTGTTGAAAAGGATTTTAGGCTAGGTTTTGAGTTCACGGGGTTTTGTTTGTTTTTGGTGGGAAAATTGATGTTTTCAGATAGAGAGGAAAGGCATAGTCTGGAAGTTTCAAACCATTGGGCGTGGATTTGAGGAGGAGAATTGCTGGTGCATTTCTTCGGTCATAAGAGAGGTCAAATGGAGCAAGATAGCTAAGCATGAAACAATATTTCCGGTTTAAATGATGGGAAGAATGCTAAGTAATGAGAGGCAGTTAAGAATCTCTCAATCAACTTAATAGATGGAGGTAACAGAGCTCTACCTAGGGGCAGTGAAGAATCCCTAGATAATTGGCCAACACAAGTGAATCAGGGTAAACATGAGTGAGGAAGAATGTTAGGATATTCCGACACATAGGATATAGTTAAGTTCAACTTGGTCTAGTATAGAGTTAGGTTAGAGTTAGGTAAAGTGTGTTTCTTTACCGTTGTACATTTTGTAACTTACAATCCGACGGTCACGATATGTAGTGATCCGACGGTTCACTCTCACCTCGGTATTACCGACACTTGATCCGTGGCTTGACACCCGATTGGTCCATGAGTTCTATTTAAAGCGCATGGAGGGTCATTGTTCGGGTAATCCGTGCATGAGAGAAGCTTATGTAAATTTTCATTCTTTGACTAATAAATTGTCTGTACCCACGTTGGGACAGGCCGTGGACTGTTTCCCTCCTTGCACTCTGAGGGTTTTAACCACGTCAAAAATACTGGTGTATTGATTTGAGATCTGGTTGTGAGCGGTGTCCTCTTGGTATTCTTTCTGAGGAACTTACCCTGTAAATTCCTACATGGTATCAGAGCTATTTGAGGGCCGCGTCCGTTGGTGATCCAAATCTGAAGCCGGTAGAACTGCATGCGGCTGTCGTTTCCTAGATCTGCTGTTTCTGACTGCTTTCGGGCCGAGAGGACTGCTCTGTTGCGTTCGGAGCATCTGTTTCAGTGAGGAACCCCTTTCGTTTCACGCGAAAAGGTTTCCGGTAGCCCTAGCTGCGTCATTTTTCAGATCGGGAGGTATACAGTGTTTTTTTTGCAGTTTACTGTCATTTTCTCTCTACTTATTTCGGTTTCGGTTTATTTAGCCTTTTTTTTCCGGATCTATACCTTTCATTTCTGCGTATGCTCTTTGCCCTGCGACTCTGTGCGATCTGGGCAAATCAGAAACAGAAAGAAAGGATTTTTCTCATGCGTATGCTCTTTTCCCTGCACCTTAGTGTGATCTCGGAAAATCAGAAACATTGAGAAAAATATTTAGTTTTTCGGCTAAAAGCTAACTTTGAGATTTTTTTTTAAAATTTCTAGTTTTTTGGCTAAAGCTAACTTCGAGCCGTAAGGTTCGTTTTTCTTTGGATATTCGTGTTGGGTTTTGTGTTTTGTGTTTTGTAGGGGAAAAGAGTCTTCCCAAGGCAAGCACGCAAATCGAGCCCCCCCCTCTCTCTCTCTCTCTCTCTCTCTCTCTCTCTCTCTCTCTCTCAAATATTTTGTATAGATCAATTGGTTCAAAGACCTTTTAAGAGAGTAGAGGTCTTGGGTTCAAGTCTCCATTTTGTGGGGGCGGATTTTTTCATTCCCGCACATTCGCGCACTTTGCCGGCAACGTCAACAATTTTTTTTCAAAAAGCCATAACTTCTTCATCCGGAAGCCTTTTTCAGAGCCGTTTTTTTTAAAACCGCCTATTTTTTCGAGATCTATCCATTGGACCACTTACTTTCAGCATCTTCAGCTTCAGTTGTTTTTCAAAAAATGGAAAGTCCATGCCAAGTCATTCTTGACAGCACTAACTACTTCCAATGGGTAGCCTACATGGGAGATTTACTTAGAAGTAAAGGTCTCTTCAGAATAGCCACAGACCAAGAGAAGAAACCCAAAGATGAAGACAAGGCCGAAAAATGGGAAAATCGACAAGATCAAGCACGTGGTTTGATAGGAATGTCTGTTTCTCCTGATCTTAGATTCCACATTGCAGAAATTGAAACTCCTCATGAAGCATTAGAAAAACTTGCTAAAGTTTTTGGGATTAAAAATGAAATTAGAGCCCATCAACTTGAGAATGAGTTGCTTACTTTGGATCCTAATAATTTTTCTTGCATTGAAGATTTCTTGTCCAAATTCAAGACCCTTAGATATCTCTTGGAAGGTGTTAAAGTTAAGAAAGAAGATGGTAACCTTATTTATTCCATCCTTACTAAGTTGGGACCAGCCTACTCTGTATTTGTTTCCACTTTCCATTCTACCAGGGAAGCTTTCATTTGTCAAGGCAAAGACTACAAGCCCCCTTCCTTTGACTCCTTTTGTGATTCCTTAATAAGAGAACAAGAAAAACTCTTACACCTTGGTCTTCTTAATCTTGGAAACTCTTCCTCGAAAGCGTTAGCCGCCCAGCAGCAACCAAATTCAAAGAATCCTAAGAAGTCTTATCCTCAAAGGAATGGTCCTAAACCAACTCAGCCTCAAGATGAAAGATCATTTCAGCAATATGACAAGACCAATAAAAACAAATGGAAGAAGACTGACAGACATTGTAACTTTTGTAATCGAGATGGCCACTTAGAATCTAAATGCTTTAAGAAGATGGAAGCCTTGGAAGCCGCAATGAAGAAACATAACATCCATCTGGAGCCTACTTCAACTTCAACTTCCGGAACGGCATTTTCTGCATGTCATCGTCAATCATCTCAGTCTGGTTATGCATTAAATGTATCTTCTTCTTCTTCTCATTCTCATGAGTGGCTCATTGATTCTGGAGCCTCTTGTCACATGGCCAAAAACCAAGCCATGTTTTCTTCTTTAAATGATTGTAACACCAAAAATATATATGTTGGTGATGATAGATCTCTTAATGTTGTAGGGACTGGAACTGTTCATCTAGACAATGGTCAGTTCAATGATGTATTATGTGTTCCAAACTTATCCTGCAACCTTCTATCTGTCTATCAGATAACTCATTCAGGTGAAGGTAAAATTGTTGAATTTTCACCTCATGATGTTGTAATCAAGGATCTAAAAGATCCTAAACAGATTCTAGCTACTGGTCTTGCTGATGATTCCAAAAGGTTATATAAGTTTCACAACTTTGGGTCATCCCATCTTCCCTCAGTATTTGTTGCTCATAATGATGAAGTGAGCAAACTTTGGCATGAGCGGTATGGTCACTTAAACTATCGCTCCCTTCAGCATCTATGTAAAGAAAACATGGTGACAGGTCTTCCTATGGTATCTTGCAAAGATGGTGTTTGTTCCGGATGTGTACTCGGAAAACATCATCGGGACAGTTTTGACAAACGTGCCTCTTGGCACGCCTCAGCCCCTTTACAGCTTGTGCACAGTGATTTATGTGGTCCTCTTCCTGTTGCTTCATTCTCTGGCTGCAAGTACTTCTTAACTTTCATTGATGATTTCTCCAGACGCACTTGGGTATACTTCTTAAAACTCAAGAGCGAAGTATTTACCACCTTTTTGGCCTTCAAAGCATTCGTTGAAAAACAATCTGGACATCAAATTCTTAAGCTAAGAACTGATAATGGTGGAGAATATGTTAAAAATGCATTCATCAACTTTTGCACCGAAAATGGAATTCAAATGCAACATACTGTTCCATACACTCCACAACAAAATGGTGTAGCTGAAAGGAAAAATCGCACCTTAAAGGAAATGGCTAATTGTATGCTGCAATCTAAAGGACTCAGTCTTAGTTTTTGGGCCGAAGCAATTAATTGTGCAAATTATATAATCAATCGCACTCCTACTAAGGTTCTAGAGAATATCACTCCAGAAGAAGCCTGGAGTTCCATTAAACCAGATGTAAGTCACTTTCGTGTGTTTGGAAGTGAAGCATGGGCCCATATTCCAGATGAAAAGCATAAAGCCTTAGAACCTAAGAGTGAGAAATGTACTTTTGTTGGATATTCTGAAGATGTAAAAGGCTATAGACTTATTCCATTTAAGTCCAAAAATGTTATCATTAGAAGAGATGTAAAATTTGATGAAAATAAATCGGCCTGCGAGCCTAGTCCGGCGGATGTGCCACCTCTTCCTATCTCTTCTATCTTTGAAAACATTTCTTCTTCTGATGATGAAAGCGAGGATGATAATCCTTCCCCACCTTCTCAGGATCCTCAACTTCCAAGATGGGTCCGTGCTACTCGGGATGCAGCAGGTGATCTTGCCGGTGATCCTACAGATCAGCGACGTACACGTTCTCAGTTTGAAAGAGCCTCTTCTTTACTGGCTCAAGCTCCAGTAAATCATGATCCTGACACTTTTGCAGAAGCTTCAGGCCATCCACATTGGGAAACAGCTATGAATGAAGAATATCATTCATTGATGACAAATGATACATGGGATCTTGTTCCTCTACCAAAGGGACGCAAACTTGTTAGATGCAAATGGGTTTACAGAACCAAGTATGGACCAGATGGGAAAGTTGATAAACATAAAGCTCGTCTAGTTGCTAAGGGCTTTTCACAGGTTGAAGGCATTGACTACACTGAAACCTTCTCTCCAGTTGCCAAAATGAACTCTATCCGCCTTGTTCTTTCCCTTGCTGCCTCTTTAAAATGGGAAGTCCATCAAATGGATGTTAAATCTGCCTTCTTGCATGGTGACTTGCAGGAAGAAATCTATATGGAACAACCCATTGGCTTCATACAAACAGACTCCAGCCTCGTTTGTCGACTTAAGAAATCCCTTTATGGCCTCAAGCAAGCTCCTCGAGCTTGGTATGCCAAAATGGATAGCTTTCTTTTAGAATCTGGCTTTTCTAGGTGTCATTCTGACAATACTGTCTACACCAAGAAAGTGGGCAACTCTCTCATCATCCTTGTTCTTTATGTTGATGATCTTATTCTTACTGGTAGTGATCCCAACCTTATAAACCATTTGAAGTCCAGCCTTAAAAAGAAATTTGAAATGACAGACTTAGGACACTTACACTATTTTCTCGGTCTTCAAGTCTTGCAATCCCAAGAGGGTATTTTCCTTTCCCAGCCCAAGTATGCTTGTGATATTCTTCGTCATTTTCACATGGAAGACTGTAAGCCAGCCACTTCTCCCTTTCAGTCTGGAGTCAAACTTTCAGTCTCTTGTACTTCTCCTGAAGTTGATGCTACCTTATACCGTCAACTTGTCGGAAAACTCTTGTATTTAACCCATACTCGTCCTGATCTTTCCTTTGCTGTTGGCCTTGTTGCTCGTTTTATGCAAAACCCCCGTGAAAGTCATTGGAAAGCAGCTAAAAGAATACTTCGTTATGTTCGAGGTACAGTACAGTTTGGGATTCATTACAGTGCCAAAGCAGCTCCTCTGTTAGTTGGTTTCACTGATTCTGATTGGGCTGGTGACCTTGATGATCGGAAGTCTACTGCCGGTTATGTCTTCACTCTTGGTTCAGGACCTATTACATGGGCTTGTAAGAAACAGGCTGCCATTTCTCTTTCATCAGCAGAAGCAGAGTATCGTGGTGCCGTGGAAGCTAGTAAGGAAGCCTTGTGGCTTCGTCAGATCCTATCAGAGTTTGGCTTTGAGCAGCAGCATCCAACCACACTTTGGTGTGATAATCAAAGTGCCATTCAGCTATGCAAAGATCCAGTCCAGCATCAGCGCAGCAAACAGATTGAACTACACATGCACTTCATCAGAAAGCTCATTCATGACCATGTTCTTGAAGTGCAATATTGTCCAACAGATGATCAGGTTGCAGACATCTTCACAAAGGCTCTCACAGAGGCGAAGTTCACTAAACTTCGATATATGCTTGGAGTTCAGGAAGTTGTCACTAAGGGGGGATAGGCTCTAGTGCCTCCTTCCTTCTCCTATTGTGTCATATTTGTAAATCCTTCAATCCTATCCCAAGTTGTTCTTAAGGGGGGATGTTAGGATATTCCGACACATAGGATATAGTTAAGTTCAACTTGGTCTAGTATAGAGTTAGGTTAGAGTTAGGTAAAGTGTGTTTCTTTACCGTTGTACATTTTGTAACTTACAATCCGACGGTCACGATATGTAGTGATCCGACGGTTCACTCTCACCTCGGTATTACCGACACTTGATCCGTGGCTTGACACCCGATTGGTCCATGAGTTCTATTTAAAGCGCATGGAGGGTCATTGTTCGGGTAATCCGTGCATGAGAGAAGCTTATGTAAATTTTCATTCTTTGACTAATAAATTGTCTGTACCCACGTTGGGACAGGCCGTGGACTGTTTCCCTCCTTGCACTCTGAGGGTTTTAACCACGTCAAAAATACTGGTGTATTGATTTGAGATCTGGTTGTGAGCGGTGTCCTCTTGGTATTCTTTCTGAGGAACTTACCCTGTAAATTCCTACAAAGAATTCATATTCATAACCAATTCAATAAGAGGAAAACATAAAGAAATTGCAGAAATTGAGCATAGAGAGTATTTAAACAAATTCTAAGTTATTCTTTCTTTCTATTATTTAGATAGTGGTAAACAATAAACAAAGGTAAGATGCACTTATTGCTTCATGCTGCAGCACAAGAATTCCATCTTCATATCTCCAAAAACATTCATTTACAACAGTTAGTTTGCTCTCCAAGCTTTCAACAATCTTTGATTATAGAAAAACTCAGGTATACAATGCGAGTCTCTAGTGAAAATTCTCAATCAACCAACCCTTGTAACAATGTAGAGGGCGGTATATATCAGGCAAAACTATCTACAGAGTTCCTTTATTACATCTTGACCTAATCAGGTATGAAAGAAAGATGACTACTTAACCTAATCCTATCCAGAAATAAATGCGAAAATATCTCAGGCTGCGCTCAGGGCCGCCGTATCAAAAACTAAGTAAATGATGTTGTCCTTCGTGGCTTGATGCAGTGTTTTCTGAAATAAATGTGTATGGGTTTCTACATCTCTGCTGTCTATCTGCATTTAAAGCTTTAACTGTGATTTGAGGGCAAGGATGGGCTTACGCCTCTTGATTTGACTTTTTGGGGGGGCTCATCAATGTTCAGGTGCTTCGAGCCCCTAAAACATCTTCGGCTGATACTCTTTGGCTCTTCATCTTCCTCTAATACTCTTTGGCAATAAACTGATGCTGTTTTGATATGTTGTGTGTTAAATCATCATTTAATGGCCGTTGTTCGGCCTCTGTTTTCTTCAAAACTGCTTTCTTCTCCTTTCTGAGTGCTTCGCGAAGAAAAATGGTTCATTTCACGCCTTTCGAGCTTCTTGGGGGCTGCAGAATGAAAAGATTCCCCATTATGGCCCAAAAAATCTAGCAATGAGTGATTTGTGCTAGGCGCAAATCGCTCATCAAAAACTGCCTCAGAAACTAATTTCGGGGCTCCGAAGTACGATTTTTTCCCTTCGCGCCAAAAAGTGGTGATGACGTCAGCACGACGTGAGTAGATGTGACTTCCTACGGTGGGTGATGTCAACGATGATTTCAGCATGATGACGTGGCGGGATGACGTCAGCGGGTGACATCATCATGTACGGACGGTGACGTGGCATGTAAAGTGGCAGGGTACGGTGGCAGGAGGCCACGTGGAAAGTGACTCGGCAGGTGACGTGGGGCTTACGTCACAGGGGAGGGCGGTAAGCAGTTTTGGGCGCACCGCCTTACTGCTTGGGCGGTTTTGGGCGCAGGGGCTCCGCCACACCCCAGAGCTTGACGTGTGGCGGGAGTACGACGGTAATACCGCCCATCTCCCAAACGCTAAAGCTTAGGCAGTTCGGGGATGGGAGGGCCTGTCAGCCGTAGATCTGCGGGGTGGATGATCCAACAGCTGGCGGCGATGGCGAGTCGGCGGGGTATATGGGCGGGGAATATGCGCAGAATATTCCAAATTTAATAACGCGCGGAGGTGGGGTTTTAAACTTAGGTTTAGTGGGTTTTGGGGGTTAATACGAATGCAGGTTAATGTATTTACAGTTAGGACTTAGGAAAAGGGGTAGAACATGGGTTTTTGCGTGCGGGTTTAGCAATTTATGCCCGAAACTTAGGATAAGGGGGAAAAAAGTGTGTTTTTGAGGGTTTTTAGGGCGAGGGAAGAGGTTATTAATCTGGCCAGGTGTCAGATTAATCCCTTCTTGGACACGGATGGGCTAAAAGCAGTGCCAGATAGACTCTTCTTTCCCTGACTTAGAAAGAATATGGCTATATTTCCAGGGAGGGGATAGTTACATGGGGGAATTTTATATACAAAGTTTTAGTAGGGGAAAGGGGAAAATTGATAGGGAGTTATATAATACTTGTTAGTAGTTAATATGAAGATGATAAGAAGGTGCCAAGGTCAGGGACCTTAGGCTAATTTTGGGGAAAATAGTTTGAAAAGAAATAAAATCCTTGAGCGAAGCAGATCTTCACCAAGGCAACTGATATGGATGATGATGAAACTAAGAGGAATCAAGCAGATCTTGACCTCTTTGGGAAGTTAGTAAGTGACTTGGGGAATTAAAAGAAGGGGGAGTTAGTTATGTCCACCTTTGAGCTCCCTTGCATGAAAACTTCCTATACTGTGATCTCTAAAGATAAATCACTTTGTAGCACAAAATTGATCATAAATTTCCTTTCTGCAACCACACAGCTACCTACCCAGCCTACCTTCCTAGCATTTTTTGTTCTTTTGAATTGGGTGCACTTAGACTTGCAAACCCTTATTTCTGCACTTATTTCTGCCAGGGCCTAGATTAAACAGTTGGGTCCCTTTGATTCTCTACCTATCTACAAATCTGCCAAGATTAAACTGTTTGGACAGATATCATTCTCTATATTTTAAAACAGGAAATTGGAACCTAGAGAGACCAAGATTAAACTGTTTGGACCTCCCTTAAATGAAAACTCTTCAAAAACTGGAACTACTCATCAAAAATTGGAATACAGCAGTGCATTTGGACTAAGCATACTTCATGGCACCTCGTGGAAATATGGAACACTGTAGCCTGCAAAGTATGACATATTTGGCATGTAAAAATGTCAATCATGAAAGATGATACCCTATTGCAACAGGAGGCTAGCACCTATAATGATGACATTATGAGGAATGTTTTTTAGCTAATAAAAGATAATCTTCAGGATCTATGTAACATCTCTAGTGATGTGGTCATTGAGTAACACCAGTTGATTTTTGTCTAATGGAAATCACGATTCCAAATAATAAAATCCATTCAAACTTCCTCCCAATTCTAGATTCTACAACTAGTTGTGAGCAAATTAAGAAACTAATCACACATGCACCTATCTTAAAAATATCACATGCAACAAAAGACTATGTAGTTTGAATGGGTGAATGTAAGGAAGTGCTCAAAGGAGTTCTAATACAAAAAATACTTGTTATTTAATATGAAATCAAGTAATATAAATGAAAATGAGAAAAAACATGTTAACACAATACAAAAACTAAATAAAATTAATAAAATAAAATAAAAACAAATACCAATTAATTAATTAATTATAAATAAAATAAAAATAAAAATAAATGAGAACCTTATAATTAAGTATGTAAAAAAATAATAATAATAATGAAAATGTTAAGGTTGGCTTCCAGTCCCTTTGCATCTCTTAACCCTATTTATTCTATCTAATGAGATTTATTTTACACAATTATTGATCTATACTAATGATGAGCCACAGTGGATGGCTCGAAATGTCGATTCAAACAATCATGGATGCAAGAACTCCGGAAGAAAACTACAGACAAAGAAAAAGCATGTTAACCCATGATTTAGAACTTGAGAGAATAATGCACATTTTAAGAATGTGGAGGCATTATTTACTGTGGAATTTTTTTTGTTGATGAGAAACCATGGGGGATTCAGATATTTGTTTGATTACCCTAAGTTAAATTTGAAACAAGGTAGATGTTGACTTTGATCAACAAATTTTATTTTGGGATAAAACACATCAAGGGAAAAAAAATAAGCTAGAAAATTAGTTTTGATCTATAAGAGGACCACTATGAAACCTTCGAAACTTCCACAATTGAGATCACTAAAAGTATTAAAGAGAAATTACCTCACGATGACCACTACCAAAATGTGAAGAAATGATGGAATAATGAAATAGAAGGATTTTTTTGCAAGAGCTATGACTCAGTGATGATAGTACACTACTATTCAAAAATATAAAGTATGTGCCTAAATTTGTTGATCTAAGGAGCCTCATCACGGATGAGTTTGATAAAAAATCTTACTCGAGAAATCTTATGTTATGAAACCAGCACACAAAAAGAGAAAAAAAAGATCAACGCCTTAGAATTTAGCCTCTTCGAGGGGGAAACCTCCTTTACGTTACACAAATGAAGAATTCTTGGGTGATACAAGTGAGAAAAACTCCTTTCTATATATAGGAGTCGAAGGGATCACAATATAACCAAGCCAACATAACAATAATAATATAAAGGAACAAAATTAACAATAGTGGGATTTTATGGTGCACAATAATAATAATAAGGGATACAATGAAAATAGTAATAGGGGAATCACTAGTATTATAGGGACCTAACATGCCCCTCCCCTTCAAAAAATTGTTGTCCTCAATGCTTGAGTAGTTCTGGATGCTTCTGTACAAGATTCTCATCCTCCCATGTGGAATCTTGAACGGGTAAGTTCTTCCACTTAATTAGATACTCTGAAATTGATCAGTTTGGTAGCTATCAAGTTCTTGTTTCTTTAACTGCTTGAGGTTCCAATATGATTTTCCCTTCGTTATCATTTTCTGGAAATATTGTTTGAACTGGAAAATTATTGCCTATAACCCTCTTTAAGCATGAAACATGGAAAATTGGTTGCACTCGGGAAGCTGTAGGAAGCTCCAATTTGTATGCCATAGTACCTATCTATTGGAACACCTTGTACAAACCATAATACTTTGGTGATAATTTATTATCCTTATTTTCTTTCTTGATGGACTTTTTTTTATATGGTTGTAGCCGTAGGAATACCCAATCACCTACATCAAAACTTGTTTTGTTGTGATGTTGACCTGCCTGATGTTTCATTCTCTTTTGTGCCAAGGTGAGGTTATCTTTTAAGAGTTGGAGAACTTGTTGCTAATGCTCGATGTGATATTCCACTACTTGAACCTGATAAGTTTCTCTTATATATGATGTGATGTATGGTGGATGATATCAATAAAGTGACATAGATGTGTTATTATTTTGTTGCAGCATGGAAGGAAGCGTTATATCACCATTCAGCTAGAGGCAACCATTCGACCCATTATGTCTGTTTATCAGATACAAAGCAATGAATATATCCTTCCAAACATTTGTTTACTATCTCAGTTCCCCCATTGGATTGAGGATGATAAGATGAGTTATGAGCTAAATGAGTACCAGGACAAGAAAATAATTCTACCCAACAATTTCTAGTGAAAATGGGATCTTTGTCACTTACAATAATGTTTGGGTTTCCATGTAGCTTTTTAATTGTTTCCATAAATGGTAGAAATGGTACTCGCTTTAAGTGGATACGATAATGCACAAAAGTGTGCATACTTGGTAAGTATGTCAACTACCACCATGATAACACTCTTTCCTTTGGACATGAATAAACCTATGATAAAGTCCATTGAAACCTCCTGCCAACGTTGGCCTATCAACCACAAAATTTTGAATGTCCAATTTAAGGCCATCATAAAAATATTTCTTCTTAAACCTGTTGTAGGTTTTTAAAAATCTTGAGTGAACTCCTAAGGGAGAGGTGTGCAATTCCCTAAGAATATTTTGTTTGATTTAGGAATTCTTACATAGGTATAACCAATCCTTGTACCATAACGAATCATTTTCCAGCTAAATGTATCAGATGCACTGGGATGTTGTTGTAGATTTTGAATGAGTGCTAACACTTCCTCAACATTCTTCCATTTATCCTTTGCTTTGTGTACAATCTGGTTGGATAATAGAAATGGCACAAAGAAATGTTTCCACATCCTCATCCCTCCTTGAGAGTGCATCTGCCACAACATTTTCCTTCCCTTTTTTATAGATGATTTCAAAGTCATAGCCCAGCAACTTTATGACCCATTTTTGCTGCTCTTATGAAGATAATTTTTTTCTAAAATGTATTTAAGACTATCATGCTATTGAGTGATAAAAGGTGTCTTTTTAACTCCTAATTATTTTCACATTAATTATCAATCCGGACAAGTCTTTCTATTTCAAGAGTGTACACAGTATGTGGCGGCTATTTAACTCAAAGAGTAATGCTTCTAACTTGTAGTACAATTTTTTCAAATACAAGAGTAAATGGATGCTACAAGTAAACTCTAATTGCAGTTAAAAAAAAACTCAATCCTCTAATGAAATCAAATCAGACATTCATAAAAGTAACAACAATCATGAGTCAAGAATATAGCAATAATAACCCATTCCTCTTTTAACTGATTTCTTCTCAATCAAACACAATTCTTAATATGAGCAGTAGATGATCTCAAGTTGAGAGCTTTGAAAATAGTAGTTAGTACTCTTTACAGTTGATGATCTCAAACAGAATATGTAATTAAGCAACTGAATGTGAAATAACAATAATATGAATCAACAACACTACTACGAATTTATACAAAGCAGAATGATTCTGTTAAGATTGGAAAAGAAGAAACAACAAAGCGATACAATTGTAGAAAGTAAGAAATCAATCAAACCATCACATGGTAAGAATCATAAATGAATGATACAGGAACAACAAGTGAATCCACCAGGGCCAGGCCCTTAGCCGCCAGTGAACACTGCCAGATTACTTCAGTATATGCAAAGGAATAACAACTGTCTTTATATATTAATTATCGCATAATCGTTATAGCAAGTTCGTGCTCTGCTTCAACAATGAGAGTTGATGATCAAGGTTACAATTTCTCAATATCCTCTAATATTTTTCATATACTCTGCTTATAATCATTGTCTTTTATAATGGCAAAGAGGTAAAAATATAAATAGTAACAACGATCCCGCAGGATCAAGAAATCTTGAGGGATTCGCGCAATTTTCCATGTCAGTCATCTTTCCCTTCTTGTGCTATTCCCTGTGATCTGTTTTGTCTTTATCTATAACTTTCGTGCTCCTTCCTTGGCTTGATGATATTTTATTGTTCCTTGGTTAGGGAACAACAATTGTCCCTTTTCGTCTTTTTCATACACAAAGAAGGATAACAATCTGCTAAATTGTGATTACGGATATTTTCCTCATTCTTAGCATGATCCTTTAATATATTAACGTTTTAGGATATAAACGGGATATAACTAAAGGAAAATGATGATGAAATAAATAACATATGCATACCTTTTCCATGACTCAACATATTCCCCTTCTTACCCTTTTTCATGTCCTCATGAAAACCATGTAGTTTGTGTGCAGAGAATTCAAGGGATAATCTGGATAAGGAATGTCATTGAGTGGTCTCAAACCATGAATTTTGGCCAAGAGGTCAAGGATGGGCCATGTCTACCCTTCAGGTAATTCATATAACCCTTATAACCTTCACCAGGGTACAAAACAATAGGGATACGAAACTGATAGCCAGCCAATAAGGACCCTGCCTTAAGATAACATTGCTATTAGAAACTGTGCATCTAAACTTGGCTGTAGCCAAGGAGTTTTCCTTAATAGAGAGGAAGTATTCTACTCCCTTCTGGACAATCTCTTTGTGAATGGGCCCCAAGATTTTGATAACTCCTTCCTTCTTCATCAGATTTCTGTGACTCGCCAACATTTGTAATGGGTGCCTTGGTTCACCTTTGACCCACAGGTCTAGTCCATTTTCTAACCTTTGGAAAGTGTTATGAGCCTTGAACCATTTAAATTGATTAATAGCAAATGAAATGAAAGCCTAGAACTACACATCTCCTATAAAAGGAATGGGGTTGTTTTTCAATTTCTTCTTCTAATATAAAATCGTGTAAAAAAATTAGACAACAACCTTTGTACTTTTATCCCATAATGCTTACAACAGTTTATAAAATCATAAATTGTTTTCAACTCTATCGGTTTTCCAGCCTTGACAACTTTAATATTTAATTGTAAGTATCTTTCCATCAAGCATAGGGCATAGTAATTGGCAGGAGATCTGCATGGTAATATGTCAGTATATAAGGAGCAAATAGTATGCATTTGTCTCCTGGTCTTTTCCAATCTGAGCTTTATTTTCTCAGTGCTCTCTTCTGCCTTTATGTATTGATCAAATGCCTCAGTTTCTGAGATTTTCATGTCCCAAAGCTACTTTTGTAATTCCTAGTATCTATGTTGGGGGATACTTTCTTCCTCAAGTTGTTTTATGGTAACTCGATCATGTGCTAGATTTTCTTGAAGATTTACTATACTAGGGTCGCTGCTTGCCATAATATCTTTGGCTTGCATATATGTCTGTGTGTTCTTGCTATGAGAGGGGACCTTTACCGTCTGTGTGTCCTTATTATGGAACTGAATACTTATAGTTTGTGTATTTTTATTATGGGAAGTCGGCCTTTCTGTCTGGGTGGTCATGCTGTAGGAGGGTATCATCTTCGTTTGAATAGCTATGTTACAAAAATGTACACTCTCTATTTGGGCAACTACTTCTGCAACAGTTGTATGTTTTTCCTTAGCAATTTTGGTGAAAATAGGCTCAGTTTGAGTCCCATTATCCTTTGTATCATGAAATTCAATTTGATTGGCTGCATCTATTGTTTCTGAGATTTTTCCTAAAACTTTCCCCTTTGCTAATGTCCTTATCTTTTCCCTGAGTCTTTTTACTAGTTTCTGCAGTCTCTGTTGTTTCTTTCAAAGCGTTTTATTTTTTTTTCTTCTTTTCAGAAGGAACAACTATTCCACCCATTGTTTCTGTTCTTAGTGAGCTCAATTGCTCAACTGGGCTTTGTTCTACCAGAGTTATGTCCTTACCCAACCATGTTCCTATTTCTCCTGTTTGGCCGACATCTTCTATATTTAAACTGACCCAACTGGGTTCTTCTAGAGGTGTGTTATTAGTTTGGTCTGCCTCTTCCTGAGTGACTTTTGCCCCTATTTCTTCTTCACTGATTACATCTTTTTATATACTCCTATTATTGGAAGAGTTTTGTTCCAATTCTGTTGCTTCGACATTAAATTTGAGCGGGCTTCTGGGTTGTATATATTCATTCATATTGGCCAAAATCTGGGCCAATTCAATATCATGTAATAAGTCTCGCGGAGGACTTGTGCTAGATGCCAAGGGGAGTTCCATTTCATTTCTGTCTTTCTCACTAGAGTGCTCTGTTTCCTCCTCAAGTTATGACTTTCGGTCATCTCATTCTTCTAGCTGTAAATATTGCCCATTTTCTGGACTAGATAGTTCTATCGGTTGGCTGTTGCTACCCTAGGGATTTTCAGCTATGCCAAGGATTGTTTTTAATCTGGAAGAGTGTCTACATTTTTGTGGAATCTTTGTTATGCTGGTAGTTCTCTTCCTTTTTGGAATAGTATTAGGAGTAGGTAAAGCTAACCCCCCTTCTATGGTATATACTAATTCTTCCCAACTTGTGTGTTGCTAGGCAATGTTTTAGCTTACTATGAGCCTAATTAAGCAATGATGACTCACGAAAGTCTCTATATGCTGGGATTTTTTTAAGCTTCGAGCAATATCATGCAATAAGAAATTCAAATACGCAGGCAAGTTTACAAAACATTTTTGTTTCATAAATGCTAGTAATTTAAGGTGACATGGCCTTACCACATCTTTTCTTCCATCACATGTGATATAGCTCTGAATGACTTTGACCAGCATTTTTCCATTATTCTCCAAGGAATGAAGGTTGAACTCCTTTGTCTTTGACAATCAGATTCTGTCTCTCATCCTGAAAGACTGCAATAGTGTCCTGAAACCTCAATTTTTTACGAGTCCATATGGGTCCGACTGCTGGTAATCTGGACACTTTAGCTATTACTGTTTCTATCACTCTAATTTGCCTTCCTCTTACCGTAGATTGTTCTTTCTGTAAATTTTGTAATAATTCGATAGCAATGGCTTCATTGGGTTCCTATAGTCATGTGAAATATGCAACCCATCTGGCTTGGACTAGAATCTTTTTAGAAACATCAGAAACAACTAGTATCAATGGCTCTTTATGCACTATTCCTCCTCCCATTTTTCCTGAATTCTACACACTGTTAGTCTTAACACAGGTAAGATAAAAATAGACAAAGCCATCAATGGAACAACAAGCTGTTAATATCGGATAATACGTTTTCAGCATAGACACCATTAAAGACTTGCTATTGTGGAATATCTTATATTCCGATATAACCAAATAAAGGACTGACATGCATGCATAAGTGCTTTGGGAGTCACCCTTGCCCCCCTTAAAATGATAGGTCACCTTTGACCAGTTAAATAAAGGAATGATGTACTAAAGGAGATGTACAGAAGTGGTACAGATGGCAAGATATACATATTTATGATAGGATCACAAAAAATATCGGGGTGTTGAAAACGATGCATAGGATGAAAATTATGAATAAATGTGGAGATGTCGTCGAATGATTCGAAAAGGGATAAAGGACATCTAACACGGGAAAGATGCTTTACGGTCATTATTCCACTTAAACCATTATGATTGACTTTTTTTATAGAAGATATCTCTTGCATAAAGGTTCAAATAAATTAGGAGCATAAAAATTATATAATAAAGATAAAGATTAAGAAAAGGGAGTTATAATTACTATTGTTGTTGAAAATATGACTCCAATACCATCAGTAGAGCTTCTGTTGCCCACAACTGTTTATAACCTTGACAAAGTTGCTTTTTCATCCTTTGGAACCACAATCCTTTATGTATAAGTAGGAAAGTGCCTTATGATGCCAGAAATGGAGGCCATTGCGCAGGCTTGGTAACCGATGAATCACAATGCCATTCACTAAGGTGGAGCGAAAAGTGAGCAGGTCAGCTTGTGGTGAGACCTCCTGTTCCAAGGACTTTATTTTTCTGATGCATCCATTGAATCATATCCCTGGTGTGGTGGCCATAGTGCGAATGCCACTTCACGGCTCCCTTATGATCATGGTAGGTTGGTTCATGATGAGACCCCCTATCCTCCATCTGACAAATCATAGAAATTTTAGTAAACATATGTATGTTTGTTTCTTTTCCTTTACTTTTTTTTTTTTTAGATAGTAGTTCCTATTTATATATAGAGGGTGGCTCAAAACTCCTTAAGGGTAGGGATGGTGGAAGAAGTTTGAACATACCAGTAGAAAACAATATGCCATTACTCTTATTTAATGATAATGAATAGAGAGAATTATAGGGGTTAAGGAAGAACTAACATCGTACAAATAATCAATACATTTGATTTATAGTGAATATAAGGATAACAAAGTGATATATATGGTTGTGCCCTTCCCATTTTTAATAAATACAAAGCGATCTCTTTAAATATGATAATATTTGATTTGCTTGTTCCAGTAACCTTGAAATTTTGTATCTTTACATATATGTTTGTATTTTTGCCCTTTAGAGGATCATAGAGAGTGAAATAGTATTCACAAGGTGCTTATTTTTTAGAGAAAACCTTATGCAAAAAGTGTTTTTCCTTATAGGGAACAACAAGAAAAACACACGAAAAAGGTGTTGTTCCTTAAAGGGAAAAACAACTGGTCATTAGGAGGAACAACAAAAAGGAATCAAAACCACACACCGAAACTGTTGTTCCTTAGAGGGAGCAGCAGTTGTTCCTTATAAGGAACAATGAAAAGAAAGAAATAATTGGACGCAAAATTGTTTTATCTTAAAGGGAACAACATCTGTTCCTTAGATGGAATAGTGGAGAAACAGAAAGAAATGAAATTGTTGTTCCTGAGAGGGAACACCATTAAAACAAACCTAAACGAAACTGTTGTTCCTTAGAGGGAACAACAAAGCAGATACGGATGAAACTATTGTTCCTTAGAGGCAGCGACAGATGTTCCTTAAAGGGAACAACAAAAAATAAAATACATAAGAGAGTGTTGTTACTTAGAGGGAATGGTTGTTGTTACTTAGAGGGAACCACTATTGTTCCTTAGAGGGAACAACAACTGTTCCTTAAAGTGAACAACAAACACACACGACACTGCTATTCCTTAGAGGGAAGAACTGTTGTTCCTTAGAGGGAACAACAACTGTTCCTTAAAGGGAAGAGAAAAATACAAACACACACAACACTATTGTTCCTTAAATGGAACAAAAACTGTTCCTTAAAGGGAACAACAACTGTTCCTTAAAGGGAACATCAAAAAGCAAATGCATACCACACTGTTGTTCCTTAGAGGGAATGGTTGTTGTTCCTTAAATGGAACAACAATTGTTCCTTAAAGGGAACAACAAAAGACAAATGCACATGACACTGTTGTTCCTTAGAGGGAACGACTATTGTTCCTTAAATGGAACAACAACTACTCCTTAAAGGGAACAACAAAAAGAAAACGCACACAACACTGTTGTTCCTTAGAGGGAACGACTGCTATTCCTTAAAGGGAACAACAACTGTTACTTAAAGGAAACAACAACAAAAAGTCGAATATATAGGGAACTGCTATTACTTAGATGGAATGATTGCTATTCCTTAGGGGGAAGAATGGTTGTTCCTTAAATGGAACAACAAAAACAAGTACACACAAAACTGTTGGTCCTTAAAGGAAACAACAACTGTTTTGTAGAGGCAACAACAACTGTTCCTTAAATGGAACAACACGACAATCATATAGACAGGAGACTGTTGTTCCTTAAATGGAACGACAATTGTTCTTTAGAGGGAACAATAGTTGTTCCTTAAATGGGACATCAACAACAAGTACACACGGAACTATTGTTCCTTAAAGGGAACAACAACTGTTAAGTAGAGGGAACAACAGTTGTTCCTTAAATGGAACAGCACAAAAATCAAATAGAAAGAAGGCTGTTGTTCCTTAAATGGAATGGCAGTTGTTCCTTAGAGGGAACAATAGTTATTCCTTAAATGGAACAACAAAAGTAAGCACACAAGGAATTGTTGCTCCTTAAAGGGAACAACGACTATTCCATAGAGGGAACATCAACTATTCCTTATATGGAACAACGTGAAAATCTATACACAAAATTGTTGTTCCTTAGGAGGAACAACAAAAATAAAAAAAAGAGTTTATTTACAGTTTATACAAGAAAATTCAATCAAAAATAGATACAACAATTTATATACAAAATTCAAAAACAAAAGAATTATTTACTGGGTCAATGTTGACGATGGGTTGTCCTCCTCAGTGATAATTTGTATGGTGGAATTTTCCCATAACTGTTGGCAAAAGGACTCCCCGATAAGAAGTTTGTGATAAAGTCTTACTCGATGTCCATTCACTTTAAAAGAATAGCTAAACCCATCAATGGTGGCTAATGTGATGGTGCCATTATCATGCACCTTTGTATCTCATAAGGTCCTAACCACCTAGTTTGGAGTTTTTCGAGGAAATCCTAGAACCTAGTATCATACAGGAGTGCCCAATCTCCTTCTTGCAAGATCTTTTAACAAGGGCATCATGCCATTTTGCTCTTTGTTGCTGAATTAATGCAGTTTTTTGAGGAGCTAATAGTCGGATTTCATCCAATTCATTAATTTCATGTAGCCTATTAGTCTATGCCTCGTTTAAGTCCAAGCCTACCTCCTGAGCTATCCTCAATGTCTAGATTTCAAATTCAATTGGGAAGATAGCTTCTTTGCCAAACACTAATTGGTATGGGGAATATCCCGTGGTGTTTCTCCATGTCATATGTATGCCCACATTGATTCTGGAAATTAGGTAGCCTAGTCACGTTTATGTGATGCAACTGTCTTTGTGAGTATTGCCTCAATCACTTCATTGGTGCTTTCTACCTGGCCATTCGCCTATGGATGGTATGGAGTGATGATTCTATGCGTGATATGATAATTCTTTAATGTTGCAGTGATCTTATGGCCTATGAATTGTGGCCCTCCATCCGTAATTACCTCCCTAGGCACATGAATAGTTGGAAAATAAAGTGGATTACCGAATCCCCTGTGGCCCTTGGTAATGCCTCTACCTCCACCCATTTAGTCACATACTCTGTTGCAACTAATATATATGTCTTTTGTTTAGAGGATGGGTTTATTGGATCGATGAAGTCTAATTCCCATCACTCAAAGGGTTCGATGACTATCTGCGGGTGCAGGGGCATCTCATCAGACTGCCTGGGGCATCCCATTCTTTTGCAACTGTCACATGCCTGGAAAAAATTCTTGGCATCTTTAAAAATGGTGGGCCAATAATAACCCATCTGTAAAATTTTGTGACCAGTCCTACGATCTGTAAAATGTCCGCTACGCAGTTCATCATGGCATTCTTTCAGAATGTCAAAAAACTCATCTTCCCTCACACATATTCTAATGTGGATATCAACTTCTGTATGAAATAAATATCCCTCGATCCAAGAGAATCACGTGTTGCATTATACTATATGTTTTCTTTCATTAGGCATCAGGTGCTTGGGTAATTTACCCACTGCCAAATAATTTGCAACATCCACCTACCACGGTGTTTTCATTGTTACAGAAAATAAATGTTCATCTCGAAACTGGTCTTCTATTGTTGTCGAGTCATCTGTCTTTGGCATTCATGAAAGGAAGTCTTCTACTAGGTTTTCTTGTCCTAGTCTATCTTTAATTGTCATATCGAATTCCTACAAAAGAATCAACCATCTTGTCACTCATCCATTTGTAACAATTTTATTGGCTAGATATCTAATAGTAGAGTGATCAGTGTATAAAACCACACGGTATCATGTTATGTAATGTCTGAATTTATTGATAGCATAGATTACAGCCAAAAATTATTTTTCAGTGACACTTTAATTTAATTCGGTAGGAGATATATATTTTTGCTAACATAATATATTGCATATGGATTTTTATTTTCTGCCTGGCTGAGAACTACTCCAGTGGTTGTGTATGAGCATTGGATGAAATCTGGAATGGAAAATCCTAGTTTGGGCCCCTTAATATTGGGGCTGTTGATACAAGTCGTTTTAAACCTTCAAAAGTGTCGTCACATTTATTTGTCCAAATGAAATAAATATTTCCTGTTAGTGCATATAACGGTGCAGAAATATGAGAAAAATTCTTTATAAACCTTTTATAATAACCATAAAATCCCAAAAAGCTATGTACCTTTGTTTGTGTGGAAGAGGTAGGTATTAAAAGAATTATCTGATTTTTTGTTCGATCTATTTGGATTCCAGCTGTTAAGATATAGTGACCCAAGATGAGGCCCTCGGTCATCATCATGTGGCATTTTTCATTGCTTAAACAAAGTCTGGTGGCAATGCAACTTTGCAGAAATTTCTCTAATGTTTGCAATGCTTGCTCTAAGTCATCTCCATAAGGTGTAAAGTCATCCATGTACAGCTCGAGCCCTTCATTTATCAGATCTAAAAAATTGTTGAGTATAGCTCTCTGAAATGTGGCAGGGGCATTGCACAACCCAAAAGGTAGGACCCTATAAGAAAATGTTCCCCAAGGACAGGTAAAGGTAGTCCTATCCTGATCTTCTAGGGAAATCTGAAATTGATTGTGTCTGGTGAAGCCATCTAGGAGAGAAAAGAATCTTTTTCCTGCCAGTGTGTCCAAGGCCCGATCAATGAACGGAAGGGGAAAATGGTATTTTTGGGTTGCTTTATTATGCTCTCTATAGTCAACACATATACACCACTTTACATTCTTTTTCGGCACCACTACTAATGGAGAGACCCATTTGCTATCAAATATTGGGTAGATAAAGTTTACATCTAGCAATTTTTGCAGTTCAACTTTAACAATATCTTTAAGATGAGGATTTAACCTTCATTGAGGTTGTCAAATGGGCTCGATATCCTTCTCTATATAAATGTGGTGCATGTATAATTGGGGATCAATCCCTTTCATGTCTAGGTAATCCCATGCAAAGGCCTCTTTATATTTTCTCGGGAGTTGAACAAGCTTCTTCTCTTGGTCAGCAGTGAGGTTCTTGTTAATATTCAAAGTTTTGCCTGGCTCAACTTCTATGGTTTGGTTGTTATAAACATAGGTGGTTCGTAATTATTGATCGTTAATATCCTTTAGGGGATCTTCTTCAATTTCACTATAGAATGCTTCTTCGATCATGTGACATTCTAGATCGAATCCAGCATCTAGTTGGTTAATGTAGGTGTTAATGATGTAATCTTCTATTTGATCCTTAAATTTGAGAGCATCTTCTATGGTTAGCGGTGATCTAATGGTTTCAGCTAGATATGATACAGGTTGTTTTCTGGTTTTGATTATTGTTAAACTTGGTTGAGTTGGAGGATATAAGGCTAAATTCTTTACATTGCTTCCTCTTTCTATAGTCATGTTGCCTATTTGATAGCTTATGTAAGCATCCGCAGTTGCTAGCCAATGTCTACCTAGAATTAAATGATGTTCATCGATTCAGTTTCTAGGATTGATGATCAGAAAGTCTGTAGGGTATTCCCAAGAGTCTACACACACCATTACATCCTATAATGTGCCTTCTAGTTTGACTACCGATCAATCAACCAATTCCAAAAAGGTCATGGTTGCGTCGAAGGATGTAATGCCAAGCTTTTGAGAAGTTGTGGTTGTAAGAATATTGATTGTTGCTCCTAAATCAACTAAGGCGTTAGGGAAGGAACATCCATGTATTTGGACTGTGATTATCGAATTTCCTGGGTCCTAATATTTTATAGGTGTTTCTCTTCCTGATAGTAAATCAGATAAGGTACCGACTACCTGGACAGTTGGATATGTTTTTATTTTTCTCTTTGGATTTTTCATGCATAATTCCTTAATAGTTTTTACATAAATTGGGATGTCTTGAATAGCCTGGAGGAGTGGTATTTTAATACACAAAATTTTCAATTCTCCCATAAGATCAAAATCGGGATGTTCAATTGAGCGAGGTATGATTAGTAATTCTGGGAATGGTGGAGAAGAGGTGGTTGTTTGATCATGAGTTTTCTATCTAACCATGTTCTCTTCTTATGGGGCTTGTTCTATAGGTAACAGATCTTCAATTTTTACATTTTTATCCCCCTCTATTTCTATTACCTCCCCATATCTTAATTAAAGGTCATTGCACTCCCTTAAATTAGTTTCCAGCTCTGGTCCTTCAATAATTTGCACAGATTGAACCGGTCTGTTGTTGGGGTTGGAGTTGGATTGGGTTGCGAGCTATGGTAGTAGATTGGTCTGAGGGTTTTGCTGCAATGTATACAGTGCTAGCAGTATGGGTTGAGGTAGGGGATTGTTCCTGCTAGCTGACTTGTAGGTCTCTGCCAGCTTGATTGCGAATTTTGGTTCTGTGAAGTTGATGGTATCCATTGGGATTGATATGCATTATTTTTCCAAAACGGTGGGAAGTAAGAGGAATTTGACCAATTGTTATTTTTATTTGATTGGTTGGGTCAAGATGGCATAGGGAATGGCTGTTGTGACCAATTGGAAAAAGATGGCTCGTTCTGCCACATGGTTCCTGGGTATTGTTGTGAATTATATTGCGGATTTTGAAAGAAATAAGATGGATCAGTTGGCGTACCTATTGGTTGTGGTTTCCATTGGCAATGTTGATTTAATAGGTAGACTAGTTTTGTTTCTTCTTCTTCCTCCTTATAGACTGCTTTTAGCCCGGGGAGTGATGGGCAACTTTCTGTAGTATGATCTTTCACATATATGGCATAGGTTTGCACCATATCCAGCAGGCACTCTTGATGACTATGCTTATTTCTCCATCTAGGATAGAATATCACTAAGTTTTGTTCTACTTCTGCTTGCTTTTGTTTGGCTTGCATAATGTCCAATTGCATTGTCAGGGTTCCCAAAATATTTGTTTTGATGTCCTCTAACAAGTTTCTAATTTCTCCATGAGTTATACCTCCACCAGAGATTATTTTGTCCCTCGTGGTCATGTCTCATTCTGCTAGCTTCAATCTCATGCTACCTCTTGAAAACATGATACACAAAATAACGATGTTAACATAATTCTCTTGATATATTTCACCTTCACCCATAATATTTAATGTTTCTATCCATTGTTCTTTCATCCCTTTAATTAGTGTAGTTTTCACTGCATTATTAGGTAAAGGAAGAGTTGCATAGGGAGACCATTGGAGGTTATATTGAAATCATTCCACATATTCTTTTAATGTTTCACTTGGTCTTGCTACCATCTGGAATATTTCATATTTCAATTCCTTAGATCTGCAATAGTCCTGATACCTTTTTAGGAAAGCAATTTTCATTTGCTCCCAATTGTTTATTGTGCCTCCACCTGATCCCATGAACCATTGCAAAGTTGCTCCTTTCAATCTGGAGGAAATAGCTTGAGTTTTTTGGGATTGGTGGTATAATCATACCCCCAACACAATACATCAAACTCAAACAATAATGCGTTTGGATCCTCTAATCTCAACCCATGAAAAGTAGGAATATTTTAGAGATGGATGGCTTTCATAGGTGCGTTGACTGCTCTGTCAACGATGGGATACTACAATGTGGAGGTCTAAGGTGTTTGTGGGTTGTTGGCCATTTCATCAAATATGTGCCAATACCCTTCTGGGATCTCTAGAGAGTTATTCCAAGGATGACTAGAAGGAACGCGAATGAGCTTAACAACACTCCCCTCATCTGGGATAATGAGTGTTCCTTGCTGAACTACTACCTCAGGGGACCTTGGCTCTTCAGTTTCCCTTGCCTCTTCTTGGATAAACTTAACAACACTCCCTATATCTAGGATGCTGAGTGTTTTTGGTTGAATTATTGTGTGAGAGGATCTTGGCTCCTCTGTTTCCCCTATTTCCTCCTCCTTCACAAAGATTACTATAATTCCCTTCTTGTAAAGAAATTGGGCTAGAAATTTCAATTTCTTGAAAATCTTGCTCAGTATCTTCTGTTTTTTTTGTGTACCTTAGCGAAGGCTACAGATGGTGAGCCTTTGGCCCGAAGAAAACTAGTAGGTTGTCTGGAAGCAACTTCTCTAGGACCTACTGATGGCTGAGATTCAACTTTCTTTTTTATGTTGTCTATGAAATTTGATCGTCTAAGGGTCACTGGTCCCTTAGCATTTTAGGGTTTGGGTAGTCGATTTGGATTATTTTCAGGTTTCTTCTTCTTAGTCATATACACAATTCAAATATTTACCTCTACCCTAAGTTCTTAACAATTATGCTTCAAAGTGGGCATGGGAGCACGTATTTTACGTGCTCCGTACGTAGGTTCTTACCTTTTGTTTTTAATACCCAATTCTCTCCTAACAGAAAGGCAACAAATACCTATTTCAAATTTCTGTAATTGTTCTGAAAAGCAGGTGCAGGAGCAAGCACTTTACTTGCTCATTATGTAGGTTCTCACCTTGCTTTTTCAAAAGCCAATTCTTCTTGAACAACAATCATCAGATGTACACTACTCCTCAGAAATGGCTACACTCTCCCTAGCAACAGTGCTAAAATGTTGAGTGATAAAAGGTGCATTTTTAACTCCTAATTATCTTCACATTATTTGTCAATCCGGGAAAGTCTTTCTATTTCAAGTGTGTACACAGTATGTGGTAGCTATTTAACTCAAAGAGTAATGCTTCTAACTTGTAGTACAATTCTTTCAAATACAAGAGTAAATGGATGCTACAAGTAAACTCTAATGGCAATTAAAAGAAAACTCAATCCTCTAATGAAATCAAATCAGACATTCATTAAAGTAACAACAATCATCAGTCGAGAATATAATAATAATAACTCATTCCTCATTTAACTCAATTTATTCTCAATCAAACAAAATTCTTAATATGAGCAGCAAATGATCTCAATCTGAGAGCTTTGACAACAGTAGTCAACACTCTTTATAGTTGATTATCTCAAACAGAATATGTAATTAAATAACTGAATCTGAAATAACAGTAAGTTGAATCAACAACACTACTATGGGTTTATACAAAGCAGAACATTTCTGTTAAGATTGGAAAATAAGAAATAACAAAGCGATACAATTGCAGAAAGGAAAAAATCAATCAAACCATTACACGGTGAGAATCATAAATGCATGATATAGGAACACCAAGTGAATCCACCAGGGTTGGGCCCTTAGCCACCAGTGAACACTGCCAGATTACTTCACTCGATGTGAAGGAGCAACACCTCTCTTTGTATATTAATTATTGCATAGTCGTTATAGCAAGTTCGTGCTCTGCTTCAACAACGAGATTTGATGATCAAGGCTACAATTTCTTAATAGTAAATCATGTAATCTTTATCATATCCTCTACTTACAATTGTTACCTTTTGTAATGGAAAAGAGGTAAAAGGATAAACAGTAACAACGATTTCTCAGGATGAAGAGATCCTGAGGGATTCCTGCAATTCTCCACTTCAGTCAACCTTCCCTTCTTGTGTTGATCCCTGTGATCTGTTTTGTGTTTATCTGTAACTGTCATGCTACTTCCTTGGCTTGATGCTCTTTCACTGTTCCTTGGTTAAGGAACAACAATTATACCTTTTCATCTTTTTCCCGCACAATGAACGATAGCGATCAACTAAATTATAATTTCGGATATTTTCCTCATTCTTATCATGATCCTATAATACATTAAAATTTTAGGATATAAAAGGGATATAACTCAAGAAAAACGATGATGAAATAAATAACATATGCATACCTTTTCCATGACCCAACACATGCTCTATTTTTACCTTGAAGTGTCTTCCCATTAGGTAGGGTTGTTGTTTCTTAAGTGCACGTAGTATTGCTAGCATTTCCTTCTCACAAATAGCTTTCTGTAAATACTTTCCTTTGATTGGACGACTTTCGAAAGCAATGGGTCTTTCTTCTTGCATTAAAACAACACCAATTCCATTTCATGAGGTAGCACATTCCACAATAAAGGTTTTTGTGAAGTCTGGTGTAGCTAAGACTGGTGCTTGGCACATTGCCTCTTTAAGATGTTCAAAGGCCTTTGTTGCTTCTATAGTCCATGAGAATGCATCTTTCTTCAATAATATTGTTAGAGGTTCTCCTATTCTCCCATAATTCTTAACAAACTTGCGATAATACCCTATCAACCCGAGAAATCCTTGTAGATGCCTTATGGATGTGGGGATTTTCCATTCCTTAATGGTTTTAATTTTTCTAGGGTCTACCTTAACACCTTCATGAGATACAATATGACTCAGATATTCCACCTCTTGTACTCCAAATAAACACTTGGAGATTTTTTCATATAATTGTTTCTCCTTGAATAGTTTGAGCACCATGTAAACATGTTGGACATGATCCTTCCAAGACTTATTATAGATTAGTATATCATCAAAAAATACTAACACAAATTTTCTAAGGAAAGGTTTGAAAATGGAATTCATCAAACCTTGAAATGTAGAAGGTGCTTTAGTAAGGCCAAAAGGCATGACAAAAAATTCATAATGACCCTCACAAGTTCTAAATGCTGTTTTGGAATGTCTTTAGTCTTCATTTTGATTTGATGATATCTTGAACGAAGATCCAACTTGGTGAAGTAAGTTGATCCATGTAATTCATCCAATAATTCATCAACGATAGGAATGGAAAATTTAGCATTAATAGTGAACTTGTTGAGCTACCTATAATCTAGACACATGTGCCATGATCCATCCTTCTTGTGAAACAATACTACTAGAGCAGAGAAAGAACTTTGACTAGTTTGAATTATACCATTGTCTAGAATTTCTACAACCATACGTTAAATTTCACTCTTTTGGACATAGGCATATCTGTAAGGCCTGCTGCTTGTAGGAACACTTCCTAGAATCAGATTAATAACATGATCATGATCATGAATAGGTGGGAGCCTTTTGGGAGTGCCAAATACCTTAGAATGATTGTCCAAGACTTTTTGGAGATCTGGATAAATGGATGGTTTTGATGTGGCAACCTCTAGTGAGCATAATTATGTAATTATGCCTCATTGTTCTTTCTTTAGAAGCCTTCTCATTCCGTAAAAGCTGATTATCTTTCCCAGTTTCCCTGCAATATGCCTTAATTGAACTTCCTTTACTTCTGTAGAGAATTTCATGAAAAGTTTTTGAAAATTAAAAGCTATTATACCCAAGGATTATAGCCATTGTACTCCTAGTACAACATTAGCACCACCCATTGGAATGGAAATAATTGGGCAATTCAATACATATTCTCCCATGGATAGCTTGATATTATGGCACTTTCCTGAGAAATTTATGGTTCCTCCACTTGCAACCATCGCTTGACACTCTGGTGTTGTATATAGGAATCAATTCAATTCCTTGGCTAGCTTACAATGAATAAAATTATGGGTACCCCCCGAATCAATCAACATTATTACCTTTTTCTTCTTGATATGCCCTTCTATCTTGATAGTTTGAGGAGTGGTAATTACGACCAATGCATTATGTAAGAAATGGGCAGATTCAATTTTTCTCTCTCTAGGGTTTTTTCTTGGTGTATATCCTCTTCTTTTGATGTTTCTTGTTCCTTTTCTTCCTCCTCTTCACAATCTATGTAATACAATTTCTTCTCGGCACACTTATGACCTTTAGTGTTTCCTCTATCACAACTGTAGCAAAGCCATTTTGCTCTTTTTTCTTCCAATTGTTGTGGTGTCAACCTTGTAGGTTGTGGATGGCTAGGGGCAACAACACTTCCATCTTTATGATTGTGAGTGTTAGGCTTCCTTGTTGCCATAATTTTGCTTTCCATTTTTCTTGCCAACCTGAATGCCTCCTCCAATGAATCTGGTTCCCAAAGGCAAACCTCATGTTGGATGTTATCTTTTAAAGTCCCTATGAACACATCAATCATATGCTCCTTTGGAATATCTTTTACCCTTATATTCAATTTTTGGAAGTCCTCAATGTGCTCCATCATTGAACCCTTTTGTTTGAGATTTATCAATTGGTTAAAAAAAGTGTTTCTCCAAGGTCTCAAATGTATTCATGCGGAAACCCTCTGAGTATTTTTTCTAACTCTGCAAGTCTGATCAAGATTGCATTCTCCGATGAAGAGTTATGCCAGTTCTCTCACGATGACCTGAGTATAGACTTGTTCAAAAGAAATAACTTGTACGACATACCGTGGGTCATTGTTTCAGGCTTAGGTTCCAAAAATCATACCCAAAAAACTATTGTCCATCCTCTTTCTACAACTTCTTACAAAATTTCAATCTGATGCTCAAAGAGAATTTATGATTATTTTCCCAAGGTGACTTATTTGGAATGTAATCTGGGGGTCCGCAAAAACCCTAACTTCCTCAGATTATATCTCCGCAAATATAGTGATACACGATCTAAAATTCGGAGCTGAGGTTCAAACCAATTTCTTCTCAAGTGGGTTCCTTGTTTGTCTTTTGAAACTTCATAGAGAAAGCGTTATAGGTAACATTCCATGATGACCTGTTTTAGCTAAAATTTTGGAACTTGCAAAAACCCTAACTTCCTCACATCATATCTCCGAAAATGTAGCAAGACAAGATATGAAATTCAGTCTCGAGGTTCAGAAATATTTCTCCTCAAGTGGATTTTTTTTCACTTATAAAACGTCACAAAAAAAAGTTATAGTGAGAATGACATGATGACCTATTTGGAGTAGAGAAACCCTAGAATCCAAAGCTCTGATTCCAAATACTATGAAACCAGTTCACAAAAACATAGAAAAGATAGTCAATGCCTTAGAATTCAACCTCTTCGAGGGGGAAACCTCCTTTACATTACACAAATGAATAATTCTTGGATGATACAAATGAAAAAACCTCCTTTCTATATATAGGAGTCTAAGGGGTCACAATATAACCAAGCTGACCTAACAATAATAATATAAAGGCACAAAAATAACAATAGTTGATTCTATAGGGCACAATAATAACAATAAGGGATACAATGACAATAGTAATGGGGGAATCACTAGTATTACAGGGACCTAACATCTTGGTTATTAGAAGATGATAACAACCATAAGGAAAGTTCATTATTGTTTAGGATTGAAGAATGATGATTTTACATATATTTCCAATCTTCTAGAATGCCAAAATCTAAAAGTAGAAAGTAGGCATCCACTATGATTATTGTAACCAATCTGAATTTCCTGAGTGGAAGGTGGAATTCATATATTTCGACACCATTATGTGATTTCCAAAGGTATGTAAACAACATGACACCATTACGATGGTAGCATAAATTTTGAGTAAGACAAATCACTTCGTCATTGTCAAGTCTACCCATAAAGATATTGATAATAATAGCCCAAATGTTTGTGAAGGAAATATTCTAGTTGCATTATTTTCCTAAGAAGATTATATCATACGAGAATTCTTAGTATACTTATAACTTTTGGAAGGCGTTGTTTAATTTTTTTGGAGCCCACCTAGATTTTAATGCAACCTACCATCCTCAAAAACATCGCTATGCATAAATAATGAGCATAATTTTGGAGGATACGTTCAAAATGTGTGTCATCCATCAACCAAATAAGTGGGAAGAATTCTTACCATTGAGTTGATATTGAACCTAACACAAGAATTTACCTTACCATAACATCCATCAATAATAACCATAAAATATTCCTAGAAAATGCTAAGGATGTTAAAAAGAATGATCATGATATGAATAGGGAATCCATGGAGTACCGAGAAATAAAAGTATACCTAAATAATATTAATAAGGATAAGGGATCTAAAATTAATGGAATCTTGAAACAATTGTTCTATGTTGTTACTAAGTTTCAAGTGTATGGCTATTTATGTATGTAAATTGTGCGCTGACCCATTAATATCAACTTTTTAAATATATATTAACAATGTTTACTAGGTCATTTATTGATTCTCTCACTAGAATGATACCCCCAAATCTGGTAATAGGTGATTAGGAATAGACTTATCTCACAAGTCCACTTGAGGAACATACATCTTTTTAAGATTCAAAGCCTCGACTACCCCAAATTACTAATCAATATCCCAGTTAGGGTGCCAAGTAGGAATGCATTAGTAATGCACAAGTGTTCTTAAGAACATGTTGATCTTCCTAGTGAATATATTTTTTATTACACATGCTACCATGTTTTCTTCATTTTGGACAACTTAGAGTGAAAAATTACCTCCCTAGTCTACATCTAGTTCCAAGTCAATACATTTGATCTGATTTATATTCTATATGAATTTCAATGGAATCCCTCCTTTTTTATTTGGTTTTATTAATATTTTTGTTTAAAATTATAAAATAACCTAAATAATGCCCTAAACTCAAGGACTTTATTGAAATCCAAGAAACATTATTACCTTAGAGCATAATATGAACTCAAGCCACCATCGTATAATCCCAACTCAGAAAAGCAAAGCCGAACCTACAAAATAAATATTAATCTTGAAATTGATGCATCCTTGACTACTTTGAGGAAACTCACACATGATCTCCAAAACAATAAAAAATCTAACCTAGAACAAAGAAATATCAATCTTGAATATGATGCACACATGATTACTTAGAGTGCACTCATACATGATCTTCAAAACAATATAGAACCAAAATGATTGTTTGTAGTAAGACACACTAAATTCAATCTAACTATCCATTTCGAAAACTATTAGAGGGATAGAATATATGAAAACTATAAAATTAGTTTAAATAAAGACCAAAGTAGACACTTGAACATTTCTAAACAAGATTTTACATCATTGTTTGTTGGAATAAGAAACAACCAATACTAATCAACAAAAACCGGGCATAATTTTCCAACAAAACAATATAGAGCCAAAATGATTGTTTGTACTAAGACACACTAAATTCAATCTAACTATCCATTTCGAAAACTATTAGAGGGATAGGATATATGAAAACTATATAATTAGTTTATATAAAGACCAAAGTAGACACTTGAACATTTCTAAACAAGATTTTTTCAAACAAGATTTTACATCATTGTTTGTTGGAAGAAGAAACAACCAATACTAATCAACAAAAACCGGGCATAATTTTCCAACAAAATTTAGTTTGAACGAGGTTTCTAAATATATTGCCATTGAGCTACATTCATTGTAAATTTTCACGGCAGTGTGAAAGTAAGAATTGCTTCAAAATTATCAAAGGTTCAAGGGATCTATAAACACAAATTTTGAATGGTTGATTTTGAATTAGAAATATGTTGCACCAATATTAATATATTGGTACAAATTCAAATTCCATATAATTAGTGGTGGCCCCATATATATGAAATGGTAAACAATTAGTGAGTTGAGCATATACCATGTGACTATTAGTAAACAACAGATACATTAAACGCTTGTAGTATCAGAAAACATTATACGCTTTGACATGGCGCCAAACGAACATGTGCGCTGTATTCAAAATTACACATTTCCACTTAATAAATTGCGATAATCCTTCTAAATATACTGTAGTCTTAATTCATCTTCCTCTAGTTCTTCGCTGTTGTGACCTTATAGACGACCATCATCTTGCTGAGGTTGGAAATCCATGTTCGCAGGCTGATCAGTATCACCAAAAATGAAGAAATACGGTTGAGCTGACGGAGGTGCGGCGATGTTTACAGGCTCATCACCATTGTCGCCTTCTAGACGGCCTTGATCTTGTTGAGTTTGGAAATCCATGTTTACACGCTGCTCACTATCACCAAAAATGAAGAAATATGGTTGAGGTGACGGAGGTGCAGCCACGTTTACAGGCTCATCACCATTACGAAATCTTAAATGCGGAAGAGCTAGCGGTGGAGGTACGGGCATATTTCCAAACTGATCAACAAGGCCGAAGGATTGCGGCCGAGGTACCTGTGGTGCTACGGCCATGCTTCCGAGGTGATCACCAAGTCGGAAGGATTGCTGCAGAGGTACCAGCGGTGGTAAGGCCAGGTTTCCGTGTGGAGGAAAACGTTGCATATGCTGCCCCTGGTCCTCTGAGCGTAGCAGAAGTCTTTGTCTTTTGAGCGGAGGTCCAGTTTCCATTTCAAGCAACTCAGGTTTCTTGTCTACCAATTCCTTCAATGCTTCATCCCTAGCAGCCAGAGCCTCATTATCTTCTATGTCAATCTCTATCAGACTACACTTGTTGCACATTTTACATGGTTTCCCTGGTTCTCCTTTATATTCACCACAGCGACAAAAATGATCAAAGCCTACGCAAGAAATTCCCTGTCTGCAAATCGTAGCACATTGTATTTCCACACATACAGTTAACTTTATTGCATCCAAACGTTTTGATTAACTCCGCTTTGCAAATATTACATTTTCTTATCACAGCTTTTGCCATCATCTCTTCAACTTTCGTACGAAGAGATGTCAGATTTTTGCCCAACCTCTTGACAGCGTAATGGTAAGTGACTCTACTTCTTGCATTCGACGCATCAAGCATCTAAACATTGTAGGCCACGATGGACACGAGTGTGTTTATGAGAATTATTTTGTGATGTTTCACACGTGTTTTCTTTTAGTCTTGTTTGTTGGGGTTGTTGACTTGTATGATCTTTGGTGATGGGGTAATGGAATTTATGTTAGTTGATTTTGAACATCATATAACATGCCTATTAAAGAAAATTGTTTCGATGATTTCTCATCGCTCTCTGACGTTTGCGTTCATTTCCGACTCAATAAAAAGCGTGATCAAGAATTCTGCGGCGAGTAGCAATTCCATAACCATAGTCGTAATGGTTTTGAAAAATAATATGTGGATGATAATGGTTGAGTTCCACTTTATTTTTATAGAAATTGTTTATCATATTAAGTATTTAGAATAGTTTAGATCTATCTTAATTCTAAATCTACTAAATTTTTAGAAGGATTAACATATTTTGTCTTTCATTGGTTGGTAAATGCTTAAAATAGGTTTGAGCTAGTATATATGAGAATACTATTAGAAAAACTATAAGTTACCAAAATCTAAAGCTTAAAAATTCACAATCATAAATTGAATATTTTATTTCAATTTTATTTTTTCTTTTATCTTCTTTTTTGTATAATTTGGCCAATTCAAAATGTTTGCCTTAGAAGATGGGATAAGACATTACATTTCCTCATTCATATATATATATATACTTTTATTTATTTATAAGCTTCCTCGAATGGTTTCTGTTAGTATAAAAAAATATTATATTGAGCACATAGAGTTTTTGATATCACAAAAGACAATTGTGGGAGACAAGAGCTTCGTCGAGGTGTACCAAACAACTCATCAATACAAGTAGTTTAATTTCGATATAAACACCACTCATACATGAAACAGACAAAAGCCAAACTATATGAGCCCAACTAAATCATGCCTATCACCAACACATTTGTCAAATTACTAGGAAAGATAACATAAGTTGAGCCATAGTAAAAAAACAAAACAAGATTCGTTCAACATGGAACCAAAATTATAAGTGTTGACCGTTAAGCTGCCTAAGGGAACAACAATCGTCGCCACAAGTTCACATCATCTTCCACCTAAATGATTGGAGTGCTAAAAAGGTGGTTGTCACTTCAATCCGAGAATATGATAAGAGATACGGTGAGCAATTCCCCTAAGGAAAAGAAGCAGCACGAGGAGATGCAGCGAGTAAGGGAGAATTGGTGACAACAAGAATTTCATTGAGCTCCTCTAAGTCATTATCAGAGTCAGAACGCACATATTTATCAATCCTTTTAAGACAAGATACAATATCATGCAAGATATAGTAGATATTTCGAGGAATCTGCTTGATATCCTGCTACCCTACAAAAAATTTATAATTCTCTACCCACTTATCCATGAGGACCATTCGTAGAAAAATTTCTATCTATTGTTGTATTGCAAAAGAGTGGAGAAAATGGAGCTTGTGCTTTCTAAATTTTCGAGCATCTAGTATCCACTTTAAGGAGACACCTTGCACTTCTGAATCTAAGAAAGATGGTCAATCACCAAACTCCTTTGGTTCAAGTGGAAGAATTTCTTTTCTGATGTTAGGAGGGACCGAATTAAAGTAATTAGCTAAAAAATCCAAACCAAACAACTCACATTGGTGGGAAGAAGGACCACTTGCACCACCTCTCTGACTCGACATTCTCTATCGAGGAACCATCAAGACCAATGGAAGAAAATATTACTCACATGACAAATGAACTCTGAACCCTTGTGAACCCAAATGATAGTAAAATATCAAAAATGAAGGAAGTGATTTTACCCAAAGACTGTTACCCCAAGAACTATATATTACTAAAGCTTATGTGAAACAATAAAGACCAACCGAACTCCTGTTAACCAAATGGCATGTGATGAGGAGTCATACCTGAGTAATAAAATTATGGGAATCCCCTTAAAAGAGAAAGGATACCAAAATTTGAGAATGAGGAGACTTGCGAAGAGTGAACAAGAAGGGATGTCACCTATATATTAAGACATCATCAATCCAAACCATCGAATGAAGCCCCACTATGAAGACACAAAATAAGGAGAAGGTCAAAGAGATGTATTGGCAAAGGAAATTGACAATGAAATTAGCAATTTTAAAATGAAATAGAAAAATTTCATGGCTACTCGACTCCACAAGAAAGAATGAAGCTATTCAGGTGAAACCATGCTAGAGAGAATTTGAAGATAACTTAACACCTTTAAAACAATATGGAAAGAGTACATGGGTACCGAACCCCAGAAACCATAATCAAAGAACTAAAGGAAATCCATGCCACATTAGAGCCTTGAGATGACAAGGTGATCCAGGTGGATATTGGTGGCCACCTGCCAAGTCCACCTGGACCCCCACCATTGTTTCTCTCAGCATTTTCAGTTTCCTTAATTGTAGCACAACTTATTATTTTTAGCAGTTTTTCAGGTCCTGAACTTCCGGAGCAGTTTTGAGGCCCTAAACGACATTTTTCGGGAAATCTGGGGCAACATAGGTCCTTGGACTAATGTTGCCTCCCAAAGTGGCAGTGCTCGGATAGATCTTTCTAACGAGCTATTGTATGCGTCAAACGGAGATCGTATGCCAAAGTTACGACCCCGGGAAGTTGGTGTACCAATTTACCCAAACGGGGCCCACAGTTTGGCGTTTCATATTCTAGGGTTAGGTTTTGGAATGTTAAGGGTTTTCCATTGTTTCTCAACAATAAATAGGCCTTCGAGCCTCTTTGTAACATAGTTCAGAGGCATGTAGCCACCACATCTCTCCTCAGAGATAAGCTACCATCGCCCTAGCTAGTTTATTTCCATTACCATTTGTAAGCATATTTCAGTATTTTACATTAATGAAATGAAGTATTATTTCTGCTGCATATCTGTGTTTATGGTTATCTCTATAATCTGTTGCGTTCCTGTTTAAGTCCAGACAAGTAGTATCAGAGCGGTCTGCTTTTTCTCTGTTTTTCTTTGCATGTTCCCAACAAGGTCGGGATATAAACAGTTAGGGCTTGAACTAGTCGAACCTTTGCAAGACCAACCTTGCAAATCCCGATGGCCTCCCATGGTGGATTAGAAGAAAGACGAGGGGGCAGGAGATACCATCAAAATCTTGCTCGAAGAAGCCCTCGAGTGACAACAGAACGCGATGATGGACAACTTTTCCCAGATCCTTCAGCGGCTACCCAGAAGCGACGCATCGGCTTCCGGCAGCTACTCTGGAAATGCCACTCCCTTTAAGGTACAAGTTAATTTTGAAATCCCCATATTCGAGGGTCAGATAGACACAGATGGCGTAGATAAATGGTTAAATATGTTAGAGTGTTATTTTTCTGTTCATGAATTTTCGAGTCGGGAAAAGATTGTTTTCGCTCTTCTCAAAACAGCCCCCCACGTCAAGGACTGGTGGGAAACCTACTGCGAGTAAAAGGATGAAAGTACTGGCTCACTATTTTCAGCCGCAACCACCTGGAATTCATTCCGGGATGCCATCAAGGAGCAGTACTACCCTGTCGGAAGCTATGAGGATGAATACATAAAGTGGACCATGCTGCGGCAAGGAAGGGACCAAGACATGCCGGAGTTCACCAATCTTTTCCATACCCTTCGCAAAAAGTTGGGTATCAAATACTCGGAGCAACATTTGATACTCAAATATCGTGGCTGGCTGCACAAGTACATCCAGGAAGAAATACAATTCCTGAAAATCTCCTCTCTCGGCGCAGCATACCGATATGCCATCAAGGTCGAGCAGAAGTTTAAACAAAAGAAGCGAGACTTTGGATCTGCGAATCCAAAGCAGGGAAAAGGTGCCCCTAAACCACAGAACAAAGGACAAAGCCAAGGCAGGACAGCCCAAGACAACCCATCGAAGCCGCAAGCAAAGAACAGCGCCGCAAAGTCGAAAAAGCACACAGGAAAATGGTGTGAGTTCCACAAGAGCTCCACTCACAACACAAGTGAGTGTCGGGCCAGGCAGTCACTGGTGGCTGAGCTAAAGGTTTTAGAATCAGATGCATGTTCCGACTCTGAGTCAGAACCCGATAACGGGAATGACAAAGGGAAGCAGATCATTGATGCGGATCCCAACGCCACTATTTCTACCGCCAAGATCCAGAAAAATGAACCTGAAGATCCAGAGGAGGAGGAGCGTCTCTTCCACTCCCAGATGTGGGTAAAGGGCTCCCCGATATAGTTCATTGTTGATAGCGAGAGTCAAAAGAACCTCATTTCAGCAGAGGTCGTGAAGCGGTTGGGCTTACCGACCACAGCACATCCACAACCATACACCATTGGGTGGCTTCACCAAGGACGAGATCTTCGCGTGAGCCATCAGTGTCGCCTTCCATACAACATCAAGCCCTTCATGGATGAGGTATTGTGTGACATTGCTCCCCTTGAAGTTTATGATGTATTATTAGGACAACCATACTTGTGGAAGCGACATGCTGTGTATGAATCAAAGCCTCGTGCTGTTATTATTACATTGGGAAATAAGTTGTACAGGATACCAGAGGTAGCACCACCTACCGCCATCTCGTTGATTACTGCAAAGCAATGCAGTAAGATCATTTCCAAAACCAGGAAATTTGTTTTCCTGATGATACGCCCTCAAGGAAAGAAGAAGACGGTGGCCGCGGCCTCTAGACGGGGTCCCTCTGCACGACAACTATAGATGGACAAGGTTGTGGAGGAGTACGAGGACATCTTCACCTCCCATGCAAGGGTTCCTCTACACTGTCAGGTTAATCACTCCATCGATCTCACCCCAGGTGCGTCGCTGCCCAATGGACCAATTTATCGGTGCTCCGTTCTAGAGAACAATGAAATCAAGAGGCAGATTTAGGAGCTCCCGCAGAAAGGTCACATCCGTCCGAGTTCATTGCCTTGTGGGAGCCCGATCGTGTTGGTACAGAAGAAGGATGGGACGTGGAGACTCTGTATTGACTATCGGGCGCTGAACAAGATCACTGTCCGTAATAGGTACCCGATCCCGTAGATTGATGACCTCTTGGACCAACTAAAGGGGGCGAAATATTTCGGCAAGATCGATCTGAAGTCAGGATATCACCAGGTACCAATCGAACCCTCTGATGTGTGGAAGACTGCCTTCAAATCTAAGGAGGGCCTTTTCGAATGGTTGGTTATGCCTTTCGGATTGACGAATGCTCCTGCAACCTTCATGACGCTAATGGATGACATCTTGCGGCCATTCGGCAACTCCTTTGTAGTAGTATACTTGGATGACATTCTGATCTTCAGCCAGAGTTGGGAAGAGCACCTCCACCACATCCGACAAGTTCTCCAAACACTGCGGCAACACAAGCTATGTGCCAATTTGGAGAAATGAACTTTTGGCATGACCCAGGTTCAGTATCTGGGATACATCATTGATGAACAGGGGGTGCATGTCGATCCAGCCAAGATCCAATTCATTCGGGATTGGCCATCTCCAACTACTCTAACAGAGCTCCGTAGCTTTCTAGGTCTTGCCAAGTTCTACCGCAGGTTTGTGTTGGGGTTTTCTCATATTACATGGCCCTTGAGTCAAGTCACCAAGGGAGGGACGAAAGCAAAATTCTTTTGGTCTGAATCTCAACATAAGCCATTCATAGAGTTGAAGGATCGCCTCTGCACGGCACCAGTGCTCGCGTTACCAGATTTACAACAACCATTTGAGGTCGAGACAGATGCCTTTGACTATGCTATTGGGGCAATCCTTACTCAAAATGGACATCCAGTGGCATATCACAGTGAAACACTTTCAGACACAGTCCGGAAGTACCCCACTTATGATAAAGAGATGTATTCCATTGTACAAGCCTGCCGACAATGGAAGCACTACATATTGGGGAAGGAAATGGTCATCCACATAGACCACCGACCCCTGTAGTTCATACAGACCCAAGGGAAATTGCAGAATGATTGCCATCAGAAGTGGTCTACATACCTGCAACAGCTCCACTTGAATATTAAGTATAAGAAGGGAAGCACCTATAATGTTGCAGATTGCCTCAGTCGACCACTGATCATGGCGTTAACCACCGTGCTCAAATCTTGTGGGCACGAGACTTCTGAGTGGCCACTTCTCTACAAAAGCGACCCAGAATTCAGCCACACATACCAGACACTCTTGCAGGGTCGGCATGTTCCATATTTTCACCTCCAGGATGCCCTGTTATGCCACCTGGGTCACCTTTGTGTTCCTTCAAGCGAGCGTGCCAAGATGATTTGGGAAGCACACTACAGTCGGGCTGCTGGGCATTTCGGGGTCGACAAAACAGTGGCAGTACTGCAAAATTATTTCTATTGGCCGAATCTCCGACAGGATGTTGGGAAGTACATCAGATCATGTACTGCATGTGCCATTGCCAAACCGACCATCAAGAAGCAAGGCCTCTATACCCCGTTGCCTACCCCTAGTCGACCTTGGGAATCCATCTCCATGGATTACATGTCAGGCCTTCCTTCCACTAAGCATGGAAATGACTGTGTTTTTGTGGTCGTCGACAGGTTCTCAAAGATGGCCATTATGGCGGCCTGCAAGAAGAATATCACAGCAGAAGCCACTGCTAAACTCTTCTTTGAATGAGTGTAGGTGCCCCTTGGGATCCCATAGTCTATCATTTGAGATCGGGACAGTCGATTCCTCAGCACATTTTGGTCCAGTCTCCGGTCAATGCTGGACACCAAACTCACGAAGTCGACGACCTTCCATCCTCAAACTCATGGCCAAACAGAGGTTGTCAATAGGATGATTGTGCACATTCTGCGCATGTATAACTCAAAGCATCCACGCACATGGGACGAGAGCCTCCCCTATGTTCAGCACAGCTACAACCGAGCTCTTCATAGCTCCACTGGCCATAGCCCTTTTCAGGTGGGTTTGGGATTCCAACCACTATGCCCCATTGATGTGGCCATGCCACTTGTAGCTACTCACATAAATTCAGCTCATGTCCAGTCCAAAATAGATAAGGCCACCAGCTTCATTGAGCGCATCCAACATATTCGCCAGCAGGTCGATGAAATTCTAGAGAAATCAAATGCCAAGTACAAGCAGAGACATGATCAAAATCGGGTGCAACACAAGTTTCAGGTGGGCAACAAAGTCTGGTTGCATTTGCAAAAGGAACGCTTTACTGGAGCCTATCGGAAACTGAGACCACTCCGATATGGTCCTTACACCATTACTGAGGCTATGGGAGACAATGCATTTGAGCTCAGCATTCCCCCATTCCTTGGCCTGCACCCAGTGTTCAATGTGGACCGCCTTCGACCATACTTTCCACCATTGCTAGACACATCCGACATTGCAGAATAGCTCACACCCACAGAATTAAATCCAGATTGCATGGAACAAGCTACAATGGATGGGATCATGGATACACAGATCAAGAACTCTCGCCAACAGAATATCCAACTGTATCGAGTTGTAAAAGCGGGCCAACTCCTTCACCAGGGCAAGTGGCTCACCAGGGAACAAGTTCAGCAAAAGTTTCCTCATCTCATGGAGGAACTTAACGCAATGGGGACCATTGCTTCCTAATGGGGGAGGAATGATCCAGGTGGATATTGGTGGCCACCTGCCAAGTCCACCTGGACCCCCACCATTGTTTCTATCAGCATTTTCAGTTTCCTTAATTGTAGCACAACTTACTATTTTTAGCAGCTTTTCGGGTCCTGAACTTCTGGAGCCGTTTTGTGGCCCTAAACGACATTTTTTTGGAAATATGGGGATCGATGTTGCCTCCCAAAGTGGCAGTGCTCGGATAGATATTTCTAACGAGCTATTATATGCGTCAAAAGAAGATCGTATGCCAAAGTTACGACCCCGGGAAGTTGGTGTACCAATTTACCCAAACGGGGCCCATAGTTTGGCATTTCATCTTCTAGGGTTAGGTTTTGGAATGTTAAGGGTTTTCCAATGCTTCTTAACAATAAATAGGCCTTCGAGCCTCATTGTAACACAGTTCAGAGGCATGTAGCCACCACATCTCTCCTCAGAGATAAGCTACCATCACCCTAGCTAGGTTATTTCCATTACCATTTGTAAGCATATTTCAGTATTTTAAATTAATGAAATGAAGTATTATTTCTGCTGCATATCTGTGTTTATGGTTATCTATGTAATTTGTTGCATTCCTGTTTAAGTCCGGATCACAAGTTCGCGAGAACTGTTACGAACTCAAAGGCATGACACTTTTTCATGTAATGAAGGAGTAATACAAAAATTATTGACCCTCGCTTGTTATCATAACACTGCATAGACCAAGCCAATTAAATATTTCTGTAAAAACATTAATCAATGTATCCATAAAATGATGAAGGAAATGAAGGTAGCCATCCTCAGAAAAAATAAAATTATATCCAATATGGTGACCAAGAGCATGTGAGGAACAAGGAATCCTCTACACCACCCTAGGTATATTTGCAAAGTCAACATTGTAATAGAGCACCCATGCACTTATAATGGAGGAATGACGTCTTAGCACCAGATTTTAAATAACATTTGCCACTGTATGCCAGGTCGAGAAATGGATGTGTGATTTCTAGCACATTGTTTGAAACCCACAATCCTCCCATGGTACAAGCACTCATCAATGAGCTCACAATATTGCTTGTTAGGATCCTTCACTACAGTAACCAATATTCCCATCAAAAGCCAATCCATATTAGTTACTAACGTAATTTTGTATCTCTCCCATATGGCTACCTCCAATGAGCATTTATCATGAAAGGACCGAGCTAGGTTATCCCTCTTGTGGAAAACACGTAAACACAACGCGATAGAAAGGAGTTGAAAGATGTATGGTGTGACACATACTCCAACCTCCACCATCCCTACCTCCACACATGCCATGTGCATGCTAAACAAGATTTTAGGTACAATTATAGACCTCATTAATAACACCCCTATCATGGATAGAACAATATAAATATGAATATGAGAAGCAAAGAAATGTGCTCAATTATAATTATTATTTATTTTACTTAGTTATTTTTTCAATAATTAATTAATTAATTATATTTAGATTAAGTAAACCCTAATAATATAAAATTAAATGAGTAGTTAGTAATGAGAAAACCTTACGAGTATAAACACTAAATTAACAACTAATAAATGAATAATGGTTAATGGCGGAGATTATTTAATATTAATATATAATGATGATCATTCTATTTCAAATTATATGATTAATAACAATAATAATGATGATGATGATGATGATGATGATAATATCATTATTATTATTAGAGTAAGTAATAATAAGTAATATTAATATATTGTATAGCATAAGTTGTGTGTTAATGTCATGACTAGAGTTTTAATAATATTATTTTAATAATCTTATTATATATTTTATTTAGAATAATGTAGCAAAGGGGAGGGAGGGAATATTGAAGAGAAAAGGAAAGGGGATGGTTTATTTAGAGGACAATGTAAATATTGAAGAGAAAAGGAAATGAGATGGTTTATTTAGAGGACAAGGTAAGAGAAGTGTTAAATGAAGTATAAATTAATATATTTTTATAATCTCAAAAGCTTCTCTGAAACATATTTTCAAATAATGGTTTTTTCTAGAAATAATTTCAATGTTATGAAAGTTTATAAGGTTCTTGGTTCTAAGGGAGTGCTCAATAAGGGAAAAAGAGTGAACAAATTCATGTATAATATCAACAAAGTGTTCTTTCATCCTCTGTTTAAAATCGTTTTAGAAGATCTTCCATTTTCCATAATGTAGAATTTGTCACATGAGAAGGTTATTTTATAAGTACCTTATTGTTGATGTGGGTCATTGTTATCTTTGATGAACCTTATCTCTTAATTTATAATTTTCATAGTTTTGAAAGTGATGGGTAAATTCATTTTCCCTAGAATTTTGGTGATTTTATCAGTCACAACTTTGATGTATGAAAGATAAATTATTTTTTATGGAGGTTGGGGTACTTGTGAGTGGAGCCTTCTTTTCTCTATTTTTTTAAAAGCTTTTATGTTTACTTTCTATTTGTAGTCAATTCTTTTGAAACCCTTAATCATATGCTTCTTCTTTTGGTCAATGTGCTAATTATTAGAAATTCATAGGTATGTTATGGCTAAAGTGTTAAGAATACTAGTTATTTGAGAGGGATGATGGTGGGAGTTTGCATGAACATAATTGTAGGTGTGAGTCTTCTTTCTGTTAACCTAGTGTCCTAAAATTCAATCAGCTCTTTTCGTGACCAACACATAAAGGAAAGGAATCCTATCTTTCTCTTCAATATCCATCATAAACTTGATACCCTTAGATTTGTTGTTAAGGTGGCTGAAAAATGTTTCAAGTTCAGTATCACAACGAGACCACTTGGCATTGGTGTCATCAATGTGTCTTTTCCACCAACCCGGTTTTAATGAGTAAGGATCAATGTATTTATCCTGAAATGTTTTCATGAAGAGGTTTGCCACAATAGGAGAGAGGCTGCAACCCATTCCTACCCCTTTGATTTTTTCATAATATTTTCATTCGAAGATGAAAAGAATTGGTCATAGGCAAACCTTGTCTAGTATAGTAGCTTCAGGATCAATGACTTCATTGATGAATTTTATGGATTCAAAATGTTTACATAACAATATATGAAAGGTCGTTACAACATCTCTTCCATATGACCCTCGAAAGCCCATTGGAGAGTGCAGTCTAGTAAATTATGATTGTCATGGAAGAGGATATCGGAAAATGTTGGATATGGTACTCGTATAATGATATATCTCTTTATACATTAAGAGTATAATAAAAAAATTGGATGAAATTTTAAAGGAAAATGGTATTGTTATCATTTTTACCCCTCCTAATAATATTAAGAAAATTATGAATCTACTGAAATATCTAAGTGATCCAAGAATGTGAAAAGGGTATATATCACATTCTATTTTTCTGTTATATGGTGTATATTGGCTAAGAAAATATATGAGTGAATGTTAGATTTAAAGAACATAACATTGACTTAATATTTAACCTAACCCAGGCATCTACCTTGCCATAACATCCATCACTAATAACCATCAAATATTCCTAGAAAATGCTAAGGATGTTAATAAAAATGATCATGATATGAACATGAAAGTGATGGAATACCTAGAATTCAAATTATACATAAATGATATAAATAGGGACAAGGGATCTAAAATGAATGGAATCTTGAAACAATTGGTCTATGTGGTTACTAAATTTTAAGTGTATGGATATTTATGTATGTAAATTGTGAGCTGATCCATTAATATCAATTCTTTAAATATATATTGACAATGTTTACTAGGCCATTTATTGATTCTCTCACTAGAATTATATTGCCAAATATGGTAATAAGTGATTAGGAATATACTTGTCTCACAAGTCTGATTAAGGAACATACATGTTTTTAAGATTCAAAGACTTAACTACCCCAAATTTCCAATCAATATCCTAGCTGGGGTGCCAAGTAGGAATGCATTGGTAATGCATAAGTGTTCTTAAGAACATGCACATGTTCCTAGTGACTAATTTTTTTAATGAACATACTACCATTTATCTTCATTTTGGAAAACATAGAGCGAAAAATTGCCTCCCTGATCTGCATCTAGTTCCAAGTCAATGCATTTGATATTATTTATATTCTATAAGAATCTGAATGGAATATATATTTTTTTAATTGTCTTTATTAATATTTTTATTCAAAATTAGGAAATAACCTAAATATTTCCCTAAACTCGAGGACTTTATTGAAATCCAAGAAACATTATTACCTTAGAGCATAATGAGAACTCAAGTCACAATCATCTAATCCCAACTCAAAAAATAAAAGCCTAACCTAGAACAAATAAATATTAATCTTGAAATTGATGCATGCTTGACTACTTTCAGGGCACTCATACATGATCTTCAAAACAATAAAAAAACTAACCTAGAACAAAGGAATCGCAATATTGAATCTAATGCATGCTTGATTACTTAGAGTGCACTCCTGCATGATCTTCAAAATCCTAGAGAGCCATAATGATTGTCTCTAGTAAGAGAAATTAAATTCAATCTTATTATCCATTTCTAGTTCCAAAGGGCTAATAGCTAATATTTTTTATTAGAGGGATGGGCTATATGAAAGCTATAAAATTAGTTTAAATGAAGAAAAAAGTAGACACTCAAACATTTCCAAACAAGATTTATATCATTTTGTTTGGCACAAGAAACAACTAAGAGATGCTAATCAACAAAAACCACATTTGTGTGGATTAGTTCACCTGCCAACTGTTTGGAGGCTATTGGATGAATAGGTGGTTCATGTTTTTTGGTAATCGTCCATGTAATTGGATAGGGATGTACCTATATATTTATTAAATAAATTATGGGAAGAGTTCATTAGTTCATGTCAAACACATTGACATGGGATAATTCTAAGCGGTGTGGTGTGGATTTACACATGATAGAGAGAATGATAGGTGTAATAAGGAACTATAACCTTGTTCACCTAGACAAAGACCTAACCTCTTACCTAACATCCAATAGTAGTATATAGCACTATTGAAACAAAAACTACAATAGCCACCTTGAGTCACAACCTATTTTAGTATGGGATCTTGGTGGCACCATCCTTACTGTCATGTTTGAAAACAAATGTTGTGCTAGGGATTGGACCATTATATAAGTATCCTCGTTCAAGGGTGATGTGATGGATGGAGGTTGATATCGATAAACTTCCATAAATGGTGAATTTTTGATGAGGTATGAAATGATATGTTGTACCGCCATTCGATCCAGAGTTTCTATTTGACCCATTGTGCCTATTTATTAGATACAAAGAAATGTAGACATTCTTCTAAAATTTTATTTATAATCTTAATTTTCCCATCAGATTGAGGCTAGTAAGATGAGGCATGAGCCAACTGAGTAGCCAATCAAAAAAATAATTCAATACAAAAGTTTATAAATTAAATTATTTCTCTATTAGTTATTATAAACATTAGTATTCCAAGTTGATTTTAGATAGTTTCCATGAATGTTTCTACCACAATAATTTTTTGAAAGCGTGACAAAGAGATCAAAAGTGGGCATGCATTATTATTCAATGTACAACTACCATAATGAAGCTCTTCCCTTTGGGAAAAGTTGTAAAAAAATTTGCACATTAGATAACCAATGCTCCTCGTGTGTTTCCCGACATGGACTAATTGCCTCTCATGGATCCTTATCTTCGGTGATGTCATCATTGACTAACACCTGTAAGCTTTGGTCTAACAAAAATCGTGATTCCCAACAGGTGGTATCAGAGTGCAGGTCACAAGTTCGATACATGCCTGACTTGAGTTGAGGGGGAGATTATTGGACATTAGATAAAAAATCATTCCTTGTGTGTTTTGTGAGATGGACTATCTGCCTCTCGTGGATCCTTATCTCTAGTGATATGATTGTTGACTAAAACCTATTCTTTTTTGTCTAACAAAAATCATGATTCCAAACAATAAAATCCATTCAAACTTCCTCGCAATGCTAGATTGTGCAACTATATTTGAGAAACATAAGAAACTATTCATATGTGTACCTATCTTAAGAATATCAGATGCAAAGAAGGACTATGTATTTTAAATCAGTGAATGTAAGGAAAGTCTCAAAGGAGTTATAATGAAAAAAATACATGTTATTTACTACGAATCAAGAAATATAAATGAACATGAGAAAAAATATGTTAACACACAATTTAAAACTTGTGACAATAGTGCACACTTTAAAATATGGGGGCATTATTTATTGAGGAAAAAGTTTGTGTTCATGACAAACCATGGGGGATTAAGATATTTGTTTTACTACCCTATGTTAAATTCCAAACAAGCTATATGGTTGGATTTGATCAACAAATTTTATTTTGGGATAAAACACATCATGGAAAAATAAAATAAGGTGGAAAATTACTTTGTGTCTACAAGAGGTCCACTATGAAACCTTTAGAACATCCACAGTTGAAATCATTAAAATTATTAAAGAGAAATTGCCTAATGATGAGCACTACCAACATGTGAAGAAATGTTTGAAGAATGAAATAGAAGGATCTTTTAGCGAGAACTGGAACTCACTGATGATGGTATGCTACCATTAAAAAATTGAAAGTATGTTCCTAGCGTGTTTGATCTGAGGAGCCTCATCCTGGATGAGTTTGATAAAAAACATTACTCGAGTAATCTTGGTTATCATAAGTGATAACAACCACAAGGAAAATTTATTGTTGGTGAGGATTGAAGAAGGATGCTACTAAATACCAGCCGCCTAGAGTGCCAAAATTTATAAGTAGAAAGTAGGCATCCATTAGGATTATTGTAACCAATCGTAATTTCCTGAGTGGCAGGGGGAATTCATATATTTTGACTTCAATGTAGGATTTCCAATGGTATCTAAACAAAATGATGCTATTATGGTGGTAGTGGAAAATTTGAGTAAGAAAAATCACTTTATGGGATTTCCAAAGGCATCTACGCAAAATGATGCCATTATGGTGGTAGTGGAAAATTTGAGTAAGACAAATCGCTTCATCATTGTCAAGTCCAACCATAAAGCTATTGATAATAATAGCCCTAATGTTTGTGAATTAAATCTACAAATCGCATGGTTTTCCTAGGAATATTATATCATATGAGAATGCTCAATTAACTTATAACTTTTGGAATGTGGTGTTTAATGTTTTTGGAGCCTAGTTAGATTTTAACACAATCTACCATCCACAAAAAATGGCAATGCAGACATAATGAACATAATTTTAGATGATATGATCAGAATGTATGTCATGCATCAACCAAATAAGTGGGAAGAATTCCTACCATTGGTGGAGTTTGCATACAAAAATGAATTTTACAGATCACTAGCAATGAGTGCTTTTGAGGAACTATATGGATGGAAATGCAACACTCTTATGAAATGGGATGACACAATTTATAGAGTATTGCTTGGAATTGATATGCTGAAGGAAACAAAGGAGGAAGGGGCAAGATCAAACATAAATTAAAGGTAGCACATGATAAGAAAATATTTATGTAGACCAATAGAGGAATCGTAAGGAATTGCCTGTAGGAGATCATGTGTATATTTGCATTGGACCAAGGAATAACACACTAAAAGTTGGGTCCTATGACAAGTTGGAGGCCAATTTTTGTGGACCCTTTAAGATTTTGGAAAGTGTGGGGCTAGTGGTCTATAGATTGGTTGTGCCACCCAATGTCAATTCACATAATTTTTTTGAGGTTTCTTTGCTTAAATAATTTTTAGATGATGATCAACTTGTTGTTGGCTGATCTATGATATAAGTGGAATTTGACGGGGAGTTACAACTACAATAATTATGTATCTTGGACCAGAGCATGATACATTCCATAATCGATTAACATAGTAAGTAAAGAAGCAATAGAGTCATTTTGTACCTGAAGAATTCTCCTACGAATTGGTCAAACAAACCAAGTTGTTACCACCAATTTTTCTTGATGAACCAATAGATGTATGAGTTTTCATATATAGCTCAACTTTTGTTCTTCAAAAAAATTGACGATAGTGTTATTTTAATGGTTGGAGTTTGGGACATCCATTGTACTAGTCTCGAATTTTATAATGATAAATGATGACTTTTATTTTAAAATACTTATATATTTGTTGGCTTAAGGTGTGAAAAAATAGATCCAAGATCTAAGGGAGAGATGCAAGTGGCTTTTGATGGCATAGTTGAATGCCCACCATGAAACAATTATCAAATACATGATCGGGTAGAGGAGATTCCCACATTCCTCCTTACATCCATAACATGAAGGGAGGTGAAGTGAAAATTTCCACAGGGGGATGAAAAATATACTAGAGGAAAAGAAAAGAATGATAAGAAAAACTAAGAACTAATACAATTAGGAAATTGGAAAGAGAGAGTGAGACATTGTTGAAGAGGGAAACAATAATGGAGAATAAGAGAAAGGTTGATGCACAGTCGATAAATCCTAATTATATTAAGGATATGTAACTCCAAGAATTAATGCATTGGATCTATTAGGTTGTGTGTGTCCAAGCCTAAAAGATCATTGGGAGGTTGAGAGGAAGAATTGGGTGATGTCTTCCTTCTCGAAGTAGTTGATAAAACACTAAGTAACTGTTAAGGAAGTTGATAAGTCACTTAGTGATTGCCAAATAATTTGATAAACCACTAGGCGTAGTGGTTATCCATTGGGGATATTGGTCAAAAGGGATTATAAATTATTAAGTGCTTACTAAGAAAGCTAATAAACCATTCGAGGCCTACAAAATAAGTCAATAAAAACACCCAAAAAAAAGTGCTACAAGTTCCTATAGTCCTTTCCTTGAAAGCACAAGTGTTAAGTTACCTATAAAGAAAATTCATACTCCTAGAAAACTAAGAAATACCCTAGTTGAACCTATTTGGAATGCCTAGGAAAGAAATCCCTTGATCATGGGTCTTGCTCGAGGTGGACAAATGTGAGAAGTAAAATGATGCATTTGATCTATGGTTGGGTGGAGAGTTGAAGTCCCACCTTTAGTTTCCAACCATCTCTATCCATTCAGATAAGTTTCATGAGTCCTTATGTATATTTGAATGTGAATGAATAGCCTGTATTGGTTTGTTATTGGTTAATATATGCGTCTATGTTGACTCCTGAATGGTCATTGAAATGTACTATGTGCTCTTGATGGGAAAATTGATATGTATGTTCCTTTTCCTAAATTGGAAAATTAATATTATCTAGATGACATAATTTCTTACTTGATTTCATAAGCAAATGTGATTACTTGCATGATCACATGTAGTCAACTTCTAATTCTAGTACTCTAATAGATGGCATGCTTATGAAATGAAAGGAGCACTATCTTGTTCAATAATGTAATGTATTTTGTTATGCAAAGAATGGATTATGCCCTAGTGTAATGTGTAATATAGGAATATGTAAATGTTTAATAAGATGTTGTAAGTAAACATATAGATTAGTAATCTATTAGTGTTTAACTCGCAATCAATGTTTAATGGTAGATTATATTTATGAGCTCTTAATGTCATTATAGTCATGCATATGTTGTTTGTAATGCATCATGTTCTTAAATCAGTTTTCAATATAATATTGGGTATGTGTGAGGTGTTCTTATCACCTAAAAATGATCACCTAGTCATTTCTAACTAGGTGGATAGAAATACAACATGTAGGATTAATTTTGTCAAAGTAAAATCACTTTTACCATGGTAGATTTTTAAGTAAACCATTTTTATTAAACTATTTCTAATTAAAATTAAAAAACCTCATGAAAATAATTGAATAAATTAATTTATTTAATTTTCTCTACGAATAATTATTAAATCATTTTTTGATAATTATTCTTTGTCGCATTTGACTAAATCATCTAGGAATAATTAAATAAATCACTATTTATTTATTATTCCTTAATTCTTTTTTGAATTATCGTTAAATCATTATTTGTTAATTATTTCAATTGTGTACCATTCTTAATCCTCGTGAAATAATCAATAAATCATTTTATTTGTTAATTATTTCTAAATAAATTTATTTGACCATTTTGAATATCCTTTCCCTCTCCAAAAAATATAATAAAGTATTCATAATGGTTAGATCTTTAATTGGTCAATATTATTTTATTATTTTCCATTTTCGAGATGAACCCAATACTTTGTTATAAATAAGAGCGTTTTTCATTCATTATTCACCATGACCATTATCATCATCACCGTTATTGTCTTCTCATATTTGAGCTTCCATCTCACAACTCTTGTTTATAGTCAATTTTTGTATTGATTTTCTATAATATCACTACTATTTTCCTCTTATAATTTCTAGTATTCCTACAATGAACTATATTATGATCATGGAGTTCAGGAACGAACTAAAGAATATACATCTATCTATACACACACACACTTCTATTCCATGAGCATAATACAAGGTACCCATGGTTTCATATTTCTCCTGAGAAATTTCTTATTCTCACTCTGCACTTAGGAAATGGGTCTTAATTTTAGATTTATCATAAATAATGCATATGTATGAGGGCTATACCCTATTTTATAGATAAAAAATATATGCTATCGGGTTATCATTTATTTAATTTGATATACTTGGAACTATATCAGGTACTTGTTGAGTAATATCTCATTATCAATGTGCTTAGAAGAGGGGGTCTTACCTTGTGTTTGAGAGCACTACTGTAAATTAATGTAGTGAAGAAGGCCCTTCATTTTATTTCCTTCATTATAGATAGATACACAATAACCTTATGTTTTCTAATTTAGTTGATCTTAAATTACTTCATAGATTATCAACGAGGACTTGTAAATCGATGAAGTGTATGTGCACCATTTGTGTCAGGATTCAAATTAAGTTAGGATTTTTTCATGCACATGTTTTATTTAAGAATCACTCAAAGTGAAAAGATTTTGACTCTTGTAGGAAAGGAAAGTGTGAAGGAAATATTATATAAATCTTAAAATGAAGCAAATAAATAAATAGAAAAATCAAATTTAAATCTTCTTCACACTTGCAGAAAAGAAACCTAATGTTAAATTGCATAAATAAATATCACTTTAGCAAAATCGAAATCTTCTTTACACTTATCAGTAATAAAATCTTGAGCTAATTACAAATTCCAAATCAAATGATCAATTTACAAGTGCATAATAAATCTTTTGATTATTTTCTTCATCCTTCAAATATCTCATGTGCACCTATCTTAAAAATATCACATGCAATGAAGGACTATGTAGTTTGAATGGGTGAATGTAAGGACGTGCTCAGAGGAGTTCTAATGCAAAAAATATGTGTTATTTACTATGAATCAAGTAATATAAATGAACATGAGAAAAATTATGTTAACCCATGATTTAGAACTTGCAACAATAGTGCACAATTGAAAAATGTGGAGGCATTATTTAGTGTGGATTTTTTTTTTTGATGAGAAACTATGGGGGATTCATGTATTTTTTTATTACCCTAAGTTAAGTTCTAAACAAGCAAGATGTTTGCTTTGATCAACAAATTTTTTTTGGGATAAAACACATCAAGGGAAAAAAACAAGGTGGAAAATTAGTTTGAATCTATAAGAGGCCCACTATGAAACCTTTAAAACTTACACGGTTGAGATCACTAAAAGTATTAAAGAGAAATTACCTCATGATGACTACTACCAACATGTCAAGAAATGTTGGAATAATGAAATAGAAGGATTTTTTTGCAAGAACTACAATTCATTGCTGATGGTACACTACTATTAAAAAATATAAATTATGTGCCGAGTGTAGTTGATTTGAGGAGCCTCATCATGGATGAGTTTGATAAAAAAACCTTACTCAAGTAATCTTGGTTATGAGAAGATGATAACAACCATAAGGAAAATTTATTATTGGTTAGGATTTAAGATGGATGTTTTTAAATATATTTCCAATATTATAGAATGCCAACATCTAAAAGTAGAAAGTAGGCATCTATTAGGATTATTGTAACCAATCCCAATTTTTTGAGTGGAAGGGGGAATCATTATCAAGTCTACCCATAAAGATATTGATAATAATATCCCAAATGTTTGTGAAGGAAATGTTCAAGTTGCATCGTTTTCCTAAGAAGATTATATCATATGAGAATGCTCACTTAACTTATAACTTTTTGAAGGCATTGTTTAATTTTTTTGGAGCCTAACTAGATTTTAACACAACCTACCATCCTAAAAAAACATGGCTATGCATAAATAATGAGCATAATATTGGAGGATATGTTCAGAATGTATGCCATCCATCAAGCAAAGAAGTGAGAAGAATTGTTACCATTGACTTAATATTGAACCTAACATAAGAATTTACCTTACCATAACATCCATCTGTAATAACAATCAAACCTTCCTAAAAAAATGCTAAGGATGTTAAAAAGAATGATCATGATATGAACAGGAAATTCATGGAGTGCTAATATCATGTCTAAATAATATTGATTACTTAGAGTGCACTTATACATGATCTTGAAAACACTAGAGAGCCAAAATGATTGTCTCTAATAAGACACACTAAATTCAATTTAACTATCCATTTCGAATTCCCAAGTCCTAATAGTCAATACTTTTTTTATTAGAGGGATATAGTCTTAATAATTAATACTTATTATTAAAGGGATAGGATATATGAAAAGCATAAAATTAGTTTAATTAAAGACCAAAGTAGACACTTAAGCAACTCTAAACAAGATTTTGCATCATTGTTGGTTGGAACAAGAAACAACCAATACATACTAATCAACAAAAACCGCCCATAATTTTCCAACCAAATTTAGTTTGAACGAGGTTTCTAAATATATTGCCGTTGAGCTACATTCATTCTAAATTTGCATGGCAGAGTGAAAGTGAGAATTGCTTCAAAATGATCAAAGGTTCATGGGATCTATAAACACAAATTTTGAATGGTTGATTTTGAATTAGAAATATGTTCCACCAATATTAATATATTGGTACAAATTTCATATAATTAGTGGTCGAACCATATATATCAAATGGTAAACAATTAATGAGTTGAACATATACCATGTGACTACTAGTCAGCAACAGATACATTAAACGCGTGTACTATCATAAAACGTTATACGCTTTAACATGGCGCCAAACAAACATTTGCGCTGTATTCAAAATTACATCCCATAGAAATAGCATTCCCACTTAATAAATTGCAATAATCCTTCTAAATATAGTGTAGAGTTAATTCATCTTCTTCTAGTTATTCACTGCTGTCACCTTCGAGACGGCCATCATCTTGCTGAGGTTGGAAATCCACGTTTGCAGGCTGATCACTATCACAGAAAATGAAGAAATATGGTTGAGGTGACGGAGGTGCGGCCATGTTTACAGGCTCATCACCATTGTCACCTTCTAGACGGCCATCATTTTGCTGAGTTTGGAAATCCATGTTTGCAGGCTGATGACCATCACCAAAAATGAAATATGGTTCAGGTGACGGAGGTGCAGCCACGTTTACAGGCTCATCACCATTACCAAATCTGAAATACGGAAGAGCTAGCGGTGGAGGCACGGCCATATTTCCAAACTGATCAACAAGACCGAAGGATTGCGGCGGAGGTACCTGTGGTGCTACGGCCATGATTCCAAGGTGATCACCAAGTCGGAAGGATTGCTGCGGCGGTAGCGGTGGTGGTAAGGCCAGGTTTCCGTATGGAGGAAAACGTTGCATGTGGTGCCCCTCGACCTCTGACGGTGGCAGTCGTCTTCGTCTTTTGAGGGGAGGTCCAATTTGCACTTCAAGCAAGTCAGGTTTCATGTCTACCAATTCTTTCAATCCTTCATCCCTAGCAGCCATAGCCTCATTATCTTCTATCTCAATCTCTATCAAACTACACTTGTTGCACATTTTACATGGTTTCCGTGGTTCTCCTTTAGATTTACGACAGCGACAAAAATGATGAAAGCCTACGCACGAAATTCGAAATTCCCTCTGTGCAAACGTAGCACATTGTATTTCCACACCTACGGTTAGCTGTATTGCATCCAAACGGCTCGACTAACTCCGCTTTGCAAATATTACATTCTCTTACCACAGCTTTTGCCATATCTCCTCAACTTTCGTACGAAGAGATGTCTGAATAGATGTCTTAGAATTTTGCTCAACCTTTTCACAGTTAAGTGACTCAACTTCTTGTATTCGACGCATGAAGCAACTAAACATTTAGGGTTTGGACAATCCAGAACTTGTAAACAATTGTCTATTTCATATGGAATGTTACAGAATGGGCAATAAACCAAGTATTCAATTTTGGCTTCAACTATTGCTTGTTGGGCCTGCCGGTATTCGTATCTTTCAATAACATCATGTGGAAGAACTCTCTTAATCTCTGATAAAGGAATTGACGCGTTGCATGGATGGATAGTCATGCAAGATAGATGGTCAGCCGCTTTTAGACCTCCATAAATGATTTGGTCATGTCGCTTCCCTATACATTTAAAACAGAATTGATGCCCATTTTGACAATCTACAATATTTTCAATTTCATATTCCCAAAAGCAACATTCACATTCGATATCTTCATCCACTTCAACTACTTGTATCTCTCTCAGGCTCTTAATTTGAAAATTACTAGTCTGTGAAATATGCGAATTTCCTGCTTTTAAACTCCCCGCAGTTGCAGCCTTTTCACCATTTATTTCATCGAAGCTACCTGTTTCGTTGAATATCGCCTTGCCCTTGTCAGTTTGGAAGTTATTCTGAACTCATAACTCCATGACTTGAGAGGATCCACCGTCTGACGGAGGCAAAGCTACCAACTTTTGATCGATAGATTTAGAGTCGTAGTCTGAATACGATGAAGAACGTGCGGCTATATTTCCCGTACTCGCCCGTCAGGGATTGCTAAAATAAAAAATGCTAGAATAATCTTTAAGTGCGTAACTGTGGAATAAGGGAACATCATATAACGTGCCTATTAACGAAAATTGTCTCCAATGATTTCTCATCGCTCTCTGTTTGCGTTCATTTCCAACTCAACCAAAAGCGTGATAAAAAATTCTAAGGTGAGCAACAGTTCTATAACCATAGTCGTAATGGTTTTGAAAAGTAATACGATGATGATAATTGTTGACGTTCACTTAATCTCTATACAAAATATTTATAATTTTGTTTATAGTATTTAATTATCTTATATTTATTTTAATTTCAAATTTATCAAAGTTTTGAGAGGGATCAAAATATTTTGTGTCTTAGTGGTTGGTAGATTCTTAAAATGGATCTGAACAAGTATATATGAGAATTTTATTGGAAAAACTATAAGTTGCTAAAACTTCAAACCTAAAAACTTACAATGATAAATTGACTATTTTACTTCAATTTTATTTTTTATTTTCATTTTTATATAATTTGACCAATTCAAAATGTTTACTTAAGAAGGTAGGATAGGAAATAATGTCTAGAGATATATATATATATATATATATATATATATATATATATATATATATATATAAGTTTCTTCGAACAGTTCTTATTAGTATAAAAAAGTATTATATCAAGCTTGAAGAGTTTTTGACATCACAAAAGAAAACCCTTGGGTACAAGAGATTCATGGAGGTGTGTGAAACAACCCATCAATAATACTAGTTTAATTTCAATATAGACACAACTCATACATGAAATATACAAGAGCCAAACTATATGAGCCCAATTAAATCATGGCTAACACTAATACATTTGTCAAATTACTACGAAAGATAGCATAATTTGAGCCATAGTAAAAAAGCAAAACAAGATTTGTTCAACATGGAACCAAAAGTATAAGCATTGGCCATTAAGCTACCTAAGGGAACAACAATCGTCACCACAAGTTCACATCAACTTCCACCTAGAAATAGATGGTACTAGAAAGGTGCTTGTTGCTTCAATCCAAGAAGATGACAAGTGATAAGGGTGAGGAATTCCCCTAAGGAGAAGAAGCAACACCAAGAGATGAAGTGAGTAAGTGAGAATTAATGATGACAAGAGTTTCACTGAGCTCATTGGCCACATATTTCTCAATCGTTGTAAACTGAGATACAATATCATCCAAGATGTAGCAAATATTTTGAGGAAACTGCTTGATATCCTCCTACCCTGCAAAAAAAATAGAGTTGTCTATCTTCTTATTTATGAGGACCATTCGTAACAAAGTTTCCATGTATTGGTGCACTATGAAAGAGTGGGCAAAATGGAGCTTGTGCTTCCTAAATTTCCCGGGGATGAGTATCCATTTTTGGGAGACACGTTCCACTTTTGAATCTAAGAAATGTGCTTGATCACCAAGCTCCTTTGATTCAAGTGGAAGAATTTTCTTTTTGACATTAAGAGGGATCAAATCAAAGTAATTAGCTACAAACATCGAACCAACCAACTCATATTGGTGGGAAGAAGAACAAATCACACCACCTCTGCGACTCAAAATTCTCTACCAACGAGCCATAAAGACCAGTGGAAGCAAGTATTACTCACACCACAAATGAACTCTAAATCCTTGTGAACCAAAATGATAGTAAACTATCAAAACTAAAGGAATCGATTGTACCCAATGACTATTACTGCAAAAACTATATAGCAATAAAGGTTTCATGAAACAATAAAGACCCACCCAACTCATGTTAACCAAATGGCTTGTGATGAGAATTGATACCTGAGTAATAAAATTATACGAATCCCTCTAGAAGAAAAGGGATACCAAAATTTGAGAATGATGATACTTGAGAAGAGTGAACAAGAAGGTATGTCGCCTATATAGTAAGACATCATCAACCCAAACCAATCACATTGGGAAGACACAAAATAAGGAAAAGACCGAAGAGATATATCAAGAGAGGAAATTGACAACAAAATTAGAAATTTTTAAACGAAATACAAAACGTTCATGGCTACTCAACTCCACAAGAAAGAATGAAGAAGCTAAGGCGAAACCATGCGAGAGAGAATTTGAAGCTAAATTAACACCTTTAAAACTAGATGGAAAAAGGACATCCTTACCAAACCCCGCAAACCATAACGTGACAACCAAAGGAAATCACTGCCGAGTTAGAGCCTTGAAGGACAAGGTAGCAAGAGTTGTCACTAACTCAAAGGCAGGACCAATTTCTATGTAATGAAGGAGTAATACAAAAAATTGACCCTCTCTTGTTATCACAACACTGAACGCACCAAACCATTTAACTGCAGTCATACAAACATAAATAAAGGTATCCATAAAATGATGAAGGAAATTAAGGTCGCCACGGTCAAAAATGAATTATATCTAATATGGAGAATAAGAGCATGCGAGGAATAAGGAATCCTTTACACACCCTATATATATTTGCGAAGTCCACACCCTGATAGAGCGGCCATGCACTTATAATGGAGGAATGACGTCTTAGCACCTAATTTTAAACAACATTTACCACTACATGAGAGGTCCAGACATGGACCACTTTGATGTCTCAAAAAGTGCTTGAAACCCACAATCCTCCCCTGGTACAAGCGCTCATCAATTAACTCATAAGATTGCTTGTTAGGATCCTTCACTACAGTAACCAATCTTCCCATAAAAACCAATCCATATTAGTTACTAACATAAATTTATATCTCTCCCGCATGACTACCTCCACTAAGAATTTATCTTCAAAGGATTGGCTTAGGTTATCCCTCTCTTGGAAATAGCATAAACAGCATGCAATAAAAAGGAGATGACAAATTTAGGGTGTGGCGCACACTCCATCAACCATCCCTACCTCCACTCATACTTCTGCATGCTAATCAATATTTTAATTACCACTAAACGCCTCATAAATAACACCCCTATCGGGGAGAGAAAATATACATATGAATATCAGAAGCAAAGAAATTTACTCAAATTTAGTTATTATTTATTTTAATTAGTTATTTCTTCATTTATTTATTTAATTATTTTATCTTATTCAAATTAAGTAAACCCTAATAATATAAAATTAAATGAGTAGTTGGTAAGGAGAAAACTTTAATAGTATAAACAATAAATTCACAACTAATAAATCAATAATCGTTAACGGTGTGATATGGTATAGATAATTTAATACTAATCTATAATGATGATAATTCTATTTCAAACTATATGGTTAATATATGGTAATTAAGTAGATGTACTAAAATTATTATTATATTTAATAATATTATTATTTTTTATTATTATGTTTAATAATGATAAGGTAAGTATTATATTCTATCACTGTAGTATAATAAGAATAGGTAAACTAAGTAATATTAATATATTGTGTAGCATAAATTGTGTATTAATAATTTTGACACAATTAATATATAATTAGAAGAGTATTGTAAGATATAACAATAACGATATTTATTTTTTTTATGATTTTTATTAATAACACTAATAATATTATTTTAATAATGTTATTATATTTTTTATCTATAATAATGTAGCAAAGGGGAGTGGGGAATGTTAGAAGGGAAAGGGAAAGGGGATGGTGTATTTAGAGGACAAGGTAAGAGAAGTGTCAAAGGAATTAGAATTAAAAAAATTTAAGAACTTTAATGAAGGCAATATAATTGTTGCTAATCTTTACATTATTGCTTTTGTTTAAATTGTTAGCGTTTGTTATAATATGAAAAGATTCCTTAAAGAATATTTTCAACTAATGGTTTTCTCTAGTAATAATTTTAATGTTCTTGAGGTTTATATGGTGCTTTGTTGTAATCGAGTGTTCAGTAAAGAAAAAGGTGTGAAACAAATCATGTCTAATATCAACAATGTGTTCTTCTATCCCAGTTTTAAAAGATCTTCCATTTTCCCCAATATATAATTTTCCACATGAGTAGGTTATTTTATAAATAGATTGATGTTGATGTGGTTCATTGTTACCTTTAACGAAATTCTTCTCTTAGTAGATAATTTTCATAGTTTTGAAAGCAATGGGTAAATTGTTTTTCCTTAGAATTTTGGTGATTTTATCAATCACACCTTTATGTACGGAAGATAAATTCTTTTTCATGGAGGTTGGGGTCCTCGTGGGTGGAGCCTTCCCATCTCTATTTCTTTTAAGTCTTTTATGATTTCTTCCTCTTTGTAGTCAATCCTTTTGAAAGTCTTAATCAAATGGTTCTTCTTTTGTTCAATGTGCTCATTATCGGAAATTATTATGTATCTTATGGCTAAAGTGTTAAGAATAATAGTTATTTGAGAGGGATGATGGTGGGAGTTTGTATTAATGGAACTGTTGGTGTGAGTCTTCTTTCTGTTAACCAGTGCCATAAAGTTACATCAGCTTGCTTGGCAATCAACACATAAAGGAAAGGCATGTTGTAGTTCTCTTTAGTCTCCATGATAAACTTGATATCCATAGATCTCGTGTTAAGGTGGTTGAAAAAAATTTCAAGTTTTGTATCACCATGAGACCACTTGACATTGGTGTCATCAACATATCTTTTCCACCAACCGAGTTTTAGTGAGTAAGGCTCTAAGGATTTCTTTTTTGTTTTTTCCATGAAGAGGTTTGCCACACTGGGAGAGAGGGTGGAACCCATTCCTACTCATGTGATTGTTTCAAAACACATTCCTTGGAAGATGAAGAAAGTTGAGCATATGAAAACTTCTGCTACCATATTAGTTTAAGGATTAATGACTTCTTTGATGACTTTGATGGATTCAAAATGTTTACGTAACAATATATGAAAGGTCATTACAACACTTCTTCCATACTACCCTCTAAAGTGCATTGGAGAGTGTAGTCTAGTGAATTGTCATAGTCATGGAAGAGGATATCAAAAAATGTTAGATATGGTACTCATATAAAAATTATATCTCTTTATACATTAAGAGTATAATAAAAATTTCGTTGAAACTTTAAAGGTAAATGGTATTGTTATCATTTTTACCCCTCCTAATACTATTGAGAAAATTGTGAATCTAGGGCATATCTGAGTGATCCAAGCATGCGCAAAGGCTATATATTCAATTCTATTTTGTGTCAGTTGGTGTATATTGCCTAAGAAAATATATAATTAAATTTGTGATTTAATGAACATAATGTTTCCCCCAATCGAGGAGCATGCAAGGGGATCATCCCACTTGGGACCCAAGCCATGAATGATCTGATGGTTATTAATTTGGGAGGGCAATCATGCCAGGTGTGCAATGTGTATGACAAATATGATATGATACAAGGAAGCATGGGAGAGAGAAATTCGAGCGGAAAGGCATGTCGAGAATTAATCAACCAGGTGGTGGAGGATATCGCCAATTCTTTGCATGAAATTTGGTTGTGGTGTATTGCGGTTGTAGGAGCCGAGGATCACTAATCAAGCTCCTTTTCTATGATAAGTTTGGATGAAAAACCTCAGTTGCGGAAGGCTCTCAACGTAGGCTTCATGGTGATGGTTCTAGGGTATGTGTTGTCTCTTCACTCTAACACTGGCTAGGGACATACCAAAAATGTGACAGTAGTTGGTAAGATTTAAGTTTCCTCCTGTGAATGTGTGACTGTGATATTGAGTATGGTTTGTTTGTTAGATGGGAATGTGGTTCAATTTATTGTTTCTAAATCAGTTTTTTTCATGTATTGTATTTTATTACTTCACATGGGAATGTATGGCGTAGTTAGTGTTGCCAAGGTTCCATTCCATTGCATAAGACTAGCAAGTAAAGGGTGACCAAATAACATCGCTTCACCATGTGAAGATGATTTGTAAAGAGAAATGCTTATTTCATTATGTAATTTTCTATCTTTCAAATGTAATAATTTCACCATCCCAAGCTATTAACTCAGTGTTCCAAAGACGCGAGACCATCAAAAGATCAATTTGTTGAAGGAAATAGTCAAGTGAAAGTGTAAATATTTAAAGGGTTAAGAGCATGCCAAAGGGAGTTGTCTTTTATCAAGGGTGTCTAAATCATCTTCCACAAGCACTAAACCCTAATTTCCTTACCCATTAAGATAGGGTTGGATATGGAATGAGAGACATCTGAGTATATGAAGCATTAGGGACGTCATTTTAGAAAGTATGAGGCCATTCCAATCCATACGCATAATCTCTCCATAATTTTTCAAAAATGCATTCGAAAGGACAAATCATTTGCCACACATAGGGTTGGTTTTTCTTCAAACTATGTTTTAGACCAAACATAGATGAATTTGGAAAAAGTGAGAGAGGATTTTGTCCATAAGAGGCCAAGGATGAAAAAAATCCTTCACTTTTTAAACAAGTGTCATCGTTTTAGAGAAATATCAAAAAATGCAGTTGCTAAAAGAGAGTTGTTGCACTTCTACAGTGACTTTGGGAAAATCAATTGCTTTTCTAGATGGATTTTCCAATGACTTGCTTAATGAGTCAAATCATAACTAGAGAGAAATATCTTTCCAATGAGCTACCATTATCTCAATTTGGAGTTGAGGAAGACCTCCAAACATTTCCTGCAAGAGAATCATTATGCACTTTTTGACCAGTCATGGGAGAATTGACTTTGCAGGGCCTATAATTAATTGTTTTCAGTGCTTGATACGTCCATTGTGTATCCAGGGGAGGGGCCTTTCCAACAAGCTATCATGGGATTAATTTAGACACCGGGAAGGCAAGAAAAATGAACATGCAAGCTGGATGTCACATTTAACTTGGTCATTGTTCATTTGACTGGGTCACTGTGCATTTGCCATGGATTCCAGTTCAATTTATAATGGCATTGCTCTACTGTAGCTAAAGGGTGAGTTTGCATGGGTCACTGCATGTTTTCCTCAAAGGAGCATAAATAATCTAGAACATCCTCCATCACCACCAAGTTTTGAAATTGTTCATCACAGACTTCAGTAAATGAGGGAAGTGGCAAAATATATTCACTCCTTCCCTCCATTGTTGATCTATAGAGGGTTTCATAGGTGTTTATTGTAATTTTTAAAATCAAACCCTAGTAACATATTTTCACAATCCCACCTATTCATCATGGCCAAGAGGCAGCTTCATCCTCTCATCCATCCACCTCCATTCCTCCACCTCAGTCCATACATCATTCATCTTCATCTGATGAGTTAGCCACACCATCACCTCCATCATCACCATTTCATGTAGCCATTCATTAACCCAATATAGATGATGACGATGATGAGGAACATGATGAGCATGATGGCAGTGAGGGACATGATGTACACATTGAGCATGGTCAGAGTAGTATACCATAGAGGAACAATTTGTAGCCCTTTGCTTTCACCTATCAGAGGGGAACGAGGCTGGTGTTTACCCCACAGATTGTGGGATAGACCTTACCTTCTTCATCAATATTACAAGTTAAAGGAAAAGAGAAAATGGTGGAGGAAACAATGGTCAAAAAATATCATGAAAAACATGACACTGAAAAGGAGTTTCTCCTTGTGAACATAGATGATGAGGAGAAAGACAAAATCAATCAAGTTGCCTTGAAAGCAAAGGATACCAAAACTAGGAAGCTTGAGACCAGTTCACAAAGGGCCAAATATATCATCTCCTTTTATGAGGAAGAGAACAGGCCGCTGGAGATCAAGCAGGAATTGATGCAAACCAAGTACTTCAAGCCAAAGAGGGAGGCTAAGAAGGCCAAATTTCAGCTTGATGAATCTTATGGAGATTATGAAGAGCTGGATGATGAACATGCATAGAGAAAAATACCAAGAACAAGAGGATTAAAGAGATCCTTAGAGCTTGAAAGGAAAAATGAGGCAGAATTGGAGGAGCAACTCACTTTAAATGAGAAATTGGTCAAGGACATAGCTGAGAAGAGAGAGTCTTGGCTTGAGAAGCTGAACACACACTTGGAAACCCTCTTAGAAAAATAAAACAAAGATGTTGAGATACAAAGGAAGATGGACAAGTATTATGCATGGAGGAACCAAGTGGAAAGGAGCATGCTCAAAAGAGCTCATGAGAAAATTATCAAATTGACCAAGCAAGTGGAGAGGAGGAGACTTCACACACTTCTTCAGGCATCCATACATTCCTCTAACCTTTGATTAGATATAAAAACACATTTTTGTGCATGTTGAACCATTTTTGAGCTTGAAGGAAATTGTTGTGTTTTTCAGTCCATTTTTTGCACAGTCATGGAGGGAAAACGTGTAGGGCTTTGGGTGTTGTGCCCTTTTTTGAGACATCTAGATAGTAAGAAGTCATTATTTTTGGGTTTCTAGTGATGATTACATACACCCTATATATTTTCTAAGAATTTGGAGAAAAGTGGTTGGTGAAAAGGTCAAAAAACACCGAAAAAATGACCTTTATGCCCTCTTTTTGGCTTGGGCACTGTGCACTAAGAAATGTTAGGATATTTGGTTTTTGACTAGGAAAGTGGCATCCAAATTCATATATTCAAGTTTTTTTGCAAACGACAGGCAAATCTTTCCAACAAGATATTGTGGGCCCAATTTTGACATCAGGAAGCCCTCCAAAAGTGTAGCTAAAGTTGAAGGGCGCGTGTGCACTTGGCGCTGCACATTTGACACTTTGCCCATAATTCAGTAACTTCCACCCACTTTTCACTTATACCATGGAGAATTATGCTTTTACCCTTGTAATTGATAAGTTGAATGTAATTATGATGCTTCTAGAGCTTACTAGGGTAGATTCATTAGGTAAAACAAGTTTATGAGGTGCAACGTATCATTTTGTTTGGATTAGGGATGAGTCACTTTGACCACCGTATTTTCTTGCTAACAGTTCAGATTTTGTTGGAAACAACTCCTCTCATAGATTTGACTCCCTAAGCTTAAGATGATTTTTTTGGGGTTTATATGATGCATTTTCTCAATCATTGTAAGCATTGGACTTAGTGGGATGCTTATGTTTTGATTAGATATCATTTTGTATCAGTTACAATAAGAGATTAATGAAAAATTGCATCTATTTCTTTAGGATCCATGTGGTATGATCCTCAGTTCATTTTTTTTATGTTTTCATGTGTTAAGATGTATTTTGACTCCATTTCATCATTCCATACTCTTTATGTGAATGTATACAAGTTCGAAAGGTAGAATACATAAATTTTATGCTCTATTTTGGGTTGACATTTCACAATTTGTGTTTTCTTTAGTTTAGGAATAATCCATGAGGCTTACATGCTCTTCCTAGCTCCTCACCTATCTTTTCACCTCATCCATCAAACTATAAGGCTTTTGTCATTGTGCCTACCTTGCCCCATCTTACACCCTATAGTTTTGAACTAATTTCCTTACCCTAACTGTTTGCCTCCTCCTGATCCAACGAAACACTTCAAAATCAAATCAAAACTTATGCTGCTATACCTAGCCTAATACCAGTTTCTAGATCCATTCAATTTGGTTGCGATCCTTATGGAGAGAGCCCTCTCTTGGCCTAGTAGGGCTAGCTACTTGGCTAAGTGTGGTTTATGGTTACCTTGGCATTGCCTTCTTTCAGCCTGATGTTCAATCTAGGTGCTAACATAGTGGCAACCATACTGGGGAATGAAAGTTTCATTTTCCCTTGATGTACGGCAAAGTTTAGATTTGATTGCTAATTGTAGACAGTGATTAGGAACACGAAGGTTGAAATCATTCACCTGGTGCCTCCATTGACTAAAATATCAAGAAAATCAACACTTCATGCTGACTCCACTTTTCAAGAACCAGTAGTTTGAAAACCTTCTTCGTGACTTCATTTTTGTCAAGATGAGTTTTGTTGCAAGAGCGAATCCCAGGGATACTCCTTTGGATCTATCTTAGATCACTGGATTTCCAAATCTTATGCGTCACGTTGAATAGTTTACAAATCTTCCTATATTTTAAAATGAACAAGAAGATGATGCTACTTTGCATTTACTATGGATTCATGTACATGTATGTAGACTAAGAGTTGAGTTTCCTCATGACTGTCTCATGAAGTTGTTTATGGATACCCTTGAAGATAGAGCTGTTGGAATATAATCCTAAAAACTACATTTATTTTTTAGCCTAATTATCCTTGACTTAGACACATGCACTAAAAACCATGCTCACACATGGTTTTTGGTAAACTAGCTTAGCGGACCAACTTTCCCTTATCTTTTTCCTTTAAAGGCTTAATATTATGGAAATATTGGTCCAACAACTTTCCTAAACCATTTAGACATATAAGTTCATGTTCACACCTAATCACACCTCATCCACTTGAGTTATTTGAGGATTGGTGCCCCACATGAAGATTCCCCCATAAATCGAGGGATTTGGTCCCCCGGACCATTTTAGCATGTTTTAAAGTTGCCTTCCTTGGGAAATGTGCCCCTCCTCATGCTTTCCTCATGGCTAATAGTTGGCATAGTTCGTCTTCAATCATTGTTGTTATTTTAGGCTTCCCTTTAGGTTTTCTTAGTCTTTTCTAGTTTTTTAACTAGTTTTTTCCTAGTTTTCTAGATTTGACAATTTCTATATAACCACATCCCTTTGGGATTAGAGATTTGGTTGATCATGTATTACTATTATTCATTAATTTAATACAATTATTTTATGGAGCAAATTTTTTCTCTCCTCTCTTGAATATCAACAAATTACTTGTGTTTAATTTAACTAGAATTCTAGATCCGTCGAAGTTTCTGCACAAATTCTACATGGTATCAGAGCTAGTTCAAATCTAGTGGATTGTACACGGTTTTATTTGTATGTATGGATCATTAGGACGTGTATCAAGCAATAATGGATCACCTCTCTGATCCCACAAAACTCATTCTAAATCCTTTCAATTACTTTGAATGGAAGACATAGATTACTCTTCTCCTCCAAAGAAAAGGGCTTTACAAGGTAACAATGGAAACGAAAACTGAAGCGACTTATGCAGCGGAGAAGATGAAGTATTTAAATAAATGAGATGAATTAATTGGGCTGATATTCCTATCAATTTCTAGATAACTCCTCTTTCATGTCAACAGAGCCAATACTCCCCATGCGGTCTGGACCACATTGGAAAGACTATTCGGCAAGCAGGATGAAATGAGAGTGCATCAACTCAAGAATGAACTCATATCCCTCAGTCCAACTGATTTTAGAAACCTACAAGAATACTTCACCAAGTTTAAATCCCTCCTCATTCAACATGATGCATGTGGAGTGAAGAAATAGGAAGATCAACTCATCCTTTCGATTCTCTCAAAATTAGGCCTTGTATATTTCGTATTTGTATCCCTTTTTCAAGCATCTGAATTGACTTAGGAAAAATGGAAATTGCCTCCATTTAATGACTTCATTGCAACATTGACTCAAGATCAATCTAATTTAGTCTAAATGGGTGCCATAAAGAATTCAAAGAGCTAAGGACTTTTTGCTACTCATGCTCCAATGACCAGTGGAAGAGACAAGCAAAATGGGAAGGGTAAATTTAATGAATCGAAGAAGGACAGACCCATAAAATCTTCAGAGATATTATTTTCCTAAGGGTAAGAAGGGGAAGGAAAGATCACTTTTTAGCTATTATTCCAAAGGTTCTCATCCTCAAGAAAATTGCATGAGGAAACAATTGATAAGATGGCTAAGCAATTGCAGCAGCATAATCTCACCATGCCCGAGAATGCAAAAAAGAAGGATGATAACGTAACTGGAGATGGGAGAGGGAGAGAATGATATGGCCATGCTTTAATGCCTGTCACATCCACTCCATCATCTTGGATACTTGATTCAGGTGCATCGAACCATATGGTGCATTAAAAGATGAATTTTCCCCCATCAAAGAAAACACTAGATCCCCAATTTACTTGGGAGATGCCACATTGGCAAAGGTGTGTAGAGGAGGAATTGTAGACCTTGAAGGGGGATACTTCACAAATGTGCTTCATGTTCCCTCACTATCTACAAATCTTCTCTAGATATATCAGATCACTCATTCCATCTCTGGAAGGAAGGTGGAGTTCACTTGAGACTCCGCAGTGATTATTGACATTTCCATGGGCTCACAGCTTACGCATGGAATTGCAGATCATGGTTCTCATTTTTATTTATTCTCCCACTTTGTTCCTAAATATATTAGCATTTTATTTCTATCACAATATAATGATATTATCAGGTTATGGCATGAAATATTTCTCCATCTAAACTATAAGGACTTGCATCAACTCAGTAAGGAAAACATGGTAGAAGGATTTTCCGCCATTAAATTCACAAGCGGTGTATGTCAAGGATGATTCCTGACAAGAATCTAGAGAAAAATTTTGACAAAGGGAAGGAACGATGAGATTATTCTCCTCTTGGGTTGATTCACAGTGACATCATGGGCCCATTCCTGTAGCCTTCAATTAGTAAGGCTCGATATGTGATCTGAAATCACCCCTAGGTGACCTCAGGAAATTAATGAAGGTATTACAGACTCATATGCTAGTGTGTACCTATTCTATTTTAAGCAATGGATTAATAATATTGCGAAATACATAGGCAATTGGAAAACAGTAAGAGAAACACAACAAGCAAATACGAAACACAACAATTTAATAAGGAGTTCACCCAATCCTCCTAGCCTATGTCTCCTGGTCTAGCTTTCAATGGTGGCCTTTTTTATTGTGTATTTAAACAGAGTTTTTACAATGAGGAGCTCTATTTGAGTCTCCTCTAATAGATGATTCTTAGTAGGGTGGTACTAGGATTCCCCAAGCCACTAGAGTACACAGACTCCCCCTTACCAAGTCTCGACCTCAATTAGTCTTAATGGGATGAGTCTAATTTGGTACTCAGTTCCGACAGATATCCTCATAGGGATTGCTTGAACCTCTGAAGCCTTCTTGGTTCTGTCTACTCAATGCTACCTTAGCTCTACAGGTTAGCTTCAGTTCTCTATTATCCGATTCTTGCTTCACTCCCTATTCTGTCTCCTATGTCTCCCCTCTATTCTCTGTCTATTCATGGCTTAGAGCCAATCTGTCCCTTGACTATTCGCTTCCTCTTCTATATCTTCGGATCGCCTGCCTCTATCTGCTAGAATTCCCTGCTTCTGTTTCATCACCATTGTGTAACGTTTCACAGAGAGGTGGTCATTCGTCTCCTCATGAACTGGGTGCTAGCTCTTCCTTGAACGGTTGTTATTTTGGTTATTTTGTGGAATAGTTCATCCTCCAGCTCAGTAGTCATGTCAAACTGCAAATGTCATATGCCTCAGCCTATTCTTTTCATAAATTTGGTCTCCCATTGGGTTCAATCTCCGTTGTTTGATTTGGGGCCTCTAGATCCTATGGTCATCGCTTTTGTTGGATGGGTAGCTTGATCGATCGTTACCCTATGATGATAGTGGTTTTTTCTCTCATCCGGTAAAAACGTGTCATTCAATGTATGGCATCACTTGGTCCCCTAACAAACCCGCTTATCCCCTTAAATTCATCCGATATTCTGCTGGTTTAGGAGTGCGGGACCTGCCTATTGGTTTTAGTGCTTTTCCTATGGTTTTACCTATTTTTCACATGAGTAGGTGTCGATATTTTCCTTATCTGATGTTTTTATCCTGCGATGGCCTCTATTTTCAGATCTGGACTCCCTATTTGTTGGTTTCTACCACAGTACAGTCTCCATTGGCCAACGGTTAGTGCTCTTTAACCGAGGGTCCTCGTTGTTCCATGCTGGCAATAACTGCCACTATCCAAAGGTCCTTCTTGATAGCTCATTGTTCACAAAATTTTGGATTCTCACATATTTTGAAATAGTCATAGAACTCTGATAATTTTCAAGGACCAATTTTGAATCACGGCCTTCCCACTGACAAAGATTTTGGACTGCCAAAAGTTGGTTTTCAGGCATCGACTAAGTGAGGATACAACTTTCTCACGTGTCCAATCTCTACCCATTTTGTACTTCTCGACTTTGAACCCGTGAGCCCAATTCTAAGGTACTCAATATCTTCCCTGAATGTTATTCTCACCTTCCTATATAGAACTGTGTCTTCCTGCAATTCATTAAGATATTCAGGTAGTAGGTCATCAATAGAAGGTAATTGACTCTCTTCTTTAGGATCTTCAATTAACAAAGGTTCAAATAGTCTCAAGTTGTCTGCATTTATGACTAAGTAGATGTGCATATAAGCTACCAAATGAAGGTGAAAAACATTATCCCCAATTTTCTCAAGCATCCTGAAAGGTCCATACGTTATAGGCTTTAGCTTTTTACCTTCACCTTGCATCCTGTCCTTACCGATATACAGGCAGACTTGATCACCAACTTGGAAACTATGCTCCATCTAATGCTTGTCATGCCTTGCCTTGTATTTGGCCTAGCTCTTTTCCAGGTTTTCCCGTACAGCCTATTGGATCTCTTGGATTTGATCAATGAACCTTCTTGCCCTATCCACATCGCTATGTCTCTCAACTATTGTGTCGTTAGAAAAGACAAAATCCAAGGGATACCTTTGTGTGAAACCAAAACAGTTCTTAAAAGGTGATCTCTATGTGGAAGAATGTTTGGCTCGGTTGTAAGCATGCTACACATAAAAAAAATGTTCATCCCAAAGCTTAGGATGCTTGCTGCAATATCCCCTTAGTAACTATATCACTATCCTGTTGACTACTTCTGTCTGGGCATCGGTTTGTGGATGGAAAGTTGTGCTTTTCTTTAGTTTGGTGTCCATCAGTTCCCACAGACTTGACCAAAACATTCCCACAAATCAAGTGTCTCGATTAGATATAATGGAAGTGGGTAATCCAAAATGAGCCCATACATGTTGAAAGAACATTTTTGTAGTTTGTTCAGCTGTAATCTGTTTATTAGAAGGTACCAAAATACACATTTTGTTGAACCTATCCACAACAACATACATATAATCATGACCTTTGCTATATTTAGGCAGTCCTCAAACAAAGTCCATGGAAACACTTTCCCAAGGATGAGAAGGAACTGGTAATGGAGTGTGCAAGCCTAGTTTTCTATCGTTGGGCTTGGTTTTAGCACACATAGTAAAACCTCTTACATATCTAGAAATTGTCTGATTCATTTTTGGCCAATAACAAAATCTTTGCAGCTGTGCAACTATTTTACTTACCCCAAAGTGACCTGATATTAGAGAAGTGTGTGCTCCCCAAATTATCTTTACTCTTTTAGTTTGTGGAATGCATAGCTTCCCATAATGATATAGGAGTCAGTCCTTAATATGATAGCCCAATTCTTCCACTCGTTTGCCTTGACTTAAAGTTGCATATACATATTTAAAGTCTATATCTTGAGCATATTGTTCAACGTAGCTCTCATGTAACACAGAATTATTCTTAAGTATAGTAGATGCATTTATATCTAGATAACATATCTGCAACTTTATTGTGTATGTCCTTTTTATATCTCATGACTAAATGAAAATGTTGTAGAAAACCCATCCATCTATAGTGTCTTGATTGTTGAAACTTAGTTTTAGAGTGTAGATATTGAAGTGGTTGATGATCAGTATGTATAGATGTTTCATTGCCCATTAAGTAATGTTTCCACTTTTTCATACTCTATACTAGTGCATACAATTCTTCATCATATATAGGATAGTTAACTACTACAGAATTAAATGTCTCAAAATGATAACATATGGGTTTACCATGCTATATCAACACTGCTCCCATGGCATAGTCACTAGCATCCATTTGGATCTCAGATGGTCCTTGAAGATTAGGCAGTGCTAGTAATGGTGTTGTACTAATCTTTTCTTTCAAGGTGTCGAAGGGTTTTTGCTGTTTGCCACCCCACTTAAACACCTCATTCAATCCTGTTAAAGCATGTAAGGGAGATGAAATTAAGGAAAAGTTAGAAATGAACTTTCTCCAATAGTACGCTGCTCATAAGAAGCTCCTAACTTTTGTAGCAGATTTAGGTTTGGGCTAGTCTACAATGACTACCACATAAGAGGGATCTATCTTCAATTCACCGCCCCCTAATATATGTCCTAAATAATTCAAAGATTTTTGCCAAATTCACATTTTGAGAGTTAACATAAATTTTTTCTCTTTTCAAAACATCTAGTGTCTACTTAACATTCTTTAAATGTTCTTCCCATGTTTTTCTAAATATCAAAATGTCATCCAGATACATAATAACAAAATCGCCAAGAAAAGGTTTGAGTACATCATTCATTATTCTCATGAAAGTAGTAGGAGAATTAGTTAAGCCAAACGGCATAACCAACCACTCATATAATGTTATGAAACCAACTCACAAAAAGATAGAAAGGATAGATCAACCCTTTAGAATTCAGCCTCTTCAAGGGGGAAACCTCCTTTACATTACAAAAATGAATGATCCTTTGATAATTCAATTGACAAAACCTCGTTTCTATATATAGGTGTCTAAGTATTCAAAATATAACCCAACCGACCTAACAATAATAATATAAAGGCACAAAAATAACAATAGAGGGATTCTATGGGGCACAGTAATAACAATATGGGGACAATAGGGGCACAACAATATTAATAAGGGATACAACTTCAATAGTAATGGGATAATCACTAGTATTATAGGGACCTAACATGCCCCTCTCCTTCAAAAATGTGTTGTCCTCAAAGATTCAGTATTTTTGGATGCTTTTGCATAAAATTCTCATCCTCAAAAGTGGAATTTTCAGTGGATAAGTTCTTCCACTTGATGAGATACTACGAAATTGATCGATTTTGTAGCTGTCAAGTTCTTGTTTTTGTAATTGCTTCCAATTCCAATATAATTTTTCCTTCGTCATCAAGTTTTGTCAATATTGTTTGAATTGGGAGCTTGTCGCCTATAACCTTGTTTAAAAATGAAACATGGAAAACTAGTTTCACTCAAGAAGCTGTAGGGAGCTCCAATTTGTATGCCATAGTACCAATCTTTTGCAACACCTTGTATGGACCATAATACTTTGGTGATCATTTATTATCCTTCTTAGCTTTCTTGAGGGGAATTTGTTTATATGGTTGTCACTATAGGAATACTAAATCACCTACATCAAAACTTCTTTCACTATGATGTTGATCTAGCTTTTGTTTCATTCTATTCTGTGCCAACACGAGGTTATCCATTAAGAGTTGGAGGACTTGTTGTTGATGCTCGATGTGATGTTCCACTGCTTGAACCTTAGAATTTTCTCTTAAATATGATGTGATGGATGTCAGCTGATATCCATAAAGTGCCATAAATGGGGTCATTTTTGTTGCTGTATGGAAGGATGTGTTATACCACCATTCATCTAGAGGCAACCATTTGACCCATTGTGTCTGTTTATCAGATACAAAGCAGTGAAGATATCCCTCCAAACATTTGTTTACTCTCTCAGTTTTCCCATCAGATTGAGGATGATAAGATTAGCTATGAGCTAACTGCGTACCAAGACAAGAAAATAATTCTATCCGAAAATTTCGAGTGAAAATGGGATCTCTGTCACTTACAATAATCTTTGGGTTTCCATGTAGCTTTTGAATTGTTTCCATAAATGCAGTAGAAACTGGATTGGCTTTAAATGGGTGTGATAATGCACAAAAGTGTGCATATATATCTGTCAACTACCACCATGATGACACTCTTTCCCTCAGACTTGGGTAAACTTGCGATAAAATTCATTGAAACCTCCTCCCAACATTGGCTTGGAATGGATAAAGGTTGTAATAGACCTGGGGTCTTAATTGTTTCAACTTTATTTTGTTGGCAAACCAAATATTTCACCACAAAATTTTGAATATCCGCTTTATGGCCATCCCAAAAAAATTCCTTCTTAACCCTGTGGTAACCTTTTAAAAATCCTGAATGTCCTCATAAGGGAGAAGTGTGCAATTCCATATGAATCTTTTGTTTGAATTGGGAATTCTTACAGAGGTATAAGTGATCTTTGTACCATAATGAATCATTATGCCAGCTAAATGTATCAGATGTACTGGAATCTTGTTGTAACTTTCGAATAAGTGCCCACACTTCTTCATCATTCTTCCATTCCTCCCTCAGTTCATTTATCCAATCTGGTTGGATAATAGAAATGGCGCACAACAATGCTTCCACATCCTCATCCTTTCTTGAGAGTGCATCTGGCACCACATTTTGCTTCCTTTTTTTGTAGATGATTTCAAAGTCATAACCCAACATCTTTGTGACCCTCCTTTGTTGCTCTTTAGAGGATAGTATTTATTCTAAAAGGTATTTAAAGCTATCATGATCCATTTTTACCTTGAAGTGTCTTCCCATAGGTAGGGTTGCCATTTATTAAGTGCATGTAGTATTGCCAACATTTCCTTCTCATAAACAGCTTTGTGTAAAAACTTTCCCTTGATTGGATAACTTTCAAAAGAAATGGGTCTTTCATCTTGCATTAAAACAACACCAATTCCATTTCCTAAAGCATCACATTCCACAATAAAGGTTTTTGTGATGTCCGGTGTAGCTAAGACCGGTGCTTGGCACATTGCCTCTTTAAGATGTTCAAAGGCCTTTGTTTCTTCTGGAGTCCATGAAAATGCATCTTTATTCAATAATGTTGTTAGAGGTGTTGCTATTCTCCCATAATTCTTAACAAACTTGCGATAACACCTTGTCAACCCGAGAAATCCTCGCAGATGTTTTATGGATGTGGGGATTTTCCATTCCTTAATGGATTTAATTTTGTTAGGGTCTACCTTAACTCCTTCATGAGATACAATATGACCCAGATATTCCACATCTTGTAATCCAAAGAAACATTTGGATCTTTTTGCATATAATTGTTTCTCCTCCAATAGTTGTAGCACCCTATCAAGATGTTCAACATGATCCTTCCAAGACTTGTTGTACATTATTATATCATCAAAAATACTAACACAAATTTTCTAAGGAAGGGTTTGAAAATGGAATTCATCAAATCTTGAAATGTAGAAGGTGCATTGGTAAGGCGAAAAGGCATGACCAAAAATTCGTAATGACCCTCATGAGTTCTAAATGTTGTTTTTGGAATGTCTTCAGTCTTCATTCTAATTTGATGATGTGCTAAACAAAGATCCAACTTGGTGAAGTAAATTGATCCATCCAATTCATCCAGTAACTCAACAATGACAGGAATGGGAAACTTAACTTTAATAGTGAGTGTAGTGTCCTATCTAGGGTGCTAGATTAGTCTATATTTATTATCGATCAGGATAAGTAAAATTCAAGGCATGCGTCTACAATCTATAGACATAAAGGATTCCTAACTAAGTGTTCATGATGGTAGGTTACAAAAATTCTTTACGGAAGGTTGAGGTATGCTCCCTATCACCTGGACACTCAGGTCACTAAATTAATCTACCTATTCTTAAAACACTGTGTATTACTTAAACCAAGATTTCAATCCCCTTACGAGGATGTTGTGCATGAAACCCCTGTTCAGTGAACACTCAGCATTCAATGTTTAACATTCATGAAAGATTGAAACATACTAAAATCATAAGCATACTTAAAATTCAAATACATGAGAAACAGGGTTCATGAAGATGCTTTTAAAAACAACGAAAGATCAGATCCCTTACAGGATACAGTTCAACGATCTCAGCGATCAATCCTTCAAGCCACCATCATAAAATTCACTCATACGAATTGCTAATTAAACCAACGAAAGCATAAACCAAACTCTAATCACTTTGCATACAGAAGTTGCTAATAAAATAAAATGACAGTATACCCCTTTCAAGGAGGGCCCATCCGTGTTTCAAAGGTATACTGGACTGCGCTCAAGCAACTATAGAATCAACACAATAACAAAATCGTGACTGCAACTGAGTTTTAGTATTAAGTTCAAAAGCTCTATTTTACAAAACGATACACAGATAACAACTAACCAACAACACATAACTGTGTTTACAAATGTCTTCTAAAAAACTAACACCGTTTACATTTTGGAATGAATGTACATTCATTATGCGACTGTTGCCGCTTTTGTTATGGAATAGTTTTTAAGTTGTTTCCATTCTGAAGTGATTTCAAAAAGGAACAAAACTAAATCGGTTTAGAACCCTATGCTGTTGCTGCTTTTGTCGCCAACATGTTGTGCTTTGACCATCATTCACCGCGCATTCAGGAGTGTTGGTTCTGTTGTAGGATAGGTGTTCGTCCATGCTTGTACATTCTATTTTTCATCCCTACCCTTTGCTTTAGCTTCGCTGTCATGCCATATGTCAAACAATAAACCAATTACAGGATGTTGTAACTTCCTGTAGTCTTTTTATCAAAAATCCCTAATTGTTTAACATAAAACTCATAAATCAATTTTAATGCATCTAACAACTATAATATTATTAACTAATCAATTTCAAGGGGTCTAAGAGATGTATGAAGGAAAAAGGTAGGCAAACGATGTGTTTCAAGAGGAAAAATGAGGTCATGGAATGGTACCAACATCTCTCCCCGACTTAATGAATTAGCATGACCTCATGCTAACCCCGATGTGCTTCCTCTGAACTTTGTCTCTGCCTGTACCTCTGTTGCCTTCAACAATGTATCCACATTCTTCTTCACCTGGGCATCCTTCTGACCATGGAGCTCATGCTTCAAACTTTTGTACTTCTCCTTGAGGGCCTTCTTTTGGTTATACCATTTAGTGGCCCACTTACAAATATCTGTCTGTTCAGCTTCAACTTCACTAATTCGTTCGCTTAACTTTTCATTTTTCTGTTGAGTTTCTTTACTCTGTGCTCTTAGCAATTCATTTTCTTTCTTGATAACTTTTTCCAGCATATTGGCCTCCATTACTTCTTCCTTTAACTTCTCAATTTGCTTCCCCAGTTTCTTATGTTTCTTAATGGCGGGTTGTGAATCTTTTTCTTGCCTGTTATTGCTTTCAACCTCCACCTCAGCTCCTGGTCCAGGTTGTGAGTGGGCACTACTTTCAATATCCATCGATATAGGTGCATTTGATTCAGGCTGGTCTTCTTGTAGCTCAGCCTTTGATGCTCTCCTGGTTCTTCTTGTATAGGTGGTAAAATTGTTATCTTTCTCTACTTCCTGAGCATCCTTTTTTCTCATTTTCCTTGTCCTCACACTGCTAACAGGTGGAGGTACCTTGCTTGCTTTGTGTATAGGAGTCTCTTCATCGATATCATTCATAAATCCTAAGTTCTCCTGTGGTTCTTCCTTGTCTTCTTCATCTTTAATTTGGTTGGCAGCCAACAATTCCTTCCACATTTTCCCTCTTCTCTGTAACTCATACTCAATAAGAATTTTAACTAGCCCAAAGTGATATAAGCTCTTGTCTTCGTTACCTTTCTGCTTTTGGATGGTCTTCGACATTTTGGTTAGGATTTGCAAGAGGAAGTATGGAAGACTGATAACACACTGCCCTTTCAAATGTAACAGTAATTTGATATGGTACAAGTAAACAATACTGTAGCGGCCTTCACAAGTTACAAACTTTTGGATGATATAGACCATCTCGTCCCAAGGATGCACCAGCCAGCTCCTTCGGACACCTTTCTTCCAATTGATGGATGAAACCCTTGATCTGGACATAAATTGAGTCCATGACTTCTCTTTAAATTGCTTTGTCTTGAAGTACTTCTCCCCTTCTGGGATGATCCCTACGGACTGGGCTATGGTGTCTTCCGACACCCTGAATGAAAAATTACCTATCAGAGCCTTCTCTCCGTTGAATGTAAAAGCGAATTGTTTGGTGACCTCTTCATTACTTCCACGAAATTTTTCTAAAAAGGGCAGCCACTATATTTCTTTAAGAATTGAAATGTAATCTTCGTGATACTGGGAACTGCCGAATATGCTTGGTTTGACCCTATTGGTCATTTTGGCAGAGAGTTGTGCTCTAATTCTTCTTTGTTTATGTTTTGAAAATTCAACAAAGTTTTGATTTGTTACCTTTTGTCTTCTGCCCCAACACTGCTAACCTGGTGGTGTCCTTGGCTCTTTAACACTAGCTCCTTTAGTAACCCAAGCGATGCTCCATTGACTGTCTTGTAATTATGGTGGAGGTCGAACCCAAATGACTACATTTCCCTTTCGTGGCGCTTGCTACTTTCAGTCCTTAATGTTGAAGTCACAGGAGTCGAATGCTAACATTGTTGGCATTATGATTCAGGTGTTGTCCTTGATGGCAACCCATTCAGGTGATAGATCACTATTCTTGATGATCAGCTCTCTATTTTTAAGAAGGACGCAGGAAATCTGTTCAGCAAGTGCGTCCCCGCAGGTATACCATGCAGAACCCGCGTCCAGGGACGCAGGCCTGCCGTTCAGGAGGTGCGTCCACCCAGTGCACACATTTCAAGGCAGAGAAAAGCACGTGGGGGTTTCTTGTGTGGTATCTAGCCGACGGTTTTTGTGTTTCTATGGTGTCGGCTCGTGGTATTGTTCCATGTTTTGGGGAGGGGCTTGCCTATATAAAGCAAAGGAGTTCATTTGGATTTTGCATCATCTTGGTTGAATATCTTTTGGTGAGATCTAGTCCAGATCTATGAGGGCGAATCTTCTAATGGACTGTGATCTCTTTGGCGCATGATCAGATCTGTAGATCTGAGTGGTTGGGTCAGTTCTGAAGTCCTCATATCTTTTATATCTGAAGGGACGCAGGTTCAGTGAAGGACAAGTGCGCCGAGACGCAGGGAAGACCGGGCTCAGGTGCGTCTCTGAAGCAAAAGACGCGGCGCGACTGTGTTATTGGGTGCGTCTCTGAAGCGAAAGACGCGGCGCGATAGTGTTACTGGGTGCGCCGGTACGCAGAGAAGCTTAAAGGAACAGTGCGTTTGCACGCAGAACAGCAGAAGGTAAACTGCGTCCAGTCGTAGGCCACAAAAAGAAAAATTGCGTCCCTGTCTTAAGATGATCTGTTAATTGTATATTTCTGTTCATAAGGTGTTCTGGGTTGTTCCTGTGATTACTGATCTGATATCTGTAGTGGACTGTATCTGTTGTATACTTGTTGATCATTTGATTCTTCATGAAAAGAAGTTGGGGGTTGTAGCTCCCTTCCAGGAGAGACTGGAAAACGAGAGAGAGTTGTAGCTCTCTGCAGGTTGCAGCCTGCGTACTGGTAAAGGACTACACCAGTACAAAATCATTGTAAAAAGAATTTCTTGAAAGAAGATAGAGACATATTGCAGCAGGTGGTTTTCTCCCACATTGGGTTTCCACCTTACATCTTGTGTTCTTTGGTGTGACTGTCTATTTTCTTTGTTCATGCTCATTATTTTATGGTACTGATATGCAAGAATAATTCAAAAGATCAAATAAGGAAGATTTGTCAAATTGATAGATAATACTGATTCACCCCCCCTCTCAGTATTATTTCCAACAATTGGTATCAGAGCAGGTCCTTCAGAAAAGCTTGATCGCTTGAAGGTAGATCGTTCATCATGAGCAACTACGAGAGAGAAGCATCAATCAGGCCACCAGTTTTTGATGGGACAAACTTCAATTATTGGAAGGTAAGAGTTACTGCATATCTTCAATCTCTTGGTACTGAAGTTTGGGACATTGTAGAAACAGGCTATGCTTTTCCTTCAGCTACTCCTACAGATCCAGCTGAGAAAAAGAAGTATGAAACAAATGCAAAAGCAGTCAGTACTTTATTAGGAAGTATATCCCAAACAGAATTCATGAAGGTAATGCACTTCAAATCAGCAAAAGAAATATGGGACAAAATGATCACAAGCTATGAAGGAGATGAACAGGTAAAACAAGCCAAACTTCAAACTCTCAGGATTCAATATGAGACTCTCAAGATGTATAATGATGAAAGTGTGGCTAATTATTTTCTTCGGGTAGATGAGATTGTAAATTGTATGAAAAATTTGGGTGAAGAAATAAAGGAGTCTATAGTAGTTCAAAAGATTCTAAGATCATTATCCCCCAAGTTTGAATCTAAAGTATCTGCAATAGAAGAAAAAGAAAATCTCCGTGTTCTCACTATGTCTCAGCTACATGGAATTCTAACTGCTTATGAAATGAGAAAGGGAGGACCATCAGACAGAAGGGAGGCTGCTTTTAAAGCATCAGGCAAAGAAGATCACTATGAAGCAAGCCATGTTCCAGAAGAAGAGGAAGAAGAATCAAATTTTGTCAGAAATCTTCAAAGGGGTTCTGGAAGGTTCAGAGGTAAGCTACCTTTCAAATGCTTTGCTTGTGGAAGAGTAGGTCATTATGCTGCAAAATGCTCTTATAAGGATAAAGGAAAGGAACCAGTTAGATGGAACAAGAAACAAAGTGCAAATAAGAAAAGCTACTACACCCATGAAGATAGTGATGGCTTATCAAACAGTGATGAAGATGAACAAGGTAATAAATATAGGTTGTTAATGGCATTTGAAGATGATGATTATGAGGATGCTGTAGATGTGGATAACCTTTATGATGAAATTACTAGACTCAAGAGATGTATAGAAGAAAAGAACATGATTATTGATACTCTACAATTTCAAATTGATGAAAAGGAAAAACATCTTGAAAAATTAGAAGGTGAAATTGTTGGTCTTAGAAAAGAAATTGAGAAAACAAAAACTATTAATCTCAAGTTTGTCAAAGGATCAGAAACTTTGGATGAGATTATCAGTGTGCAGCGGTCTCCACTAAATAAGACAGGTCTGGGCTATAATGGAGAAACTTCTCAAGCATCCACTTCAAAAAGTTATCTTGATGCAGCAAGAAGAAATGAGCAAGAGCACAAGGAAGATCATCAGGTAAAGCAGGGACAAATGTCAAACAGAAACCATCAGGGGCAATCCAGCTTAAGGGTGAACAAAAGCCACAACCAGCCACAGGTAAAATCTTCTCATTTTGGTTCAAGAATAGATGAAAATAGAAATTACAATCAGTTGGCTGGTAGATTCAATAATCGCAGAAGCTTCTTCAATGGACAATGCTTTTCTTGCCATAACTTTGGTCACAAAGCAGCTCAATGTGTTGCGTATAAAACAATCATGACTAGGGAAGCTCAAAAACAAAGAAGTATGACAGGGATTACAAAAAGGACCTATAACAACTTTTCAGCTCTTGAAAATGAAGTCGAATGTTCTATTTGCAATAATTTTGGACATGAAGACTTTGAATGCAGAAGCAGGTTTCCGGAAAGAAAAGTACAAGAGCGGAAAAAGGAACAAGCGTCAGGCACCAAAACATGGAGAATAAAGGAACCTCAAACAGAAAGATGTGGGATAGCATTTTATGCAGAAGGGCAAGAAAATCTATGGTACATTGACAGTGGATGTTCGAAGCATATGACAGGTGATAAAGAAAAACTTGAGTCTTATTCTAGTTTAGAAAAGGGAAAGAAAGTCTCTTTTGGAAATGATACTCCTGCAACTATAAAAGGAAAAGGTATTGCTCCCTTAAAAGAAGATGTTAAGGCTGGAAATGTTTTGTTTGTTGATGGTTTGAAGCATAATCTTCTAAGTGTCAGCCAGATGTGTGATCAAAGAACCGAGGTTATATTCAGATCAAATGGATGTCTTGTTCGTGATCTTGATACAGGTAAAACAGTTCTCAAAGGAAAAAGAACTCCAAATAATCTATACATATTTGATGAAGGACAACAACAATGCTATCTAAGCAAGGATGAAGAGCACTGGTTATGGCATCGAAGGTTGGGACATCTAAGCTTCTCACAAATAAGGAAAGCTTGCAAATATCAGGCAGTTCGCGATCTTCCAGATATCAAAATTCCTGACAACACCATATGCAGATCATGTCAGTTTGGAAAACAAACCAGGACTAACTTTCCAGAGAAAGAAGGATCAGCTAGCATGCCTCTTGAGCTAGTACATACAGATGTATGTGGACCATTCAGGAAAAGAACACCTAGAGGAGAGGAATACTTGATATTATTTATTGACGACTTCTCCAGGTTTGTTTGGTTAGGACTTATGAAGCACAAAGATGAAGCATTCGAAAAATTCAAATCCTTCAAAGCCTTGGTTGAAAATGAATCAGGTCACAAAATTAAGTGCCTCAGATCCGACAGAGGTGGGGAATTTACTTCAAATGAATTTTTCGATTTCTGTGATGAACATGGGATAAGGAGAGAATTCTCTACGGCTAGAACTCCTCAGCAAAATGGAGTTGTTGAAAGAATGAACAGAACAATCCAACAAATGGCTCGTGCTATGCTTGATGAATCAGGAACTCCCGCAACTTTCTGGGGTGAAGCTGCACATACTGCGGTTATTATTCTCAACAAGACAAATGTTCGAGTGAACAACACTCAAACTCCTCATGAGCTCTGGAGTGGTAAAACTCCTTCAGTAAAGCATTTCAAAATCTTTGGGAGTAAATGCTATATCAAGAATACTGAGGAGCAGCTTGGTAAACTTGATCCTAGAGCAGATGAAGGCATTCTTCTTGGCTATTCTCCACATAGCAAAGCATACAAATGCTACAATAAAAGACTTGGCAGAATTGTTGACAGCATTGATGTAGTGGTTGATGAGAAGGGATACATTCCTAGGCAAATACATCGTGAAGATATCGAAGAAGATGAAAGCTACCCTCAAAGACAGAATGATGAAGAAGAAGAACCTCAAGAAGAATCTCAAGAAGAACCTCACGAAGACGCAGAAGAACGAACAAGAATAGAAGAAAAGACTCCATCCAGATATGTTCAGAAGAACCATCCAGAATCTCAGATCATGGGACAGAAAGAAGCAGGTATACAAACTAGAAGAACAGTTGCAGAAGCTTCAAGCTATTTGGCATTACTCTCCTCTACTGAACCACAAAATGTGAAAGAGGCATGCAAAGATGAATGTTGGGTGAAAGAAATGGATGAAGAACTTGAGCAAATCGAAAAGAACAACACTTGGGAGCTGGTTCCTAGACCAAAGGATAAGAATGTTATCGGAACAAAATGGGTCTTCAAAAATAAATTGAATGAAAATGGAGAAGTAATTAGAAACAAAGCCAGACTTGTTTGTAAAGGGTATGCACAGCAAGAAGGAATAGACTTTGAAGAAACTTTTGCTCCTGTTGCAAGACTTGAGGCCATCCGAATGTTCCTTGCTCTCTCAAGTTTTCAGAACTTCAAAGTATTTCAAATGGACGTAAAATCAGCATTTCTGAATGGAGACTTGGAAGAAGAAGTGTACATTGAACAGCCAGATGGGTTCATTCTTGGAAATGATCCAAATCTTGTATGCCGATTGAAAAAGGCTCTCTATGGTCTCAAACAAGCCCCAAGGGCTTGGTACTACCGGTTGGACAAATATCTTCATCAACAAGGTTTTTCAAAAGGTTCAGCAGATAGCAATCTATATATAAAAGTTGAAAATGACAAATTGCTAATACTTGTTGTGTATGTAGATGACATTATTTTTGGCAGCAATGAAGAAGCTATGAGTCAAAGCTTTGCCTCAGTCATGCAGAAAGAATTTGAAATGTCCTTGCTAGGAGAACTGACATACTTCCTTGGTTTGCAAATCCAACAAAAGGAAGGAGGAATCCTTTTATCTCAAACCAAGTATCTCAAGCAGATTTTGAAAAAATATGGCATGGAAGATGCAAAACCAGTATGTACACCCATGGTCACAGGATGTAGTCTCAGTGCAAATGATGAATCTGCAGCAGTACATCAACCAACCTACAGATCTATGATTGGAAGTTTACTATATTTGACAGGTACCCGACCAGACATCATGCATGCAGTTGGAATAGTTGGAAGATTTCAGGCAAATCCAAAGGAGACTCATCTTCAAGCAGTGAAGAGAATATTCAAATATCTTCAAGGGACTCAAAATTATGGCTTATGGTATCCTAGAGATACAGATCTCACTCTTCATGCGTACACAGATGCAGATTGGGCCGGAAGCGTGGATGACAGGAAAAGCACAAGTGGCGGTGCATTCTTTATGGGCTCCAGACTGGTATCTTGGTTCAGCAAGAAACAGAGTTCAATTGCCTTGTCTACAGCTGAAGCGGAATATGTTGCTGCTGCATCTTGTTGCACCCAACTTCTTTGGATGATGCAGACTTTGCAGGATTATCAAATCACTTGTACACCTCCTATTCCTATCTTATGTGACAACACAAGTGCAATCAGCATCTCAAAGAATCCGGTTATGCATTCAAAAACCAAGCACATACCAATCAAGTACCATTTTCTCCGGGAACAAGTACTTGAACAGAAGGTCAAATTGGAGTATGTTCCTTCTAAGGAACAAGTTGCTGATATTTTCACCAAACCGTTGCCCAGGGACACTTTTGAATACCTCAGGCAAAAGCTGGGGGTTGTTGATGCATCATCTTATTGTTGATCATCTTCCTATTGGTGGTATAGGCTCAGGGGGAGCACATAATGCATTGTTGGCATTATGGAGAAGGAGATCTTGGAAATAGCTGCAATATGTCTCTATCTCCTTCATGATGGATTTCTGGTTATTTGTTACAAATCTGGAAGAGCATGAGCATAGGGGGAGTATACTCTTTGCCCTTGATGTCAAAGGGGGAGAATGAAGCTGAAGATCATGAGGTTGCCATCAAGTCCAAAGGGGGAGATTGTTGGCATTATGATTCAGGTGTTGTCCTTGATGGCAACCCATTCAGGTGATAGATCACTATTCTTGATGATCAGCTCTCTATTTTTAAGAAGGACGCAGGAAATCTGTTCAGCAAGTGCGTCCCCGCAGGTATACCATGCAGAACCCGCGTCCAGGGACGCAGGCCAGCCGTTCAGGAGGTGCGTCCACCCAGTGCACACATTTCAAGGCAGAGAAAAGCACGTGGGGGTTTCTTGTGTGGTATCTAGCCGACGGTTTTGTGTTTCTATGGTGTCGGCTCGTGGTATTGTTCCATGTTTTGGGGAGGGGCTTGCCTATATAAAGCAAAGGAGTTCATTTGGATTTTGCATCATCTTGGTTGAATATCTTTTGGTGAGATCTAGTCCAGATCTATGAGGGCGAATCTTCTAATGGACTGTGATCTCTTTGGCGCATGATCAGATCTGTAGATCTGAGTGGTTGGGTCAGTTCTGAAGTCCTCATATCTTTTATATCTGAAGGGACGCAGGTTCAGTGAAGGACAAGTGCGCCGAGACGCAGGGAAGACCGGGCTCAGGTGCGTCTCTGAAGCAAAAGACGCGGCGCGACTGTGTTATTGGGTGCGTCTCTGAAGCGAAAGACGCGGCGCGATAGTGTTACTGGGTGCGCCGGTACGCAGAGAAGCTTAAAGGAACAGTGCGTTTGCACGCAGAACAGCAGAAGGTAAACTACGTCCAGTCACAGGCCACAGAAAGAAAAATTGCGTCCCTGTCTTAAGATGATCTGTTAATTGTATATTTCTGTTCATAAGGTGTTCTGGGTTGTTCCTGTGATTACTGATCTGATATCTGTAGTGGACTGTATCTGTTGTATACTTGTTGATCATTTGATTCTTCATGAAAAGAAGTAGGGGGTTGTAGCTCCCTTCCAGGAGAGACTGGAAAACGAGAGAGAGTTGTAGCTCTCTGCAGGTTGCAGCCTGCGTACTGGTAAAGGACTGCACCAGTACAAAATCATTGTAAAAAGAATTTCTTGAAAGAAGATAGAGACATATTGCAGCAGGTGGTTTTCTCCCACATTGGGTTTCCACCTTACATCTTGTGTTCTTTGGTGTGACTGTCTATTTTCTTTGTTCATGCTCATTATTTTATGGTACTGATATGCAAGAATAATTCAAAAGATCAAATAAGGAAGATTTGTCAAATTGATAGATAATACTGATTCACCCCCCCTCTCAGTATTATTTCCAACAAACATAGAATAACTGAGAATGATAATGAAATAACCGGCTTGACTTAATTCATAGCATATTCATCTTTTGAAACAGAGGAATGGCTGTACTGGTCGTATGGATGCCATCATAGAAGCGCTAGAAGCATATATGAAGTACTGGGATATGATTTCAGGTAGTCGTTTGCATCATTTGGCTTCGTCGGGTGGTTAAATCATAATTCGGCCATTTCAAACATGATGAACAAGCCTGCATAACATTTGGTTTTCAAACAATTCACCACGTGTCCTGCTTCTGTTGGTACCCGGCCAAATAGAAATGTTGGAATGGATGTAGGGTCTGATTGGTTGGTAACAGAGATTGAAAAGGTGATATGAGAGGGGATAACAAAATCATATAAGTATGAGATAGGTTCAAGTATTGGAAGATGATAGGGATTAACAATAGGATAAGGAGTGATAGGTATGGAGATGTCTCTGAAATTGATCATAACAGTCACAGTTATTAAATTTAACATTAAAAATTAATCTAAGAATTTAAATGTTAAGAATAAGGAATACATTACACTTTTGTTGGTTGTTCAAGCATTGCATTGGCATGCTAGGTAGGACTAGTCTCTTTTGTTTGTTGTTCATAACAGGTCCCCCTGGAATAGATTCGACTGCAGCAGGTCCCTCTGAGATCTGGAAAATGTTGATGCAACTTCTTTGAAATCCGGAAAAGAACTATATGTATACAGGTTCCCTGATCTTTGATATTTGATGAAGTCTTGGTGACCAGCAGCCTGTGGATCCTTGTTGAAACTTGATGAAGCTTTGTTGAAGTAATCTTGAAGTAACAATCTCTTAACAGGTCCCTCTTATATGTCTTGAATAGGTCCCATTACTGCTGGTGTTGGTAACATGATCTTCTGGACAGAACAGATCCCCCTGCATAATGTTTTTAACCAGGTCCCTCTAAGATAAAACAGTGAAAAAACAACTTCTTTATTGAAATCTGGAGTGCTGAAACAAACTTCTTTGGAAATTTACATTGAGGAGATGAGACAAGAAATCTTTGAGAATTTACAATGAGGAGATAAGAAAACAAAATGCTGATGCTTCTCCCCCCTACTAAAGTTTTGACTTGTCCTCAAGTCATTATTCATTTGATGAATCAAATAGGAAACAAAAGAAAAGGAATTCTTACCTGCCAACGAATTGGTTTTCAAGTAAGAATTTTGGGTTAGAGTGTGCCAGAGTCTGGTTTTCACATCTAACCCATTTTTATTTTTTGTTTTTCATTGTATTTTTTTCTTTTTTTTTATATATATATTTTTTTTTTTTTTTTTGGTTTTCTTTTAATTTCTTTTGAATTTATAAATTGAAATGAAATGAACTAAGGTAGAGATACTGCAGCTGGAGGCTGCAGTATCTAAACCTCTCTTTGTTGAGATATTGTTTGGAGAAAATTTTCCTTGCTGATGGGCTTAGTGTAAAGTTTCAGGCGATGACCATTGACAGTAAAGGAATACCTTCTCCATCAATAGTTTTGAGCTTGACTGAACCATTGTCGTAAGCCTGAATAATTTGGCATAGGCCCATCCAATGTGTGGTAAAGTTGGCTTTATGATCTCTAAATTTAGAGTCAAAAAGTAAAGCCCAGTCTCCTTCCTTGAACTGTTTCTTCTGGATATGTGCATCATGCCACTTCTTCCTTTGTTTTTTCATGAGGATTGTCGTTTCCTCTGCTTGCTGCCTCATTTCATCCAGTTGGTTCAACTGTCGAATTATTTCTTGTTGTGCTTGGTTCAGGTCAATTTGCAAATCTGCAACCAGTTTAAAAGTATGGATTGAAATTTAATAGGAAGCATTACCTCTTTGCCATACACCAACTGGTATGGTGTAAATCTTGTAGTATTCTTCCACGTAATTCTATAAGCCCAGAGTGCATCTTTGAGCTTCTCTTCCCAATTCTTTCTGTTCATTGCCACAATTTTAGTGATGATCCCTTCCAAAGTTTTGTTTGTGGATTCCACCTGCCCATTTGCCTGTGGATGGTAAGGTGTACTTCTTCTGTGCTTGATTTGGTATTTGTCTGTGATGTCCTTCACTAACTTTGAAGTAAATTGAGTACCTTGATCAGTCACTCTTTCCCTTCGTACTCCATACCTTACAGAAATCTCTTCAAAAAGGAAGTTTACCATTGTTTGTTTGGTGGCTCTAACTAGTGCTTTTTCTTCAGCCCATTTTGTTTCGTAATCAGTACATACTAAGATGTACTTCTTACCATTGGAGGTTGGGTTAATGGGTCCTATAAAATCTAGAGCCCATTTTTCAAATGGCTCTAGGTGAACTTGGGGCTGAAGTGGAATCTCATCTGTAGCTGTTGGTCGGCCCATTCTTTGGCAGCTATCACAACTCTTCACATACTTCTTGGAATCCTTAAAAATGGATGGCCGGTAGTATCCAAGACTAAGAATTTTGAATGTTGTTCGCTTAGCTACAAAATGCCCACCACACGGTTCATCATGGCAAGATTTTAAAATATCAATTATTTCATCATTTCTTACACATCGTCTAATAATCATATCATAACCAGTGTAAAATAAACTGTCATTAATCCATGAGTATCGAGCACTTTGTTTGACTAGTCTCTTCTTTTCCTTTGGAGTAAAGTATGGAGGTGTCCATCCTGTAGACAAATAATTGGCCAAGTCAGCATACCAAGGATTCACTATGGAAATTGCAAATAAATTTTCATCTGGGAAAGAATCTTCAACCGGAACAGTCTCACCTGGATTTTGCAGTCTAGAAAGAAAATCTGCCACCTGATTCTCTTTACCTGGTCTATCTAACACTGTGATGTTAAATTCCTGTAACAATAATAACCATCTGGTAACTCTGCCACTAGTTATTGGTTTATTCATTAAATGTCTAATAGCGGAATGGTCAGTATGTACAAAGATTTCATAGCCAGTTATATAATGTCGGAATTTATTCACAGCATATATGATGGCAAGTGTTTCCTTTTCTGTGACTGTGTACTTTAATTCTGCAGGTGTTAGATTTTTGCTAATGAAATAAATGGCATAATTACAAGATTCCTCTTTTTGGCCTAATGAGGCACCTACTGCAGTGTCAGATGCATATGTAAAGATATGAAATGGTAGGCTCTGGTTAGGCCCTCTTAAGACTGGTGCGGTTGATAACTTTTTTTTGAGTGCTTCAAATGCTTGCTGGCAGTTCTCATTCCAGTTGAAAAGTACATCTTTTCTTAGAAGATTAAACAAAGGTAAAGCTATTTACTAAAATTTTCAATAAACCTTCTGTAATAGCTTGCATACCCAAGGAAGCTTCTTACCTCTTTTTGATTCTTTGGAATTGGCAAATCAACAATGATCTGGATTTTTGCTGGGTCAACTTTAATGCCTTCAAAAGAAATATAGTGGCCTAATACTATCCCCTCGTTTAACATCATAAAGCACTTTTCATTTCTCAGGGATAGATTAGCTTCAATAAATCTTTTCAAAACTCTTTCAAGGTTCTCTAATGCATGCTCAGATGAATTTCCATACACTAAAAAATCATCCATGTAAACTTCAACACAATCATGAACTAAATCAGCCAAAATAGCTAATACAGCTCTCTGAAATGTAGCTGGAGCATTGCAAAGTCCAACTGGCCAAAATTATAAGCACAAGTGCCCCAAGGAAAAGTGAATGTGGTTTTGTCCTGGTCTTCTGAGGCTATCCTGATCTGGTTGTAGCCACTGAAACCATCAAGAAAAGAGAATGACGATTTCCCAGCTAATGTGTCTAACACTTGGTCAATAAATGGTAGTGGGAAATCTTTGAGTGTTTCTTTGTTCAATTGTCTGTAATGAACAAAAATGCACCACTTACCATTTTTCTCGGGCACTATTACTAATGGGGATACCCACTGACTGTCAGAAATAGGATATATAAAATTAACTCTCAACAGTTTTTGCAATTCTTCTCTGACAATATCCTGGAGCATGGGATTCATTCTTCTCTGCGGTTGCCTCATTGGTTTGATAGTACTATCTGTATAAATATTGTGAGTTCATGTGTCGGGGTGAATCCCATGCATATCGGTGTAGTCCCAAGCAAATGCTTTCTGGTATTTTCTCAATAGTCGAATCAATTTCTCTTGTTGAGATGAGTCTAGGTGATTGCCAATGTTCAGAGCTTTCCCTAGACTAATCTCTATGATCCCACTCTATGTGTTTGTGATGGATTGAACTGGAAAAATATTGTGAAATGTTGTTTGCAAAGATTGAATGGTGCATGTTTCCTGAAAATTTTGGGCTAAAAGCACATCTGCAGCATGATATTGGTCGTTTCTCAAATTTTCAAAAATATCAGGTTGAGAAAGGAACAACTCTACCAAATCATTATTATTTTGTTCTTGGAAATCATAGATTTGGTCGATGCTAAAAACGTATTGTACTTCTTCTTTATCATTGTATTTATCATCAAGCCATAAATTGTGTGTTACTGCTGGTGATTGTGTTGATGGATAAAGAGTGAGTTGTTTTCTTTCAGTTCCTCTTGAAATGATCATGTTGCCCGATTGACATCCTATGAATGCATCAGCAGTCGCTAACCATGGTCTACCAAGGATGATAGGGTGCCCTCCTGAATTGGATTTGGGTTGAAGAACTAAGAAGTTCACTAGATACTCCCAAGAGTCTAGTGAAACAATTATGTCCTCCAAAATCCCTTCAGGAATCACTTTAGGCCTATCAACTAGTTCTAGAACAATCGTTGTGTGTTGCAAATTATGAGTTGGAGTGTTCTCATGGTTGCAAGAGTCATGAAATTTATTATGGCCCCAAGATCTATTAAAGTGTTTGGAATAGGTATGTTGTTAATGATTGTAGTAACTTTGGGGATACCAGGATCAACATACTTTTCCATTGAGATGGTATTTGTCATAAGGCCAGCTAAATGTCCTATAACATGAATGGTTTGTGGGTCAATCCTTTTTCTAGTGGGCTTCTTAAGGCACATTTCTTTGATTGCTTTAGTATATATGGGAATGTCTTTTATGGCTTGCAGTAGCAGAATTTTTATATAGACATTCTTGAGCTCATCTAAAATATCAAATTGTGGTATAAACATTGGAAATTTCATTTGGACCAATCGTTCTGGAAAAGGTGGATGCAATGGTTGCATTTGCTTATCTTTGGTATCATCGTTTAGTTTTCTTTGATTTGTTATTTCGTTTTCATTTTTTGTGTTTTCTTCTTGTTTATCAGTTGTTGGAGAATCTTTGTGGAGTACCTTACCAGACCTCAAGTTGATATTTTGCAAGGGTCGTGTGGGATATGAGATTCCCTCTTCTACATTGTATGTTGGCCTTTCTGCTCTGTTATTTGGATTAGGGACAGTTTGAGCAGGAATTTGAGTAGGTCTGGGACGTTGTGAGTTAGATGGAAATTGCAGTTGTGGTGGATTTATTGGTAGAGGAGCAGGCAGTGCTTGTTGAGTAGGTTGAGGTTGGTAAACAACTTGTTGCTGAGGATACTGCTGATATGGTTGAGGATGTGATGAGTATGGCTGATGATATTGTTGATATGGCTGCAAATATGGTTGGTATGATTGAGGATATGTATGATATGATTGAGAGTATTGTTGATATGGTCTCCATTGTTGCTGTGGGTGATTTTGGTGCTGCCATGGCATGGGTAAATTCCACGAATTCTGAGCATACATTTGATCATTTACAAGAAATTGCAAATTTTGATTTTGAAACATACCTGGAGGTGCTGGACTTGGCTGCCATGGTATCTTTGTGCCCATGTAATACACATTTTCCATCTCTTTATTAGCTGCCATATTACAGTTCTACAAAACCTTAACTTTAGGACAATTAAATATATCATGATTTTCAGTACAGAAGGCACAAACTTGGATGTTTTCTAATGGGCAGTCTTTTAAGGCATGTTTCTTCCGGCATTTTGGGCAGAAGATAGCCATTATTTGCTCTTCATCTTCTTGTTTCTTCTTAGATTTTACAGTGTCAATTTGGTTCCCTAAGGTGCTTAACAGATCTGTTTTAAATTCTTCTAACAGATTCCCTATTTCAGCCCTTGTGTCACTTGTTGAAGCAGATTGTGTGACTTTGGATGACAAGGTTCTTTTTCCAATTTTAGCTTTGCTCCTTGAATACTTTTCGCATAATTCAGCGATTTCTTCAAAAGGTAGGGTAGAAATGTCACCTTTTCCCATCAGATTAAGATCATCCATGTATTCCTCTCGGATGCCTTTCAAGAATATTGTGCGAATCAAATCAAGAGGCATAGTTTAGTGTTTGGATTTTGTAAATTGTAGACAAACCGTTCTAAGTATTCCTCTAAGGTTTCATCCTCTTGTTGGCTCATTCTAAAGATGTCATCTTTGGAATCTTTGGATCTACAATAAGGTTGATATTTCTTTAGAAATATTCTTCTCATGCCATCCCAATCAATTATCGCATGTTCACCAAGCCCCATGAACCATCTTAAGGTTCATGCCTTTAATGTCACTGGGAAGAGTCTAAGCCTATGGGCATCATCTGTGTAACCGTATGTTCAACATACAATGTGAAACTTGAACAAGAATGAGTCTGGGTCTTCTGAAGCCATACCATAAAAGTTTGGTAGCATAGATGGAGGTATGTTTTTCATTTTGATCTCATCATCTTCTTGTGGTTCTTGAATAGGAAACTTAAAGGTTGACTCTTCCTCATCTCTTTCTCCTTGATTTGGTACTAATCCATCTCCTTCCTCAGCCATTCTAATAGGTTCCTCTGTGTCAGTGTCACTTGTTTTAAAGAGAAGATTAAAGAAAGATTGTTCGGTCACTGTGCTACCTTCTCCTTGTGTAGAGGATCTAGGAAAGTGTTTCTTCTATGATTTGTGTGCTAATAAAGTTTGCCTTTCGATGAGAGTAAGTCTTTGACCTGAATTTTGTTTATCCTCTAATGCTTGTATGGTGACTTCCTCAGCTGGTGTTGTATTTCCTAAAGAGTCTGCTCTTGATGATAGGTTAGTTTTTGGATGGGGGTTTTTATGAATCTACCTTGATTATGTCTAGATCTAGGCATAAGTGAACATGATTTCTAAATCTATGTTTTTGCTTGTTTTTGTTTATAATTTTTTTTTTCAAATCCTTTAACTACGCCTCCCCGGCAACGACGCCAAAATGTAGTGTCCTATCTAGGGTGCTAGATTAGTCTATATTTATTATCGACCAAGATAAGTAAACTTCGAGGCATGCATCTACAATCTATAGACATAAAGGATTCCTAACTAAGTTTTCATGATGGTAGGTTATAGAACTTATTTACGGAAGGTTGAGGTATGCTCCCTATCACCTGGACACTCAGGTCACTCAATTAATCTACCTATTCTTAAAACACTGTGTATCACTTAAACCAAGATTTCAATCCCCTTACGAGGATGTTGTGCATGAAACCCCTGTTCAGTGAACAATTAGCATTCAATGTTTAACATTCATCAAAGGTTGAAACATACTAAAATCATAAGCATACTTAAAACTCAAATACATGAGAAACAAGGTTCATGAAGATGCTTTTAAAAATAACGAAAGATTAGATCCCTTACAAGATACAATTCAACGATCTCAGCGATCAATCCTTCAAGCCACCATCATAAACTTCACTCATACGAATTGCTAATTAAACCAACGAAAGCATAAACCAAACCCTAATCACTGTGCATACAGAAGTTTCTAATAAAATAAAATGACAGTATACCTATTTCACGCAGGGCTCGTCCGCGTTTCAAAGGTATACTGGACTGCGCTCAAGCAACTATAGAATCAATGCAATAACAAAATCGTGACTGCAACTGAGTTCTGGTATTAAGTTCAAAAGCTCTATTTTTCAAAACGATAAACAGATAACAACTAACCAACAACACATAACTGTGTTTACATATGCCTTTTAAAAAACTAACACCGTTTACATTTTGGAATGAATGTAAATTCATTATGCGGCTGTTGCCGCTTTTGTTTTGGAATAGTTTTTAAGGTGTTTCCATTCTGAAGCGATTTCAAAAAGGAACAAAACTAAATCGGTTTAGAACCCTATGTTGTTGCTGCTTTTGTCGCCAACATGCTATGCTTTGACCATCATTGACTGTGCATTCAGCAGTGTTAGTTCTGCTATAGGATAGGTGTTCGTCCATGCTTGTACATTCTATTTTTCATCCCTACCCTTTGCTTTAGCTTAGCTGTCATGCCATATGTCAAACAATAAACCAATTATAGGATGTTGTAACTTCCTCTAGTCTTTTTATCAAAAATCCCTAATTCTTTAACATAAAACTCATAAATCAATTTTAATGCATCTAACAACTATAATACTATTAACTAATCAATTTCAAGGGGTCTAAGAGATGTATGAAGGAAAAATGTAGGCAAACGATGTGTTTCAAGAGGAAAAAGGAGGTCATGTAATGGTACCAACAGTGAGCTTGTTGAGCTCCCTATAATCCAGACACATGCGCCATGATCCATCCTTCTTGTTCACCAATACAATTGAAGCAAATAAAAAACTTTGACTAGGTTGAATTATGCCAACCTCTAGCATTTCTGCAACCATACGTTCAATTTCACTCTTTTGGGCATAGGGATATCTGTACGGCCTGATGTTTGGAGGAACACTTCCTGGAATCAGATGAATAGCATTATCATGATTACGAATAGGTGGGAGACCTTTAGGAGTCTCAAATAACTTGGAATGATTGTTAAAGACTTTTTGGAGATCTGGAGAAATAGATAATTTCGATGTGGAAACATCTAGCGAACATAATTGTGCAATTACACCTCTTTGTTCCGGTTTTCAGAAGCTTTGTCATACCATTAGAGATGATTATCTTTCCTAGTTTCCTTGCAATACCCCTTAATTCAAATTCCTTTCCTTCCACAGAAAATTTCATGAAAAGTTCTTGAAAGTTAAAAGCTATTGTACATAAGGATTGTAGCCATTGGTCTTCTAGTACAACATCAACACCTCCCATTGGAATGGAAAGCATTGGGCTAGTCAATACATATTCTCCCATGGTTAGCTTGATATTATGTCACTTTCTAGAGAAATTTATCGTTCCTCCATTTGCAACCATCACTTGACACTCTAGTGCTGGATATAGGAAGAAATTCAATTCTTTTGCTATCTTACAATGAATAAAATTGTGGGTACTTCTTGAATCAATCAACACTATTACCTTTTTCTTCTTGATTTGTCCTTCTATCTTGATGGTTTGAGGAGTGGTAATTCCAACCAATGCATTACAACATATGTTCAGATTCATTTCTTCTTTATCTAGGCTTTGTTCCTGGAGTATATCCTCTTCTTTTGACCTTTCCTGCTCCTTTTCTTCTTCCTCTTCACAATCTATGTGGAATAATTTCTTCTCAGCACACTTATTACCTTTAGTGTATTTGCTATCACAACTGTAACAAAGCCCTTTTTCTCTTTCTTCTTCCAATTGTTGTGGTGTCAACCTTATAGGTTGTCGAAGACTAGGGGCAGCAACACTTCTATTTTTATAGTTGTGAATGGTATGCTTTCCGAGTTGCCTTAATTTTTCTTTCCATTTTTCTTTCTAACTTGAATGCCTTCTCTAATGAATCAGGTTCCCAAATGCAAACATCGTGTTGGATATTATCTTTTGGAGTCGCTATGAACACATCAATCCTATGCTCCTTTGGAATAATTTTTACCCTTATGTTCAGATTTTCGAACTCCTCAATGTGCTCCATTATTGAACCCTTTTGTTTGAGACTTATCAAATGGCTAAAAAAAGTGTTGCTTTTTGTATTTACATAATGTGCTGTCAATTCTTCCGTAAAAATTGCCCAAGTGATAATTTGTTTACGAGAGCAAAGCCATTGATACCATACAAACTGATTTGGTTCCAAATATAAAGTTGCAATACATACCTTTTGTGTGTTTTGCACATTATTGAGACTAAAATCTACTCCATCTGTAATATCCATGTTGAGGGATCCTTCCCATCAAACTTCCTCATATCGATTTTTGGAATATGGTGGGTCTTCGATCCAAAATTAGAGTCTATGAAATCATCATTAACATTTCTTTTGTTCTCATCATGAGTTTCCTTTACTACCCTTTCACTTTGTCAAATCTGTCTTCAAATCTTCCATGCCTGTCTTCAAATCTGTCTTCAAATCTATCATCAAATCGTCCATATTACCTTCCACGCCATTCATATTTGCTTCTATACCTTTCTTTGCACAATCCATCTTAGCTTCTACATCTTTCTTTAAACCATCCATCTTAGATTCTATTACTTTTTGTGCAAGTGACACTTGTTGCACTTGGTCCCGTAAATTTGATATATCATGTTGCATTTCTTCCTCTTCTTCATGAGTCATGCTAGAGCTTTTAGGTTTCTTCCTATGTATTTTCATTTTCTTTCCTCAGGGGATCAATTACCAATAATAATGCTTTACTATGCCCTTTGAATTCCTTCAAACTAATTTTTCAAACCAAGCTTATGAAAAATTTAAAAAAAAAACTAGACACCTTTTTTCACTTTGTTGGAGCTTGATATTGAATCTGATGTATCTATGTAATTTCGAATCATCTAGTTTTGAAATTATGACCTGCAGTTGTCCTCTATGTCCTCCTTCCAATGCCACTAGTTCAATCCAAATTAGATTCTCCAGGGAAGAGTTATGCCAAATCTCCCACTGTGAACTGATTATAGACTAGTTCAGTAGAGTGAACTTGTACGACATGCCACGTATCACTATTTCTACCTTTGGATCTGAAAAATATATACAAGAAACTAAAATATATCCTCTTTCTATACCTTCTTATGAGATTGCAATCCAATGCTCTGAGACAAAGTTATGACTATTTTTCCAAGGTCCCCTGTTTGGAATGTAATTCAGGAGTCTACAAAAATAACAACTTCCTCAGAATGTAGCTCCGCAAATATAGTGCGAAAAGCTTTGAAATTCGACCCAAGGTTTAGTGCAATTTCATCTCAAACGTTTTCTTTTTTTTTTCTTCTGAAACACCGCAGAAAAAATGTTGTAGCAAAAATGCCACGATGACCTATTTGGAGTAGCGAAACCCTAGAATCCAAAGCTCTGATACCAAATGTTATGAAACTAGCTCACAAAAACATAGAAAGGATAGATTAACGCCTTAGAATTCAGCCTCCTTGAGGGGGAAACCTCATTTACATTACATAAATGAATGATTCTTCGATGATTCAATTGACAAAACCTCCTCTCTCTATATAGGAGTCTAAGGAGTCACAATATAACCCAGCCGACATAACAATAATAATATAAAGGCACAAAAATAACAATAGAGGGATTTTATGGGGCACAATAATAATAATATGGGGACAGTAGAGGCACAACAATATTAATAAGGGATACAACTGCAATAGTAATGGGGTAATCACTAGTATTATAGGGACCTAGCATACAATCCTTGCTTTGTTTTGAAAGTAGTCTTCCATGCATCTTTTTCTACAACTTTTACCTGATGATATCCACTACGCAAGTCTAACTTGGAAGAAAAAATAGACTCTTTCAATTGATCCAATAGATCATCTATGCGAGGAAGGAGTTAACAATTTTTTATTGTTATCTTGTTCAGTGCTTAGTAATCAATTGACATTCTCCACGAGCCATCTTTCTTTCTCACCAAAATGATTGGAGATCCACATGGTGATGTGCTAGGTCTGATGAACTCCTTCTCGAGCAACTCCTTGTTATTGGGAAAACTATTGTCCATTCAGAGCTGCTAGTCCCACTAAGACGGGTAGCTATCTTAGAAACAAGCAAACTAAAGTCACTTATGTTTTCCTTTATGGGAGATAGATGAGAAAGAATCAGAGAGTACCAACCTCAGTCTTTTGCTTGGCTCCTTGCTTGTTTCCTTTCCCCTTTGACAGAAATTCACCACTCCTTCCTTACTTGTCTCGCTTCAAAGAGCACCTGTAGAGTAAAAGCAGTGTAATACCATCAAAGCATAGAGATATATAACCATAAAAAATATAGGATCAGATATATATTAACCATACAAATGCATATATCAATACAAGATTCAGAGATATACAAGAATATGGAGGAATGTAGGAATTTACAGGGTAAGTTCCTCAGAAAGAATACCAAAAGGACACCGCTCACAACCAGATCTCAAATCAATACACCAGTATTTTTGACGTGGTTAAAACCCTCAGAGTGCAAGGAGGGAAACAGTCCACGGCCTGTCCCAACGTGGGTACAGACAATTTATTAATCAAAGAATGAAAATTTACATAAGCTTCTCTCATGCACGGATTACCCGAACAATGACCCTCCATGCGCTTTAAATAGAACTCATGGACCAATCGGGTGTCAAGCCACGGATCAAGTGTCGGTAATACCGAGGTGAGAGTGAACCGTCGGATCACTACATATCGTGACCGTCGGATTGTAAGTTACAAAATGTACAACGGTAAAGAAACACACTTTACCTAACTCTAACCTAACTCTATGCTAGACCAAGTTGAACTTAACTATATCCTATGTGTCGGAATATCCTAACATCCCCCCTTAAGAACAACTTGGGATAGGATTGAAGGATTTACAAATATGACACAATAGGAGAAGGAAGGAGGCACTAGAGCCTATCCCCCCTTAGTGACAACTTCCTGAACTCCAAGCATATATCGAAGTTTAGTGAACTTCGCCTCTGTGAGAGCCTTTGTGAAGATGTCTGCAACCTGATCATCCGTTGGACAATATTGCACTTCAAGAACATGGTCATGAATGAGCTTTCTGATGAAGTGCATGTGTAGTTCAATGTGTTTGCTGCGCTGATGCTGGACTGGATCTTTGCATAGCTGAATGGCACTTTGATTATCACACCAAAGTGTGGTTGGATGCTGCTGCTCAAAGCCAAATTCGGATAGGATCTGACGAAGCCACAAGGCTTCCTTACTAGCTTCCACGGCACCACGATACTCTGCTTCTGCTGACGAAAGAGAAATGGCAGCCTGTTTCTTACAAGCCCATGTAATAGGTCCTGAACCAAGAGTGAAGACATAACCGGCAGTAGACTTCCGATCATCAAGGTCACCAGCCCAATCAGAATCAGTGAAACCAACTAACAGAGGAGCTGCTTTGGCACTGTAATGAATCCCAAACTGTACTGTACCTCGAACATAACGAAGTATTCTTTTAGCTGCTTTCCAATGACTTTCACGGGGGTTTTGCATAAAACGAGCAACAAGGCCAACAGCAAAGGAAAGATCAGGACGAGTATGGGTTAAATACAAGAGTTTTCCGACAAGTTGACGGTATAAGGTAGCATCAACTTCAGGAGAAGTACAAGAGACTGAAAGTTTGACTCCAGACTGAAAGGGAGAAGGGGCTGGCTTACAGTCTTCCATGTGAAAATGACGAAGAATATCACAAGCATACTTGGACTGGGAAAGGAAAATACCTTCTTGGGATTGCAAGACTTGAAGACCGAGAAAATAGTGTAAGTGTCCTAAGTCTGTCATTTCAAATTTCTTTTTAAGGCTGGACTTCACATGGTTTATAAGGTTGGGATCACTACCAGTAAGAATAAGATCATCAACATAAAGAACAAGGATGATAAGAGAGTTGCCCACTTTCTTGGTGTAGACAGTATTGTCAGAATGACACCTAGAAAAGCCAGATTCTAAAAGAAAGCTATCCATTTTGGCATACCAAGCCCGAGGAGCTTGTTTGAGGCCATAAAGGGATTTCTTAAGTCGACAAACGAGGCTGGAGTCTGTTTGTATGAAGCCAATGGGTTGTTCCATATAGATTTCTTCCTGCAAGTCCCCATGCAAGAAGGCAGATTTAACATCCATTTGATGGACTTCCCATTTTAAAGAGGCAGCAAGGGAAAGAACAAGGCGGATAGAGTTCATTTTGGCAACTGGAGAGAAGGTTTCAGTGTAGTCAATGCCTTCAACCTGTGAAAAGCCCTTAGCAACTAGACGAGCCTTATGTTTATCAACTTTCCCATCTGGTCCATACTTGGTTCTGTAAACCCATTTGCATCTAACAAGTTTGCGTCCCTTTGGTAGAGGAACAAGATCCCATGTATCATTTGTCATCAATGAATGATATTCTTCATTCATAGCTGCTTCCCAATGTGGATGGCCTGAAGCTTCTGCAAAAGTGTCAGGATCATGATTTACTGGAGCTTGAGCCAGTAAAGAAGAGGCTCTTTCAAACTGAGAACGTGTACGTCGCTGGTCTGTAGGATCACCGGCAAGATCACCTGCTGCATCCCGAGTAGCACGGACCCATCTTGGAAGTTGAGGATCCTGAGAAGGTGGGGGAGGATTATCATCCTCGCTTTCATCATCAGAAGAAGAAATGTTTTCAAAGATAGAAGAGATAGGAAGAGGTGGCACATCCGCCGGACTAGGCTCGCAGGCCGATTTATTTTCATCAAATTTTACATCTCTTCTAATGATAACATTTTTGGACTTAAATGGAATAAGTCTATAACCTTTTACATCTTCAGAATATCCAACAAAAGTACATTTCTCACTCTTAGGTTCTAAAGCTTTATGCTTTTCATCTGGAATATGGGCCCATGCTTCACTTCCAAACACACGAAAGTGACTTACATCTGGTTTAATGGAACTCCAAGCTTCTTCTGGAGTGATATTCTCTAGAACCTTAGTAGGAGTGCGATTGATTATATAATTTGCACAATTAATTGCTTCGGCCCAAAAACTAAGACTGAGTCCTTTAGATTGCAGCATACAATTAGCCATTTCCTTTAAGGTGCGATTTTTCCTTTCAGCTACACCATTTTGTTGTGGAGTGTATGGAACAGTATGTTGCATTTGAATTCCATTTTCGGTGCAAAAGTTGATGAATGCGTTTTTAACATATTCTCCACCATTATCAGTTCTTAGCTTAAGAATTTGATGTCCAGATTGTTTTTCAACAAATGCTTTGAAGGCCAAAAAAGTGCTAAATACTTCGCTCTTGAGTTTTAAGAAGTATACCCAAGTGCGTCTAGAGAAATCATCAATGAAAGTTAAGAAGTACTTGCAGCCAGAGAATGAAGCAACAGGAAGAGGACCACATAAATCACTGTGCACAAGCTGTAAAGGGGCTGAGGCGTGCCAAGAGGCACGTTTGTCAAAACTGTCCCGATGATGTTTTCCGAGTACACATCCGGAACAAACACCATCTTTGCAAGATACCATAGGAAGACCTGTCACCATATTTTCTTTACATAGATGCTGAAGGGAGCGATAGTTTAAGTGACCAAACCGCTCATGCCAAAGTTTGCTCACTTCATCATTATGAGCAACAAACACTGAGGGAAGATGGGATGACCCAAAGTTGTGAAACTTATACAACCTTTTGGAATCATCAGCAAGACCAGTAGCTAGAATCTGTTTAGGATCTTTTAGATCCTTGATTACAACATCATGAGGTGAAAATTCAACAATTTTACCTTCACCTGAATGAGTTATCTGATAGACAGATAGAAGGTTGCAGGATAAGTTTGGAACACATAATACATCATTGAACTGACCATTGTCTAGATGAACAGTTCCAGTCCCTACAACATTAAGAGATCTATCATCACCAACATATATATTTTTGGTGTTACAATCATTTAAAGAAGAAAACATGGCTTGGTTTTTGGCCATGTGACAAGAGGCTCCAGAATCAATGAGCCACTCATGAGAATGAGAAGAAGAAGAAGATACATTTAATGCATAACCAGACTGAGATGATTGACGATGACATGCAGAAAGTGCCGTTCCGGAAGTTGAAGTTGAAGTAGGCTCCAGATGGATGTTATGTTTCTTCATTGCGGCTTCCAAGGCTTCCATCTTCTTAAAGCATTTAGATTCTAAGTGGCCATCTCGATTACAAAAGTTACAATGTCTGTCAGTCCTCTTCCATTTGTTTTTATTGGTCTTGTCATTTTGCTGAAATGATCTTTCATCTTGAGGCTGAGTTGGTTTAGGACCATTCCTTTGAGGATAAGACTTCTTAGGATTCTTTGAATTTGGTTGCTGCTGGGCGGCTAACGCTTTCGAGGAAGAGTTTCCAAGATTAAGAAGACCAAGGTGTAAGAGTTTTTCTTGTTCTCTTATTAAGGAATCACAAAAGGAGTCAAAGGAAGGGGGTTTGTAGTCTTTGCCTTGACAAATGAAAGCTTCCCTTGTAGAATGGAAAGTGGAAACAAATACAGAGTAGGCTGGTCCCAACTTAGTAAGGATGGAATAAATAAGGTTACCATCTTCTTTCTTAACTTTAACACCTTCCAAGAGATATCTAAGGGTCTTGAATTTGGACAAGAAATCTTCAATGCAAGAAAAATTATTAGGATCCAAAGTAAGCAACTCATTCTCAAGTTGATGGGCTCTAATTTCATTTTTAATCCCAAAAACTTTAGCAAGTTTTTCTAATGCTTCATGAGGAGTTTCAATTTCTGCAATGTGGAATCTAAGATCAGGAGAAACAGACATTCCTATCAAACCACGTGCTTGATCTTGTCTATTTTCCCATTTTTCGGCCTTGTCTTCATCTTTGGGTTTCTTCTCTTGGTCTGTGGCTATTCTGAAGAGACCTTTACTTCTAAGTAAATCTCCCATGTAGGCTACCCATTGGAAGTAGTTAGTGCTGTCAAGAATGACTTGGCATGGACTTTCCATTTTTTGAAAAAAAATCCTGAAGCTGAAGATGCTGAAAGTAAGTGGTCCAATGGATAGATCTCGAAAAAATAGGCGGTTTTAAAAAAAACGGCTCTGAAAAAGGCTTCCGGATGAAGAAGATATGGCTTTTTGAAAAAAAATTGTTGACGTTGCCGGCAAAGTGCGCGAATGTGCGGGAATGAAAAAATCCGCCCCCACAAAATGGAGACTTGAACCCAAGACCTCTACTCTCTTAAAAAGTCTTTGAACCAATTGATCTATACAAAATATTTGAGAGAGAGAGAGAGAGAGAGAGAGAGAGAGAGAGGGGGGGGGGCTCGATTTGCGTGCTTGCCTTGGGAAGGCTCTTTTCCCCTACAAAACACAAAACACAAAACCCAACACGAATATGCAAAGAAAAACGAACCTTATGGCTCAAAGTTAGCTTTAGCCAAAAAACTAGAATTTTTAAAAAAAAATCTCAAAGTTAGCTTTTAACCGAAAAACTAAATATTTTTCTCAATGTTTCTGATTTTCCAAGATCACACTAAGGTGCAGGGAAAAGAGCATACGCATGAGAAAAATCCTTTCTTTCTGTTTCTGATTTGCCCAGATCGCACAGAGTCGCAGGGCAAAGAGCATACGCAGAAATGAAAGGTATAGATCCGGGAAAAAAAAAAGGCTAAAAAAACCGAAACCGAAATAAGCAGAGAGAAAATGACAGTAAACTGCAAAAAAAAACACTGTATACCTCCCGATCTGAAAAATGACGCAGCTAGGGCTACCGGAAACCTTTTCGCGTGAAACGAAAGGGGTTCCTCACTGAAACAGATGCTCCGAACGCAACAGAGCAGTCCTCTCGGCCCGAAAGCAGTCAGAAACAGCAGATCTAGGAAACGACAGCCGCATGCAGTTCTACCGGCTTCAGATTTGGATCACCAACGGACGCGGCCCTCAAATAGCTCTGATACCATGTAGGAATTTACAGGGTAAGTTCCTCAGAAAGAATACCAAAAGGACACCGCTCACAACCAGATCTCAAATCAATACACCAGTATTTTTGACGTGGTTAAAACCCTCAGAGTGCAAGGAGGGAAACAGTCCACGGCCTGTCCCAACGTGGGTACAGACAATTTATTAATCAAAGAATGAAAATTTACATAAGCTTCTCTCATGCACGGATTACCCGAACAATGACCCTCCATGCGCTTTAAATAGAACTCATGGACCAATCGGGTGTCAAGCCACGGATCAAGTGTCGGTAATACCGAGGTGAGAGTGAACCGTCGGATCACTACATATCGTGACCGTCGGATTGTAAGTTACAAAATGTACAACGGTAAAGAAACACACTTTACCTAACTCTAACCTAACTCTATGCTAGACCAAGTTGAACTTAACTATATCCTATGTGTCGGAATATCCTAACAAGGAAAACTCAAATAGCTTTATTGATAGAAGTAGTAGAAGAGAGGATCACAACCCATTGGTCTCACCCAGCGCCATCCTACCAGCATGAAAGCCCTCTTCACCTCATGAAAAGCTTATATGACCCAACAATACAATGTTGCACAGAGAAACCAACAACACTTCCTTACAAAATACAAGATTCCAGCCTCTGGATCTCTAGGATGAGGGATCCATATATAGATTTTTGCAGGTGGGTGAGCCAGCTTCTGGGATATTGACTAGTGTCATTTCTCTGATAGTTCTCAATTCCACTTGGAGATTTCATGATCTCTTACTCATCCCTGGGCGAATTCAGTGAGGCAAGTGTCACAAGAGAAGTTTTTGGAAGATTCCATGATCATCCACCTTGCAAACTGTCTCTGCCATTTGTCTACTCTCGTCCATTGCGCCCATATAAGGGCTTTTCAGTATGCATCGCACCCCCTGTGTGAATTAGGTGGGATGCATCGCACTTTAACCATGGAGCAGGTAAGATGGTCCAGCTTTGACCAGTTCTGAGCAGTTTTTCATGGAGAACTTCTGGGAGATGATGTAATCAACTGACCTTGTTCCTTTAGGGTATGAAACAAAACTTTTAGGGACTTAGAAGCCCTTGGTTTATGGACATATAAGATTCAGGTTGTAGTGCCCGAACATGTCTATAATAGTTTCCCCCTAAAGCATGAGGTCGTAAATCATTTTGATGTCGGGTGACATGCTTTATCATGAGGATCCGAGTTTTTTCAAACTGGAAGGTGACCTATAATAAGATAGAATACAATACAGTATCTTCATAATATTTTCATGATCTAGCTGAGGCGGGAATTCCCATGCTCAGCTTTATAAATTCATTCTCATGTACATAGGACGGACAACCGTCTGCGTGGTAGACTGATGATTCTGGTAGAGCCATCATCCTTTGGCATGGATGATTATCTGTGCAGCAATGATGTACATTTGATGTTTTTATTTTCCTCAATATATCGTAGCCCGGATGGATGAAACTAGATTCGGGGTCTTCAAAACCCGTTCAATCTTCACCTGAAGTACAAGTCGATCCATGTGAAAAGATGTTCTGGCATCGAACATGGAAAGACATCGCCTAATTACCAGCCAATGATGTAAGCTGTTAACAAGTGCGAGAGGAATCACCGATGATGATGATGACCCTCAAGGTACTGCATTACAATTTGTGCGGTGTGAATACATGAGCCAATTTCGAACACCACGCAAAATCTTCTAGTCAAAGGTCATTAATGTAAACCTATCACCGGATGTGAGAGACTTGCCATTGAGGCATGCACGCTTCAAAGTACTGAAAGGGTTGTTCCTAGGTCGACTTCTTGGATAATGAGATGATGTCGACAAGAAGTGACCCTTCATAGGAGGGCATTAATGAATCCCACATCTATGACATGGAACAGAGCAAATGATTTTGCGGAGGTGAAAACAATCTGATGATACAAGGTTCAGTGTGGCAGTCATGAAAGAATGAAGTGTGAAGGTATTGTAGCGGATGAGACACAAGCTGGGTTGGTGAATTCTCTGAGCGACTTCCCTTGAACATATCAGTGACATTGAAATGGATTGGTAGCATTAACCATAAAAGTGGATGATACGATGGATCAATGGTGATATGACCAGTGAACGAAATAACCCAACCTGACTCAATCATGGTGATGAAGTGAAAGTGTCATGTTCAAGAGCGACTTGCTACCAATAAAGTTTCTTCAAGTTTTCTTCCCAATTTTCCCCAGTCATTTCTGACGAGTACCTCTTTTTTTTTCAAGCTTGAGGAGGATAACATATGCTTGTTCTATAATTTTTCCTTCGGGCAAACCCGCTGCTATGTTTTAACGAGCCTAGCAATAGTGAGACTCGCTCTTGTTTGCATGGACAAGTTTGTTGGTATTATTTTAATGAGTTTAAAAAAAATGATAACTCAGTTCTTTTCAATTTTAGAATGTCTAAAAAGAGACGGAAAGGAAACTCCAATATTCCTTTTTCGTAATATAATCCCTTAAGTCCAAAAAAGTATAAAACAATGCAAAAGGGATGACTTTTCGATCGTTTTAACAAGCCGAATAGGACAAACACTCAATCTTTTTGTGTAATAATCCCTCGGGTCCAAAAAGGTTAAAATCTAGAGGAGGGATGGCACTTCCAATCACTTTAATGAGCTGGAGATGCCGATTGCTCAGAAATATTTTCATATTTTATGAGTTAGATGAAAAGAGATTAAAGGAGACTCGTTTTTTGAGGAACGAGTGATGTTTTCAAATAGCAGCTGGTTCCAGGCAATGTTTGGAACTTTTTCAATCATGGCAGTGTAAAGAAGGTGGCTAATAGGATCACTCATCCTAGTTGTTCCTCAAAAGGGGTAAACAATCAAATGGAGGCGTACGATCAGCTAAAAAGAGTGGAGGTGATGGTAAGAACATGACCAAGGCTCAAAGGCGGATTATAATGCGATCGCAATGGTTATTTACCAGAGGTGGGTTCATTTTTTAATGAGCTTAAACTCTGGTGGAACATATGCTCATTGCTAGGTTTATTTTTTAATGAGCTTAAACTTCGCGTAAAACTGTTCGTGCAAATCGTATAATAAGGATGCCTCATCGATACATTCATTTTTTAGGGAGCTTGCCCCATTGAAAACTTTGCTCGAAATCCTTTCATTATCTGAGCTAGGAATAACCAATCCTATGAGTTTAAAGGGTTGAGAACCTACAAAATAAGAAAATAAATGGTCGCTTTTCACTTTCATGTAAAAAGGTTTACATGCCCTCAGGTATAATGAAGTAGAGTTTCCAGGTTACCCTTCAATTTGCAGACAAAACACTTGCTCTGTCGGGAAAGGCCTACCTTCTGACGGAGGTATCTTATTCCAGTCTAAGCCCATTTTCCTAAATGGATGGGTGTGTTAGACTAGTCATATTCCTACGCGGAAACCCACCTTATAACTGGAGTTTTCCTGCAAAAGCAGACTAGGGTGCATGCCCCCTGGGTTTCAGTCACAATCACCGAATCACTCATTCTTATCAGGTGGATGGATTGGAGATTGATGAGACATTCCTTGCACAAAAAAACTAGTTAGGGATGGCACTTGACTATTAGCTATGTGTGAACCGGGGAATGAAAGCTGGACTACGAGCTGGACCACTTTGCCTTCATGCAGAAAACACATCACTCGAAAGAGTGAGGAAACAATAGCTCCCATGCTATAAATGTAGTCATTCCGAAGTATTAGATTTTAATCTAAAGCTCCTTGGACTACCATCACGTTCAAATAAACAGTTTTCCTTCTCAAAGTTATAGGAAAATTTGGACGGATCCCTAACAGTCGACTGGTTCCTTTGTCGAAGCCTGTTAAATTTCGCATCTCAGGCAGAAGCGATGGCGAACCAAGCACTTTCCAAGCAGTTGAGGAAAGGATACTCACGGAATCCCCTTCATCTTTGATAGTACCAACCATGGTCATTTTGTAAGCTTGTACTGTGATTTGGAATAATACATTAGATGGTAGATGGGGTCTGCCTAGTAGATTCCAATTGAAGGAAATGACTAGGTTGCTTGGAGGTGGGACCGAATAAACGGCCAACTAGATCTTTGAAAAACTTCCTTCCTACAGCAAAGGAATGGGTAGATTGCTCCCATGTGTTTATGAAAAGAATTTGAACGGTGCCATTCTCATTCCCTTTGGTGAATGTATCATCTGAAGGTAAAATTTTTGAAGACAAGACTGGGTTGACTGTCATCTTGACCTGTTGAACTTGGTTTGGTGTGGACTTAGAGGGTTTATCTTCAATGGTAGATGCTTCGATCGACCACAAAGGTGCGTCAGTCGGATTTTCAACTAGTGATGGACTCGGCAAGAGTTTCTTGTATCCAGGAGAAAGCTGTAGTGGTGAAGCAGGACAGTTATACAAGAATCGTTTAGCTTCGTCTAGGAAGGGACAGTGGTGGATGGCATGATCGCGTTCACAAAGTCTACAAGGAAATTTATATCTTCCTTTCTATCCATTGACTTTGTTTTCACTAGTTGATGGTGTACTCTCAACATGATCGTCAGAGGTTGACGACACCGAATTGTTCAAACGAGGAGACCAGTCCCTTAAGATCCGTGTGATGCAAGGACAATCTTGATGATAGTGGTCCCCTTTGCAGATGACAGATGGAGATTTAGGTTTGCATGTTGCATTGTGTGGATTTTCAGTAGACGATGTATGGTTTCCCATTTTTATCGTTGGCTCCTTCTTCCTCTTCTCCTTCCCTTTCTTCTTCTTCTCAGTGACTTGGTCTTTAGTTTTACTAACTTCACCAAGCGAAGAGAAAGAAGGAGAGGAAGAAACAAACAAAGTAGAAGGTTGAGGGGTAACTCTTGTATCATCTAGTTGCTGATTTGATTTCTCAGGAATCACGGTGCTTTGAATGACAGAGGTTGAGAAAAGCCATACTGGAAGGCCAATTTTCAGTCATGGAAGGAACAATGTGGCCATATGAGGTGCACCAACATATCCCCAAGAGAACAAGGGACTAGGATTTCCACCAAAGGGAAATCCTTGATTGGTGGACTCAATTTTTTCAACCTAAGACCAATGAGGGAACAGTGACGTTATTCTGATTAAAATAGATTTTATTACGCTTTGACACAATTTTCTTTTTCAATTCTTAAGAGTCGAGAAAAAGCTAAAGATGACTCTAGTCGCCTTTAATTTTTAATGAGCCTGAAGTGACAAGTGCTCAGATAGACCTTTTCTTTTAAGGAGTCTGAAAAGGAATGAAAGTGACGACTCTGGAAATCTAGACAGAGGGATTACCAAACAAATCACAAAACTGCAGAATACATTTTACGGTACGGCAGTCAATCTTCCCGAATGCTGCGTTCAGTACATTGCGATCGATAAGGCAATAGACACGGCTTCCTAAGGATAAAGGATATAGCCTCTTGTGGTCTCCCAATATTTACTCGATAATACGTGGGAGCACAAGTCTGTACTTGCACTTGTCATCTCAAAGAGGAGGAATCATGCAACCTACGATGAAAGTGATAGTTACCAAGCTTTACGATGCCGGAATATGTCTCTAACCTAGACTTCTAGATGTTGTGAATTAGGTTCCAAAGCATTCTTATGTTCATTGAATTTATTTTATAGTTGATCTTTCTTAAGAAGTTTGCCTTTAAGGTTCACTGCGTGATGTAGATATACAACTTCTAAATATGCAATCTAAGATGCAAAACAATCGTTTACTCTTCTTTTCGCAATGAAAATCCTAGCTACTAAGGGAACATAAGTGAAATTATTTCAACATAGAGTAGAGAGCACACTAGATGCACTGTCCTAAATCAAAATCAACAAGCAGTCTAAATGCAAATCCACATGCATGTATTTGTTTTCCGCTTTCTTAATGTGTGAATGACAAAAAGAATGCTAAGTACAAATCTGAACCATCTTTTATTTCAAAGCGATAGTACTAACAATTTTCTTTTCAAAAGACGAAAGGAAGACAAGACGACACTTTGCGATTTCAAATTCAAAAAATTAAAGGAAGACTAAGACAGAACTTTGCGATTTTGAATTCAAAGAACGAAATGAAGGCTAAGAGCGACCCTTTCAACTTCAATTTGAAAACAACTTTTGACAGTTGAAATACTACTAATTCAAATCAAATATAAGAGTAACAGTGTAATCGACCATCAAAAGAGTAGGATTATTTTCTTTGATTGAAAACAACACTTGTGACACTTTCAAATCAAAAGACAATAGTTCGATTAAGCTACCTTTTTGTAAAGGAGAACTGTAAATGACAAAAAAAAAAAAAAAAAAACATTCGTAATTCTTTGTACAATGGAGGCTGAATAATGCAAAGGAAGGGAGTTTCAACAGTGGTATACTAATCACAGACAACAAAACTACTGAATAAAGCTGAAGACAATTAAGAAAAAACCAAAATCTGGAGGCAGAAATAGTCTTATCTGATCATCGCACCTGTAACATAGGGAAACAAGGATGCATCCCACCTACTGCACACAGGAGGTGTGATGCATCTAGAATGTCAAAAGGAGACAATGCAATGATCCAGGCACAAGACTTTCACTTGGTCTTTGGTCTTTGGTCATAGTTTGTAGCTTAGTTTAGGGATTTAGGCTGAGCTAATGATAGGTAGTAAATACAAAGCATAGGGACTGATCTAATGAGGTTACTTGAGCTACCATCAGGGCACTTGGGATGTTTGCATGTCAGTTATTCAGTTCATAAACAAACCCAGAGATTGACTGAAGTAGCATTGATTTACTTTGCACTTGCATAGCAAATGCAGTTTGAAGGCTAGCTGGCTTAAATTCAGGCTCCGTTTGAAGTATATGAAGTAAACAAATAGAGACAAGCAATCAAAATATTCGATCCCTAGTGGAGTCGCCATTTTGCTATCAGGAAAACTAGTGTCCATTCAGAGCTGTTAGTCCCACTAAGATGGGTAGCTATATTAGAAACAAACAAACTAAAGTCACTTGTATTTTCCTTTATGAGATATATATGAGAAAGAAGCAGAGAGTACCAACCTCAATCTTTCTCTTGGCTCCTTGCTTGTTTCCTTTCCACTTTGACAGAAATTCATCACTCCTTCCTTACTTGTCCCACTTCAAAGAGCACTTGTAGAGTCAAAGTAGCATAATAGCATCAAAGAATAGAGATCTATAACCATAAAAAATATAGCATCATATGTATATTAACCATACAAATGCATATATCAATACAAGATTCAGAGATATACAAGAATATGGAGGAAAAATCAAATAGTTTTATTGATAGAAGTAGTAGAAGAGAGGATTACAACCCATTGGTCTGACCCAGCACCATCCTCCCAGCATGAAAGCCCTCTTCACCTCATGAAAAGCTTAGATCACCCAACAATACAATGTTGCACAGAGAAACCAACAACACTTCCTTACAAAATACAAGATTCTAGCCTCTGGATATCTAGGATGAGGGACCATATATAGATGTTTACAAGTGGGTGAGTTAGCTTCTGGGATTTTGATTAGTGTCATTTCTCTGATAGTTCTCAATTCCAATTGGATATTTCATGATCTCCTACTCATCCCTGGGCAAATTTAGAGAGGCAAGTGTCACAGGAGAAGTTTCTGGAAGATTCCATGATCATCCAATTTGCAAACTGTCTCTGCCATTTGTCTACTCACGCCCATTTCACCCCATAGAAGGGATTTTCAGTATGCATCGCACCCCCCATGTGAATTAGGTGGGAGGCATCACACTTTGACCATGGAGGAGGTGAGATGGTCCAACTTTGACTAGTTGTGAGCAGTTTTTCATGGAGAACTTCTGGGAGATGATGTAATCAGCTAACCTTGTTCCCTTAGGGTATGAAACAACACTTTTAGGGACTTGGAAGCCCTTGGTTTATGGACATATAAGATTGGGGTTGCATTGCCCAAACATTTCTATAGCACTCTTACACCTGCTTCTTGATTTCTGCATTCTCTAAAGCAGACAACCTATACTTTCCAATGTTAGGCAATGGAGCATCTTGCTGCAAATTAATTTCATCCACTATTTCCTTTTTGGGTGGCAGACCTTTAGGTTCTTGAAACAAGATATCATACTCTGAAACAACTTTTTCTAAATCATCTTGTTGTTTAGCATCATAGCCCTCAAATACATTGGTTTCGATCAGGTTTCTTTTCCTTTACAACCATCAGTAAAAGTTGTTTACATGAATTTATCATTCATTTCATCTGCCCTGAGTTTTATGAGAGTGTAATTATTCTCGAGCTTATGAGCTCTTACAAAGTATTTGATTCCATCTTTAATGAGTAGATACTTGTTCTTAGCTCTATAGAAAATAGATTTTTTGTCATACAAGTAAGGACTTCCTAAAAAAATTCCACATATATCCAAAGGAATTATATCTAACTCAACCTCATGTACACAAGTTGACCCAAAAGAAAACTTAAGTTTGCATTGTTTAGTCACATGTAGTTGTGCTTTATTACTTTACCATCCTAATGGGTATGGTTTCTTGTGAGGTGTAGTCAGTAATCCTAGCTTCTTTGCAATTGATTTAGAAATTAAATTTACTTTTGATCCACTATCAAACAAAATATCAATCTTTTGATGTTTGCAAATAACTCAAATATGGAAAATCTCATGTCTTCTTCTCTAATTATCCTCATCAATAGTAGATTGTGCAAAATTACTAGTAGATGCTTCAGAATTCTGACCTTTTATACCTATGGCCGCAATGGCTGTTTCATCTCTCCAGTCCAATCCCAAATCCTTCTAAATAGCTACAACAATCTTCTTCTTCTTGCCCTCGAACTTCTTAGGTCTCAGCTCCAGATGCAGAATCCAACGGTGCTCATCATCATGCCCAGCCTTCTTATAGTGAGTGCATGAAGACTTGCTTTTCTGTGTAGTGTTGGCCTTCCTTTCTTTCCATTTCTTTTTTCTTTTCTCCTTATTATTGCTTGTAGTGGGTTGGGATGATCCCTCAACTTCAGGGTTTCCATTCTTTCCTTTAGCTTCTAGATGCATAGCTTGAACATATACCTCATCTATACTAGTGGGATTAAACATGAGGATATTGTGCCTCATGTAGCTGTGTAGACCACCGATGTACTTCAACAAAGTCTTAGGTGAGCCTAATGAGATTCCTAGAATCAATGCTCTCTTCCTAAATTCTTTGGTGTAACCTTCTACACTTTGCCCTTTCAATTGTCAAAGAGTTTGCCAGCTCATCATGGCTTGTTGCATATAGGCCAGTGGATAGAACTCCTTTTTGATTGCAAAAACAAATTCACTCCAGACAAAAATTGTCTTACCATGTATCTTCATGTCAGCTTGGGTCCTGCCTTCCCACCAAACCAAGGAAGTTCCTGCAAGGTGTAGGCTGGCTAGCTAAATCTTTCTCTTGTCTGAATCAATACTCTACACTCTATAATAAACATCAATTTGTCTAATCCAATTGTCGAGTTTTTCCACATTCAACTCTCCATCATATATTGGTAAATCAAATTTAACATCTAGTTTAATCAAAGATGTCTTCTTTTTATGTTCAAGACTATTAGGAGGTATGAGAAAGCTTTCTTCTTTCCCCTTGCATTTTGAGTGGTCATGGAGGACAGACTCTTCTTCTACACTATCTTGTTTGTAGCCTGATGAATATTCATCTTTATGTTTTCTAAAGTCCTTATATATTTCCTCTACCGTGGACCTTATGGCCATGAAACTATCTATAAATTGAGGGTCTGGCCCCACAGAACCTTCCTCTGACATTGTTTTCTGAGGATAGACTCTTCCAATTTCAGGATTAGTTTTGACCAGCACTCCTTTTCCTAATTTGAGCTTAGATCTAGTTAGCATTCAACAGCTAAATCCAACACAAGCTTGTCTAACCTTAACAACCTAAAGCTCTAATACCACTTGATCTGAAATCATCCCTAGGTGACCTCAGGAAAACAATGAAGGTATTATAGACTCATGTGCTAGTGTGCTCCTATGTTATTTTAAGCAATGGATCTATAAGATTGCGAAATACACATGCAATTCGAAAATAGTAAGAGAAACACAACAATCTAATAAAGAGCTCACCCAATCCTCCTGGGCTACGTCTCTTGGTCCAACATTCAGTGGTGGCCTTTTTTATTGTGTCTTTAAGCAGAGTTTTTATAATGAGGAGCTTGATTTGAGTCCGCTATAATGGATGATGCTTAGTAGGGTGGTACTTAGATTCCCAAGCCACTAGAGTTCACAGACTCCCCCTTACTAAGTCTCGACCTCAACTGGTCTTAATGGGATGAGTCTAATTTGATACTCAGTTCCCGAAAGGTATCCTCATAGGGATTGCTTGAAACTCTCAACCCTTCTCCATTCTGTCTGCTCGATGCTGCCTTAGCTCTGTAAGTTAGCTTGACTTCTCTATTCTCTACTTCTTGCTTCACTCTCTATTCTGTCTCCTCTGTCTCCCCTCTGTTCTCTCTCTATTCATGGCTTAAACCCAATCCGTCCCTTGAATGTTCGCTTCCTGTTCCATCTCTTTGGATCACCTTCCTCTATCCGCTGGAATTCCCTGCTTCTGTGTCATCGCCACTATGTAACACTTCATAGAGAGGTGGCCACTTGTTTCCTTATGAATTGGGCACCAGCTCTTCCTGAAACGGTCGTTACTTTGGTTATTCTATGGAATGATTCATCTGCCATGTCAGTGGTCATGTCGGACCCCAAATGTCATATGCCTCAGCCTATTCTTCCATCAAATCCGGTCTCCCATGGGTGAAATCTCTGTCGTTTGATCTAGGGGTTCCAGATCCTAGGTCATCACTTTTTTTGCACGGGTGACTTGCTTGACTGTTACCCTGTGATGAGAGCGGTTTTCTCTCTCATCCGCCAGACACATTTCATTCAATATATGGCATTGCTTGGTCCCCTAACAATACTTACCACCTGAAATGCCTCTGATATTCCGCCAGTTTTGGACTGCGGGACCTGCTTGTCAATTTTAGTGCTTTTCCAACAATTTTACCTGTTTTTCACATGAATTGGTGTTGGGCTTTTCCTTCTCTGAGGTTTTATCATGCGATGCATGATTAGCGCCTTGCGCTAATTGTGCATCAGAAATGGCCTCTATTTTTAGATTTGGACTCCCTATTTGCTAGTTTGCGCCATTGCGCAATCTCCATGGGCCAACGATCAGTGGGTTTTAAGTGAGGGTCCCCATTGTTCTGTGCTAGCTACAACTACCACTATCCAGCGGTCCTTCCTAATAGCTCATTGTTCACAAAATTTTGGAGTCTGACATAATTTGAAACAGTCATAGAACTCTGGTAATTTTCAAGGACCTAATTTGGATCAATATGTACTCACCTTCATAGATGATTTCTCCTACTTTACTTGGGTATTTTTTCTGAAAATAAAATTGGAAGTATTTGAATGCCTTATAGAATTTAAAGCACTTGTTGAGAATGAGTTTGGGTGTAATATTAAGATAATCTGTACTGATAATGGAGGGGAGTATGTCAAAAAAGATGTGCAACAACTTTGTACTGATGTAGGTATACAACTACAACACAGAGTGCCATATACAAAACAACAAAATGGTGTCGCATAGAGGAAAAAGTGGTCGTTAAAAGAGATGGCCAATTGTATGCTACAGTCCATATCATTATCTCTTAAGCTATGGGATGAAGCTATTAATTGTGAAACATACATTCAGAACCATGTTCCTCACAAGTCACTCAAAGGCATCACTCCATTTCAATGTTGGACCGGTAAGAAGCCAGAAGTGTCGCACTTTCACATTTTTGGTTCACGAGCAGGGGCTCACATTCTGACAGATAAGTGGAAGGTTTTGGAGCCTCAAAGTGTTGAATGTATCTTTGTTCGATATCTTGACATTGTCAAATGATACATATTGTTGGACCCTCACACTGAAAATTTCCTTGTAGCTCGAAGTGTGATGTTTGAAGAAGAGTCACTGTATGATTTTTCAGTAGACCCTGCCAAGGAACCGCTTATTGCCACTGATGAGAAGGAGTCCGGAAATTCTTCGAGCACTTCATAGTAGCCATGAGAGAATCCTCTTGGGTCTGATTCGAGGATGAGGAGCAGGTCATGGTGCTCCAACTCAGATACAAATTTGGGCAAAGAAAACCTTGCAAGATGCAGGTGAAATAGTTGGTGATCCTACAGATGCGAGAAGGACTAGATCACAATTTTTGGGGCTCCTCATGTCCTCGTTCCCACCGAACCATTACTTCCCATACACTGCTATATAATAGTTGTTTCAGATCCATATTCACACTTTTAGGATGCAGGAAACTTGCTTCGGGAGGATGCCATGGATGAAGAGTACTCTACTCTCATGGAAAACAACACATGGGAATTGGTTCCACTTCCGAAAGGAAAAAATCTTGTTCAATGCCGATGGATCTATCGAAGAAATATTGCTGCAGATGGTGAGATCAGGAAGTACAAAGATCAAGTTTTTTCAAAAGGATATTCATAGGTACATGGCATAGGCTACATAGAGACTTTTGCATGTATTGCAAAAATGGACTCCATTCAACTAGTTTTAGCCATTGCTGCTTCTCGCAGATGGGAAGTTCATCACATGGATGTGAAGAGTGCATTTATTCATGGAGATATCAAGGAGGAGATATATACGAAGGATCCAGAGGGATACATCCAAAACTCTTCCCTCATTTACAGATTAAGTAAATCTTTGTATGGCCTAAAATAGGCTCCCAGATCCTGCTATGCAAAGAGGGATTATTTCTTACTTTCAATTGCATTCATTTGATGCAAATCTGATCCAAATGTTTATTTGTTGCAACATGATGATTCCCTTTTGTTGATAGTACTTTATGTAGATGATTTGCTGATGACATGGAACCTTACCTAAGCTATTGATTTTGCAAAACCAACATTACACGATCGACTTTTCATGTCATACTTGGCACTGTTGCACTACTTTCTTGGTCTTGATGTTTCTTAGTCTACTTTAGGGATCAATATGGGACAATCCAAGTATGCATCAGATCTACTTGTGCACTTTCAGATGACAGAATGCAAGCGAACAATATCTCCCTTTCTTGCGAGGATTAGATTTGAGGATGCGGGTACTACACCTTTGGTGAACAATACATTGTGTCGAAAGTTGGTTGGGAGTTTGGTGTATCTTACCCGCACCCGACCTGATATATATTTTGCAGTAGGTATTTGTTCCAGATATATGCAGGAGCCCCATGAGCTTCACTCGATAGTTGCAAAGAGAATCCTTAGATATGTGAAAGGTACTTCCAGTTTTGGTATCTTTTATGCTGCATATTGCCCACTTTCACTGTTTAGGTACGCAGATTCTAATTTGGCTGGGGATGGTACAGACCGCATGTCCACCTCCAGTTATGTTTTTAGCTTTGATCGAGGGCCTTTTTACTCGTCTAGTAAGAAGCAATCCACGATTTATTTATCTATAGCCGAGGCAGAGTATGGAGGTGCAATGAATGCAGCTACATAGCTTATTTGGTTGTAGGGGCTTCTCTTCGAGTTTGGTATTATGTATCCACTTCTGAATGGTGTATTTTGTGACAATCAAGGGTCCATTCATATATTTATTGATCCAGTTTAGAGGTAGAGGACCAAGCACATCGAGATTCACATGCATTACATACGTGAGTTGTTCCGTGACCGAGTCATATCACTACAGTAATATCCCACAGAGTAGCAGGTTTTAGACATCTTCACCATGTCTTTCACTGAAAAGAAATTTTCAGAATTGAGAGCTATGCATGGAGTGGTGGAGACAGCTGATTAGGCCCCTCATGACACTTAGCCCTTTTTCCCACTTTTTTTTTTGTGGGGGGTGGGGGGGTGGGGGGTGGTTCCCACGAGGTTTTCCCTTTTTCTTCATTTTATGAGGATCTTATATTTATTGTAACTGAGTACCTAACATGGCATCTTGTTTGGGAATCAATTTAGATAGGTGAGTTAGGACTAATGGGGGGTGTTGGAATATAATCCTAACATCTAAATTTATTTTTTAGCCTAAGCATTCTTGACTTAGCCACATACACTAAAAATCATGTTCACCCTTGGTTTTTGGTAAACTAGCTCGGTGGACCAAGTTTCCCTTATTTTTTTCATTTACAGGCTTAATATTATGGAAACATTGGTCCAAACACTTTACCAAACCATTTATAAATCTATGTGCATGTTCACACTTAACCACACCTCATCCACTTGAGTTATTTTAGGATTGGCACCCCACATGAAGATTCCCCCTTAAATCAAGGGATTTGGTCTCCCAGAGCATTTTAGCATGTATTAAATTTGCCTTCCTTGGGAAATGTTCCCCTCCTCATGCTTTCCTCGTGGTTGATAGTTGGCATAGGTTGTCTTGAGTCATTGTTGCTATTTTAGGCCTTCCATAAGCTTTTCTTAGCCTTCTCTAGTTTTTTTACTCGTTTTTTTTCCTAGTTTTCTAGATTCCACAATTTCTATATAACCACTCCCTTTGGGATTAGAGGATTGGTTGCTCATGTATTACTATTTTTCATTAAATTAATATATTTATTGTATGAAGCAAATTCTTTCTCTCCTCTTATGAATATCAACAAATTACTTGTGTTTAATTTAACTAGAATTCTATATATATTGGAGTATCTGTAGGAATTCTAAAGAGCTAGGGTATGGTATGAAAGGTTACTAGAAGGAAGCTTATGTTCTCTAAAAGATTTCCATAATGTGTTCTGCAACCATTATGTGAAGTCTTATCTTTCTTTACAAGATGTTGTGATTATAGTGAATATTTCATCTCAGACCTTGAAATTATTGATGATATCGAATGTATGGATGATGAAGAAATCATGGAAGCCTTCTTTGATTTTTCCCTTCAAAAACAATCCCAAGAATCCACTCACTTTGATACACAAGATCATAGTCAGCATACAATAACTTCCTCTTCATTTGAAGATGAAGAAATTTTTCATCCTGATAGTCAAAAGGAATCACATGAAACGAATTAGTCGTATGATGAAAATTTATATACTCCTTTGCTTGAAATTAATGAAGGTATTCAACATCCTTGTCAAACATTAGGAGCGAAAGAAGACAATTATTTTTTTAGCAAAAGAAAATAAAATGTACTATCTCCTCTCTCTGAATAAGAGATAGATCAACTCCTGAACGATCATGTTACAACCCAAGCTAATGTAGATTTGCAATGTTCACATAGTCAAGAAGGTGTTAGTGAAGATTATTCCACTTTTGGAAATGAGGACAGTATTGAAATTAGACTTATAGATCAATGAATAGATATTTTTTTCTTTCATGAAGATGATAGGGCTATCATGTTTGATAATATTGAAGAGTGTTTTCTTTTTAAGAATGACTTAGACTATGAACTTGAGGAGTATGAGCCTGAGAGGGATAGTATGCCTAAAATCGAGTTAGAATTTCTCATGCTTAAGGAATTTACTGTCAACACTCAGATAGCAGAAGCTTATACTTCTCTGTGCCTTCCTATCAATCAACAACCAACTGTTCTCTCAGATCAGAATAAAGGGAGGACATGTATTTTTGCTGCTGGATGTCAAGACAATGTAGTGCTTCAGAATTTTCAAGATCCTTTTGACATTGTTTTGCAAGCATTTGTGAAGATTAATGTTGTTTGTTTTGTTAACATAAGCCTTGGTTTCAGTTTTTATTGTGAGTTTCTTACATGTACATCATTCTGCCTGCTCGGGGAAAGTGAGAGTAGAATTTTAGTGAGTAGCCATCTGCTGGATTGGTTACATTGGAAGGATCACTCCACATGATTGTAAATATTTCTTCAATAGGCAGGTGATTGTCATCTGTAGTTGAATCCCTCAAATCTTGATGGTTGACTGTACATCATCCATAAAGTTATTTTTATCATGCCATTTCTATCAGTCATGAGGTCATTATCTCATGAAATTCAGTCCTTCGAGGTCTCATTAGATCTTTTAGGGTTTTTCAAGGTTTCATTAGGTCATTAGGGTTACCAAGGTTCCATTCCATTGCATAAGACTAGCAAGTAAAGGGTGATCAAATAACATCCCTTCACCATGTCAAGATGATTTGTAAAGAGAAATGCTTATTTCATTATGTAATTTTATGTCTTTCAAATGTAATAATTTCAGCATCCCAAGCTGTTAACTCAGTGTTCCAAAGATGCCATACCATCAAAAGATTGACCTTTCAAAGGAAATAGTCAAGTGAAAGGGTAAAGTTTCAAAGGGTTAAGTGCATGCCAAAAGGAGCTGTCTTTTGCCAAGCCTATCCAAATCATCTTTTTCCACAAGCATTAAACCCTAATTTCCTCACCCATTGACCTAGGGTTGGTTATGGAATCAGAGACATCTGATTATATGAAGGATAAGGGAGGTCATTTCAGCAAGTATGATGCCATTCCAACTCATATACATCATGTCTCCATCATTTTTCAATAAGTCATTCCAAGGGACAAATCATTTGCCACACATAGGGATGGTTTTTCTTCAAACTATGTTTTAGATCGAACATGGATTAATTTGGAAAAAGTGATAAAGTTTTTTGTCAATAATAAGTGAGGGATGAAAAACCTCCTTCAATTCTTACACAAGTTTCATGGTTTTAGGGAAATTTCAAAAAATATAGTTGCTACAAGAGAGTTGTTGCACTTCTATAGTGACTTTGGAAAAATTAACTTTTCTTCTAGCTAGATTGTCCAAATGAATTTCTTGATGAGTTAATTGATACCTAGAGAACAAAATCTTTCCAACGAGCTATTATGATCTGCATTTGGAGTTGAGGAAGACCTCCAAATGTTTCCTGTAAGAGAACACTTCATCTTTTCACCCTCGTTCTACCCTTTTTGACGAGTCTTAGGAGAATTGACTTTTCACGGGCTCTAATTGATCATTTTCACTTCTTTGATAGGTTCTTTGTGTATCCAAGAGAGATACCTTTAGAACAAACTATCATTGGCTCAATTCGGACACTGCGAAGGCAGTCAAAGATAACCTGCAATTTAGAGGGCGTGTTTAATTGGGTCACTACGCATTTGACTAGGTCGCTGCGTGTTTGCCAAGGATTCCAATGCAATTTATAATGGCACTATGATCCTCTAGTTTAAGGGCTCGTTTTCCTGGGTCAATGCATGTTTTCCTAGAAGGAGCATAAACAATCTAGAATGTTCTCCATCGCCACCAAGTTTTGAATTTGGTCATCACACTCTTCAGTAAATGAGGTAGGTGGGAAAATATATTCACTCCTTCCCTCCATTGTTGATCTATAGAGGGTTTCATAGGTGTTTGTTGTAATTTCTAAAATCAAACCCTAGTAACATATTTTCACAGTCCCACCTATTCATCATGGCCAAGAGGCACCTTCATCCTCTCATCCATCCACCTCCATTCCTCTACCTCAGTCCATACATCATTCATCTTCATCTGATGAGTCAGCCACACCATCACCTCCATCATCACCATTTCATGTAGCCATTCATTCACCCAATAGAGATGATGATAGTGATGAGGAACATGATGACCCTGATGCTAGTGAGGGATATGATGTACACACTAAGCATGGTCAGAGTAGTATACCACAGAGACATTTTGCAGCCCTTTGCTTTCACCTATCACAGGGGAAAGAGGCAGGTGTTTACCCAACTGAAGGTGGGAGAGGCCTTGCCTTCATCATCAGAATTACAAGTTAAAGGAAAGGATAAGATGGTGGAGGAATCAGTGGTCAGACAGCAACATGAAAAGCATGACACTGAAAAGGAGTTTCTCCTTGTGAACATAGATGATGAGGAGAAGGGAAAAATCACTCAGGCTACCTTGAAAGCAAATGATAGAAAAATCAAGAAGCTTGAGACCATTTTACAAAGGGCCAAATATATCATCTCCTTTTATGAGGAAGAGAACAAGCATCTAGAGGTCAAGCATGAATTGATGCAAACCAAGTACATCAAGGAAAAGAGGGAGGCTGAGAAGGCCAAGTTTCATCTTGATGAGGTTTATGGAGATTATGGAGAGCCGGATGATGAACAAGGATAAAGAAAAAGAAAAACAACAAGAGGATTAAAGAGAGCCTTAGAGCTTGAAAGGCAAAGGAGGTAGAATTGGAGGAGTAGTTCACTTTAAATGAGAAATTGGTCAAGGACATAGCTAAGAATAGAGAGTCTTGGCTTGAGAAGGTGAACACACACTTGGAGACCCTCTTGGAAAATGAAAAATGGATATTTTGAGATACAAAGGAAGACGGCCAAGTACTATGCACTGAGGAACCAAGTGGCATGGAGCAAGCTCAAAAGAGCTCATGAGAAAATTGACAAATTGACGAAGTGAAAGGAGAGGAGGATACTTCACATACTTGTTGTTGGGTGTGGAGCCTGATTATCTTCTATTTTCAAAGGTATCGCCACATAGGACCCTAGTTCGAAATGGGGGCGGCAACGCCGCCCGTAAAATGTTCGCTACAGGGGGGGTCCAGGGGGGGCGGCTGCGACCTTTGGGAGCCCCCCCCCTGGCGGGGGGTTTCTGGGGCAGCGCCCCCGAAGCTAAAAACAGCTGTAAAATTGCCTTGTAAAAGTATAGTAATTTCTAGTCAATCTGGGTCGTTCATTAGGCGGATGTTCTGACGGTAGAACTTATGTTTAGTTTAGGGTTTTTTTCACTAGAAGGCAACCCCTCTCTTTGTATGAGGGTATTGTATTTGAGGCTGTGTGATAGATGTGTATTCTGTGAGCGAGAAACAGAGAGGTGAGACTGTGAGAGAAAACAGATGATATTACAGCGTATTTGTTGTAGGTTGTGTCTTTTCATTTTGCTGGATAATAGAAAGGAAGGATTGGCTGTTCGGGGTGGACGTAGCCCAAACTGGGTGAACCACGTATATTTGTGTCTCTCTTGTTTTGTGCGTTTTCTGTGTTTATATTTCTGCAATATTTTATGTGTTCCATTGCTCCGTAATATATAATTTTCCAACGCTTGTTTAGGTATCCCTAAATGCATCTAACCATTGATAAAATATAAAAACACATTTTTGGGCACGTTGAACCATTTTTGAGCTTGAAGGAAATTGTTGTGTTTTTCAATCCAGTTTTTGCACAGTCATGGAGGGAAAACGCGCAACGCTGTGGGCGTTGCACTCTTTTTTGATACATCCAATTAGCAAGAAGTCAGAATTTTTGGGTTTCTATTGATGAGTACAAACATCCTATACATTTTCTAAGAATTTGGACAAAAACTGGTTGGTCAAAAGGTCAAAAAACACCCAAAAAAGTGACCTTTCTACCCTCTTTTTGGCCTACACGCTACACACTAAGCAGTGTTGGTAGATTTGGCTTCTGACTAGGAAAATGACATTTAAATTCAAAAATTCAAGTTGTTCTGGAAAGTAGACATGTAGATCTTTCCAACAAGATATTGTGGGCCCAATTTGGACACCGAGAAAGCCTCCAAAATTGCATCTAAAATTGAAGGGCGTACTTGTAGTTAGTGCTACGCACTGGCACTTAGCACTGTGCCTATGACACTTTGCCCAAAATTTTGCAAATTCAACCCAGTTTTCACTTCCACCATGAAAAATGATGTTTTTACCCTTGTATTTGGTAATTTGAATGTAATTATGTTTCTTCTAGAGGTTACTAGGCTAGATCCACTAGGTAAAAGATGTTTATGAGGTGTAATGTATCAGTTTGTTTGGATTAGGGATGAGTCATTTTGACCACCCTATTTTCTTTCCAACAATTCAAATTTTGTTGGAAACAACTCGTCCTTTCATGAATTCAACTACCTGAGCTTAGTATGAGTTGTTTGGGGTTTATATGATGCATTTTCTCAGTCATTGTAAGTGTTGGAGTGAGTGGGATGCTTATGTTTTTATTACATATCATTTCGTATTAGTTACAGTAGGAGATTAATGAAAAATTACACCTATTTCTTTGGGATCCATGTGGTATGATGCTCAGTTCAATTTTTATTATGTTTTCATGTGCTAAAATGTATTGTTGACTCCATTTCGTCATTTTATACTCTTTATGTGAATGTATACAAGTCTGAAACACAGAATCCATAACTTTTATGCTTTGATTTGGGTAGACATTTCACAGTTTGTGTGCTCTTCCTAGCTCTTCACCTATCTTTTCACCTCATCGATCAAACCCTAAGGTTCACATCATTGTGGCTACCTTGCCCCATCGAACACCGTATAGTTTTGATCTAATCTCCTTTCCCTAACTGTTTTCCCCCTCCTGATCAAGGAAAACCCCTCAAAATCAAATCAAACCTTGTGCTACTATACCTAGCTTAATATCAGTTTCTAGATCCAATCAATTTGGCTGAGATCCTTATAGAGAGAGCCCTCTCCTGGCCTAGTGGGGCTAGCTAAGCATGGTTTGTGGTTAACCTGGAATTGTCTTCCTTTAGCCCGAGGTTCAATCCAGGTGCTAACACAACATATCAGTGCTTCAGCTCAAGCTTATGTTAGAGGCACCCATACCCAAGTGAGATAGATGATTGTAGGTTAGGAGGTGGACCTTAACCAACACATCGAGCGAGAGATACAAGAGGAAGAATGGAGGTTGTTAGTTACAGATCCTAAAAAATACTCATGGAAAGCTTAGACAGTATAAACAAACAATTCATCTCTATTAGATGATGAAGGATATAGTGGCTAGGGAAATTACGAACACAATAGGTTTAATTAAAACTTATCCAAGATTTCAGGAAATTCAAAAGGACTTCCAACTTATCCAATTTCAAATTTAGCAACAAAATGTTCGGTTGGGTCATATTGAATGGTACATCAGGTGCCTGCCTTCGTTAGGGATTCTAGGTTTCAGTGCAAAGGACCTAGTTCTAGTGGAGTCCTCAAAGGACTAACTCTAGATGGTTCTTTTTTCATGGTTGTTGTTAAATTTGATATTGTATATGTCGCTAAGTATTACTGCTATTAATAGGTTAAGAGCGAATTAGGTTTTAGACATTCAGGCCTATATGGCTAATTTTGACGAACTTAAGAACTTCATATTTTGGATGGCATATAATGCATTATTATCAACAGACCTGGTTTATGGCTATAATCTTATTTTTGTGAATGAATGAAATGTCCTACTAAGATTATAAAAAAAATAACATAATGTCGATTTAATATTGAAACTAACCAAAGAATTTAACTTTCCATAACATCCATCAAGAATAACCATCAAATTTTCCTAGAAAATGCTAAGGATGTTTAAAAGAATGATCGTGATATGAACAGGAAAGTGATGAAGTACTTAGAAATAAAATTGTACCTAAATATTATAAAGGACAAGGGATCTAAGGTGAATGACATCTTGAAACAATTGGTTTTTGTGGTTACTAAATTTTAAGGGTACAACTATTTATGTATGTAATTTGTGGGCTGACCCATTAATATTAATTTTTTAAACATATATTAACAATCTTTAGTATGCCATTTATTGATGCTCTCATTAGAATGATAGCCCCAAATGTGGTAATAGGAGATTATGAATAGACTTGTCTCACAATTCCACTTGAGGAACGTACACATTTCTAATATTCAAATACTTGAATACCCCAGATTGCCAATTAATATCCCAGTTAGGGTGCCAAGTAGGAATGGATTAGTAATGTGCAAGTGTTTTTAAGAACATGCACCTGTTCCTAGTGAATATATTTTTTGGTACACATGATACCATTTTTTCTTCATTTTGGACAACTTAGGGAAAAAAATTACCTACCTGGTCTACATCTAGTTCCAAGTCAATGCATTTGATCTTCTTTGTATTTTATAAGAATTTAAATGGATTCTCTCTTTTTTTAATTGGTTTTGTTAATATTTTGTTTAAGATTAGAAAAAAACCTAAATAATGTTGTGACCTCAAGGACTTTATAGAAATCAAAGAAACATTGTTACCTTCTAGAGCATAATGAGAACATAAGCAACCATCATCCACTAGTAGTATATAGCATTTCTGAAAGCAAGACCATAATAACCACCTTAAGTTGCAAGCTTTTATTCTATGACACCTTGGTGGCACTATCCTTAGGTTTGTGTTTGACATTAGATGTTGTGCTAGGTATTGTTCCATTATATTATGTAGCTTGGTTTATGGGTGATGTGATGTATGGAGGTTGATATCGATAAAGTTCCATAAATGGTGAATTATTTATGAGGTATGAAATTATATGTTCTACCATAGGGTTTGACCCATTGTGCTTATTTATTAGATATAAAGATATTTCAACATTATTCTAAACAAATATTGGTAATATTAATTTTTTTAGATCTAAGACTTTGTGATGCATCAATTTAGAGAATAGTCTTCACAGTTTGACCCATTGTGCTTATTTATTAGATACAATGACATTTCAACATTATTCTAAAAATATATTGGTAATATTTATTTTTTTAGATCTAAGACTTTTGTGATCCATCAATTTAGAGAGTAGTCTTCCAGATTAATCACATGGTAAGGATTTGGTCTATGTTTAGAACCAACTAATCTGGTTCATCCAATCCTTATAATGTGATTAGTTCAGAAGACTATTCTCCAAATATTTATTTTCCCATCTGATAGGATGCAATTGAATACCCAGTCAGAAAAATAATTCAATACAAAAGTTTCCAAAATAAATTGTATTGCTATCAATTACAATAAACATTGGTATTGCAAGTAGTTTTTGAATAGCTTCCATGAATGTTTCTACCACAATAACGTTTTTGAAAGGATGATAAAGAGATCAAAACGGAGGTGCGGCCATGTTTACAGGCTCATCACCATTGTCACCTTCTAGACGGCCATCACCTTGCTGAGTTTGGAAATCCATGTTTGCAGGCTGATGACCATCACCAAGAATGAAGAAATATGGTTGAGGTGACGGAGGTCCAGCCACGTTTACAGGCTTATCACCATTACCAAATCTGAAATATGGAAGAGCTAGCGGTGGTACGGCCATATTTCCAAAGTGATCAACAAGGCCGAAGGATTGCGGCGGAGGTACCTTTGGTGCTACGGCCATTCTTCCAAGGTGATCACTAAGTCGGAAGGATTGCTGCCGAGGTAGCGGTGGTGGTAAGGCCAGGCTTCCGTATGGAGGAAAACGTTGAATATGGTGCCCCTGGTCCTCTAAGGGTGGCAGTAGTCTTCGTCTTTTGAAGGGAGGTCCAATTTGCACTTCAAACAACTCAGCTTTCTTGTCTACCAATTCTTTCAATGTTCTATCTCAATCTCTATCAAAGTAAACTTGTTCCACATTTTACATGGTTTCCGTGGTTCTCCTTTAGATTCACCGCAGCGACAAAACTGATCAAAGCCTACGAACGAAATTTCCTGTCTGCAAACGTAGCACATTGTATTACCACACCTATAGTTAACTTTATTGCATCCAAACGTCTTAATTAACTCCGCTTTGCAAATATTACATTCTCTTATCACAACTTTTGCCATCATCTACTCAACTTTCGTACGAAGAGATGTCTCAGATTTTTGCTCAACCTCTTCACAGCGTACTCAACTTTCGTACGAAGAGATGTCTCAGATTTTTGCTCAACCTCTTCACAGCGTAATGGTAAGTGACTCAACTTCTTGCATTCGACGCATGGAGCAACTAAACATTTAGGTTTTGGACAGTCGAAAACTTGTAAACACTTGTCTTTTTCACATGGAAGCCACCTGCTTCGTTGAATATCGCCTTGCCCTCGTCAGTTTGGAAGTTAATCTGAACTCGTAACTCCATGACTTCAGAGGGTCCACCGTCTGACGAATGCAAAGCTACCAACTTTTGATCGATAGATTTAGAGTCGTAGTCTGAACAAGATGAAGTTAATCTGAACTCGTAACTCCATGACTTCAGAGGGTCCACCGTCTGACGAATGCAAAGCTACCAACTTTTGATCCATAGATTTAGAGTCGTAGTCTGAACAAGATGATGAACGTGCGTCTATATCTCCAGTACCTGCCCGTCAGAGATTGGTAAAATAAAAAATGCTAGAATAATCTTTAAGTGCATATGTGTGGAATAAGGGAAAATTATAAATACAAACAAAGACGAAACATAATTAAACACAATTTTACTGGAAGCTTTCAAGCCGACAATATATGTGGCCCGCGATGGACAGGAATGTGTTTATTAGAATTATTTTGTGATGTTTCACACGTGTTTTTTCTTTTTGTTTTGTTTGTTGGGGTTGTTGAGCTGTATGATCTTTGGTGACGGGGTAATGGAATTTAAGTTGGTTGATTTTGAACATCATATAACGTGCCTATTAACGAAAATTGTCTCCCTGATTTCTCATCGCTCTCTGATGTTTGCGTTCATTTCCAATTCAATGAAAAGCGTGATAAAACATTCTAAAGTGAGCAACAATTCTATAACCATAGTCGTAATGGTTTTGAAAAATAATATGTTGATGATAATTGTTGAGTTCTACTTAATTGCTATTAGAAAATGTTTATAGTTATTTTTATAATATTTAATTATCTTATATTTATTTTAATTGTAAATTTGTCAAGTTTTGAGAGGGATCAAAATATTTTCTCTTTTAGTGATTGGTAGATTTTTAAAATAGATCTGAACTCGTATATATGAGAATATTATTGGAAAAACTATAAGTTGTTAAAACTTCAAGCCTAAAAACTCACAATATTAACTATTTTACTTCAATTTTATTTTTTACTTTATTTTCATTTTTATATAATTTGACCAATTCAAAATGTTTACGTAAGAAGATAGGATAGGAAATAATTTCGATATATATATATATATATATATATATATATATATAAAAGCTTCTTCAAACAGTTCTTATTATTATAAAAAAGTATTATATTGAGCATGAAGAGTTTTTGACATCACAAAATAAAACCCTTGGGAACAAGAGCTTCAATGAGGTGTATGAAACAACCCATCAAAACAACTAGTTTAATTTCAATATAGACACTACTCATACATGAAACATACAAGAACCAAACTACATGAGCCCAATTAAATCATGGCTAATACCAATACATTTGTCAAATTACTATGAAAGATAGCCTAAGTTGAGCCATAGTAAAAAAACAAAACAATATTCCTTCAACATGGAACCAAAATTATAAGTGTGGACCATTAATATGCCTAAGGGAACACCAATCGTCACCACAAGTTCACATCAACTTCCACCTAAAAAAGACACTGCTAGAAATGTGGTTGTCACTTCAATCCGAGAATATGATAAGAGATAGGGTGAGCAATTCCCCTAAGGAGAAGAAGCAACATGAGGAGATGCAATGAGGAAGGGAGAATTAATGGCAACAAGAGTTTCATTGAGCTCCTCTAAGTCAATATCAGAGTCAGAAAGCACATATTTCTCAACCCTTGTAAGACAAGATACAATATCAGGCAAGCTATAGTAGATATTTTGAGGAATCTACTTGATATCCTCCTACCCTACAAAAAATTTGTAGTTGTATACCCGCTTATCTGTGAGGACCATTCGCAGAAAAATTTCCATCTATTGTTGTACTACAAAAGAGTGGACAAAATGGAGCTTCTGCTTTCTAAATTTTCTCGAGTCCAGTATCCACTTTAAGGAGACATCTTCCACTTCTAAATCTAAGAAATATGCTCAATCACCAAACCCCTTTGATTCAAGTGGAAGAATTTCCTTTCTCACCTTAGGAGGGATCGAATCAAAGTAATCAACTAAAAAATCCCAACCAAACAACTGACATTGGTGGGAAGAAGAACCACTTTTACCACCTCTCCGACTTGACATTCTCTACTGAGGAGGCGTCAAGACCAATGGGAGCAAGTATAACTAACATCACAAATGAACTCTAAACCCTTGTGAACCCAAATGATAGTAAACTATCAAAACTGAAGGAAGTGATTGCACCCAAAGACTATTACCCCAAAAACTATATATTATTAAAGGGTATGTGAAACTATAAAGACCAACTGAACTCCTGTTAACCAAATGGTGTGTGATGAGGAGTCATGCCAGAGTAATAAAATTATAGGAATTCCCCTAGAAGAGAAAGGATACCAAAATTTGATAATGAGGAGACTTGTGAAGAGTGAACAAGAAGGGATGTTGCCTATATATTAAGACATCATCAATCCAAAACACCGAATGAAGCCCCACTATGAAGACACAAAATAAGGAAAAGGTCAAAGAGATGTATCGACAGAGGAAATTGACAACAAAATTAACAATTTTAAAATGAAATAGAAAAATTTCATGGCTACTTGACTCCACAAGAAAGAATGAAGCGACTGAGGTGAAACCATGCTAGAGAGAATTTGAAAATAACTTAACACCTTTAAACCCATATGGAAAGAGTACATGGGTACCAAACGCCAGAAATCATAATCACATAACTAAAGGAAATCCATGCCACATCAGATAGCCCTGAGGCGACAAGGTTGTGAGAACTGTCACCAACTCAGAAGAATGACACTTTTTAATGTAATGAAGGAGAAATATGAAAAACATTGACCCTCTCTTGTTATCACAGCAATGCATAGACCAAGACGATTAAATATTGTCATAGAAACATAAATGAAGGTATCCATAAAATGATGAAGGCAGTCGTGCCCGTGCAATCCTTCACTGGCTACGCTTTTGCCAAACGAGTCAAATACTTCTTCATAGTGATAATGTATCTTGATCCTATCTTTCCTTGTGGCTGAATGGGTCCTCCAAAATCCATCGCACACTTCTCGAAGGGTTGCAATGTCATTTGTGGATTCAAAGGCATTTCATCTGATGGCCTGCCCATTCTTCGACATACATCAAACACCTCGCAATATGCTTTAGAATACCGATGAAGGGTTGGCCACCACAACTCTGCACACAGAATATTCTATGCAATTTCTCTCACTACATAATGTCCTTCCACAGCACCCACATGAGCGTCCGTTAGGATGTTGCTTATTTCGAACTCTGGTAGATATAGTCACAATATCTCATTAGTCCCCATTTTGTATAGATGCCCAGCAATGACAGAGAAATCTGCCACACACACCACTAATTCCTTCTTTTGCTGGATAGTGTATCCTTCCGGTGCAGTTCCTGTTGTTAGGAAGTGTATTATATCCTCGAAGTGACCATCCGCAACAAACACTGCAAATAGCTGTGCGTTAGGCAATCCTTCTTCCAAGTTATTATGTTCCTCTTCCATTTAGATTTGCGACAGATGATTGGGTCCCACGTTCAATCGTCTAGGCTTCACGACAACTTCAAAATCATACTCCTAGAATAGTAAAGTCATCTTTAGATTTTCCCCCCCAACACAGGCTTATTGACCAAGTACTTCAGCACAAAGTGATCCGTATAAATCTTAAAATGGCCTCCTAGCAAGTAATGTTGATACTTCTGGAGTGCATACACAATAGTTAGCCCTTCGCGCTCAGTGATCCAATAGTTCTTCTCTACTTTGGATAACTTGAGGTTTTCGAACACGATAGGATGGTTTGATCCTTCTCCACCAACATGTGTTAGTACTGCTCCCAACGTTATACATGATGCATCGACATTTACATGAAACTCTTTCTTATACTGTGGGAAGACTAGAATCAACGTAGTAACCATCATTTCCTTCAATATGTCCAATCTCCTATTACAATCATTGTTCCAACAGAACATGACATCCTTCTTCAACAATTTCTTCATAGGCTCTATGATTTGGGCATAGGTTTTGATATAATTTCTATAATATCTAGTATGTCCCAGAGTAGTGCGCAACTATTTCATACTCCTTGGTGTTTCTAAGTTAAGTATCACCATGATCTTCGTAGGGTCTACCATCAGTCCTTGTCTGCAAACGACATGCCCCAATAGGTTTCCAAAAGGAATGCAAAACAAACACTTTTTGAGATTGAAAATGATTTGGTATCTTCGACACGTATGCATCATCAAGTGAAAGCTTGCTACATGGCGCTTAACTCATCCAAATATAGTCCAATCATCAAAATATACCTCGAGGAACTTATGAATAAATTCCTTGAATTCCATAACAACCATGCGTGAAAAGATTGCAGGTTCATTCTTCAATCCAAATGGCATTACAGTGTACTAAAAATAGCACCACTCAATTGCGAAGGTTTTCTTTCTCCTATCCTTAGGCATGATTTTGATTTGGTGTTACCTAGAGAACCCATCAATGAAGGAATATGCTTCGTGGCCACCTACATTGTCCAACACTTCATCCATGAATGGAGTCAGGAAAGGATCATGCACACAAGCATCATTCAATTTTCTTAGATCCATGGATATCCTTATCTCATTCTTCTGCTTCTTCTCTTGCACCACCATTAGGCTTACCCAATCCAATTCTTCCACAACCTCAATGATGCCTACTACGAGCATCTTGTCTAGCTCTAAGCAGACCTTCTCCTTATATTTTAGATTGAGATGGTAAGGCCTTTGCTTAACTGACTTCACATCAAGCTTTAACATGATCTTCATCATTCTTAGATCCTCGATTATTCCTTTCAGATCTGTAAACTTGGTCAGGAATAAGTCCTAGGATTCACAGAGTAATTCAATGACCTTATCCATAGTCGTGTCATCCCAATAGTCTCCAATCTTCGTAAATTTGCATTCTACCTCTGTACCAATGTTTACTTGTTTCGTTTTCAGTGGCACGGTTATATCAAGATTCTCAATCTGTGACCCTTGAAGCTGACAGTGACTTTTTGTTTCTGGAGTGCTAATCCTCCGTGGATCCTCATCCTCTTCTTTAGCAGTTACATTATAGCATTTTAGCGCGCGGCTCACCTAAGTAGCCCATTCCAACTGAGCAAACTCTAAATGACCCGGTGGTATCCTAAAATAGCTTCTTTCACCTCTTGTAGTGCTCCATCAATACTATCAAACCCGTCCTCAAAACTGAATATCATCATGAATCCTTTGCACAAGATATCCCATTCTCTTGTCCCATGGCAGAGCTCTATTTTTATATACCAATTCATTGGGATAACATCCAAGGTATGATAGAGCAGGTGCACACAATTAGTTTGGGGCTTTTCGCCATAAGCCTGGGTCCATTTAGCCAGATGTACACGCAGATCATTCTACCCATCATACTTGTTTGTCAGTCACATCTTAGGATTCCAAAATCGTGTTCTCATAATCCTCATTCATTCGTACCAATCATCAAAGCTTCCCTTGTGTGTACCCCACCATCGTGCGGGCATACCGCTCAATGTCTAGTCCAAGGCCTGGAAGCGCTACTTTTCTGCTACCTCCCTTTCACATTCATCCAGAAAGATATCTACCTTGCTTGATCACCTATGTATGGCTTCAATCGACTGCTATTCACCTTTCTAGGTAGGGATGTCCATTCAATTTAACCAACTGAACTACTCCACCGTTTGTAATCTCCTTAATGACATAGGGCCCTAACTAGTCCATCATGAATTTCCCTAGAAATTTATCAAACTTGCTGTCATATAACAAAACCAAATCATTTACCTTAAAGGTGTGCCACTTAATGTGTCGATCATGCCATGCTTTTTCGCGTTTCATTTGGACCAGTTGGTCAAATCCAGTCAGAAACCTTTCTTCCCCAAGATCAGCAAGCTCCGAGCCTCTCTTCTAGGGCTCCATGATCCATCATACCCAAGAATGAAGCTATGCATAGACTAGGCACAATGTATTCCATTAGCATCACTCCTTCAACACCATATACAAGGTTAAAGGGTGTTTGTCTAGTCAACTTTTTGCACGTCATTCGATAAGCCCATAGTACTGTGGGTATCCGCAAGTCCCAATCATTTCACTGAGCATTGAAAACCTTGGTCAACGCATTCTCTAGTACCTTATTGAATTCTTCCACCATCCCATCACCATGTGGGTGATGAGGCGTGATTTTATTGTGATATACCTGAAATTCCTCTGTCAACGGGCTCATCGTTTCGTTCAAAAGGTGCGTACTACGATCACCCATCAAAATATTTGGACACAAAAATCACATTAGTACATACTCAAAGACAAACTTTGGAGGGGTCGAACCTATGCAATCCTTCATAGGCTGTTCTTGCACCCATTGAGTCAAATACTCAGTCATTGTGATAATGTACCACACACACATCTTCTTTCCTTGAGGCTGAATGGGTCCCACAAAATCTATTGCCTGTTTCTCGAAAGGTTGTAATGTCATCTATGGGTTTGGAGGCATCTCATCTCTCTGGGATGGCCTACAAGTCCTTTGACACATGTCACATGCCCTGTAGTATGCTTTCTAATCCTTATGGAGGGTTGGCCACCACTACCCTATGTGTAGAATCTTCTGTGTGGTTTCCCTTCCTACGTAATTCTCTCCCATGGCACCCCCATGAGCATTCACGATGATACTGCATCCTTCAAACTCTGGTACATATCCTCACAATACTTCATCAGTGCCCATTTTGTGCAGATGTCAGGAAATGACAAAAAATCTATTGGCGTACCACTAACTCCTTTTTCTGCTGGGTGGTGTAGCCTTCGAGTGCAGTTCCTATCATTAGGACATGTATGATGTCTTCAAAGTGACCATCCATGATGCAGATTGCAAATAGCTATGTATTAGACAATCCCTCCAAATTAGTGGGCTCTTCTCTCATTTCAACATGCAACAGATGATCTGCTCCTATGTTCCATCGTCCATGCTTCACAATAACTTCAAAATCATACTCCTAGAATAATAAACATGCAGATTACCCCCCCCCCCCAAAAAAAAAAAAAAAATAGGCTTATTGACCAGGTATTTCAATGCAGAATGATTCGTACACATCTTAAAATGTGCAACCAACAAATAATGTCTAAACTTCTAGAGAGCATATACCATGGCTAGTCCTTTGCGCTCAGTGGTGGAATAGTTTTTCTTAGAATTGGATAACTTCCTGCTTTCGAATGCTATACGGTGGTCTAAGTCTCCTTCTCCAACTTGTGTCAATACCACTTCCAGTGCTATACATGATGTGTCTACATGTACATGTAAATCCTTCTCCCAATTCGGGAAAACTAAAATAAGAGCAGTGACCATTTTTGCTTTTATCACATCCAAGCTATTATAATAGTCCTCATTCCAATAGAATGTGACATCCTTTTTCAACAGCTTGTCCATAGGCGCGGTGATCTGGGCATAGCACTTGATAAACTTGTTATAGTACCCAGTATGTCCCAATGTTGCACGCAGCTGTTTCGCACTCCTTGGCATGTCCAGGTTTATTATCATTGTGATCTTTGTGGGGGTCTGTTAACACCCAGGTTGTTCCCTATGACTCCCAAGGGAATACGGCCGGGGTAACCACTAACCAATCTTTGGATTACAGTTTCTAGCCAAACTGTAATCAGAGAGGGCTCTCTCTTTATGATTTGTCTCTGTTTGGATGGTGTTTTAGGCTAGCTATTATGCTCAAGTTTTGGTTTATGTTTTGGTTGAAGGACTTCTTTCAGGGCTTAATGTAGTGTTCAGAGAATAGTATATCATTGGGCAATAGAGTCTAGAGCTATGAAATGCTTTGAAATGCTAGAGTGATGATGTCAGACTGCAGGGCCTATTGTGTATCTCAAACAAACAAATTTAAACTTAAGTGGTGATGCATGGTCAGCCAACAGAAAGCAATTAAGAATTCTCTATTAAGCTGGTGATGTGAAAGTAAGACATGTTGCACAGGAGCAAACTTGAATTCCTGAAACAATGGTCACTGTGAAAGATATATTCTGAAAGTGCAGCAATTAAGAATTACACTTATCAAGAATATAGCTGAAGAAAAACATTTATTAGCAACAAAGATTGAACTCAGGGTATTGCATGAATAAGTCCTGAAGGTTATTATTTTTCTTTGTTGTCAAACACTTAGAAATTAGAAACATATATGGATTTTAATAGATCGAAAATACATAACAAAGAGAGTTACAGAAACTTATTGTATTGTGAAATACACAGGAATCCAACTGTTTTCAACAGACACCAGAACGCATTCAACACTTCAGAAATCCGAGAAATTCCATCACTTTCTTTATTAAACTTTGAAAGGATTACAGCATAAGAACTTCTTCAGGAGAAATCAAAAACAACCCCTCAAGCTTATGCGAGGGGCAAATATATACAAAACGTATTACAAAATATCTCAGGCATTGAGTCATCTGAGAAATGAAATATCTTCACCAACTTTTCAAGATATTTAGATCAGAAAGTTATTACATCATTGAATACAAAGTAAATGCATCTTTATGCTTGTCAGAAGATATTTTGGCCTTTGGAGGCTACTGAGTCGGTTTGAGTGATCTGCATAAATGCTGAGAAATGCGCTTTTGGAGCTGCTCGGCTGTAGCTTCTCGGTCTGGACACCTGTAGCTTTTCATCTTGCTTTGTTGGTTGTAGGTTCTGCTGAGTTGGCTCAGCTTTCATCTTTAATGCATGCTGATTTTATTAAACTGTGCTGTGCATGACAATTCATATTTTTATGAACAAAATTTGGTGAATGGCTCACTGTTTACAAAATCGTTTGTATTGCCTTGGTCCACCAGTCCTGTGTAGGTAATTGATGCCTAAGGATTGCATCCATAGTCTCCTCCGCCTCTGTATACTTGTAAAAATTGGGAGGGGCCTCAAACAGGTGTTTGATTTCATTCATTATAAAAAATAAATTTTCTACTCTGTTGTAGAGAGTCTGTCCAGTGGCTGGCCCTGTTTCTTCTGAGGTGCTGGGCTTCTCGTTGATCTGACTAGTGGAAAATGTGTTAACCCTTTTGGCATACTGGTCATATGTGTATAATCTCCCTGCGTTGTTCAGTAAGCTAGGGAGCCCTCTGTTTTCCAACACCTAAAACTTCTCCAAAAACCTGTTCACCTCAGTCTGCATGTCCTGGGTTCTTCTTTCCAATGTCTGCACTAAGTTTCTCAGTGTGAGAACCCTCTTGATTAACTGAATGTGCTCAGTTCTGTTTGAAATTCCCATGGCAACCAACTGAGTGCTGGTCCTATTGTTAAGCACATTGATCATCCTGGTGTTTATTTCATGCATGTTGCTTAGAGCAGCTCTTGATATTTGAATCTCAGTCTGTGCTTTTGGAATGAGGTCCAACTGCTCATGGATTATTTCAATATATTGCCATTGCTCATCTATAGATTGGCCAATGTTAGCCCACAACACTATTTTAAGCTCAGCCACAACTTTATCTAATTTGAGCTCATTCTCTAGCTCTTTGATTCTATCTTTAAGGGCTTTTATCTCCCTGCCCTTTTCTGCCACAGACTGCTTGGATTTGTCATATATGTCATTCACTTTGGCCAATTTATCCCTGGTCTCATTCAGCTCTGTCATTTGAGCTTCCAGGGCCTGGATCTCATTCCTCAGCTTTTGCATGTCTAGGCTTGGGGCCTGCTCTGTTGTTAGTGGTGCTGCTGAGGTGGATGTTGTTGCTTGTTCTGTTTGTTGAGGAGGAGGAACCGTAGGTGGAGCAGTTTCCTCAAGATTTATCACTTCAGGAGGAGGCTGGGAGGTCTGACCTTCTTCTCTTTGCTTCAAAGCTACCTGTAGTGCTGCCTGTGCAGCCTCTGATTCTCCCAGCTTTTCTTGTGTCTGGATAAGCTGCTTGTAGAGAGACACCAGCAAATCTGTGGCTTCTTTATCATGCCTCTGCTGGGCAACCTCATCTGTTTGAGGGTGGATTGTGGCTGGCATTTTTATCTTTTTCTTCAAAGCAGCCATGTCTGCATCCCTTAACTTCAATATCTCCTGGATGCCCTTGATATCTTTGGGATCATGCCCAATTTCAATAATTATATCTTCTAAGGACCTAATTCTGTTGTCCTTAGCCTGTGATGATGCCCTTTCCAACTCGAGTTGGGCAGCTGTATTATTAAGGCTATTTTCCAGCCTATAATTGTCCAAGGTTTTGTCTGCCAAGGAGGCATAGACCATCTCACCTGTTTGTTTGTGCAACTCAATTTTATCCATTGGGTGGATGTCTTTGGCAAGGACCTCAAGATTGGTCCTTAAATAATCTACATGAGACTGGGGCTGTGCTACTGCTGGCAGGAAATGACTCATGGTCATCTTGCCCTCCTGGACATCAAAAGCAGACATTAGACGTTGCTGGTTGGTGGGAGCCATATTTAACAGATGGTTATACAGTTGTATTTTTATTGGTTCATTCCTTTTCTTGATTTCAATGAACTGCTGCTTAATGCTGAGTTCACCCCTTCTCTACTGGCTTGAGGAGCTGACTTCTCCTCCCACAGTTCTGTTCTGTTCCTCTTGGAAGGAACTTGCAGATGCTTCCCTGCTAGGTGGGCCCATGCCCAGAGACTGCCCTGTTGGCATTTCCTCATCAGATAAAGGGTTCATTCTCTGTCTTTTCTCACCATGACTTTCTGATGTGGTCAAGGGAGTCTCTCTGTCCCTTTTTCTGCTAGTATCCTCCTTTTGTGGAGTTTGGAGGATTGATGCATCAACTGATGTTTCTTGCCTTGGAGGCACCGTATTTTGGGCCTACTGTTCTGTGGAAATTTGGGCTTCAACTGCCCCTTCTTGTTGTGGGGGCTGCTCTCTATTATGCTGCCCTTCTTCTTGCTGCAATTCCTGTTGTTGTTGTTGTTGTACCTGTTGTTACTGTTGCTGCACCTTCTCATGCGGTGGCTGTTCGGTATCCATCTCTTTTTCCTTGCCCTTTCTAGATATATCTTCAGTGGCTTTGGGTGCTTGTTGATTTACAGTTGAGGAGGATGCAACTGCTCCCACTTGTGTGCTTGGCAGTGAAAACACCTGTGAACAAAGTTCAAGGTCAGCCATCTTTTTAAGATTCCTCACTGCTCTTTGATTCAGCTCTTCTTGTGTAACTAGTTCTTCTAGGGTTCCTCTCCTCCATTTTGCTTGGTTAGCATGTTTTTCAATGTGAGGGATTTTTACATGATCATAGCCAGAGAGCCTATATCTGAGCCTTCTCAAAGTGATGAAGTGGTTGGGGGCATAAGGTTTCCAGAGGAAACTGGTTTGAAGGCCAAGGGACTCAAGCATCCTGTCTGCTTCTCTCCAACCTTCCTCCCTTTGGTTATAGACAAAGTGGCCAAGTTGGTTCCTGACTTTCAACTGTGCTTTCTTGCCTTTGCCTGAAAAGTGAAGCACATCAACATTGCCAAACTGCCTTAAGTATTCTAGGGAAAAGAGCCTCATGGGCACATATCTGGGCAGTCTGTAGGGAGGCAGTTCACACCCATACATCCTGATGACGGTGTGGTGCTGGTAAAAGTACCAGTCCCCAATGCTGTATGATTTGGATAACTGCAGGATCCTTTGTATTTCATCTGTGAGCCTCGGAGGAGGTGAGCCCATCATCATTGACATAGCTGGGTGGATGAACTGATCTATGAACTCACAATAAGTATAAGGAGTTTCACCTCTACAGTGGAAAACAGATGACCAATAGACCACCGATCTTGGATTGCCTTGGGCATCCTCTCTTTTTATTGGGAAAGAGAATTTATGATGTTGATGATATAGGATCTAGTGGTAAATGTAGGAGGTATACCTGAACACTCTTTCTCTTGCCAAGTTCATTAGTTGCTCATGTATTTTGTCTGCTATATAGGTGGCATACTCATAGCAGATAGGAGACTTGCCAGGAGCAAACATGAGCATGATTACCAGCACAGTTTGATCAAAAAACTCAATGGAGTTGTAGCCCAAAATGGGACTAATCATGTCTGCCAGATCTCTGCCCAGTTGGTTGAGGTATACTTGATTGATTGGAGGATACTTCACAGAGTCAGAGCCAATGTATAGCTGGTTTAGTTTGGTGACCTGAGCATCTGTCATTCTGGCTCCTCGATTTATCAGGTCTACACGTGATAGAGGGACCAGTTTCTTCTCAGTCTTGAACTACTTGTCTGCCAAGATTAAACAGTTTGGACATACTTCCTTCTCTATTCTACAACTGAAAATTCAAAACATGGCATGATCCAGGTTAGACTGTTGGACCATCCATCAAAATTGAGTTCCCATCAAGCTACAAGCACAGATTATATTCTTATGGAAATATGTGATCTTTGCATCATCAAAGCAGAGCATATTTGGACCTTTTCAATGCCAATCATGAAATATGAAACCTATTGGTACAGATAGCTAACAGTGGCTCCACATGGGGATGTTTTTTCATTTGAAAGACCAAGAATAGCAGGTCAGATTGCCTTGCCCCTTAACTGCTCTTGCCAATCTTGAAGTTTGCTGCTTTGAAATGCCAAAATTGTGTGCTTCTCTTGTTGGTAGACCTCTGATTCTATTCACCTTTTACTAGCAGTTTTAAGAAAACTTTGAGAAATTGCATCTTTACATGTTGACAGAAAATAATATATACATCTGGATATGTACAAGGGAAAACTCAGGCTGCACTTATGGGTGATATTCAAAATAGTGCTTCAGCATCCTGCCATTCACAGGACCTTCATCCAAATCAGTTTCATTAAGACCTTTAAGGAAATAAGTGTTGTTTCCTTGTACTACTTGGACAACAAATGGTCCTCTCCAAAGGGAATCAAATTTTCCATGTTTTCCCTTATCCTCTCTTCTTCAATCCAACTTGAGGACTTTGTCACCAATGTTGAAATCTTCTGCCTTAGTTCTCCTATCAAAAGCCTTCTTTAATTTTTCTTGTAGACCTTGAACTCTGCTGAAAACTTGGTCTCTAGTTTGCTGTAAACATATGATTTGATTGATTCTTCTTTGCATATCATTTGGTTCAGCTTGGCTTTCTTGAAGAAGTTTCATAATAGGTACCCCTAGTGATGAGGGAAATTTGGCTTCTAATCCATAAACCAACTCATATGGGCTGGTCCCAATTGATCTTTTGGTTGTTAGTCTATCTGCCCATAGAGCATTTACAAGCTTCTTATGCCAATTCTTTTTATTTTCTTCCAGCACCTTCTTTATAATGTTTACTAGGCTCTTGTTTGATGATTCAGCCAGGCCATTACCTTGGGGGTAATAAGCAGTGGAATGGCCCAAGGTAATGTGAAATTTATGGCAGAAATTCACCATTTTCTTGGATCTGAAAGCAGCAGCATTGTCTGTTATTATTTTATCAGGACAGCCAAATCTAGCCAATATGTTGTTCTCCAAGAACTGAATGATAGTGGAATCATTTGCTTGTCTGCATGGAACAGCTTCAATCCACTTGGTGAAGTAGTCTGTGGCTGTTAAGATCCATCTATGCTGGCCTGAAGATGAGGGATGAATTTCCCCAATGAAATCCAAGCCCCATTGTTGAAAAGGTCTCTCTATTGCAATAGGCCTCAAGGGAAGTGGCAGCAACTGTCTCTTTCCCTCAAACACTTGACATTTATGACATGAGGTAGTGAATTTCTTGACATTAGAGAACATGGTGGGCCAGTAGTAACCAGCCCTTAGTATTTTATCCACAGTGGACTTCCAGTACAAGTGTCCACCACAGTCACCTGCATGAAATTCCTTTATTATATTGTCAGTTTCATTCTCAATTAGGCAGTTTAGCAATATTCCTTCATGGTTTTTCCACAATAAATTTCCATCCATAACACAGAATTTAGAAGCTTTCATTTTTAAGAACCTACATTTAGTTCTGGACAATCCTGGGGAGCACACAGGTTTTGCAATACATAACATATATCAGAGTACCAAGGGGATTGTTCAAAGGCTACATTGATCTTTGGAGTCGCCAGCTCCGTTTCACTGTCCAGCTGGTTGATGTCTAAGGCTTGGAAATTTGCTTCTGTCATTAGTTTAGCCAAACCTTGCCCTTTTATTAGTTTTGTAGGTTTTATTTCAATATAAAATTCCAAGATGTTTGCTATCCACTTCCCTCTTCTGCCCTCTAAATTTTCTTGGGTGAGAATGTCTTTGACAATAGGACTTGGTACATAAGCTATAATATGTGAATAAAGGATGTAAATCCTAAAGTCCTTAATGGCTTTAACCAAAGCATAAGCTTGCTTTTCCATGATTTGATATTTTAAAGGTGCATCCCTAAGAGCTCTGCTAAAGAAAGCAATTGGCTTCTCATTTCCCTGGTCATCTTTCTGTAACAAAACAGCAGCAATAGTATGCTGGGAGGCAAAAGAGAAAATGATAAATTCTCTGTCAAACTGAGGATTGGTCAACGCTGGGGTTTGGGTAAGGGCTAGTTTTATACCTTCAAATGCTTGATTGGCTTCAACTGTCCACTTCACTTTTGAATCCTTCTTCAGCATGTTATTTAGTAATCTGATCAATTCTGCTAAGTTTGGGATAAACCTTCTTAAGAAGTTGATTTTTCCCAAGAATCCTTGCAATTCTTTGACATTTCTTGGGTGAGGCATTTGTAGGATAGCTTGTATCCTGTCTGGATCAATTCTTATGCCATCCTTTGAAATGATGTGTCCTAAGAGCTTACCCTCTTCCAAACCAAAGAGAGATTTCTTAGGGTTCAAGGAAATTCCATATTTCCTACATGTTAAGAAAATCTGCCTTAAATGTTTTAAATGTTCTTGGTCCGATTTTGAAACTGTATTTGTGATGGACTTGCTCTTTCAAGTATTTGTGATTGACTTGTTGTATCAAGTATTTGTGATTGACTTGCTGTATCAAGTATTTGTGATTGACTTGCTGTATCAGTGTCAATATTTAATCCTACAAATTCTTGTTGCAGAGTTAAAAAATGGTTTATTTGCACATCATCCTCAAATACTTGCCAATCATTAACATTGTTTGGAATGGAGGGTCTGTGTTTTACCTCAGCTGTAAAACAATGATGGGGCTCAAAAGGCAGCTTGCAGGTACTTGCAAATGTGGCTAAACTATGAGCATGTAGATTGTGGGTTCTAGGAATTTTAGTGATTTGGAATTCAGAGAAAAAGTTTAATACCTCAGCAACAGCAGACCTATAAGTCCTTAGTCTTTTGTCATTGGTGAAAAAGTTTCCCTTCACTTGTTGGATAACTAAATCTGAATCGCCCATGATTGAAACCCTGGCATCTTGTAAGAACTTTACCAACTTGAGGCCTAGTAAAAGAGCTTCATATTCTGCCATATTATTAGTACATCTGAAGTTTAATCTATAGGCTCTGCCTTCTGCATGACTATTTTCTTTATTGTGTACCCAAACTCCAGCTCCTGCCCCTAATTTGTTGACTGAGCCATCAAATTCAAGGAACCATAGAATATCTTGTTGTGAAGGAGATTTAACAATCTGTTCATGGGCTGGCAAAGTAAGTTGAAGTTGTGGTTTTTCATCTGGCTTGTCTTTTAGGACAGTCTCATCATTTGATTGGATATTCTTGACAACTAGGGCAGCAGCAGCATCTAGTGTTTGATTGACTGTTGTTTCATGGGTGGTAATTCTTTCATTTGAGTCTTCCTTCTGTATGAGTATCTTGGTTTCAACCTCACCTTTTGAGGGAGTTGTGCTGTCATTGAAGAGAATGTATGAGTCTATGTCTGAACGGACAGCATATATGGGAAAGTTTTGAGGCTTTTCTTCACATCTGACCATGTATTTCATGAGTGTTTCTCTGTACAGTCTTTTTGGTTGCCCAAAAACAGAGATGGTGGCATATGACAAGTCTAATTGTAGGGAACCTTGGAGTTTAGCTCCGCATGATCTTGATAACAGCATCCCATACTTAGGTGGGATATCAGCAACTACCACATCCATTAGGATTGTTTTGTTTGGGTATTGAACCAGAGACACACATAAGTATTTTATGAGACCTAAACACTTGACTTGGCTAGATTCAAAGGAAAACAGGTCCTTGTATGGTCTTGTTATATCTAGATTCAATCTCTCCATGACCGCCTTTGGCATGAGATTGTGAGAGGCACCTGAGTCAAACATTGCATTATGTAATATTTTATCATGAATATGTAAGCTGACATAGAAAGGTAACACCCCTGTGACTACCGTTTTTCCATCCACTTCTGGGCCGAACAATAATTCTGGGGTGTCATCCAGCACATTGACATCATCTTTGTTGCTAGTGAGTTGAAGGGACTTTTTGATCTGTAGTTTATAGATGTCATGCTTGGCTAGTTCTGAGAGAGGAATTGCTATTTTTAGTTTTCCAATTTCAGTTTCTAGGTCAAAGGGTCTTTCAGATTGGGTCTTAGGGTTATGGATGACAGTCCTTTCCTTGTTCATTAAATCTTCTTCTTGATTTTTATCTTGACTTTGGGACTTGTCTCTTTTACTCATCTCTTGGGGAGTAGCATTTAAATTAGGTTGAGAGGGTGAAGTAGCCATAGGCTGCTGTTTTAAGGACAATGGTTTAGTAATATCTTCAATAATTACTTGTTCTGCAGGTGAATTTGTTTTGTCATTAGGCTCTGTGAGTATGGCCCTTTTAGGCTGCTGATTATCCTTTACCTTTTCAGGCTGGTTTACATTCACAGTTCTGCTCCTTAGCTTGTATTGTTTATGGACTTCATAGACAACAGTGTCATAGCCTTGTTTAAAGTCAAAGGATTCACCTGATTTAGTTTGGAACAGTCTGACTTCATCATCCTCATGATCTTCTTGGGTTAAAAAAACTTGACTTTCACCATCTAGACCCATTAAATTAATCTCAGGATCTTCATTGGGCTCAGTTGATGTGGAAGTTTCTACATAATTTTCTTGGAAAGGGGGTCTTATGTCTTGATCAGCACTGGCTTTGCCAATGCCTGGGTTTTGAGTTCTCCTAAAATTTTGATTCCTAGGAGGGTTGTTTTGTGGTACTTCCCATGATGATTTTCTCTCAACCAATTCCACCCTATCACCTAATCTCTTCATTCCAGTGAGTATTACATCCAACTTTTGATCAAAGGCAGAGGGTTCCTCTTTGAAAACAGTCCTCTTTTCCAACCTTGCTCTGTTTCTTTTGGCAATTAGGTTGGCTTCCACTGTAACGGCAACCCTTTGAGCCTCTGCAAGGGATTGAGGATCTATTTCCTTTAACTGATAGGCCATGTCAGGGTCAAAACGATCAGGGAACTTGTACAAAGCTAAATCAGGAGGGGGTCTTAAATTTTGAGGGATTGCGTTATATACATTGTTAAATCTTGCACAATACTCCAAAACAGTCTCTTGGGGACCTCTTTTGATAGTGTCATATTCCCCAAGTATGTGAAGAGGATCCTTCTTCTTTTCCCATCTGCTAGTAAAGGCTTGATAAAGCTCATCAGGAGTTCTGATGGAGTTTGCATTCAGGGATCTAAACCAAGTTCTTACATCCCCAGTTAGGCTTTGAACAAACATCCTCATTCTCACACTGTCATCATCTATTTCATAGGTCTCAAAATGGTCTTGCATCCTTTTGGCATGCTGGACAGCTGTCAGAGAGCCATTGGAGTCAAAATATGAGATTTTGGTTTGGTAATCTTGGGGTAGAGCTGCAGCATTAGCTGGTATCTGCAAGGGTGCATATCTGTTAGCCATATTTACAGGGTTTAGAGGATTAACAGGGGCAGCTGGGATTATAGGAACAGTGGGTACCACAGGGGTAATAGTTAAGGGTGAACCTGGAGTGTTGGTCAAGGGGATATGTGCGGTGGATGAGGATGTGAGAGGAGGACTTTGAGATGTGGATAGTGAACTAGGGGAACTAGGGGTAGACCGGAAAAGAACCTTGCATGGAGTAGAGATTAGGCTAGGATGATCTGAATCTGAGGTTAAATCAGCAGGCTGCTCCTGCCTTTGCTGCCTCCTAATGTTTCTAGGGATAGTATTTGGATTATCAACAATGATGGGTGGATTAGGGTCAGGATTTGCCCTAGTATGCCGTGGATTTTTCTTGGGAGCCAGCTTCTAACTGTTTTTTAGGATTTTATAGGAAGTTTTTATATCTGCAAGGACTGGATAAAGATTTTGGAATGGCTGTATATATTTCAAAGCTGAGATGAAGATTCACTGAAAAAACTCTTCCCTAAAGCTATCAATGTGACACAGAAACAGCTTCAAAGGCCTCCTGACTGATTTCAGGCTTGATCTATAGTTTTGAGAAATGTATAGAAATTGGAAAATCCTAAGAAGTCCCCAGTGGAGTCGCCAATTATGTTAACACCCAGGTTGTTCCCTATGACTCCCAAGGGAATACGGTTGGGGTAACCACTAACCAATCTTTGGATTACAGTTTCTAGCCAAACTGTAATCAGAGAGGGCTCTCTCTTTATGATTTGTCTCTGTTTGGATGGTGTTTTAGGCTAGCTATTATGCTCAGGTTTTGGTTTATGTTTTGGTTGAAGGACTTCTTTCAGGGCTTAAGATGTAGCGTTCAGAGAATAGTATATCATTGGGCAATGGAGTCTAGAGCTATGAAATGCTTTGAAATGCTGGAGTGATGATGTCAGACTGCAGGGCCTATTGTGTATCTCAAACAAACAAATTTAAACTTAAGTGGTGATGCATGGTCAGCCAACAGAAAGCAATTAAGAATTCTCTATTAAGCTGGTGATGTGAAAGTAAGACATGTTGCACAGGAGCAAACTTGAATTCCTGAAACAAAGGTCACTGTGAAAGATATATTCTGAAAGTGCAGCAATTAAGAATTACACTTATCAAGAATATAGCTGAAGAAAAACATTTATTAGCAACAAAGATTGAACTCAGGGTATTGCATGAATAAGTCCTGAAGGTTATTCTTTTTCTTTGTTGTCAAACACTTAGAAATTAGAAACATATATGGATTTTAATAGATCGAAAATACATAACAGAGAGAGTTACAGAAACTTATTGTATTGTGAAATACACAGGAATCCAACAGTTTTCAACGGACACCAGAACGCATTCAACACTTCAGAAATCCGAGAAATTCCATCACTTTCTTTATTAAACTCTGAAAGGATTACAACATAAGAACTTCTTCAAGAGAAATGAACAACAACCCCTCAAGCTTATGCGAGGGGCAAATATATACAAAACGTATTACAAAATATCTCAGGCATTGAGTCATCTGAGAAATGAAATATCTTCACCAACGTTTCAAGATATTTAGATCAGAAAATTATTACATCATTGAATACAATGTAAATGCATCTTTATGCTTGTCAGAAGATATTTTGGCCTTTGGAGGCTACTGAGTCGGTTTGAGTGATCTGCATAAATGCTGAGAAATGCGCTTTTGGAGCTGCTCGGCTGTAGCTTCTCGGTCTGGACACCTGTAGCTTTTCATCTTGCTTTGTTGGCTGTAGGTTCTGCTGAGTTGGCTCAGCTTTCATCTTTAATACATGCTGATTTTATTAAACTGTGCTGTGCATGACAATTCATATTTTTATGAACAAAATTTGGTGAATGGCTCACTGTTTACAAAATCGTTTGTATTGCCTTGGTCCACCAGTCCTGTGTAGGTAATTGATGCTTGAGGATTGCATCCATAGTCTCCTCCGCCTCTGTATACTTGTAAAAATTGGGAGGGGCCTCAAACAGGTGTTTGATTTCATTCATTATAAAAAATAATTTTTCTACTCTGTTGTAGAGAGTCTATCCAGTGGCTGGCCCTGTTTCTTCTGAGGTGCTGGTCTTCTCGTTGATCTGACTAGTGGAAAATGTGTTAACCGTTTTGGCATACTGGTCATGTGTGTATAATCTCCCTGTGTTGTTCAGTAAGCTAGGGAGCCCTCTGTTTTCCAACACCTGAAACTTCTCCAAAAACCTGTTCACCTCAGTCTGCATGTCCTGGGTTCTTCTTTCCAATGTCTGCACTAAGTTTCTCAGTGTGAGAACCCTCTTGATTAACTGAATGTGCTCAGTTCTGTTTGAAATTCCCATGGCAGCCAACTGAATGCTGGTCCTATTGTTAAGCACATTGATCATCGTGGTGGCTATTTCAGGCATGTTGCTTAGAGCAGCTCTTGATCTTTGAATCTCAGTCTGTGCTTTTGGAATGAGGTCCAACTGCTCATGGATTATTTCAATATATTTCCATTGCTCATTTATAGATTGGCCAACGTTAGCCCACAACACTATTTTAAGCTCAGCCACAACTTTATCTAATTTGAGCTCATTCTGTAGCTCTTTGATTCTATCTTTAAGGGCTTTTATCTCCTTGCCCTTTTCTGCCACAGACTGCTTGGATTTGTCATTTCTGTCATTCACTTTGGCCAATTTATCCCTGGTCTCATTCAGCTCTGTCATTTGAGCTTCCAGGGCCTGGATCTCATTCCTCAGCTTTTGCATGTCCAGGCTTGGGGCCTGCTCTGTTGTTAGTGGTGCTGCTGAGGTGGATGTTGCTGCTTGTTCTGTCTGTTGAGGAGGAGGAACCGTAGGTGGAGCAGTTTCCTCAAGATTTATCACTTCAGGAGGAGGCTGGGAGGTCTGACCTTCTTCTCTTTGCTTCAAAGCTGCCTGTAGTGTTGCCTGTGCAGCCTCTGATTCTCCCAGCTTTTCTTGTGTCTGGATAACCTGCTTGTAGAGAGACACCAGCAAATCTGTGGCTTCTTTATCATGCCTTTGCTGGGCAACCTCATCTGTTTGAGGGTGGATTGTGGCTGGCATTTTTATCTTTTTCTTCAAAGCAGCCATGTCTGCATCCCTTAACTTCAATATCTCCTGGATGCCCTTGATATCTTTGGGATCATGCCCAATTTCAATAATTATATCTTCTAAGGACCTAATTCTGTTGTCCTTAGCCTGTGATGATGCCCTTTCCAACTCGAGTTGGGCAGCTGTATTGTTAAGGCTATTTTCCAGCCTATAATTGTCCAAGGTTTTTTCTGCCAAGGAGGCATAGACCAACTCACCTGTTTGTTTGTGCAACTCAATTTTATCCATTGGGTGGATGTCTTTGGCAAGGACCTCAAGATTGGTCCTTATATAATCTGCATGAGACTGGGGCTGTGCTACTGCTGGCAGGAAATGACTCATGATCATCTTGCCCTCCTGGAGATCAAAAGCAGACATTAGACGTTGCTGGTTGGTGGGAGCCATATTTAACAGATGGTTATACAGCTGTATTTTTATTGGTTCATTCCTTTTCTTGATTTCAATGAACTGCTGCTTAATGCTGAGTTCACCCCTTCTCTGCTAGCTTGAGGAGCTGACTTCTCCTCCCACAGTTCTGTTTTGTTCCTCTTGGAAGGAACTTGCAGATGCTTCCCTGCTAGGTGGGCCCATGCCTAGAGACTGCCCTGTTGGCATTTCCTCATCAGAGAAAGGGTTCATTCTCTGTCTTTTCTCACCATGACTTTCTGATGTGGTCAAGGGAGTCTCTCTGTCCCTTTTTCTGCTAGTATCCTCCTTTTGTGGAGTTTGGAGGATTGATGCATCAACTGATGTTTCTTGCCTTCGAGGCACCATATTTTTGGCCTGCTGTTCTGTGGAAATTTGGGCTTCAACTGCCCTTTGTTGTTGTGGGGGATGCTCTTTATTATGCTGCCCTTCTTCTTGCTGCAATTCCTGTTGTTGTTGTTGTTGTACCTGTTGCTGCTGTTGCTGCACCTTCTCATGCGGTGGCTGTTCAGTATCCATCTCTTTTTCCTTGCCCTTTCTAGATATATCTTCAGTGGCTTTGGGTGCTTGCTGATTTACAGTTGAGGAGGATGCAACTGCTCCCACTTGTGTGCTTGGCAGTGAAAACACCTGTGAACAAAGTTCAAGGTCAGCCATCTTTTTAAGATTCCTCACTGCTCTTTGATTCAGCTCTTCTTGTGTAACCGGTTCTTCTAGGGTTCCTCTCCTCCATTTTTCTTGGTTAGCATGTTTTTCAATGTGAGGGATTTTTACATGATCATAGACAAAGAGCCTATATCTGAGCCTTCTCAAAGTGATGAAGTGGTTGGGGTCATAAGGTTTCCAGAGGAAACTGGTTTGAAGGCCAAGGGACTCAAGCATCCTGTCTGCTTCTCTCCAACCTTCCTCCCTTTGGTTATAGACAAAGTGGCCAAGTTGGTTCTTGACTTTCAACTGTGCTTTCTTGCCTTTGCCTGAAAAGTGAAGCACATCAACATTGGCAAACTGCCTTAAGTATTCTAGGGTAAAGAGCCTCATGGGCACATATCTGGGCAGTCTGTAGGGAGACAGTTCACACCCATACATCCTGATGATGGTGTGGTGCTGGTAAAAGTACCAGTCCCCAATGCTGTATGATTTGGATAACTGCAGGATCCTTTGCATTTCATCTATGAGCCTCGGAGGAGGTGAGCCCATCATCATTGACATAGCTGGGTGGATGAACTAATCTATGAACTCACAATAAGTATAAGGAGTTTCACCTCTACAGTGGAAAGTAGATGACCAATAGACCATCGATCTTGGAATGCCTTGGGCATCCTCTCTTTTGATTGGGAAAGAGAATTTCTGATGTTGATGATATAGGATCAAGTGGTAAATGTAGGAGGTATACCTGAACACTCTTTCTCTTGCCAGGTTCATTAGTTGCTCATGTATTTTGTCTGCTATATAGGTGGCATACTCATAGCAGATAGGAGACTTGCCAGGAGCAAACATGAGCATGATTACCAGCACAGTTTGATCAACAAACTCAATGGAGTTGTAGCCCAAAATGGGACTAATCATGTCTGCCAGATCTCTGCCCAGTTGGTTGAGGTATACTTGATTGATTGGAGGATACTTCACAGAGTCAGATCCAATGTATAACTAGTTTAGTTTGGTGACCTGAGCATCTGTCATTCTGGCTCCTCGATTTATCAGGTCTACAAGTGATAGAGGGACCAGTTTCTTCTCAGTCCTGAACTACTTGTCTGTCAAGATTAAACAGTTTGGACAGACTTCCTTCTCTATTCTACAACTGAAAATTCAAAACATGGCATGATTCAGGTTAGATTGTTGGACCATCCATCAAAATTGAGTTCCCATCAAGCTACAAGCACAGATTATATTCTTATGGAAATATGTGATCTTTGCATCATCAAAGCAGAGCATATTTGGACCTTTTCAATGCCAATCATGAAATATGAAACCTATTGGTATAGGTAGCTAACAGGGTCTACCATTAATCCCTGTCTGCATACCACATGACCCAACAAAGTCCCAAAAGAAACACTAAACAAACAGAGGGAGAATTCTATGAGCAGACTTGCGGAGTTGCCATGGGCTCCCCCTTGTCCCCTATCATCGCCAATCTCTTCATGGAGGATTTTGAGTCTAAGGCTTTGGCCTCCTCTCGTCTCTTACCAAATCTTTGGAAAAGATTCGTTGATGACACTGGTGTTGTCTGGTCCCATGGTCCCGTCGAGCTGGATCGTTTCTTTAGTCACCTCAATAACCAATCCGCCGCCATTAAATTCACGATGGAAAAAGAAGATAATGGTTGTCTTCCGTTCTTGGATGTTCTCATCTCTAAGAAGGTGGATGGTTCCTTTTCTCATCAGGTGTTTAGAAAGAAGACGCATACTGAGCAATACTTGCATGCTTCTTCGCATCATTTCCCCGCTAAGAAGTTAGGGGTTCTTAGCACGCTCGCCACCCGTGCTGTAAGAATTTCGGATGAGGAGAGCCTGGAAACAGAAAAGGCTCATCTCCTAGATGTCTTTGAGAAGAATGGTTACAGTAGGCACCTCGGTCGTAGAGCCTTCCTCAGGGCCAAGAAGGAGCCTTCAATCCGAAAGGTTCCTAAAGATCATATCATGGGTGTGAACCTTCCTTACATCCAGGGGACCACAGACATGATTGCGAGAATTCTGAGGAGGTACGATGTGCCTTCTAGTTTTAGACCTCTCAACACTATCCGTGGCTCCCTCAGGTCTGTGAAAGACCCGATTGACCCTAAGGACATGAAGGGCGTCTATGTCATTCCCTGTTCCTGTGGGACCCCTTATATTGGTGAGACTGGTCGCTCTATCAGTCAACGGATTAGTGAGCATTCGGCTGACTTGAGACATGGTAGGACCAAGTCCTCCGCCCTGGTTGAACATGCGGGGAAGACTATGCATCATGTGTGTATAGAGGAGGCTCAAGTCATTGCCAAAGTTGCGGAGTTTCACCATCGCAAGTTTAGAGAGGCCCTGGAGATTGAAAAAAGGCCGAATAATCTTAATAGGGATGATGGCTGGAAGATTAGCAGTTGTTGGGTTCCAGCCTTGTCTTCCTAGCCTCCTCATTCCCCTTGTGTTTAGTCTTAGGGTTTCCGTCTTTCCCCTCCTTTAGTTTCGTTTTTGGCAGATTAGTCCTAGTAAGTTTCAGGATATTAACCTTGTCCCGCTTATGATACTATTAGATACATTGTTATTGGATTAGATTTTTTGGTTCCATTTAAATATGCTTCCTTTACTAATGTCTTAATAAAAAAACCCTTTTAAACCTTATAGTAATATTATATTTACCTATTGACATAATTAACTTTAATAATGGAATAACAGATTATTGAGTATATATTGAGTATTTAATAAATATAAATCAGTAATTTAAATATTAAAGGAGACCTAGTTTACCAAATGACCATTAAGTTTAAAAGATAATGAGATAGTAGTATAAATAAATATATATATGATATGACAATAATATTAGTTATTCTGGTATTAATAAACATGAACATTATTTTATTCTAATAATTATAATATTTATTAAGAATTCCATTTGTTTGTTTTAATAATATTAGAATTATGAATTATTAAATATATATGATTTATTAATAAACGTATATTATTATTTTTCAAATGGCCATTATACTTAAATAATAAGTAATAAAATGGTAACATTTATTTACATTTAAATATTATTAGAATAATAACAATTATAGATTATTATACTTAAATAATAAACATGGATATTAGATTATTCAATGATATAATTAACAAATTTACCTATTTAGAGGTTTGAATTACAGCTATTATATGGTTTAACTATTATATAAGTTTGAATTACAACTATATATTAATAAACATATTATTCTTGAATGGACCATCATATTTAAATAATAAATAATAAAATGGTATATTTTACCTAAGATAACTATATTCTAAAAGTAACATTTATTTATCCTTAAGTAATATTACTAGAATAATAATAATTATAGATTATTTAACAAACTTATGACCATTATATTTAAATAATAAATATGGATATTGTATTATTAAATGATCTTATATATAATTAACATATTTACCTGTTTTAGCTATTTATAGAAATGTTAATAATTGAATTATTGGTTTGACCAAGAGCATTAGGTCAAATTAGCCGTTGGAATATAGCCGTTGGAATCTCTGCACACTCTATTTAATCAGCTAAACCGGATTGGTTCTTCAACTTGTCCTGACGATGAACCACACTGGTTGGTTCGAAACGCGTCGACAAAAGATTGGTTATGTGATTTTGCCAAAGATTATCTAAACAATGTTATGGATCACAGAAGTCTAAATTCCTTACTAAACAAACAGTTCTTCAGATTGAGCACAATATAGTATCTTTGACAACTGTCTAGCATTAAGTGCAAGCTTGCCACATGGGGTTTTACCAACCGAAACATAGTCCAGTCATCACAGTACACGTCCATAAACTTATGGATGAAGTCTTTGAATGCAGTAATAACTACGTGTGAAAAAATTGAAAACACATTCTTTAATCTAAAAGGCATTACAGTGTATTAAAAACATCTCCATTCAGTCGTGAAGATCGTCTTGCTTCTATCTTCAGGCATGATTTTGATCTGATGGTACCCAGACAACCCATGAGTGAAGGAGTATGCTTCTGGGCCACCTAAATTATCCAATACCTCATTAGTGAATAGAGTTGGGAAAGCATCATGCATGCAAGCACCATTAAACTTCATGAGATCTACGCATATCCTTATTTCATCCTTCTACTTCTTTTCATATACCACCATTGGGCTCACCCAATGAGATTTCTCTAAGGGATTAATGATTCCTATTATGAGCATCTTATCTAACACTATGTGGACCTTCTCCTTATATTTTAGATTAAGATGGTAAGGTGTTTTCTTAACCGGATTCACGTCGGGTTTTAATGTGATATTCATAACATCAAGGTCTCTTATTATCCCCTTTAACTCTGTAAACTTGGTAGGGAACAAGTCCTGGTATTCACAGAGGAATTCGGTGACCTTATCTACCATCACATCATCCTAGTAATCACCAATCTTCCCAAATTTGGGCTCCACTTTCGTGCCAATATTTATATGTTTAGTTTTCAACACCATAGTTATATTAGGATTCTCGATTGGCAGTCCCTCGACGTCACGGTGACCCTCAGTTTCAGAGATATTAATCTTTTTGGGGTCCTCATCTTCTTCTTCAACAGTCACGTTATAGAATTCCAGTGCGTGGCTTAGGTGAGTAGTCCAATTGGGTTGAATCAGATCCAAAGGATCCTGCTTTATCCTAAAGATCATTGCTTTAACTTCTTGTAGTGATTTTTCAGTACATTCAAACCCATATTTGAAGCTAAACATCCTTATGAACTATTTGCACAAAATATCATATTCTTATGTGCCATGGGAGAGCTCTGTCTCCAAGTACCAGTTCATCGGGATGACATCCAAGGTGTGACAGAACAAGTGCACCCATTTAGGTTGGGGTTCCGCTCCATAGGCCTTAGCTAATTTTTCCAAGTGTGTGTGAAAATTATCCTTTCCGTCATACTTGTCCGTCACTCATACCTTCAGCTTCCCAAAGCGTGTTCTCATCATCCTCCTATACTTGCACCAATAATGAAAACTACCCTTATGCGTAACCCACCATCTTTCGAGCGTAGAGCAAAGTGCCGAGTCCAAAGACTGGAAGCACTGCCTCTCTGGTAATTCCGTATCAAATGCATCCAAAAGTACATCCACATTAGTCAAGCCATCATAAGTTGGCAGATTTATTACCTCTAATGAGCACAACGATTAGGTCATCATGTTACAAGTCAGCATAGTTACTTCATGTAACCAATTCTCCCAGTGCTCTCATTCTTAGTCCGAGTCTGAGGTGCAAGAACTCTCGCTATCCCATGTAATTTTTCCATCCCTTGTCTAATTCATCCAATATTGGTCATGCATTGTTATCTTGTATATACAGTTCAAATTGTCATCTCTTTTGTAATCGCAGACTAGTTTAGTATAGCACGATCCTTTTGCAAGATCCCAAGGTACTATTACGTGAAGCAATTTCTATTCAAATATCATGTTTTTCTTCTTTAGGTTGATTACCCCATTCGTGTCAGTAGCCCAGTAAATTCCAAGGAGCACAGGGTAAGGGTTGTTGTCATCCATAATTTATATTACTTCAAAATCAGCCAATGCGCTCCCACCTTTAGTATCTACAGTTACTCCCTGCAACCATCCCATGGGGATGATATTCTACTGATTTTCCATCCTTAGCTGAATCGAAGACCACTGTAGTGCGGGTCTCCCCATCCGCTACCAAGTCTGCTTTGGCAAAACGTTTGCGTTTGACCCTAGATCTAGAATGACTTGATTCATTCATATTCTCTTATCTACACAGTGAGTCTCATCTCACATCATGTCCTTACCTTATGCTTACCAATATTTTGTACCACACATGGTTCACCCAGAGTGTTTCTAGCACATCTATCTATATGTTCCTATAACCGCTTCACAGCCTTGCTATCACCCAACATCTTCATGCAGGTCCCTAAAAAGGTCGTAAGCATAGAAGGGTTCATTTCCTGAGTAGGTTTATCTCAGCTCCATGAGGTAGAGGCCTCAACGAAGCTCTTATTTTCTTCCAAGAATGTTTTGCGTGCATGCTCCAAATCAAATTCAGCCTCCTTCTCTAGAGCTTTGTGAACCCATGTATTGTCTTCAGGTTGTCCCCCCTTATCATCGCCTATTGCAATTCCACTTGGGAGCACTATATTCACATTTGGATCTTCTTCGTGAGCCTCAACCCTCATCATTTGTAGGTTCTGAGTTGACTACGGATGTAGCACAACTTTGTCACATATCCTTGCTATCAGTGTAGGAAAGTGCTTAGTCTCATGATCAAATTGAGTACAATATTTGCATGACAGACGCGTTGGGTTAGTGCATTCATGGGCATGCTGTTCTCCTCCTCCACAATTGTAACATATCAGCTATCCCTGACCTCTGCAACGTCCTCCTCCACCTCGGATTTTTCCGCCCCCTGAAAGCCTATTTGCGCCATCCCAACGCTCTAGTCAGGAGGCCGCATTTTTTCCTGAACTCTATAGGTGGGTGTCCTATCCATAATCAATTCATAACTTCAGAAAGTGCACTCATCATGCCCTACCAACCTACAAAAGTTGTAAAATAGTTGTTGCGATGTTTGTACAAACTTTTGTAGCAAATGATAATTATCAGTCGTATGTTTCCCTACTACCTGACATATAGCATACCACAATGTAGGCCTCGCACTTAGTCCTACTTGGGCTTCTGGACTTAAAGGAATCAATCCTCCTCCTACAATATAATTCATAAAGTTCGGGAAGTGGTCTTTATCATGACCTTGAACTTTACATTTCAAGCACCATATCTCTTTACGTGCCCTAGCCGAACCATTCTATCCTACTTTAGACTTTTCATTTAGAGGCAAATAATTTGCAACTGTGCATGGATCTGCTGAACCCCCAGACTCAGATCTTGCATCAGTGTTTCATGCAATCTTATTGCAATCTCCAAGGCCTATGCTTGAGTTGTAATCTTTTGTTGTGACAACACAACCCTTAGGTGAGGCAAGAGCAAAGCCACGATCCATTCGCAGTGCTGCTCATCCATTAAATTCATGTTAGCTTCATAGATTGTACACTTTAACCTCTGATCCAACTCCCAAGGTGTCACACCTAGTTTCATTACAATTTCCTTGAACCCCACAATTGATTGTGCTTCAGACTTATTCCTGTTGAACTCTTTATTCAGTGCGGTCTCCATCTCTGCCAACGCAACATTTGGGTTATCATTAGAGTACCTGGTGTACAAAGTTAGCATGCGATTCTACAAAGAACTAACCAACGTTCCCTTCCTCATGTGATCCTCTATGATGCTCTAAGTTTTCCATATTGCTTTTACAACGAACCAGAAATGGTCTAGGTCCTCATTTCCCAAGCCCTTAAACAATGGCAGATTCATTGAATTCAGCACGTTGAACTGTGGTGGAGGTGGTGGTGGTGTGGGTGAAGTCATAGGTGATGGTGATGAAGGTGTAGGAAGTGTAGGTGGAGGTGGTAGTCGCGGGAACTCTTGTTTTGTCAACTGAATTGCACTTCGTAAAGAAGCCTGTGATATTCCCTCGTCATCACTCAAAGGAGGTGAAATCAATGGGCTATATCCAGGACCCTTTCCTCCTTCGTTTTTATAAGTCTTTCCACTTCACGTAGCTTTGAACATCATGGTAGTTGCATAACCCGCTTTTCACACAATAACATCTTAATCCAAGTATTTAAGGACTTCAAGTACTTATCTCGTAGAACTTTAAAAAAGCGTCACTACACCTCACTGTAACTGACTCAGGTATCGACTGCGAATTTAGTCACAAAACATACTATGATACAATTGAACCAATGATCGACAACATGGGCTATCTTATCCTTAGAGGCTTCCAGTCTCTACACTATCTCCAGGGTCTAGACAATACAACCATCAAGCCTCCACCTTTCTTGGCTATCCGCTAGCTTCACGATCCACTCATATAACTCAACTATAAAGGAACAGAAAAATATCTCATGGATTTCTGTATATAGGTACTTGTTTAGCTAATATTCTTTCGTGAGCCTTGGATTTATGTTTTCCTGCACCGCGAATTTTTGGATCTTCCTATCCAACCAGCCTTGGATCTCTTTCTTAGTAGTATTTCACTAATATGACATCACACATCTCTAATGTAGATTTTGAGTCCCAGTAACAGAACCATTTGTTGGATTTGTGGGCCCTGACCCAGTTCTAGTGTTAGTCAGCCAAACAAATCCCTACACTATTGGCCCTTTCAACATCAACCTGCGGAGTGTGGTCTAAAGTATTAACCAAAGCAGTATGGAGGGATGTTAGAACCAAGTTTTTGAACCCTGAGATGGTTGTGATGTCATTTTATACCCCCTACTCCTTCTTTCATGCAAGTCGCTAAGCCTTAGGGCTTATTGATCTACCCTCTATCCCACCCTTCAGTGCCTTTGTGAAGCTGTATGATTGACCTTTCCTCAGCCCTAACCAGTGGTTTAGGCACCTTTGTGCTTCTATGACGATGTATTGTATAGGTTCCCAAGTTATCTCAAGTGTTTTACTTATTCTACCAATCAATTAGAGTTATCGTCACGTAAACTGATATTCTTACTTGCATTCAATTACCAGATATAATCACATATATGCGTGCATCAAATAAACATTATAATACAAACCCATATTGTAATGTAATATAATCAGATGCATTAACAGAGACTATATACATAGCAATTGCAGAATACTTCTCTTTATTGATATCTCCAGTTTAATACAGACTCTGTCCACCTTGCACACACAATTGCATGAGTTCGTGCACTCAGATGCAAACTTCTACCCTAGGCCTCTATGCACTCAGTTCCAGATCCTCTACCTATGCTAAGACCTAAGATAACTTAGACTTCTCCAGTCTACTTCGCTACTCCCCACTTAGAGCTTACTTACCTAGCTCCTTTTTATACAATCCCATGGTCCACGGACCATGGGTAGATCTTTATGGCCACCCTGACACTTTAAAAAATAAAGGCAGACAATCCTTTATGACTCTTGACACCTTTGCACTCTACGACCAAAAAATGTGGACAATTTACAAATTTATTACAAAATTGTCCCAAAACATGTTTTTTTGGCCCCAAAATTGCTCTTAGGGGAACCCGTTGCCAACGTAATCCCAATCTATCCCCTATGCAAACATAGAAGATGGTACAATTGTTGAGAAAGTATAAAGAATGGCTTACATGGGACTAGAAGGAAATAAAGGGTATTCCCTCTTGTCTATTCACTCACCATTTTTATTTGAAGGATGTTTTTGATTAGGTTCAACAACCTCAATGAAGAATGAACCCTCCCTTGAAAGATGTTGTTAAGGAAGAACCTTAGAAATTATTAAATGCAAATTTCATCTACCAAATTTTTGATAGTCAATGGGTATTCTCCACTTGTTTTAGTGTCTAAAAATAACGGAAAGTGGAAAATCAATGTTGACTATAACATGCTTAATAAATCCACTCAGAGGGATCATTTTCCATTACTTTTCATCGATCAAGTCATTGATGGAATGTGTTGTAAAAAGAAATATCATTTCTTGATAGGTTTAGTGGCTATAATCAAATTCAAATTACTACTAAAGATCAAGATAGGACTACCTTCACATGCCCATGGGGTACATTTTCCTATAGAGTCCTCCCATCTCAACTCTATAATGCACCAACAATCTTTCGACATGTTGTGTTAGGAATGGTTTTTGTTAGGTTAAGGATTGTGTAGAGATATATATAGATGATTTAATGCCTTATGATGATGGGTTTGATGAATATTTAAATAATCCTGAAAAGGTACTTACGTTTCTTATATAGAACCATCTCTCTTTGAGCTTTGAAAAGTCTTATATGATGATGAACAAGGGAATTGTACTAGGACACTATCTCCTTTTTGAAATTATATAGGTTGATCAACTAAGCTTAATGTTCTCCTTTCAATGAGAATTAGCATGAACATGTTTTGTACATGTAGCCATTTGTTTGATTTTCAGAGCCATGGGAAATGTAGTTGTCCAACATGATACAAATTGCATTGATTTATTCATGGATTACCCAAGATCTTACATGATATTCTAAATTGAAGGATGGCTATTAAATTTTAATATGTTGGAAGGTTTTAATGATGAAATTTCTTTATGTTTTGAAAAAAAATGGAATTCACAGGGATTGGTGCTAAGGGGAGTACAAATATCTACTACAAAGGATGCTACTACCAATGTAACAACCCTACCTCAGACACGTTTGTGATGGTTTAACAGGAAAAATGTAGTTCAAGCTACATTTTTACACGAAAGTGAGGAGATAGAGTACAAAGGGAGAGGAGTGGATAGAACTTTCCTTTCACACCCCTAGAAATATTTTTCTTACTTTATTTAAAAGTTTCTAACTTGTGAAGGATGCTTTGGAATTGTTTTAAATTATCATTTAATTTTGTTGGAACACCTACATAGCAGGAAATTAGTAAACATGCCATAATATCTTATGAAATCATTACAATCCATGCTTGATGTTTTTTAATATTCCAAATAACCAAAAAAAAAGTGTGACAAATTATGTGTTGATTAAGTTGATTATTGTTGATTCAATGGAACAACAAGGGAGTGCAAGGGCAAGGTTGTTGATAGGATTGAGAGTAATAGGCTAGCTCTATAGGAGGTAGAAGAGAGTGAGCTTGAGGATCAATATGAAGGTAATGAAATAGAGAAGCTAGAAATGAGTAGAGTGAGCTCTTCCTCCACTGAAACTAAGACATCAGGAGGATGTCAAAGACAAAAAATCTTTTATTCATACACCAACTTATGAATTCTACACTAAAAGAGAAATTCATGCTAAAAAACTAGTGGATGTTTTTTGTGGTTAGTTTGGAAATTCTAAATATGAAGCATACCCTATAGAGGAATAACGTTCCCTTAAGAATAAGGTGAAGAAAAGTCCAATGAAGAAATATGCTGGGAGAAAATTCCCAAGGAAGAGTGTTAAAATTGTTGTTATATCATCATCTAATCCATCACCTAGTATCTTCGATATTAGAAAAGAATTAAAATGGTCATTGGAATAGGGAAGCTAGGTGAAAGATGATGAATTATGGAAAAGGTAAGACGATAAACCCCTACCTTGTAAGCTTGAATTTGATCGGCTATCTCAGCAAATTAATTATTTAAGAAAATAGAATGAAAATTTAAGAAATAAACTTGATATTTTTAAGGACATAATTCAATTTAAGGAACAAATAGGCTTGGAAACCCTAGTTGGGGTAGAGGAAATGCTAGATACATTGTCTAAGACTAGTTTAATTTGGAAACCATTATGAAAAGTCATGCAAAGGAATAAATTCATAATCTAATGAATGCTTTAGTGGGAGTACAAATAGAAGTTGAAGTGGAGAGCGTGAAATTTCATGCTGCACCACAAGAGTCTGCAAAATATGTTACAGAAACAAAAGAACCAATAGTCTAATTAGAGTGGTCTAACGAGTTTTAATTGCGCCACAAGAGCTTGCTAAAAATACTACTATGACACAAGAACTAGTAGTTGAAGGACACTTTCCCAAGGGGAATAAAGTTTATGATGCACAAGAACCTATCGATGATACTATTGTTACACAAGAACTTGTAGTTAAGGTAGTATATATCGAATAGGAAGCATAAGAATTCAAAGAGAAAGAAAAATTGTAGGAATACATTCAAGCCATCAATGTAACAATAGTGGAGAGAGTAATAATAGTGGAGACAATAACAACATTAGAGTCAGCACAACCTAATCTTGAGAGCGTAAAAATTCTAATTTTTTGCTACCAAAATGTTATATATTTCATTTTCCTCGAACACAAAAATGGAAGAACAATGTTGCTTAATACCCATCTATTCCCCATTCGTGAAATGCCATGTGAGGAACTTCACACAAATTACAACTTCTTCCGTGAGAGTTATTGGGCCTCCCAACAGAGGTATCTCATCAATTCTAGCCACTGGAGCTTCTACAAAATGTCTTATATTTGTGTCTGAAGGAAGTGAAGGCTTTGTTGGATGGTTTGTTATCATGTCCCCATTCTTATTTTGATCTATAGTATAGCCATGATGGGTTTCCAAGGTATGTGATGGTGATCTTATACGGGTAGGATTATGTCATTAGGTGTCTCAAAGGAGTTTTGAGGGATTTTTATGGGATTCGATGGAATTCACATCACATTCACCACCATCTGCACAATTTTCCTATCATTCCATTGCATTCTAACAACCTTAAAAAAATACTTATTAATGGGTCTGACTTAATTAATTATTCTTGAAGTGGCTTTCCGGTAGGAATATTTGACAGAATACGTTAGTGTAATAGCTCATTGGAATGAGAATGAGAAGTTCTATAGGATGGGATGCTTATAATTGAATTTTAGTGGTCAAAGAGAGTATGGTGGGTGGTTGACAATTTTCCAGATTAAAAGTGACTTATTGACATATAATAAGATTAAAGTCACTTAGATGGAGTCAAAATGGAGTTTCTAGAAAAATATTAAAATAATCAAAATAAAATGCTTGTAGAGACTTGGAGATCCATCTATGGAGACTTTAAAAGGAGGAGGATGATATCATTTCAGACATCCTTTATTTGTGACATTTTCTTATGGAGAGGTTTGGAGAACTAGGAGTTCCCAACTTCAGCAGTAGCCATAGGATAAAAACTCTCTGGCTTCCATTTATTTTGATTTGGATGAAAACTCAACCCACCACTGAGGATATTTCACCCAGAAATCTCATGGAGCTTCAAGAATGTTATTGGAGATCACATCTACAACATATCTAAAGATTCGAGTGAGGATCATGCAAATTCTCAACTTGCGCATCAATGCAGTTCCAATTTGAGAGGCCAGATCTAGATCACAAAAATTGAGTAGTAATAGACATTAGTTTCTCGGTTTTATACTAGTAATTTTTCTTGTATAATTTGGTGGATTCTCATGATATTTTTGGGAAAAGTTAACCTCATAATTTTTTGAAGACAATTTCTGAAAAAAATTGTATTTGGGACAATACAGTGGTATCCGAGTTGGTTTTTCTTGTTAGCCTAGAGGGTTTTAATTTCAATTATAGATTGTTCAAGGGTTTATTTTGGTGTCCAACTCTATTTTCTAGAGTTTATTATTCTATAGGTTAATTTTGAACTGACCATTGTCATCACAATTTTTGGAGAAGGAGATTCTTATAAATTTGGAGCTTAAATTTTTCCCAACCATGGTTTAAAATCAAGGTTGATATATTTCCATGTGGTTCTTGGAGAATAATTATCGCAGTTGATAGAGATAGAGCATTTTTGGAGAGCTAAGAAAAAAAATAGCACGTTGATTTGTTGGGGAAAAATCCATTTGTTTACAAGGCCAAAACGTGAATTTATCTATTATGTTGAGATTATCTATTGGGTCAAGTTTAGTCATCAATAATTAAAGGCCAAATTAATTATTCCTAAAAGGAGGCTCATATTATCATCTCAAACGCTGAATTAGAGATGATTTATTTATTATTGGGGTTAGAATTTTATGTGTTGTCAAGCCGCTAGTTGCTAGCTAATCTTCAGGAGAATATCAAGGTTCTTGATATGATATATTGCTTGTATTTTTTTTATCAAACTAATATTTCCCTTGAATTTTATAATCTTTCTCTCAAAGTGTTCAGATATATGTCTCCTCATAAATTTCTTGAAAAATGCATCAAAGAAAATTTTAAATTAGAACTCAAAAACTCAGACTAAATGGGGGTTTTCTGGAGCATCTTGAATCTTCCCAAGATTTTTCTTGGTTTTATGAGGAGAGTTCGTGGTTAAAATTTTAGAGTTTTTTGGGAATTATTGGGGATGGAAAAGCAAATTTCCTTCAATAGTGATTTTATAGGTAAAGTAGGTAATTCACGCCACTTAGTGGCCTTTATCTTAGCTTGGAGACAAGTCAAACCATTTATAAGTTTTTATGGGTTTGGTGTCAAAATCCTCAAATTAAATTCTCAAAATTTTTGGGGTAGTATTAAGGGTAGAAACACCATTTCATATTTAATGAAAACATCATAATCTATGGACAATGCGAATTAATTATTTAGGCTATTTTTCAAGCCCGAAATTTTTTTGTGGGCCAAATTTAACTTCTTGTGCCGAATTTCTCTTGTAGGTTCGAAATTATTCTTAGAACCAAATTTATTTTATGGAGCCCAATTTATTTACTAAAGCCTAATTTATTTTCTATATTCAGGTTTATCTATTAGGGTAGAGTATTGTTGTGAGAAATGTGAGGTTACATGTGTTGGTTGAATGATTATATTGGTATGTTGTAGTAGCTTGCACTGGTATGTGCATTATTTAGTTATAGTCCTGGTATGTTGATTATTGATGTCATGCAAAGTTGAGTGGAGGTTAATTGAGATTATGTACATCATTTTCACTGTTGCTACAAAATGAAGGGTTTTGATGACACTCCTAAAAATCTCAGAAAAACCTTGAATGTCTTCGAAATAAGTCAATACCAATAAGAATTCGAGAAATCATTTATAATTCATGTTTTGGGCTATAATGCTTCCTTGGATCAAAGAGAAAGAAAAGGAGACTTTCCAAGGGAGGTGAATTCTATCATATAATTGGAGAAAATACGAGATTTTCACAAGGAGAGGGAGGTAGGGAATCGACTCTTTGCACTTGAATCTGATATAAAGAACCTAAAGATGACCACAAGAAATTTCCTTAATATCGAGAAGCTAGATTCACACCTTTCCAAAGTAATCCAATCAGATTGGAGGATCCTAAATAGGACGCTGTTGGGCGAGGGATCCCCCCAAGGCATGTTTTTGGGCTTAAAGCCCAAATTTTCACTAAGCCCATTGTAAGGACTCCGTGATTTGTGGGCATGGAGCGTGAAGCCATAATAAAGTCATAGGGCTTTCCACCCTTATTTTTGTAATGTAATTTCGGTTTGAAAGATATACCCATGATCCGCAGACCATGGGATTGTATAAATATAGCGAGGCTATAGGTGTAAAGAGAGATTATCGGAGGATGGGTCAATGAATCTAAGGAAACAATGAAGCATTGATTCGAAGTAAAAGTCATACCTTTGGGTTGTAGAGTAGGAGAAGGCTCTGCAGCTGAGTGTGCAGAGGCCTACTAGTCCTCAGCTGAGTGCACGGACCCCTGCATCTGAGTGCACAAGGTAGGTTGAGTCTATAACCAATTGAAAGCATTAATAAGGAAGAATTTTTACCATATTTCTATGTATCTTTCCTTGTTTTATGCATTTAAGTATATTGGGTATGAATTGCAAGTTTACTGTCTATTTACTATGCGAACTTATATGAATGTACTAAACAAGTAAATATAATATAAGGCATCTGTGTACACGAATATAAATAATTGTCATAAAAAGATAGGTAAGATCCACGGTGTGACTTGGGGAAACAGTGCAGATCGTTGCTCCAGCAGCGCAAAGCCCCACAGCCCCTGGTTAGGGCTGCGTCAGGGTGAGTATAACAAGGGCGTGAAGGCCTCATAGGATAGGAGAGTGCATGAAGCACCCATCACAAACATGCTCACTATTTGACTAAATCAACCCCTCAAACATCTCAAGGGTGTGGAAACCTAGTTCCAACATCCTCCCATACTGCTCCAGGTGAGACCTCAGTCCACCCTTCGCAGACTCTTGCTAAAAGAGCCAGTAGTATAGGGATTTGTCATGCTATCTAACTATGAACATGGGTTAGGCCCCAACAAGCCAACAAATAGTTTCGTTGCCAAGACTAGAATCTTCATAGAGATGTATTATGTCGTATCACTGGAATCCAACTAATAAAGAAATTTAAGACTGGTTGGGTAGGAAGATTCACGAGTTCACAGCACAAGAGAACAAGAATCTGAAACTATCAAAGGAAAAGTGGTTACACTACTACCTGTACAAAGAAATACACAAAATTTTCTTTGCATCTTTCCCTACTAAGCTATACAAGTGGATCACGAAGCTAGAAGATAGCCAAGGAAGGTGGAGACTCGATAATCCTATTGTGTGGATTCTAGAATTGGTGCATAGATTAGAAGCATCGGAGGATAAGATTCCACATTATTGATCACTGTCTCAATCGGATTATAGGAGGATTCATTACTGAGTTCGCAGTAGATACTTAAGTCAGCCATAGTGAGGCAGAATGACGCTTTCTCAAAGAACCGTGAGGTAAGTACGTTAAGTATCTGAACACTTGGATTAAAATGCTACTATTTGAAAAGTGAATTATCCAAATACATTGATGTTTGGGGCTATGCGAAGTGGAAGAATTTAAAAAAATGAAGGATGTGCAGAACTAGAAACTAGCCCCTTGATTTCACCTCCACGAGGGGGGAGGAAGAGCTCATGAAGGTCTCACCAAGAAGTGTGATAAAATTGATAAAGTAGAGGATTCTGCACATACCACCCCCACCCACACCACCACTAATGTCACTACCTTCACCCCCATCTTCACCCATACCACCTCCGCCACCACCACAATTTGATATGGCAAGTGCGATAAAGTTGCCAGTATTCAAGGGAATAGGAAATGAAGATCCAAACCAGTTTTGGTTCATGATAAGGGTTTTATGGGAAGCATAGGGAGTTATAGACGATAATATAAAGAAAGTGAAAGTAGTTAGAGTTCTACAGGATCACGCACTGACCTGGTATATTAAGCATTTTAATGACAATCTGAATGCGGGGGTCGTAGATATCCAAACTGCAATGAACAAAGAACTTAGCCGGCCGAAGTCAGAGGTGCAGTCAATCATTGGGTTCAAGGAGATCACAATGCTACTAGGAAAGATTCCTTGGGATTTGGATTAGAGATTGAAGTTCATAATTCATGAAGCCAATATGACTTTGATGGATGGACATCATCACAAATGGTTTGTAGCATCGCTAACGCAGCATTTGAGGAACGCGTTGTTGCAACAGAGGTTAACAACTTAGGCAGAGTCCTTTGAGATTGTGATGAGACTACATGAGACCTCAATATAGGAATTGAACCTAGGAGTTCAGCAAATCCATGCACAGTTGAAAAAATTATGCCTTTGAGATGCAGAGTCTGAAATAAGACAGGATAGCTCACCCAGAGCTGCATGAGGAGGTACGGTGTGTTAAATGTAAGGGTCAGGGTCATGATAAGAACCACTACCTAGTGTTCATGAATTACCTCGCGAGAGGAGGGCCAATGCCATTAAGACTGGAGGCACAAGCAGGACCTAGAGTGATGCCTGCTTTGTGGTGCGCGACTTTTCAAATATGAGTGAAGCATATTACTGAAAACTTCATCTGTTGCAGAAGTAAATGAAGAATTCACAACAATTGTTCTATAATTTCTGTAGATCTATGGGACATGATGAGTGCACTTGTAGAAGCCATGAGAAAATGATGGATAGGACTCCCACCTACAAAGTTTAGGCCAAAATGCAGCCCCTTGACTAGAACATAGGAATGGTGCAAAAAAGATTTCAGGGGCACGAACAACGCCAAGGTTGAGGAGGACCCGGAAAAGGTCACAAATAGCTGATATGTTACAATTGCGGAGGGTCAATACATTATGCCCGTGATTGTCAAAATCCAACATGACCGTCATGTCTATATTGTACATTGTTCGACCATGAGACAGAGTATTGTCCCACACTGATAGCTAGGCTGCGCGAAAAGGGAGTGCTACAACCTCCCCTAATTTAGAACCTACAAATGATTAGGTCTGAGTTGTGCGAGGAAGACCCTAACATGAATATTGTGCTCCGAAGTGGAATTACGATAGGGGATGATAAAGGCATGTAACTTGAAGATAGTACTTTGGTTCGCAAGGCTTTAATGAAAGAGCCATAGTTTGATTTGAAGCGCGCTGAGGAAACCTTCATGGAAACCAAAAAGTGTTGAAGATACAGAGGGGGGGGGAATCAGTATTTCTTTTCAATTGTTATTTTTACCAACAAAATCATTTATATATGGAATACAAAAATAGATAGCTGGAATAAATGCTTTTATTAATATAATCTGTGTAATAAAATAGATACAATATATAACTGGTTGCAATCAGTTGCCAAGCACCAACTTGGACTTTTGTGAGGCTCCAAACTCTAGAGCACTAACTCTATTTTTCCCAGGCAACAATCTTGGACTTAGGATCAACAACTCCCAAGGACTCCAATCCTTTCAGTTTTGAGGCTCCAACCCTTTATTGTAAACTATCAAAATCTATTTTTGTTGTAGTTCTCTTGTCCCAAACCTGCTGAGCTTATGATTCACTTTTTTTCTCCTACTTCTTCTGCCTCTTCTTGAAATTCATTTATCCTGCTTCTTCTGCCTCTACCTAAACTTCATCTTCCTCTAACTCTGACTATTCACACACACCCTTTCGTTTTTTTTTTCTATTTTATATATTCCTGATGTCTCTAACCATTGGTTTCCTCCTTCCGCTGGCTCTTCGACTTCCTCAACGCTCGCATGATTCTTTGGATTCCCTCCGTCAGTCACTTTAGCTTCCTCTGCACTCGCTTGTCCTTCAGCTTTCCCGACCCTTTGATTGCTTTAGCTTCCTATGCGCTCGCTTGTCCTTTGGCTACCCGGCTTTTGGCTTCCTCTATCTCTTTGAGTTCACCAATACTTTAAGGACATGTTAATTCAGAAGAGAGGACCGAAATAAAAATAAAAAATGTTTCATATTAAAACTATAACAAAGTGGCCCTTTTCTCAATAATAATATTCATACACTAGAATTTATTGTTTATGGAGAGACTGTACGAACCAGGGAGGCCCCACATGCCACGTCACAATCACAATCGCAATCGAATTGCAATTGTTCAGTCCCACTGAACCATTGGAAGAATGTATTTATGCATTTGGCCTTAAGAACCCCGAGCAATACATTTATCAGAATACACAAGAATACATGGAGAAACTGTACTGAACATTTAAGGCCAGATTTCAAATGCATTACACCCGCATTTGTAACTTCGTCGGGTCCGCTGTGTAATCACAATCATAGTTTATAGCCCCACCCCTTTAAAACTTGCAATAGATAACCTCTGACATGGTGAACATGATATAGCATTAGGGTGTGTTATAATAGGACTGTCAGGTTTGCAACATATATTGCAATTAGCACTTTCAATGCGGTAAGGCCTTCAGCAGTTACAATATGGCAGATGCGATATGGTATTAAGTCATATTGTAGTGTTGCAGCAAGTCCGCATAGTTTATCGCAATCGGTGCTTTCAGGGCTGACAAGCATTTGTAACTTGTGATATGAGAGTTCTGATAGGTAGATGCGATATAACAATAGGGTAGTGTAGATGGTGCATTCGGGTCTGTGTATTATCGCATCTACATAATATATATGTATTCCTCTCTTCCTCTATGTTCTCTACTCTTTGTACTCTTCCACATATATATGTATTTAGCTCTTCCTCTATGTCCTCCACTCTTTGTACTCTTCCACTAGTTCTTCTTTGGCATATATTACTCCCGATACTCCCGATATGGCTCCTCCAATGTTACTCCTCCTTAATCTTCTGCTCTGGTAGCTCCGTTTATGCTCCTCCGATGTGTTTTTCTTTGATATTCTGCAATACTCCTCTAATGCATTAATTCCTCTTTTGATGAATTCCTCCACCTCTGATAGTCTCTCCAATGACTTGATTGTCTTCGTTTTCCTTTGGTTTCTCCTCATGGCTTCTTTCTCCTAGAATATTGCCATATTGACATCAATGAAAATCTATATCAACAATATCCCCCTTTGTTATTGACAGCAATATTATTCTTCTCTCCCCCTTTGACATCAATGGCAAAGGAATGCATAAGGACTCCCCTTGTCGAACTACTCTGCCTGTCCTGCAACAACTTTATGAATCAACTTAAGTGATGTTGAAGAGATAACCCCCATCTTTTGACGAATATATTCAAATGCTTCTCGAGGAAGAGGTTTTGTGAAATATCAGTTATCTGCTTCTTCGTATTGATATATTCCAAGATGATTTTTTGTTCATCTACTTGTTCACGAAAGAAATGATACTTGATTGGTATATGTTTGGTCTTTGAGTGCATCATTGGATTTTCGCTGAGACTGATAGAACTTGTGTTATCATAATAGATGGTAATTGGTTGATCTGTACCTATGTTGACATCTTTTAGAGCTTCCTTCACCCATAATATTTGAGTACAACAGTCTGCGAAAGCTATATACTCGGCTTCAGTTGTGCATAATGATATGGATATCTGTTTTTTGTTAGCCAAGATACTATATAGTCTCCTAGGAAGAATGCATTTCCACTAGTACTTTTTCGATCATCTAAACTTTTGGCCTAATCAACATCGGTGTATGTAGTTATAGTAAGAGTTGAGCTCTTAGGGTTCCAAAGGCTGAAATCAGGAGTTCCTTTCAGGTATCTGAGTATTCTTTTTATAGGTAACAAATAGGATTGTTTAGGAGCTGACTGAAATCATCCCACCATTCCTACTACCCACATAATATCGGGTCTTGTAGCAGTTAAGTACAGAAGGGCTCCAATTATTGACCTGTAATGAGTTGCATCTACTGGATGGGAGTCATCATTTTTTCTCAACATGAAATTTTTTGTCATAGGTGTTCTCATGCATGCACAATCTTCCATTCCATATCTTTTAAGCATGTCTTTAAGATATTTGGCTTGAGGTATAAATAATCCTACTATGGTTTGAGATACTTGTAGTCCAAGGAAGTGAGATAATTCTCCTATCATCAACATCTCGAACTCTTTTGACATGTTTTGAGAAAATTCATGTTTCATCTCATCATTATTGCTAGCAAAAGTGAGATCATCAACACAAACAAGTGTGACTAGTAACTTACCCTCACTCATCTTTATGTAGAGATTACTTCATGCCACTCCCTTGTTGAAGCCTTTTTGTTGTAGACAGTGATCCAATCTTGCGTACCAAGCTCTAGGAGATTGTTTCAACTAATATAATGCCTTTTTCAACTTACAAACTAAGTCTTTTCCTTCTTTTAGATCAAACCCTTCTGGTTGCTCCATGTAGACTTCTTCCTTGAGTTCCCCATTTAGAAATTCTGATTTTATGTCCATTTGATAGATTTTGAGTCCTTTTGAGCAAGAAAATGCCAAGAACATCCTGATAGATTCCACATGAGGTACTGGTGCAAATGTTTCTTCAAAGTCAATTCCTTCAATTTTTGAATAGCCCTTACAAACATGCCTTGCCTTGTTTCTAATGATTTGTCCATCTTCGTTCATTTTGTTTTCGAATACCCACTTGATTCCTATTGTTTTTTTTTCCTTTAGATGAGGTACCAGTACCCATGTCTCATTCTTCTCAATTTGGGACATTTCTTCTTCCATGGATTTTAACCAATAAGGATCCTTACTTTCTTGAGCAAATGTTTCTGGTTCTAACATGGATGGAAGAGAAATATCATTTTTCTTTGGTGTAGTTCTCATCCTTCTTCAGGTTTGCATCCCTTCATCTCTATTGCTAATAATTTTCTCTTCCGGGTGATAATTTTGGAGAATCTTCATCTTTGAAGGGGTTTGAGGTGGTTTTTTTCCTCGGATTATTCTTGATCTATTTCTTCTTTTTCAGGTTCTTCTGCTTCAATGAGAGGATCAACTTTGTGTTCTTCAATTTCTTTTTCTGGAAGGTCTTCATCAATATTTACATCAATGCTTTCCACTATTTTCCTTAGTCGATTATTGTATCACTTGTAGGCTTTGCTCCATGTATAGTATCGAAGGAAGATCCCTTCGTCAACCTAAGAATCAAACTTTCCTGGTGAGTCGTAATTGATTTTTATGAAGCACTTCCTTCCAAAAACCTTGAAGTACTTTACTGAAGCAGGTCTTCCTTTACATAATTAATAAGGAGTTTTTTCATAATTCTATCTTAATTGAGTTCAATTCAAGATATAGACATTTGTCCTGACTGGTTCTCTCTAGAATTTTGGCTGCAAAACAGCTGGTAATAACATTGTTCCTGCCATTTCTTGAACTGTTCTATTTCTTCTTTCAACTACCCCATTTTTCTTGGGTGTTTTGGTACCAGAGAGTTCTCTTATAACTTAATGTATTTTATAAAATTCATTAAATTCTTTTGATGTGAATTCTCCCCCTCTATCTGTTCTGAGGCACTTTATCTTTGAGTCCTTTTCATTTTCTACAAGAGCTTTAAGATTCTTAAAACACTCAAATGCCTTGGATTTATATTTTATAAAATATATCCACATCATTCTAGTATATTCATCAATAAATAAATCAAAATACCTTTCTCCTTAGAGTGTCGAATTTCTAGTTGGTCCACATAAATCAGCATCGATGATCTCCAAAGGCTTTGATGTAGAAAACTCATTGGTCTTGTGGCTGGTTCTAGTTTTCTTTCCATGTTGACATGGACCACACATTCCTTGATCTGGTTTGAATAACTTTGGGATGTCTTGTACTGCTTTAATCTTGCTGATATTGATCAAGTTCTCGAAGCTTGTATGTCCAAGTCACTTGTGCCACAACCAAATCTCATCTGTTTGACTTAAGTTGCATTTATTTGTGTTCTAACCCGTTTCACAACAAGTTCCCCTAAGGAAGAGTTCCTTATTTCACAGTCTTTGGTGCTAAAGACAACATTATGTCCTTGATCACAGATTTGGCTAACACTCACGAGGTTGTGTTTGAGACCATTTACTAGTAGAGCATTTTGAGCTTCTCCTTTTCCATTAGTAAGAGTAACTATTCCTTTTCTAGCGATTCTGGAGGATCCACTTCCAAGGGATACATTTCCTTGCTTTTTTTTCAATAAGACAAACTTCCTTTTGTCCCGTGTCATGTATCTGGAGCACCCATTGTCCACAAACTAATGATTTTCATTATTTTGCACATATAGATCCAGGCCACATTTATCCATGTTGGGATTCTCACTTCTTGATTTTCCTCTTTTGAGTGGGAAATTTTGTTCATAGTGTCCATTCTTATTACATAATGAGAAAATTGGTCAAATTTGGTCAAGGGATCAAACAAATTGTAGGTATTGATTTGTCCCTGCCTTTTGGTGCCATATGGTTTTTTTATTTGATCCTTTACTTTTGTTGTTTCATTCTTGCAAGCCATGCAATGTCTAGATTGATGACAAAAATTTTAACAATAGAAACAATGACCAAAAAATATAGTTTTGTACTTATTGTAATAGCCATGATTTGAATCAACATTCTTCCTTGGAATTACACCCATTTCATTCTTTGGATTTGAGATGGGCCTTTGATGGAATACTAGTTTGTATCTATTGCAATATCCATGATTCGAATCCACATTCTTCTTTGGAGTTATTCTCTCTTCATTCTTTGGATTTGGGAGGAGGCTTTGATGAAATAATATTTCTTCTTTTGGGTTACTGGAAAGTGCATCGGCATAGCTTTAAGCACTATTCTTAGTGCTTGATGGTTCTCCTTTAAAACCTGTTCCAAATTTGTCATGTTGAGGTTTTTGATTATTTACGATAGTCTCAAGTATTTGAGAGCTTTTCCAACTCTTTTAAACTTGCTCTAATTCCTTCCTCACAAATACTATTTCAGTTTCACGTTCTTTGCAAGTTTCTTCTTTTTCTTTTAGCTTTGTTTCCAAGAGATCTTCCCTTGTTTTTGTTTCCTCATCTTCTACCTTGAGAGAAATGATTTTATTCTGTAATTTCTCATTTTCTTCAATGGAACTTATTAACAATTCATTTACATTTCCTTCTAGCCCTGAGTCATCATCATTTGTGAATGCCATGAATAATGTTTCTTGGCTTTAACCATGGTCACTTTTTTCATCTGATTTCTTTCTAATGACTACAAATTCATCTTCATCAGACTCATCTTGCTTATAGAAGAGGTTCTTCTTATTGATCCCTTTCTTTTTGTATACCATTTTTCTTATTGATCCCTTTATTTTTGTATACCATTCTTTAAGAATTTTCATCATCATCACTATCATGCTTATGAGGACATTTTGTAGCACAATGACCTATTTTTCCACATTTGAAACAGATAAGAGGGTACTTATCTTTTAGTTTAGGTCCTTTCTTCAGCTTTCATACAAATTGCACCAATTTGGATTCCACATCAGAGTCATCACTACTGACATTCCTTTCTTTCCCCTTTTTTGATTTTGAAGACTTGAATGCTGCATCTTTGGAGCTTGGGCCACCATTTCTCATCTCCTAGGCAGTGAGGATTCCATGGAGTTCATCCATCTTCAGGGTATCTAGACCCTTTATTTCTTCTATGGCACTTATTTTGGAGTCAAATCTGTTTGGGAGATATCTTAAGATCTTTTGAACAATGGTACTTTCTTCAATGTTTTTATCCAATCCATTAAGAGATTTGACCACTTCAGCTACTCGGAGAAAGTATGATGCAATATCTTCTTCATCATTCATTTTCAGACTTTCAAATTTCCTTCTATGAGTTTGAAGCTTTGCCTTCTTGAATTTTGAGTCCCCATCGTATAAGCTAATTAGCTTATCCCACATTTGTTTGGCAGAGTTACAATTCATGACTTTTGTGAATTCTGAATCAGTGATTCCACTAGTGACAGAGTTTAAGGCTTTTGCATTTGTAACGTAGGCTTTCCTCTCATCTTGATCTACTGGAAGAGTGGAGGGAATTGGGTACCCATTTAGAACCGAATGCCAAACTTCAGGTCCAAGGGACATCAAGTAGTATGTCATTCTCTTTTTCGAGAAAGCAAAATTGGTGTCGTCGAACAGACGAGGTCTTCCTGACGCTTCGTGATTTCTCATCATGACTACAAATCATTTTTCAAGCTGTTAAGCTAATATGAAGAAGCCCTCTCTGATACCAATTGTTGGAAATATTGGGAGGGGGGTTGAATCAGTATTTCTTTTCAATTGCTTTTTTTACCAAAAAAGTAATTTATATATGGAACACAGAAATAGATAGCTAGAATAAATGCTTTTATTGACATAATTTGCGCATTAAAATAGATACAATATATAAATGGTTGCAATTAGTTGCCAAGGACCAAGTTGGACTTTTGTGAGGCTCCAACCTCCAGAGCACCAACTATGTTTTGCCAAGGCAACAATCTTAGACTTAAGAGCACCAACTCCCAAGAACTCTAATCCTTTTAGTTCTGAGGCTCAAACCCCATGGGCTCTAACCCTTTACTGTAAACTGTTAGAACATATTTTTGTTGTAGTTCTCTCATCCCAAACCTGTTGAGATTATGATTCACTTATGTTGTCCAACTTCTTCTACCTCTGCCTGAACTTCGGTTCTCCTGCTTCTTCCACCTCTACCTGGAATTTGGCTTCCTCTAAGTTTGACTATTCACACACACCCTTTCCTTGTTTTTTTTCTATTTTATGTATTCCTAATGTCTCTGACCGTTGGTTTCAACTTTTTGCTGGCTCTTTGGCTTCCTCAATGATCGCTTGATCCTTCAGCTTCCCTCCTTCGGTCACTTTAGCTTCCTCTGTGCTCGCTTGTCCTTCGGCTTTCCTAATCCTTTGGTCACTTTAGCTTCCTCTGTGCTCGCTTGTCCTTCAGCTTTCCTAATCCTTTGGTAACCTTAGCTTCCTCTGTGCTCGCTTGTCCTTCAGCTTCCCTGCTTTTGGCTTCTTCTGTCTCTTCAAGTTCACCTTGAATACTCCAACGACATGTTAATTCAAAAGAGAGGGCTAAAATACAAAGGAAAAATGTTGCATATTAAAACTATAACAAAGAGGCCCTTTTCTCAATAATAATATTCATACACTGGACTTTATTGTTTACAGAGAGACTGTACCAATCAGGGAGGCCCCACATGCCACGTCACAATCACAATTGCAATCGCAACCGTTTAGGCCCACTGAACTATCGAAATCATTTATTTATGCATTTGGCCTTAATAACCCTAGGCAATACATTTATTGGAATACATTTATTGGAATACACAGGAATACATGGGATAACCCAACCGAACGGTTAAGGTCGGAATTCAAATGCATTACACTAGCATCTATATCTTCATTGGTTCTACTGCGTAATCACAATCATAGTTTATAGCCCCATCACTTTATAACTTGCAATAGATAACTTTCAACATGGCAGACATGATATAGCATTAGGATGTGTTATAATAGGACCATTGGGTCTGCAACATATATCACAATTATCACTTTCAATGCGGCAAGGCCTTCAGGACTGCCGATATGGCAGATGCGATATAGTATTAAGTCATATTACAATGTTGCGGTGGGTCAGCATACTTTATTGCAATCATCGATTTTGGGGGTGACAGCCCTTTGTAACTCAAGATGTGAGAGTTTCGATAAGCCGATGCGATATAACAATAGGGCAGTGTAGATCGTCCATTCGGGTCCATGTATTATCGCATCTACATAATATATATATGTATATCGCTCTTCCTCTATGTCCTCCGCTCTTTGCACTCTTCCAAATATATATGTATTCCACTTTTCCTCTATGTCCTCCGCTCTTTGTACTCTTCCACTAGTTCTTCTTTGGCATATATTACTCCAGATACTCCCGATATGGCTGCTCCAAAGTTACTCCTCCTCAATCTTCCGATCTGATAGCACTATTTATTCTCCTTTGATAGCTCTGTTAATGCTCCTCCGATATGTTCTGCTTTGATATTTTGCAATGCTCCTCTGATTCATTAATTCCTCTTTTGATGAATTCCTTCACCTCCTATAGTCTCTCCAATGACTTGACTGTCTTGGCTTTCCTCTAGTTTTTCCTCGTGGCTTCTTGCTCATAGAATATTGCCATATTGACATCAATGACAATCTATATCAACAAGAAAATCTTCAGTGATGCCTCCACTCCATGAATAAAAGACAGACCAGAGCCAGAAATGGATCCATCAATGCTCACGGTATTCCTAGAAACATGCATGAAGCTACTCCATGATAGTAAGGTTGTAAAATGATTGAAGTAACTCATTAATAGATGCATTGGGACCGTGCCGAGAGAACTGCACATAGTCTGGAAGATTGGAAAGCACACGACAAAAACGAGAAGAGAAATGAGGTTGACCATGAAAATTGGAGAATATGAGATGGACCAAGTGATTCTAGACCTACTATCGGTTGTAAATGTTATGTCGAAGCAGACCTCAGAGTGCATGGGAAGGCCTATGCTGCAATGGGCTGCTATCCAACTATGAATGGAAAACTGAAAAAATATAATACCTATGGGGAGACTGCAAGGAATCACAGTGGATATTGAAGGAGCGAATGCGGTAGTAGACCTCAAAGTCATGGAGATTGTAGATGACAACAATCCCTACCCCGCGCTATTAGGAATAGATTGGGCCACTGAGATGAACGAGGTGATAAACCTAAACAAGCGCAAGATGATCTTTCAGAAAAAAACCCTACACGTAGTCGTCCCTTTGGACCCTGCAGAAGGATCGTGCTACAGAGAGTAGTCTACGACTATGAAATTGACGAAGACTTAGAACACATCTAAAAGATTACCACACGAGAGAAAGACTGGGTAAATCCCACTACGGATGGACAAATCTCATGGGAGTACAAAATCTCCTGTACATCGCATTCTGAAAAAGAGATACAACGATGGAAGTACCAATTACATGAGGTAACCATGCTTAACTGTAACATGATGATGAGATCGTTGCGCTGCGTAGAAAGAGAGGTAAGGGATTTGTCTAATTATGATGGGTTAAGTGTGGTAGATATTATTTTGAATAGGTTTGAAAGAGAAGTGCTGAAATAGCAATGTTTTGAAGCTTTGAAATAGGTACTTCACACTACGCCCGTGAGGTGGTGGGGTACGCACCAAGGAAGATTTGAGGAATGGCATGAATGTAGGATAATGATGCACATGAATTTCAAGAAGCCTCGGGCATGATTAACAAACAAGAAGGTCGGATGAAACGATTCGTGCACGCACCTATCCAAATGGGTATAGGGCCATGTTAAAAACTTGCGCAAGTGCGCATAGGATTTTCACTTAGAAACACTGTCAATACACATGGGAGGGCAAGGCAATTCCATGAACCGTCCCTCCAGTTGGGATGATGGAGTGTGGAAAGAACAACTACGCAAGAGGATATCCACGCAGATATAAGGTGCAATGGAGGGATCGATACTTGCACGTACTACCAGTTCTGTGGGCTTATACGACAACATGCAAGAAACTGACACGGAAGACTCCTTGGAGATTGAAATATGGAGAGAATGTTTTAGTCCCAATAGAGGATAATATGTGCAGTCTGTGTATAGCAATGTCGGTGCATATGACGGCTCACGAAGGTTTGGAAGGAGGGAAAGAACAGCTGAGCAAAGAAGAACACTTCGGATCTAAAGAAGAAATCTGACATGGTGATGTTAGGCTCCAAGAACTCATGAAGGAAAAGGTGCGATTAAAGGAGAAAAGCACTCTGGTGGAAGAAGAAGTCGAGATGCTTGAGGAATAAATAAAGAAGGATTTTCTCGATCAGAGAATTAGGGTGATAAAATGGGGTGGACACGATTATATTGATGAACTTAGGGATTACCGTTTGGAGCTAATTAGCTTGATGCCTTGTATTGGACTGTATATAACTAAAGGGATCACCTATTTTGGCACGATGGAGATGGTTAAGTGCACAATGCAAACAGTGAAACCAAAAGAGGATTTGTTCAAGGAAAGGTGATGCATGACTAGTTAGAACCCTATCAAGGTGGCATGGCCACCTAACCAGCTGTGGGAAGTATAGTCTCATCATTTAATGTGGTTGAAAGGAGGGGCAGGACTATAAACTACTCTGCCTGGGAGCTGCACGAAATGGGTGTTGCGCTCATGAGAAAAGTGTTACAAAGTTTTTGATTGTGCAAGTGGGGTTGCGCTACTGCATGGGTTGGCAAGAAAGTGACTGTCGTAGTCACTATTCATGATGTGATGCTTGACTTAAGACCAAATGGAGGATGCGATAGGCATTTAAGACGTGCTTTATGGGCAAGATTTGGGAAAATTCGCCAGCAAGGGAGAATTAATGAACTGGATTTGGGGGGAAGGGTTGAATTTGAATTCAAAAGGTACTATAAATTGCAAAGGGCTGCCTTGAGAGCAACACTTTGTAATTTGAAAATTAAGCTATAATATTCCCCGTGTACTCTGAGCCAAGACCTGTTTGTCCTGTGGAGAGCACTGGTTGAGAACCTCAGTGAATGGTTGAAAGATTTATGGGAAAGCGAAATCGCAGCTTCGAAGAAGCCATGGAAACCGCAGAGATGACCACCGAAGAAGCCATTCAGGCCCTAACAGTAGAAGATGCCCCTTAAGGCACTGGTATTGTTGCGGAAGTACCTAAATCGCCATGAATGCCAAGACCAAAGAAATATAAACATCCAATGTTTTCGGTGCATGTGTCCCTGTGGAGCCTGCTACACACCAGATTAAGAATGGAGGAAAAAGGGAAAGCAATTAACTTGGAAATCGATGAGGAGGAAGAAGACCTTGAGGATCTCATAATTAAAGAAGACAAGGATGAGGGCATGGAGGAAGAAACCGAGGTTGTGCACCCTCCCAAACGATATAATTTTTTAGTGCATGCACCTGGGATGGGTGCTAAACATGAAGTTTGAAGATTGGGATCTTGCTGACCATGAGAAATTCCCTCACCTAGAGACCATGCAGCTCATGAAGTCGAAAAAAACACTATGGTGGGAGTTATAGAATTGGAGCCGCGTAGGTAGTTACGCGGAGTTGAAAAGGCAGGGTTATTAAACATGCTCTAGGTGCCACATTACCACCACACCCCTATTAGGTCCCTATAATACTAGTGATGCCCCCATTAATATTGTAGTTGTATCCCTTATTAGTATTGTTGTGGCCTTATTGTCCCCATATTGTTATTACTGTGCCCCATATAATCCCTCTATTGTTATTTTTGTGCATTTATATTATTATTGTTATGTCGGCTTGGTTATATTGTGACCCCTTAGACTCCTATATACAGAAAGGAGGTTTTTTCATTTGAATCATCCAAGAATTGTTTATTTGTGTAATGTAAAGGAGGTTGTCCCCTCGAAGAGGCTCAATTCTAAGGCATTCGACTATCTTTTCTATATTTTTGTAAGTTGTTTTCATAACATTCGGTATGAGAGCTTTGGATTGTAGGGTTTCGCTACTCCAAATAGGTCATCGTGGCATTTCCGCTATAGCTTCCTTTTGCGACATTTCAAAATGTTAGAACAAGATTCTAGTACATCTGATACATTTAGCTAGAAAAATGATTCATTATGGTACAAAGATCGCTTATACCTCTGTAATAATTCCCAAATCAAACAAAAGATTCTTCTGGAATTGCACGCTTCTCCCATAGGAGGGCACCTACGGTTTTTAAAAGCATATTCAAAAGTTTATGGGGGAATGTTTGGTATGCCAAAAAAGTAAAGCTGAAACATTTAAGACACCAGGTCTATTACAACTTTATCCATTCCAAGCCAACATTGGGAGGAGGTTTAAATGGATTTTTCATAGGTTTACCCAAGTCTAAGGGAAAGAGTATCATCATGGTGGTAGTTGACAGACTTACCAAGTATGCACACTTCTGTGCATTATCACATCCATTTAAAGCCAGTAAAATTTCTACGGCATTTATGGAAACAATTCAAAAGATACATGGAAACCCAAAGATTATTGTAAGTGACAGAGATCCCATTTTTACAGGAAATTTTTGGATAGAATTATTTTCTTGTCTTGGTACTCAATTAGCTCATAGCTCATCTTATCATCCTCAATCTGATCGGCAAACAAAGATAGTAAATAAATGTTTGGAAGGATGTCTTTGTTGCTTTGTATCTGATAAACAGACACAATGGGTCAAATGGTTGCCTCTGGTTGAATGGTGGTATAACAATTCCTTCCATACTGCAACAAAAATGACCCCATTTATGGCACTTTATGGATATCAGTCACCATCCATCACATCATATTTAAGAGAAAATTCAAAGGTTCAAGAAATGGAACATTACATCGAGCATCAACAACAGGTTCTCCAACTCTTAAAAGATAACCTCATGTTGGCACATCATAGAATGAAACAACAGGCAGATCAACATCGTAGTGAAAGAAGTTTTGATGTAGGTGACTGGGTATTCCTACGGCTACAACCATATAAACAAATGTCCCTCAAGCAAGCTAAGAAGGATAATAAATTGACACCAAATTATTATGGTCTCTACAAGGTGTTGCAAAATATTGGTACTATGGCATACAAATTGGAGCTTCCTGCAGCTTCTTGAGTGCACCCAGCTTTCCATGTTTCATGTTTAAAGAAGCTTACAGGTGACAAGCTCCCAGTTCAAACAGTATTGCTAGAACTTGATGAGGAAGGGAAAATTATATTGGAACTCGAAGCAGTCATGGAGACAAGAACTCGACAACTATGAAATCAATCCATTTCAAAGTATCTCATCAAGTGGAAGAACTTATCCGCTAAAGATTTCACATGGGAGGATGAGAATTTTATACAAAAGCATCCATAACTACTCAAGCGTTGAGGACAACACTTTTTTGAAGGAGAGGGGCATGTTAGGTCCCTATAATACTAGTGATGCTCCCCTTAATATTGTAGTTGTATCCCTTATGAATATTTTTGTTCCCCTATTGTCCCCATATTGTTATTACTGTGCCCCATAGAATCCCTCTATTGTTATTTTGTGCCTTTATATTATTATTGTTATGTCGGCTTGGTTATATTGTGACCCCTTAGACTCCTAATATAGAAAGGAGTTTTTTCATTTGAATCATCCAAGAAATGTTCATTTGTGTATTGTAAAGGAGGTTGCCCCGTCGGAGAGGCTGAATTCTAAGGCGTTCAACTATCTTTTCTATCCTTTTGTGAGTTGGTTTCATAACAATCCCAGTGACGATCTTCGTCATTAGGCATCTCCTCTGCCTGGTGCATAGTGGGTATTTGTGGCTGGAGGAGCCCAGCCCCATCACAGAGCACTTAATCCATCGCATTACCCAGATTCCATGTAAAGGAGAGGACCCCACAGAAATTTTAGTGGGTAAGAGTAGTGATTTGGCCATCGCGAAGGCCATGAAAAGGAAATACAAGCTGGAGAAGAAGAAAATGGGTTACGTCATATCGAGCATCAACAACAAAGTAGTCAAAGTTGAGACCCAGATATTCGAAAGTAAGCTCATGTAGAAGTGTCGCACATATGAGGTACTCGCACTAGTGGTGGAACTTGCTCAATAGTGCATAGAAGGTGTCTGGTTTAACAGGTCTGAATTCTTGTGCAAAGAGTTACTGGAGAATTGCCGCAAGGCACAGGAACAAGGAAAAATGTTCCACTATGTATGGCTTATGCTATCCATAGTGCTGGTGGCAGGGGAATTGTTGGAGGATAGCGAGTTCCCTATGATTGCTAGGGATCTCCCAGAGGCCACGAAGTATGCTGCATTGTGGGTCACTGAGGATGTGAACCAGATCCGTGATAGTAAGATATTCTAGGTGTTCATGGAGATGAACATCAGAGTTGGGATTAACCACAAGCCGCGGTTATCACCCACTGCCTACAATAGCCTACAAAGTTTCACAGAGTTTAAAGTGGACTTTCATCACATCTATCTTAGAACATGCAAGGACCCGACCAAGAAATGGAGCGAGCTACCCTTCATAACCACAAGCAATGGGATTTTCGATGTCCTACAGACATGGCTGCCAGAATAGTGCACCTCAGACATCTTCGTGGTGGAAAATTCTGCTACGCAAAATAAGGAGGAGGCCAAACTGCACATGGCATAGTTGGTAGAAAATCGAAGGTAAGAAACAATGGCATCAAAAGCACAAGAAGTGTAGGATACTGCGCAAACAACAACAGAACAGAAAAATACTGCAGTAGCAGTAGCACAAGAGATAGAAGAGAAGGTGCGCAAGGTTTAGAAGTCGCCTTCGCCTAAGCAGCAGAAAGAGATGGAAACCGGGGAAGAGGAGGGCAACGTGGACTGACAAACAACGTCAACACAATTGAAGCACCATCACTCAAGCAAGTGGAGGGGACCATGCAAGAAGGTTGTAGCATCCAAGATATTAATCAACCTGATCACCCTTACTGAGGGTGATCTACATGATATAGGCGAGACGATGTGCGATGTCACCACAGAGGCCATCCAAAACTTCGCGATGGAGAATCAAATTGTGTTTGGGGCCCTCTGAGCACATATTTCAGGAGTTACAGGTGTGCGCTCCTAAGGTTGGTACTCTCTCGACTAGCCACGTAATTGGGACAGCCGCAGTTGAAGAATGCTCATACAAGCAACACAATAGTGTTACTAGAAGAGGCACTAGTTACAACAAATGAGGCCAATAGGCCTATGGTTAGTACACTGAAGGGTATAAGGATGAACATGGTTGCACTCCTACATGAGATGCTCTATGTTCTGCAGGATAGGATTACTGCAGAACTACGGGCTAGCGAGTGTCACGCATTGGAGGTGTTGAATGAGAAGAAGATCGACATGGAACACCTGAGCTTGCACCATGATGAGGTCATGTCTCAGAATCGACTGATGGTGAAGGTACTTGAAAAACCCTACTAGATTGTCCTTGAGTTGGCCATCCCAACAAAGGCACCAGCAGAGGCATGCATCCAAAGATTAGTAGCAGAACACGAGGCTTGAGAAGAAATGACCAAGGTTCAGCTCTAGCTGAAACTTTAGATAGCAGAGTTGTGGTTGAAGGCACAACTTTCCACTCCTCCAGAAGTAAGATAACAGTGTGCCAGTGCTATTACATCAAGAATGGAGTAGATCAACAATGCAATAAGGAACTACACTAAAATGTTGGAGAATCATTCAATGTCCACACAAATATGCATGAGGACCCGAACATTCAACACTTATAAACAGAGGCATGTGAGATACAACTACAGTATAACAACATCAAAGGGATTGCGCAAATAGTGGCCCTCACTCAGAGGCTCACGCCAATGCAATAGGTCAAAGAGCTTAAAGAGGAAGTAGACACAGTGCAGCATAGAGAAGTAGTTTTGAAGGTGCGCGTTTAGCCTTGGGTCGATGAGGCCTTCATAATCACAACAACAATTGAAAGCAAGCTTGCGCAGATGTAGGGGATATAGGACTAGATCCAGGGAAGCAATTCTGAAACTGCAGTCTTGGAACAACGAGTACATGAGATTCAGAAGCCAGCTGCTCAGTGCACTGCCAACCTTGTAGTTGTTCAAGCAGAGTTGGAAGGTCTCTGTGCGAAGATATTCTCACCAACAGAGTGACTCGAGGGAGAGTCACGATGTTTGTGTTGGTGGCTTGTTGGGCGTGGCATCCCCCAAGGCATGTTTTGACGCTTAAAGACCAAGTTTTGACTAAGTCCATTTTAAGAACTCCATGATTTGTGGGCACGGAGCACGAAGTCATAATAAAGTCATAGGGTTTTCCATCCTTGTTTTTGTAATGTAATGTTGGTTTGAACGGTCTACCCATGATTTGTGGACCATGGGATTGTATAAATAGAGTGAGGCTTTAGGTGTAAGAGAGACTATCATAGGATGGATCGATGAATCCAACGAATCAATGAAACATTGAGTCAAAGTATAAGTCGTGTCTTTGGGTCGTAGAGTAATAGAAGGCTCTGTAGCTGACTGCGCAGAGGCCTAGTAGTCCACAACTAAGTGTGTGGACCCCTACAGTTGAGTGCGCAGGGCAGGTTGAGTCTGTAACCAGTTGAAAACATTAATAAAGAAGAATTTTTACCATATTTCTGTGTATCTTCTCCTGTTTTATGCCTTGAAGTATATTGGGTATGAATTCCAAGTTTACTGTCTATTTACTGCACAAACTTATATGAATGCACTAAATAAGTGAATATAATATAAGGCATCTTTGTACATGAATATAACTAACTGTCAGAAGAAGATAGGTAAGATCCACGTTGTGACTCGGCAAAATAGTGCAAATCACTACTCCAGCAGCATGAAAGCCCCACAACCCCTAGTTAGGGCTATGTGAGGGTGAGTATAACCAGGGTGGAAAGGCCTCATAGGATAGGAGAGTGCGAGAAGTACCCACCGTGAAGGTGTTCACCGTTGCACTAAATCGACCCCTTAGACATCTCAAGGGTGCGGATAACTCGTTCCATCATCCTCTCATACTCCTTCTAGTGAGACCTCAGCCTGCGCTCCCCAAGCTGTTGCCAAAAGGGCCAGTGGTACAAAGATATGTTTGGCTATCTAACTCTGAACCTGGGTGAGGCCCCAACAAGCCAACATGCACTCAAAACAACAATGCTTGCTGTGAGTCAATCAAGATTCATGGAGCACCCTTGTGAAGGGGTGAAACTTATGGTATCCTCTTGTCTCAATGAGATTATTAGACTAACTTCAACTATGCTTCCCTATAATGATGACATTATGCGAAATGTTTTCCAGCTAATAGAATATAATATTTAGGATATATCTAACATCTCTAGTGATGTGATCGTTGAGTACCACTTGTTAGTTTTGGTCTAATGGAAATCATGATTCCAAACAATAAAATCAATTCAAAATTCCTCCGAACACTAGGTTGTGGACTAGAAACTTAAGAAACTAATCACATGTGCACCTATCTTAAAAATATCACATGCAACGAAGGACTATGTGGTTTGAATCGGTGAATGTAAGGAAGTTCTCAAAGGAGTTATTACGAAAAAAATACGTGTTATTTACTATGAATCAAGTAATATAAATGAACATGAGAAAAATATGTTAACACATGATTTAGAACTTGCGACAATAGTGCACACTTCAAAAATGTGGAGGCATTATTCACTGTGGACTTTTTTTTTGTTAATGAAGGACCATGGGGGACTCAAGTATTTCTTTGATTACCCTAAGTTAAATTCCAAACAAGCTAGATGTTGGCTTTGATCAACAAATTTTATTTTGGGATAAAACACATCAAGGAAAAAAAATAAGGTGGAAAATTAGTTTGAATCTATAAGAGGCACACTATGAAACCTTTAAAACTTCCACAATTGAGATCACTAAAAGTATTAAATAGAAATTATCTCATGATGACCACTACCAACATGTGAAGAAATGTTGGAATATTGAAATAGAAGGATTTTTCGGCAAGAGCTACAACTCATTGATGATGGTACACTACTATTCAAAAATAAAGAGTATGTGTCTAGTGTAGTTGATCTAAGGAGCCTAATCATGGATGAGTTTGATAAAAAAACCTTACTTGGCTAATCTTAGTTATGAGAAGATGATAACAATAATAAGGAAGATTTATTATTGGTTAGGATTGAAGAAGGATGTTTTTAAATATATTTCCAATCTTCTAGAACGCCAACATTTAAAAGTACAAAGTAGGCATCCATCAGGATTATTGTAACCAATCTGAATTTCCCGAGTGGAAGGGGGAATTCAATATTTCAACTTCATTATGGGATTTCCAAAGGTATCTAAACAACATGAGACCATTATGGTGGTAGTGGAAATTTTGAGTAAGACAAATCACTTCATCATTGTCAAGTCTACCCATAAAGATATTGATAATAATAGCCAAAATGTTTGTGAAGGAAATATTCAAGTTGCATGGTTTTCCTACCACCATCCTCAAAAACATGGCTATGCATAAATAACCAGCATAATTTTGGATGATATGTTTAGAATGTATGTCATCCATCAACCAAAGAAGTGGGAAAAATTCATACCATTGACTTAATATTGAAGCTAACACAAGAATTTACCTTGTTTAACAATGTTTACTATGTCATTTATAGATTCTCTCACTAAATGATATGCCCAAATCTGGTAATAGGTGATTAAGAATAGACTAGTCTCACAAGTCCACTTGAGGAACATGCATGTTTTTTAGATTCAAAGACTTGACTACCCCAAATTGCCAATCAATATCCCAGTTAGGGTGCTCATACATGATCTACTAATCAACAAAAACCGGCCTTAATTTTCCAACCAAATTTAGTTTAAACGAGGTTCCTAAATATATTGCCATTCAGCTCCATTCATTCTAATTTTTCATGGCAGAGTGAAAGTGAGAATTGCTTCAAAATGATCCAAGGTTCATGGGAACTATAAGCACAAATTTTGAATCGTTGATCTTGAATTAGAAATATGTTTCACCAATATTAATATATTGGTACAAATTTCATATAATTATTGGTCGAGCCATATATATCAAATGGTAAACAATTAATGAGTTGAGCGTATACCATGTGACTACTAGTAAACAATAGATACATTAAACGCATGTACTCTAAGAAAACATTATACGCTTTAATGTGGCGCCAAGTGTACATGTGCTCTGTATTCCAAATTAAATCACATGGAAATAGCATTCCCACTAAATAAATTGTGATAATCCTTCTAAATATACTGTAGACTTAATTCATCTTCTTCTAGCACTTCACGGTTGGAAATCCATGTTTGCAGGCAGATCACTATCACCAAAAATGAGAAAATATGGTTGAGCTGACAGAGGTGCGGCCATGTTTATAGGCTCATCACCATTGCCACCTTCTAGATGGCCAACATCTTGCTGAGGTTGGAAATTCATGTCTGAAGGCTGTTCACCATCACCAAAAATGAAGAAATATGGTTGAGGTGACAGAGGTGTGGCCATGTTTACAGGCTCATCACCATTGTCACCTTCTAGACGACCATCATCTTGGTAAGTTTGAAAATTCTTGTTTGCATGTTGATGGCCATCACCAAAAATGAAGAAATATGGTTGAGGTGACGGAGGTGCAGCCATGTTTACAGGCTCATCACCCTTACCAAATCTAGAGAGCGATAACGATTGTCTCTAGTAAGAGACACTACATTCAATCTTATTAGCAACTTCTATTTCCCAAGGGTTAAGAGATGATATTTTTTATTAGAGGGATGGGCTATATGAAAACCATAAAATTATTTTAAATAAAGAACAAACTAGACATTCTAGAATTTCCAAACAAGATTTTATATCATTTTTTGTTGGCGCAAGAAACAACCAAGAGATTCTAATCAACAAAAACCACATTTGTGTGGATTAGTTCACCTCCGAACTGTTTGGAGGCTATTGTATGAGTAGGTGGTTCATGTTTTCCAGTAATTTTCCATGTAATTTGATAGGGATGTAGCTATATTTATTAAAGAAATTATGGGACGGGTTCATTAATTCATGTCAAATACATTGGCATAGGATAATTCTAAGCGGTCTGGTGTGGATTTACACATGATAGAGAGAATGATAGGTGTAATAAGGAACTATAACCTTGTTCACTTAGACAAAGACCTAAGCTATTACCTCACATCCAATAGTAGTATATAACATTATTGAAACAAAACCACAATAGCCACCTTGAGTTGCAACCTTTTTCAGTATGGCATCTTGGTGGCGCCATCCTTAGTTTCATGTCTAACAACAAATGTTGTGCTAGGGATTGGACCATTATATAAAGTAGCTTGGTTCAAGGGTGATGTGATCGATGGTGTCTAATATCGATAAAGTTCCATAAATGATGAATTTTTAATGAGGTATGAAATGATATGATGTACCACCATTCGATCTAGAGTTTCTATTTGACCCATTGTTCCTATTTAGTAGATACAAATAGATGTAGACATTCTTCTAAGATTTTATTGATAATCTTAATTTTCCCATCAGATTGAGGCTAATAAGATGAGGCATGAGCCAATTGAGTAGCCAATCAAAAAAATAATTAAATACAAAAGTTTCTAAATTAAATTGTACCTCTATCAGTTATAATAAACATTAGTATTCCAAGTAGTTTTTAGATAGTTTCCATGAATGTTTCTAGCACAATGAATTTTTTGAAAGGATGATAAAAATATCAAAAGTGGGCATGCATTATTATTCAATCTACCACTACCATAATGAAACTCATTCCTTCGGGAAAACTTGTAATAAATTTTGGACATTGGATAAAACAATGCTCCTCGTGTGTTTCCCAACATGGACTAATTTCCTCTTATGGATCCTTGTCTTTGGTGATGTGATCATTGACTAACGCCTGCAAGTTTTTGTCTAACAACAATCATGATTCCCAACAAGTGGTATTAGAGTGTATTTCACGAGTTCGATACACACCTATCTCGCATTGAGGGCGAGATTGTTGGACATTAGATAAGACATCACTCCCTGTGTGTTTTGTGAGATGGATTATCCGCCTCTCGTGGATCCTTATTTCTAGATGTGATTGTTGACTAAGACCTGTTGATTTTCATCTAATGATAATCATGATTCCAAACAATAAAATCCATTCAAACTTCCTCCCAACACTATATTGTGCAACTAGCTTTGAGAAACATAAGAAACTATTCACATGTGTACCTATCTTAAGAATATCAGATGCAGAGAAGGACTATGTAGTTTAAATCAGTGAATGCAAGGAAAGTCTCATACGAGTTATAATGAAAAAAATACATGTTATTTAATATGAATCAAGAAATATAAATGAACATAATAAAAATTATGTTAACACACGATTTAAAACTTGTGACAATAGTGCAGACTTTAAAATGTGGAGGCATTATTTATGGGGGAAAAAGTTTGTGTTGATGACAGACCATGGGGGATTGAGATATTTGTTTGACTACCCTATGTTAAATTCCAAATGAGCTAGATGTTTGGCTTTAATCAATGAATTTTATTTTGGGATAAAACACATGAAGGGAAAATAAAATAAGGTGGAAAATTAGTTTGAGTATATAAGAGGACCACTATGAAACCTTTAGAACTTCCACATTTGAAATCAATAAAAGTATTAAAGAGAAATTTCTTGATGATGAGAACCACCAACATGTAAAGAAATGTTGGAAGAATGAAATATAAGGAAATCTTTAGCAAGAACTAGAACTCACTGATGATGGTGCGCTACTATTCAAAAATTGAAAGTATGTTCCTAGTGTAGTTAATATGAATATCCTCCTCATGGATGAGTTTGATAAAAAACCTTACTCAGGTAATCTTGGTTATCAAAAGATGATAACAACCATAAGGAAAATTTATTATTGGCGAGGATTGAATATGGATGTTGCTAAATATATTTCTAGTAGCCTAGAGTGCCAAAATATATAAGTAAAAAGTAGGCATCCATTAGGATTATTGTAACCAATCCCAATTTCCTGAGTGGAAGGGGGAATTCATATATTTCGACTTCAATATGGGATTTCCAATGGTATATAAACACAATGATACCATTATAGTGGTAGTGGAAATTTTGAGTAAGACAAATCACTTTATGGGATTTCCGAAGGTATCTAAAAAAAATGATGCCATTATGGTGGTAGTGGAAAATTTGAGTAAGTCAAATTGCTTCATTGTTGTCAAGTCCACCCATAAAGCTATTGATAATAATAGCCCAAATTTTTGTGAATTAAATATGAAAATAGCATGGTTTTCCTAGGAATATTATATCATATGAGAATGCTCAATTAACTTATAACTTTTTGAAGGTGGTGTTTAATGTTTTTGGAGCCTAGTTAGATTTCAACACAACCTACCATCCACAAAAGATAGGTACACATGTGAATATTTTCTTATGTTTCTTCATAGTGGGGCTTAGAATTAGTGGTGTGTAGATTCTCTCACTAAATGATATGCCAAAATCTAGTAATAGGTGATTAAGAATAGACTAGTATCACAAGTCCACTTGAGGAACATGCATGTTTTTTAGATTCAAAGACTTGACTACCCCAAATTGCCAATCAATATCCCAGTTAGGGTGCTCATACATGATATACTAATCAACAAAAACCGGCCTTAATTTTCCAACCAAATTTAGTTTGAACGAGGTTCCTAAATATATTGCCATTGATCTACATTCATTCTAATTTTGCACGGTAGAGTGAAAGTGAGAATTGCTTCAAAATGATCAAAGGTTCATGGGAACTATAAGTACAAATTTTGAATGGTTGATGTTGAATTAGAAATATGTTCCACCAATATTAATATATTGGTACAAATTTCATATAATTAGTGGTCGAGCCATATATATCAAATGGTAAACAATTAATGAGTTGAGCATATACCATGTGACTACTAGTAAACAACAGATACATTAAACACGTGTACTCTAAGAAAACATTATACGCTTTAACATGGCGCCAAGCGAACATGTGCTCTGTATTCCAAATTACATCACATGGAAACAGCATTCCCACTAAATAAATTGCGATAATCCTTCTAAATATACTGTAGACTTAATTCATATTCTTCTAGCACTTCACGGTTGGAAATCCATGTTTGCAGGCAGATCATTATCACCAAAAATGAGAAAATATGGTTGAGGTGACAGAGGTGCAACCATGTTTACAGGCTCATCACCATTGCCACCTTCTAGATGGCCATCATCTTGCCGAGGTTGGAAATTCATGTCTAAAGGATGTTCACCATCACCAAAAATGAAGAAATATGGTTGAGGTGACAGAGGTGTGGCCATGTTTACAGGCTCATCACCATTGTCACCTTCTAGACGGCCATCATCTTGCTCAGTTTGGAAATTCTTGTTTGCAGGTTGATGGCCATCACCAAAAATGAAGAAATATGGTTGAGGTGACGGAGGTGCAGCCATGTTTACAGGCTCATCACCCTTACCAAATCTAGAGAGCGATAACGATTGTCTCTAGTAAGAGACACTAAATTCAATCTTATTATCAACTTCTATTTCCCAAGGGCTAAGAGATGATATTTTTTATTAGAGGGATGGGCTATATGAAAACCATAAAATTAGTTTTAATAAAGAACAAAGTAGACACTTTAGAATTTCCAAACAAGATTTTATATCATTTTTTGTTGGCGCAAGAAACAACCAAGAGATTCTAATCAACAAAAACCACATTTGTGTGGATTAGAAGTATGCTTCATTGTGGGTCACTGAGGACGTGAACCAGATCAGCGACGGTAAGATATTCTAGGTGTTCATGGAGATGAACATCAGAGTTGGAATTAACCACAAGCCGCGGTTATCACCCACTGTCTACAATAGCCTGCAAAGTTTCACAGAGTTTAAAGTGGACTTTCATCACATCTATCTTAGAACGTGCAAGGACCTGACCAAGAAATGGAGCGAGCTACCCTTCATAACCACAAGAAATGTGATTTTCGATGTCCTACAGACATGGCTGCCAGAATAGATCACCCCAGACATCTTCGTGGTGGAAAAGTCTGCTATGCAAAATAAGGAGGAGGCCAAACTGCACCTGGCATAGTTGGTAGAAAATCGAAGGTAAGAAACAATGGCATCAAAAGCACAAGAAGTGTAGGACACTGTGCAAACAACAAAAGAACATAAAAATACTGCAGTAGTAGCAACACAAGAGATAGCAGAGAAGGTGCGCAAGATCTAGAAGTTGCCTTTTCCTAAGCAGGGGAAAGAGATGGAAAGCGGGGAAGAGGAGGGAAACGTGGACTGACAAACAACGTCAACAAAATTGAAGCACCATCACTCAAGCAAGCGGATGGGACCACGCAAGAAGGTTGTAGCATCCAAGCTATTAATCAACCTGATCACCCTTACTGAGGGTGATCTACATGATATAGGAGAGACGATGTGTGATGTCACCACAGAGGCCATCCAAAACTTCGCGATGGAGAATCAAATTGTGTTTGGGGTCCTCTAAGCACATATTTTAGGAGTTACAGGTGTGTGCTCCTAAGGTTGGTACTCTCTGGACTAGCCACGTAATTGAGACAGCCGCAGTTGAAGCATGCTCATACAAGCAACACAATAGTGCTACTAGAAGGGGCACTAGTTACAACAAATGAGGCCAATAGGCCTATGGTTAGTACACTGAAGGGTATAAGGATGAACATGGTTGCACTCCTACATGAGATGCTCTATGTTCTGCAGGATAGGATTACTGCAAAACTACCCCTAATATTGCCACACACACCACTAATTCCTTCTTTTGCTGGATAGTGTATCCTTCCGGTGCAGTTCATGTTGTTAGGAAGTGTATTATATCCTCGAAGTGACCATCCGCAACACACACTGCAAATAGCTATGCGTTAGGCAATCCTTCTTCCAAGTTATTATGTTCCTCTTCCATTTAGATTTGCGACATATGATCGGGTCCCACGTTCAATCGTCTAGGCTTCACGACAACTTCAAAATCATACTCCTAGAACAGTAAAGTCATCTTTAGATTCTCCCCCCCAACACAGGCTTATTGACCAAGTACTTCAGCGCAAAGTGATCCGTATAAATCTTAAAATGGCCTCCTAGCAAGTAGTGTTGATACTTCTGGAGTGCATACACAATAGTTAGCCCTTCGCGCTCAGTGATGGAATAGTTCTTCTCTACTTTGGATAACTTGATGTTTGCGAACACGATAGGATGGTTTGATCCTTCTCCACCAACATGTGTTAGTACTGCTCCCAACGTTATACATGACGCGTCGACATTTACATGAAACTCTTTCTTATACCGTGGGAAGAATAGAATCAACGTAGTAACCATCATTTCCTTCAATATGTCCAATCTCCTATTACAATCATTGTTCCAACAAAACATGACATCCTTCTTCAACAATTTCTCCATAGGCTCTGTGATCTGGGCATAGGTTTTGATATAATTTCTGTAATATCTGGTATGTCCCAGAGTAGTGCACAACTATTTCACACTCCTTGGTGATTCTGAGTTTAGTATCACCATGATCTTCGTAGGGTCTACCATCAGTCCTTGTCTACAAACCACATGCCCCAATAGGTTTCCAAAAGGAATGCAAAACATACACCTTTTGAGATTGAAAATGATTTGGTATCTTCAACACGTATGCATCATCAAGTGAAAGCTTGCTACATGGCATTTAACTCATCCAAATATAGTCCAATCATCAAAATATACCTCAAGGAACTTATGAATAAATTCCTTGAATTCCATAACAACCATGCGTGAAAAGATTGCAGGGGCATTCTTCAATCCAAATGGCATTACAGTGTACTAAAAATAGCACCACTCAATTGCGAAGGTTTTCTTTCTCCTATCCTTAGGCGTGATTTTGATTTGGTGGTACCTAGAGAACCCATCAATGAAGGAATATGCTTCGTGGCCACCTACATTGTCCAACACTTCATCCATGAATGGAGTCAGGAAAGGATCATGCACACAAGCATCATTCAATTTTATTAGATCCATGGATATCCTTATCTCATTCTTCTGCTTCTTCTCTTGCACCACCATTAGGCTTACCCAATCCAATTCTTCCACAACCTCAATGATGCCTACTACGAGCATCTTGTCTAGCTCTAAGCAGACCTTCTCCTTATATTTTAGATTGAGATGGTAAGGCCTTTGCTTAACTGACTTCACATCAAGCTTTAACATGATCTTCATCATTCTTAGATCCTCGATTATTCCTTTCAGATCTGTAAACTTGGTCAGGAATAAGTCCTAGGATTCGCAAAGTAATTCAATGACCTTATCCATAGTCGCGTCATCCCAATAGTCTCCAATCTTCGTAAATTTGCATTCTACCTCTGTACCAAGGTTTACTTGTTTCGTTTTCAGTGGCACGGTTATATCAAGATTCTCAATCTGTGACCCTTGAAGCTGACAGTGACTTTTTGTTTCTGGAGTGCTAATCCTCCGTGGATCCTCATCCTCTTCTTTAGCAGTTACATTATAGCATTTTAGCGCGCGGCTCACCTAAGTAGCCTATTCCAACTGAGCAAACTCTAAATGACTCGGTGGTATCCTAAAATAGCTTCTTTCACCTCTTGTAGTGCTCCATCAATACTATCAAACCTGTCCTCAAAACTGAATATCATCATGAATCCTTTTCACAAGATATCCCATTCTCTTGTCCCATGGCAGAGCTCTATTTCAATATACCAATTCATTGGGATAACATCCAGGGTATGACAGAGCAGGTGCACACAATTAGTTTGGGGCTTTTCTCCATAAACCTGGGTCCATTTAGCCAGATGTACACGTAGATCATTCTACCCATCATACTTGTTTGTCAGTCACAGCTTAGGATTCCAAAATCGTGTTCTCATAATCCTCATTCATTCGTACCAATCATCAAAGCTTCCCTTGTGTGTACCCCACCATCGTGCGGGCATACCGCTCAATGTCTAGTCCAAGGCCTGGAAGTGCTACTTTTTTGCTACCTCCCTTTCACATTCATCCAGAAAGATATCTACCTTGCTTGATCACCTATGTATGGCTTCAATCGGCTGCCATTCACCTTTCTAGGTAGGGATCTCCATTCAATTTAACCAACTGAACTACTCCACCGTTTGTAATCTCCTTAATGACATAGGGCCCTAACTAGTCGATCATGAATTTTGATCCAGGTGGATGTTGGTGGCCACCCACCTATCCCATTTGGACCCCCACAACTGTCTCTTTCAGTTTTTCAGTTTCCTTAATTATAGCATAGTTTACTATTTTTAGCAGTTTTTCGGGTCCTAAACTTCTGGAGCCATTTTGAGGCCCTAAAATCGTCCTTTCCGTCGTAGTCCTCGGAGATATCTTTCCAATGGGCTATCATGCGCGTCAAATGGAGATAATACAACCAATTCGTGACCCCGGGAAGTTGGCTGTCCAACTCACCCCAAAACGGGGCCCAAAATTTGGCGTTTCATCTTCTAGGGTTAGGTTTTGGAATGTGAAGGGTTTTATGTTGTTTCTCAATAATAAATAGGCCTTCGAGCCTCATTGTAAAGATAGTTTGAAACAGTTCAGAGGCATGTAGCCGACACATCTCTTCTCAGAGATAAGCTACCATCGCCCTAGCTGGGTTATTTCTATTTGTAAGTATATTTTAGTATTCTCCATTAATGAAATGAAGTATTATTTCCGCTGCATCTCTGTTTTTATGGTTATCGCATCTCTGTATTTATGGTTATCTCTATAATCTATTGCGTTCCTGCTTAAATCTGGATCAGTGGTATCAGAGCGGTCTGCTTTTTCTCTGTTTTTCTTTGCATGTCCCCAACGAGGTCGGGATATAAGGAGTTAGGGCTTGAATTGGTCGAACCTTTGCAAGACCAGCCTCGCAAATCTCGATGACCTCCCATGGCGGATGAGAAGAAAGATGAGGGGGCAGGAGATCCTATCAGAATCTTGCTCGAAGAAGCCCTCAAGCGGCAAAGGAACGCGATGATGGATAGCTTTGCGCAGATCCTTCACTGGCTACCCAGAGGCGACGCATCGACTTCCAACAGCTACTCTGGAAATGCCACACCGTTTAAGGTACAAGTTAATTTTGAAATCCCCATCTTCGAGGGTCAAATAGACGCAGATGCCGTAGATAAATGGTTAAATATGCTAGATGGGTATTTTTCTGTTCATGAATTTTCAAGTCGGGAAAAGATTGTTTTCGCTCTTCTCAAAGCAGCCCCCCACGTTAAGGACTGGTGGGAAACATACTGCGAGCAGAAGGATGAAAGTACAGGCTCACTGTTTTCAGCCGCCCCCACTTGGAATGACTTCCGGGATGCCATCAAGGAGCAATACTACCCTGTCAAAACCTATGAGGACAAATACATCAAATGGACCACACTGCGGCAGGGACGAGACCAAGATGTACCAGAGTTCACAAATATTTTTCATACCCTTCGCACACAGTTGGGTATCAAAGATTCTGAGCTGCATCTGGTACTCAAATACCGTGGCTGCCTACACAGATACATCTAGGAAGAGATGGAGTTCTTGAACATCTCCTCACTCGGCACAGCATATCGATACGGTGTCACTGCCTTCACCCCCATCTTCACCCATACCACCTCCACCACCACCACAATTTGATATGGCAAGTGCGATAAAGTTGCCAGTATTCAAGGGAATAGGAAATGAAGATCCAAACCAGTTTTGGTTCATGATAAGGGTTGTATGGGAAGCATAGGGAGTTATAGACGATAATATAAAGAAAGTGAAAGTAGTCAGAGTTCTACAGGATCACGCACTGACCTGGTATATTAAGGATTTTAATGACAATCTGAATGTGGGGGTCGCGGATATCCAAACTGCGATGAACAAAGAACTTAGCAGGCCGAAGTCAGAGGTGCAGTCAATCATTGGGTTCAAGGAGATCACAATGCTACTAGGAAAGATTCCTTGGGATTTGGATTAGAGATTGAAGTTCATAATTCACGAAGCCAATATGACTTTGATGGATGGACATCATCACAAATCGTTTGTAGCATCGCTAACGCAACATTTGAGGAATGCGTTGTCGCAACAGAGGTTAAAAACTTAGGCAGAGTCCTTTGAGATCGCGATGAGACTACATGAGACCTCGATATAGGATCTGAACCTAGGAGTTCAACAAATCCATGCGCAGTTGAAAAAATTATGCCTTTGAGATGCAGAGTCTTAAATAAGACAAGATAGCTCACCTAGAGCTGCATGAGGAGATACGGTGTGTTAAATGTAAGAGTCAGGGTCATGATAAGAACCACTACCTAGTGTTCATGAATTACCTCGCGAGAGGAGGGCCAATGCCATTAAGACTGGAGGCACAAGCAGGACCTAGAGTGATGCCTGCTTTGTGGTGCGTGACTTTTCAAATATGAGTGAAGCATATTACTGAAAACTTCATCTGTTGCAGAGGTAAATGAAGAATTCACAACAATTGTTCTATAATTTCTGTAGATCTATGGGACATGATGAGTGCACTTGTAGAAGTTATGAGCAAATGATGGATAGGACTCCCACCTACAAAGTTTAGGCCAAAATGCAGCCCCTTGACCAGAACATAGGAATGCTGCGAAAAATATTTCAGGGGTACGAACAATGCCAAGGTTGAGGAGGACCCAGAAAAGGTCACAGATAGCTGATATGTTACAATTGCGGAGGGTCAATACATTATGCCCATGATTGTCGAAATCCAACACGACCGTCATGTCTATATTGTAAATTCTTTGACCATGAGACTGCGTATTGTCCCACACTGATAGCTAGGCTGCGCAAAAAGGGAGTGCTACAACCTCCCCTAATTTAGAACCTACAAATGATGTGGTCTGAGCTGTGCGAGGAAGACCCTAACATGAATATTGTGCTCCGAAGTGGAATTACGATAGGGGATGATAAAGGCATGTAACTTGAAGATAGTACTTTGGTTCACAAGGCTTTAATGAAAGAGCCATAGTTTGATTTGAAGCGCGCTGAGGAAACCTTCATGGAAACCAAAAAGTGTTGAAGATACTGAGGGGGCGTGAATCAATATTTCTTTTCAATTGTTATTTTTACCAACAAAATCATTTATATATGGAACACAAAAATAGATAGCTGGAATAAATGCTTTTATTAATATAATCTGTGTAATAAAATAGATACAATATATAATTGGTTGCAATCAGTTGCCAAGCACCAACATGGACTTTTGTGAGGCTCCAACCTCTAGAGCACTAACTCTATTTTTCCCAGGCAACAATCTTGGACTTAGGATCTCCAACTCCCAAGGACTCCAATCCTTTCAGTTTTGAGGCTCCAACCCTTTATTGTAAACTATCAGAATCTATTTTTGTTGTAGTTCTCTTCTCCCAAACCTACTGAGCTTATGATTCACTTTTGTTCTCCTACTTCTTCTGCCTCTTCTTGAAATTCATTTATCCTGCCTCTTCTGCCTCTGTGTAAACTTTATCTTCCTCTAACTCTGACTATTCACACACACCCTTTCATTGTTTTTTTCCTATTTTATATATTCCTGATGTCTCTAACCATTGGTTTCCTCCTTCCGCTGGCTCTTCGACCTCCTCAACGCTCACATGATTCTTTGGATTCCCTCCGTCAGTGACTTTAGCTTCCTCTGCACTCGCTTGTCCTTCAGCTTTCCCGACCCTTTGATTGCTTTAGCTTCCTATGCGCTCGCCTGTCCTTTGGCTACCCGGTTTTTGGCTTCCTCTATCTCTTTGAGTTCACCAATACTTCAAGGACATGTTAATTCAGAAGAGAGGGCCAAAATAAAAAGAAAAAATGCTCCATATTAAAACTATAAAAAAGTGGCCCTTTTCTCAATAATAATATTCATACACTAGAATTTATTGTTTATGGAGAGACTGTACGAACCAGGGAGGCCCCACATGCCACGTCACAATCACAATCGCAATCGAAATTGCAATTGTTCAGTCCCACTGAACCATTGGAAGAATTTATTTATGCATTTGGCCTTAAGAACCCCGAGCAATACATTTATCAGAATACGCAAGAATACATGGAGAAACTGTACTGAACGTTTAAGGCCAGATTTCAAATGCATTACACCCGCATTTGTAACTTCATCGGGTCCACTGTGTAATCACAATCATAGTTTATAGCCCCACCCCTTTATAACTTGCAATATATAACCTCTGACATGGTGAACATGATATAGCATTAGGGTGTGTTATAATAGGACCATCAGGTTTGCAACATATATTGCAATTAGCACTTTCAATGGGGTAAGGCCTTCAGCACTTAGAATATGGCGGATGCGATATGGTATTAAGTCATATTGTAGTGTTGCAGCAAGTCCGCATACTTTATCGCAATCAGTGCTTTCAGGGCTGACAACCATTTGTAACTTGTGATATGAGAGTTCTGATAGGTAGATGCGATATAAAAATAGGGTAGTGTAGATGGTGCATTCGGGTCTCTGTATTATCGCATCTACATAATATATATGTATTCCTCTCTTCCTCTATGTTCTCTACTCTTTGTACTCTTCCACATATATATGTATTCGGCTCTTCCTCTATGTCCTCCACTCTTTGTACTCCCAATACCCCCGATATGTCTCCTCCAATGTTACTCCTCCTTAATCTTCTGCTCTGGTAGCTCCGTTTATGCTCCTCCAATAGCTTTGTTTATGCTCCTCCGATATGTTTTGCTTTGATATTCTGCAATACTCCTCTAATTCATTAATTCCTCTTTTGATGAATTCCTCCACCTCTGATAGTCTCTCCAATGACTTTATTGTCTTGGTTTTCCTTTGGTTTCTCCTCATGGCTTCTTTCTCCTAGAATATTGCCATATTGACATCAATGACAATCTATATCAACAATATCCCCCTTTGTTATTGACAGCAATATTATTCTTCTCTCCCCCTTTGACATCAATGGCAAAGGAATGCATAAGGACTCCCCTTGTCGAACTGCTCCCCCTGTCCTGCAACAACTTTATGAATCAACTTAAGTGATGTTGAAGAGATAACCCCCATCTTTTGACGAAGATGTTCAAATTCTTCTCGAGGAAGAGGTTTTGTGAAATATCAATTATCTGCTCCTTCGTATTGATATATTCCAAGATGATTTTTTGTTCATCTACTTGTTCACGAAAGAAATGACACTTGATTGGTATATGTTTGGTCTTTGAGTGCATCATTGGATTTTTGCTGAGATTGATAGAACTTGTGTTATCATAATAGATGGTAATTGGTTGATCTGTACCTATGTTGACATCTTTTAGAGCTTCCTTCATCCATAGTATTTGAGTACAACAGTCTGCGGAAGCTATATACTCGGCTTTAGTTGTGCATAATGATATGGATATCTATTTTTTGTTAGCCAAGATACTATATAGTCTCCTAGGAAGAATGCATTTCCACTAGTACTTTTTCGATCATCTACACTTTTGGCCCAATCAGCATCGGTGTATGTAGTTATAGTAAGAGTTGAGCTCTTATGGTGCCAAAGACTGAAATCAGGAGTTCCTTTCAGGTATCTGAGTATTCTTTTTACAGGTAACAAATAGGATTGTTTAGGAGCTGATTGAAATAATCCCACCATTCCTACTACTCGCATAATATCGGGTCTTGTAGCAGTTAAGTACAGAAGGGATCCAATTATTGACCTGTAATGAGTTGCATCTACTGGATGGGAGTCATCATTTTTTCTCAACATGAAATTTGTTGTCTTAGGTGTTCTCATGCATGCACAATCTTCCATTCCATATCTTTTAAGCATGTCTTTAAGATATTTGGCATGAGATATAAATAATCCTACTATGGTTTGAGATACTTGTAGTCCAAGGAAGTGAGATAATTCTCCTATCATCAACATCTCGAACTCTTTTGACATGTTTTGAGAAAATTCATGTTTCATCTCATCATTATTGCTAGAAAAAGTGAGATCATCAACACAAACAAGTGTGACTAGTAACTTACCCTCACTCATCTTTATGTAGAGATTACTTCATGCCACTCCCTTGTTGAAGCCTTTTTGTTGTAGATAGTGATCCAATCTTGCGTACCAAGCTCTAGGAGATTTTTTCAATTGATATAATGCCTTTTTCAACTTACAAACTAAGTCTTTTCCTTCTTTTAGATCAAACCCTTCTGGTTGCTCCATGTAGACTTCTTCCTTGAGTTCCCCATTTAGAAATTCTGATTTTATGTCCATTTGATAGATTTTGAGTCCTTTTGAGCAAGAAAATGCCAATAACATCTTGATAGCTTCCACATGAGCTACTGGTGCAAATGTTTCCTCAAATTCAATTCCTTCAATTTTTGAATAGCCCTTACAAACATGTCTTGCCTTGTTTCTAATGATTTGTCCATCTTCGTTCATTTTGTTTTCGAATACCCACTTGATTCCTATTGTGTTTTTTCCTTTAGATGAGGTACCAGTACCCATGTCTCATTCTTCTCAATTTGGGACATTTCTTCTTCCATGGATTTTACCCAATAAGGATCCTTACTTTCTTGAGCAAATGTTTCTGGTTCTATCATGGATGGAAGAGAAATATCATTTTTCTTTGGTGTAGTTCTCATCCTTCTTCAGGTTTGCATCCCTTCATCTCTGTTGCTAATAATTTTCTCTTCTGGGTGATAATTTTTGAGAATCTTCATCTTTGAAGGGGTTTGAGGTGGTTTTTTTCCTCGGATTATTCTTGATCTATTTCTTCTTTTTCAAGTTCTTCTTCTTCGATGAGAGGATCAACTTTGTGTTCTTCAATTTCTTTTTCTGGAAGGTCTTCATCAATATTTACATCAATTCTTTCAACTATTTTCCTTAGTCGATTATTGTATCACTTGTAGGCTTTGCTCCATGTATAGTATCGAAGGAAGATCCCTTCGTCAACCTAAGAATCAAACTTTCCCGGTGAGCCATAATTGATTTTTATGAAGCACTTCCTTCCAAAAACTTTGAAGTACTTTACTGAAGCAGGTCTTCCTTTACATAATTAATAAGGAGCTTTTTCATAATTCTATCTCAATTGAGTTCAATTCAAGATATAGACATTTGTCCTGACTGATTCTCTCTAGAATTTTGGCTGCAAATCAGCTGGTAATAACATTGTTCCTGCCATTCCTTGAACTGTTCTATTTCTTCTTTCAACTACCCCATTTTTCTTGGGTGTTTTGGTACCAGAGAGTTCTCTTTTAACTCAATGTATTTTATAAAATTCATTAAATTCTTTTGATGTGAATTCTCCCCCTCTATCTGTTCTAGGCACTTAATCTTTGAGTCCTTTTCATTTTCTACAAGAGCTTTAAGATTCTTAAAACACTCAAATGCCTTGGATTTATATTTTATAAAATATATCCACATCATTCTAGTATATTCATCAATAAATAAATCAGAATACCTTTCTCCTTAGAGTGTCGGATTTCTAGTTGGTCCACATAAATCAGCATCGATGATCTCCAAAGGCTTTGATGTAGAAAACTCATTGGTCTTGTGGCTGGTTCTAGTTTTCTTTCCATGTTAACATGGACCACACATTCCTTGATTTGGTTTGAATAACTTTGGGATGTCTTGTACTGCTTTAATCTTGCTAATATTGATCAAGTTCTCGAAACTTGTATGTCCAAGTCACTTGTGCCACAACCAACTCTCATCTGTTTGACTTAAGTTGCATTTATTTATGTTCTAACCCGTTTCACAACAAGTTCCCCTAAGGAAGAGTTCCTTATTTCACAGTCTTTGGTGCTAAAGACAACATTATGTCCTTGATCACAGATTTGGCTAACACTCACGAGGTTGTGTTTGAGACCATTTACTAGTAGAGCATTCTCAGCTTCTCCTTTTCCATTAGTAAGAGTAACTATTCCTTTTCTAGCGATTCTGACGGATCCACTTCCAAGGGATACATTTCCTTTCTTTTTTTTCAATAAGACAAACTTCCTTTTGTCCCCTGTCATGTGTCTAGAGCACCCACTGTCCACAAACTAATGATTTTCATTATTTTGCACATATAGATCCAGGCAACATTTATCCATGTTGGGATTCTTACTTCTTGATTTTCCTCTTTTGAGTGGGAAATTTTGTTCATAGTGTCCATTCTTATTACATAATGAGAAAATCGGTCAAATTTGGTCAAGGGATCAAACAAATTGTAGGTATTGATTTGTCCCTGCCTTTTGGTGCCATATGGTTTGTTTATTTGATCCTTTACTTTTGTTGTTTCATTCTTGCGAGCCATGCAATGTCTAGATTGATGACCAAAATTTTAACAATAGAAACAATGACCAAAAAATATAGTTTTGTACTTATTGTAACAGCCATGATTTGAATCAACATTCTTCCTTGGAATTACACCCATTTCATTCTTTGGATTTGAGATGGGCCTTTGATGGAATACTGGTTTGTATCTATTGCAATATCCATGATTCGAATCCACATTCTTCTTTGGAGTTATTCTCTCTTCATTTTTGGATTTGGGAGGAGGCTTTGATGAAATAATATTTCTTCTTTTGGGTTCCTGGAAAGTGCATCGTCATAGCTTTAAGCACTATTCTTAGTGCTTGATGGTTCTCCTTTAAAACCTATTCCAAATTTGTCATGTTGAGGTTTTTGATTATTTACGATAGTCTCAAGTATTTGAGAGCTTTTCCAACTCTTTTTAACTTGCTCCAATTCCTTCCTCACAAATACTATTTCGGCTTCACGTTCTTTGCAAGTTTCTTCTTTTTCTTTTAGCTTTGTTTCCAAGAGATCTTCCCTTGTTTTTGTTTCCTAATGTCTCTGACCATTGGTTTCAACTTTCTGCTGGCTCTTTGGCTTCCTCAATGCTCGCTTGATCCTTCAGCTTCCCTCCTTCGGTCACTTTAGCTTCCTCTGTGCTCGCTTTTCCTTCGGCTTTCCTGATCCTTTGGTCACTTTAGCTTCCTCTGTGCTCGCTTGTCCTTCGGCTTTCCTAATCCTTTGGTAACTTTAGCTTCCTCTGTGCTCGCTTGTCCTTCAGCTTCTTGGCTTTCGGCTTCTTCTGTCTCTTCAAGTTCACCTTGAATACTCCAACGACATGTTAATTCAAAAGAGAGGGCTAAAATACAAAGGAAAAATGTTGCATATTAAAACTATAACAAAGAGGCCCTTTTCTCAATAATAATATTCATACACTGGACTTTATTGTTTACAGAGAGACTGTACCAATCAGGGAGGCCCCACATGCCACGTCATAATCACAATTGCAATCGTAATCGTTTAGGCCCACTGAACTATCGAAATCATTTATTTATGCATTTGGCCTTAATAACCATAGGCAATACATTTATTGGAATACACAGGAATACATGGGATAACCCAACCGAACGGTTAAGGTCGGACTTCAAATGCATTACACTAGCATCTATATCTTCATCGGTTCTACTGTGTAATCGCAATCATAGTTTATAGCCCCATCACTTTATAACTTGCAATAGATAACTTTCAACATGGCAGACATGATATAGCATTAGGATGTGCTATAATAGGACCATTGGGTCTGCAACATGTATCACAATTAGCACTTTCAATGCGGCAAGGCCTTCAGGACTTCCGATATGGCAGATGCGATATAGTATTAAGTCATATTACAATGTTGCAGTGGGTCAGCATACTTTATTGCAATCATCGATTTTGGGGGTGACAGCCCTTTGTAACTTAAGATATGAGTGTTTCGATAAGCCGATGCGATATAACAATAGGGCAGTGTAGATCGCCCATTTGGGTCGGTATATTATCGCATCTACATAATATATATGTATATCGCTTTTCCTCTATGTCCTCCACTCTTTGCACTCTTCCAAATATATATGTATTCCACTTTTCCTCTATGTCCTCCGCTCTTTGTACTCTTCCGCTAGTTCTTCTTTGGCATATATTACTCCTGATACTCCCGATATGGCTCCTCCAAAGTTACTCCTCCTCAATCTTCCGATTTGATAGCACTATTTATTCTCCTCTGATAGCTCCATTTATGCTCCTCCGATATGTTCTCCTTTGATATTTTGCAATACTCCTCTGATTCGTTAATTCCTCTTTTGATGAATTCCTTCACCTCCTATAGTATCTCCAATGACTTGACTGTCTTGGCTTTCCTCTGATTTTTCCTCATGGCTTCTTGCTCATAGAATATTGCCATATTGACATCAGTGACAATCTATATCAACAAGAAAATCTTCAGTGATGCCTCCACTCCATGAATAAAAGACAGAGCAGAGCCAGAAATGGATCCATCAATGCTCACAGCATTCCTAGAAACATGCATGAAGCTACTCCATGAGAGTAAGGTTGTAAAATGATTGAAGGAACTCATTAATAGATGCATTGGGACCTTGCCAAGAGAACTGCACAAAGTCTGGAACATTGGAAAGCACACGACAAAAACGAGAAGAGAAATGAGGTTGACCATGAAAATTGGGGAATATGAGATGGACCAAGTGATTCTAGACCTAAAATCGGTTGTAAATGTTATGCCGAAGTAGACCTCAGAGCGCATGGGAAGGCCTATGCTGCAATGGGATGCTATCCAGCTATGAATGCCAAACTGAAAAAATATAATACCTATGGGGAGACTGCAAGGAATCACAGTGGATATTGAAGGAGTGAATGCGGTAGTAGACTTCAAAGTCATGGAGATTGTAGATGACAACAATCCCTACCCCGCGCTATTAGGAATAGATTGGGCCACTGAGATGAACGAGGTGATAAACCTAAACAAGTGCAAGATGATCTTTGAGAAAAAAAACCCTACACGTAGTCATCCCTTTGGACCCTGCAGAAGGATCGTGCTACAGAGAGTAGTCTACGACTATGAAATTGACGACGACTAAGAACAGATCTAAAAGATTACCACACGAGAGAAAGACTGGGTAAATCCCACTACGGATGGACAAATCTCATGGGAGTGAAAAATCTCCTGTACATCGCATTCTGAAAAAGAGATACAATGATGGAAGTACCAATTACATGAGGTAACCATGCTTAACTGTAACATGATGATGAGATCGTTGCACTGCATAGAAAGAAAGGTAAGGTATTTGTCTAATTATGATGGGTTAAGTGTGGTAGATATTATTTTGAATAGGTTTGAAAGAGAAGTGCTGAAATAGCAATGTTTTGAAGCTTTGAAATAGGTACTGCACACTACGCCCTTGAGGTGGTGGGGTACGCACCAAGGAAGCTTTGAGGAATGGCATGAATGTAGGATAATGATGCACATGCATTACAAGAAGCCTCGGGCATGATTAAAAAACAAGAAGGTCGGATGAAACGGTTCATGCACGCACCTATCCAAATGGGTATAGGGCCATGTTAAAAACTTGCACAAGTGCACATAGGCTTTTCACTTAGAAACACTGTCAATACACATGGGTGGGCAAGGCAATTCCATGAACGGTCCCTCCAGTTGGGATGATGGAGTGTGGAAAGAACCACTACGTAGGAGGATATCCACGCAGATATAAGGTGCTATGGAGGGATCGATACTTGCACGTACTACCAGTTCTGTGGGCTTATACGACAACATGCAAGAAACTGACAGGGAAGACTCCTTGGAGACTGAAATATGGAGAGAACGTTTTAGTTCGAATAGAGGATAATATGTGCAGCCTGTGTATAGCAATGTCGGTGCATATGACGGCTCACGAAGGTTTGGAAGGAGGGATAGCACAACTGAGCAAAGAAGAATGCTTCGGATCTAAAGAAGAAATCTGACATGGTGATGTTAGGCCCCAATAACTCATGAATGAAAAGGTGTGATTAAAGGAGAAAAGCACTCTGGTGGAAGAATAAGTCGAGATGCTTGAGGAATAAATAAAGAAGGATTTTCTCGATAAGAGAATTAGGGTGATAAAATGGGGTGGACACGATTATATTGATGAACTTGGGGACTACCGTTTGGAGCTAATTAGCTTGATGCCTTGGATTGGACTGTATATAACTAAAGGGATCACCTATTTTGGCACGATGGTGATGGTTAAGTGCGCAATGCAAACAGTGAAACCAAAAGCGGATTTGTTCAAGCAAAGGTGATGGATGACTAGTTAGAACCGTATACAGGTGGCATGGCCACCTAACCAGCTGTGGGAAGTATAGTCTCATCATTTAAGGTGGTTGAAAGGAGGGGCAGGACTATAAACTACTCTGCCTGGGAGCTGCACGAAATGGGTGTTGCGCTCATGAGCAAAGTGTTACAAAGTTTGTGATTGTGCAAGTGTGGTTGTGATACTGCATCGGTTGGCAAGAAAGTGACTGTCGTAGTCACTATTCATGATGTGATGCTTGACTTAAGACCAAATGGAGGATGCGACAGGCATTTAAGACGTGCTTTATGGGCAAGATTTGGGAAAATTCGCCAGCAAGGGAGAATTAATGAAATGGATTTGGGGGGAAGGGTTGAATTTGAATTCAAAAGGCACTATAAATTGCAAATGGCTGCCTTGAGAGCAACACTTTGTAATTTACACATTAAGCTACAATATTCCCCGTGTACTCTGAGCCAATACCTGTTTGTCCTGTGGAGAGCACTGGTTGAGCACCTCAATGAATGGTTGAAGGATTTATGGGCAAGCGAAATCGCAGCTTCGAAGAAGCCATGGAAATCGCAGAGATGACCACCGAAGAAGCCATTCAGGCCCTAAGAGTAGAAGATGCCCCTTAAGGCATTGGGATTGTTGCGGAAGTCCCTAAATCGCCATGAATGCCAAGACCAAAGAAATATAAACATCCAATGTTTTCGGTGCATGTGTCCTTGTGGAGCCTGCTACACACCAGATTAACAATGGAGGAAAAAGGGAAAGCAATTAACTTGGAAATCGATGAGGAGGAAGAAGAACTTGAGGATCTCATAATTAAAGAAGACAAGGATGAGGTCATGGAGGAAGAAACCGAGGTTGCGCACCCTCCCAAACGATATCATTTTTTAGTGCATGCACCTGGGATGGGTGCTGAACATGAAGTTTGAAGATTGGGATCTTGCTGACCATGAGAAATTCCGTCACCTAGAGACCATGCAGCTCATGAAGTCGAAAAAAACACTATGGTGGGAGTTATAGAGTTGGAGCCGCGTAGGTAGTTACGCGGAGTTGAAAAGGCAGGGTTATTAAACCTGCTCTAGGTGCCACATTACCACCACAACCCTATTAGGTCCCTATAATACAAGTGATGCCCCCATTAATGTTGTAGTTGTATCCCTTATTAGTATTGTTGTGGCCTTATTGTCCCCATATTGTTATTACTGTGCCCCATAGAATCCCCCTATTGTTATTTTTGTGCCTTTATATTATTATTGTTATGTCGGCTGGGTTATATTGTGACCCCTTAGACTCCTAAATACAGAAAGGAGGTTTTTTCATTTGAATCATCCAAGAATTGTTCATTTGTGTAATGTAAAGGAGGTTGTCCCCTCGAAGAGGCTCGATTCTAAGGCATTCAACTATCTTTTCTATCTTTTTGTAAGTTGTTTTCATAACATTTGGTATGAGAGCTTTGGATTCTAGGGTTTCGCTGCTCTAAATAGGTCATCGTGGCATTTCCGCTATAGCTTCCTTTTGTGACATTTCAAAATGTTAGAACAAGATTCTAGTACATCTGATACATTTAGCTATAAAAATGATTCGTTATGGTACAAAGATCGCTTATACCTCTGTAATAATTCCCAACTCAAACAAAATATTCTTTTGGAATTGCACGCTTCTCCCATAGGAGGGCACCTACGGTTTTAAAAAGCATATTCAAAAGTTTATGGGGGAATGTTTGGTATGCCAACAAAATAAAGCTGAAACATTTAAGGCACCAGGTCTATTACAACTTTATCCATTCCAAGCCAACATTGGGAGGAGGTTTAAATGGATTTTTCATAGGTTTACCCAAGTCTAAGGGAAAGAGTATCATCATGGTGGTAGTTGACAGACTTACCAAGTGTGCACACTTTTGTGCATTATCACATACATTTAAAGCGAGTACAATTTCTACGGCATTTATGGAAACAATTCAAAAGCTACATGGAAACCCAAAGATTATTGTAAGTGACAGAGATCCCATTTTTACAAGAAATTTTTCGATAGAATTATTTTCTTGTCTTGGTACTCATTTAGTTCATAGCTCATCTTATCATCCTCAATCTGATCGGCAAACATAGATAGTAAATAAATGTTTGGAAGGATGTCTTTGTTGCTTTGTATCTGATAAACAGACACAATGGGTCAAATGGTTGCCTCTGGCTGAATGGTGGTATAATACTTCCTTCCATACTGCAACAAAAATGACCCCATTTATGGCACTTTATGGATATCAGTCACCATCCATCACATCATATTTAAGAGAAAATTCAAAGGTTCAAGCAATGGAACATCACATCGAGCATCAACAACATGTTCTCCAACTCTTAAAAGATAACCTCATGTTGGCACATCATAGAATGAAACAACAGGCAGATCAACATCGTAGTGAAATAAGTTTTGATGCAGGTGAGTGGGTATTCCTACGGCTACAACCATATAAACAAATGTCCCTCAAGCAAGCTAAGAAGGATAATAAATTCACACCAAATTATTATGGTCTGTACAAAGTGTTGCAAAATATTGGTACTATGGCATACAAATTGGAGCTTCCTGCAGCTTCTTGAGTGCACCCAGCTTTCCATGTTTCATGTTTAAAGAAGGTTATAGGTGACAAGCTCCCAGTTCAAACAGTATTGCTAGAACTTGATGAGGAAGAGAAAATTATATTGGAACTCGAAGCAGTCATGGAAACAAGAACTCGACAACTACGAAATCAATCCATTTCAGAGTATCTCATCAAGTGGAAGAACTTATCCGTTAAAGATTCCACATGGGAGGATGAGAATTTTATACAAAAGTATCCATAACTACTCAAGCATTGAGGACAACACTTTTTTGAAGGAGAGGGGCATGTTAGGTCCCTATAATACTAGTGATGCCCCCCTTAATATTGTAGTTGTATCGCTTATGAATATTTTTGTTCCCCTATTGTCCCCATATTGTTATTACTGTGCCCCATAGAATCCCTCTATTGTTATTTTGTGCCTTTATATTATTATTGTTATGTCGGCTTGGTTATATTGTGACCCCTTAGACTCCTAATATAGAAAGGAGGTTTTTCATTTGAATCATCCAAGAAATGTTCATTTGTGTATTGCAAAGGAGGTTGCCCCATCGGAGAGGCTGAATTCTAAGGCGTTCAACTATCTTTTCTATCCTTTTGTGAGTTGGTTTCATAACAACCCCAGTGACGATCTTTGTCATTAGGCATCTGCTCTGCCTGGTGCATAGTGGGTATTTGTGGCTGGAGGAGCCCAGCCCCATCACAGAGCACTTAATCCATCGCATTACCCAGATTCCATGTGAAGGAGAGGATCCCACAGAAATTTTAGTGGGTAAGAGTAGTGATTTGGCCATCGCTTTGGCCATGAAAAGGAAATACAAGCTGGAGAAGAAGAAAAGGGTTTACTGGCAAGTAAGCTCATGTAGAAGTGTCGCACATATGAGGTACTCGCACTAGTGGTGGCACTTGCTCAATAATGCATAGAAGGTGTTTGGTTTAACAGGTCCGAATTCTTGTGCAAAGAGTTCTTGGAGAATTGCCGCAAGGCACAGGAACAAGGAAAAATGTTCCACTATGCATGGCTTATGCTGTCCATAGTGCTGGTGGCAGGGATATTGTTGGAGGATAGCGAGTTTCCCATGATTTCTAGGGATCTCCCAGAGGCCGCGAAGTACGCTGTATTGTGGGTCACTGAGGACGTGAACCAGATCCGCGACAGTAAGATATTCTAGGTGTTCATGGAGATGAACATCAGAGTTGAGATTAACCACAAGCCGTGGTTATCACCCACTGTCTACAATAGCCTGCAAAGTTTCACAGAGTTTAAAGTGGACTTTCATCACATCTATCTTACAACATGCAAGGACCCGACCAAGAAATGGAGCGAGCTACCCTTCATAACCACAAGCAATGTGATTTTCGATGTCCTACAGACATGGCTGCCAGAATAGTGCACCCCAGACATCTTCGTGGTGGAAAAGTCTGCTACGCAAAATAAGGAGGAGGCCAAACTGCACATGGCATAGTTGGTAGAAAATCGAAGGTAAGAAACAATGGCATCAAAAGCACAAGAAGTGTAGGATACTGCGCAAACAACAACAGAACAGAAAAATACCGCAGTAGCAGCAGCACAAGAGATAGCAGAGAAGGTGCGCAAGGTCTAGAAGTTGCCTTCGCCTAAGTAGGAAAAAGAGATGGAAACCGGGGAAGAGGAGGGCAACGCGGACTGACAAACAACGTCAACACAATTGAAGCACCATCACTCAAGCGAGCGGATGGGACAACACAAGAAGGTTGTAGCATCGAAGCTATTAATCAACCTGATCACCCTTATTGAGGGTGATCTACATGATATAGGAGAGACGATGTGCGATGTCACCACAGAGGCCATCCAAAACTTCGTGATGGAGAATCAAATTGTGTTTGGGGCCCTCTGAGCACATATTTCAGGAGTAACAGGTGTGCGCTCCTAAGGTTGGTACTCTCTCGACTAGCCACGTAATTGAGACAGCCGCAGTTGAAGCATGCTCATACAAGCAACACAATAGTGCTACTAGAAGGGGCACTAGTTACAACAAATGAGGCCAGTAGGCCTATGGTTAGTACACTGAAGTGTATAAGGATGAACATGGTTGCACTCCTACATGAGATGCTCTATGTTCTACAGAATAGGATTACTGTAGAACTACCGGCTAGCGAGTGTCACGCATTGGAGGTGTTGAATGAGAAGAAGATCAACATGGAACACCTGAGCTTGTACCATGACGAGGTCGTGTCTCAGAATCGACTGATGGTGAAGGTACTTGAAAAACCCTACCAGATTTTCCTTGAGTTGTCCATCCCAACAAAGGCACCAGCAGAGGCATGCATTCAAATATTAGTAGCAGAACACGAGGCGTGAGAAGAAATGACCAAGGTTCAGCTGTAGCTGAAACTTTAGATAGCAGAGATGTGGTTGAAGGCACAACTGTCCACTCCTCCAGAAGTAAGAGAACAGTGTGCCAGTGCTATTACATCAAGAATGGAGTAGATCAACAATGCAATAAGGGACTACACTAAAAAATTGGAGAATCATTCGACGTCCACACAAATATGCATGAGGACCCGAACATTCAACACTTATAAACAAAGTCATGTGAGCTACAACTGCAGTATGACAACGTCAAAGGGACTACGCAGATAGTGGCCCTCACTCAGAGGCTCACGCCAATGCAATAGGTCAAATAGCTTAAAGATGAAGTAGACACAATGTAGCATAGAGAAGTAGTTTTGAAGGTGCACGTTTAGCCCTGGGTCAATGAGGCCTTTATAATCACAACAACAATTGAAATCAAGCTTGCGCAGATGTAGGGGATGTAGGACTAGATCCAGGGAAGCAATTCTGAAACTGCAGTCTTGGAACAACGAGTACATGAGATTCAGATGGTAGCTGCGCAGTGCACTGCCAACCTTGTAGTTGTTCAAGCAGAGTTGGAAGGTCTCTATGCGAAGATATTCTCACAGATAGAGTGACTCGAGGGAGAGTCACGATGTTTGTGTTGGTGGCCTGTTGGGCGTGGGATCCCCTAAGGCATGTTTTGAGGCTTAAAGACCAAGTTTTGACTAAGTCCATTTTAAGAACTCCATGATTTGTGGGCACGGAGCGCGAAGTCATAATAAAGTCATAGGGTTTTCCATCCTTGTTTTTGTAATGTAATGTCGGTTTGAATGGTCTACCCATGATTTGTGGACCATGGGATTGTATAAATAGAGTGAGGCTCTAGGTGTAAGAGAGACTATCAGAGGATGGGTCGATGAATCCAACGAATCAATGAAACATTGAGTCAAAGTATAACTCGTGTCTTTGGGTCGTAGAGTAGGAGAAGGCTCTGCAGCTGAGTGCGTAGAGGCCTAGTAGTCCAGAACTAAGTGTGTGGACCCCTACAGTTGAGTGCGCAGGGCAGGTTGAGTCTGTAACCAGTTGAAAACATTAATAAAGAAGAATTTTTACCATATTTCTGTGTATCTTTTCCTGTTTTATGCCTTGAAGTATATTGGGTATGAATTCCAAGTTTACTGTCTATTTACTGCACGAACTTATATGAATGCACTAAATAAGTGAATATAATATAAGGCATCTTTGTACATGAATATAACTAACTGTCATAAGAAGATAGGTAAGATCCACGTTGTGACTTGGCAAAATAGTGCAAATCACTACTCCAGTAGCATGAAAGCCCCACAACCCCTAGTTAGGGCTATGTGAGGGTGAGTATAACCAGGGTGGAAAGGCCTCATAGGATAGGAGAGTGCGAGAAGTACCCACCGTGAAGGTGTTCACCGTTGCACTAAATCGACCCCTTAGACATCTCAAGGGTGCGGATAACTCGTTCCATCATCCTCTCATACTCCTTCTAGTGAGACCTCAGCCTGCGCTCCCCAAGCTGTTTCCAAAAGGGCCAGTGGTACAAGGATATGTTTGGCTATCTAACTCTGAACCTGGGTGAGGCCCCAACAAGCCAACGTGCACTCAAAACAACAATGCTTGCTGTGAGTCAATCAAGATTCATGGAGCACCCTTGTGAAGGGGTGAAACTTATGGCATCCTCTTGTCTCAATGAGATTATTAGACTAACTTCAACTATGCTTCCCTATAATGATGACATTATGCGAAATGTTTTCCAGCTAATAGAATATAATATTTAGGATATATGTAACATCTCTAGTGATGTGATCGTTGAGTACCACTTGTTAGTTTTGGTTTAATGGAAATCATGATTCCAAACAATAAAATCAATTCAAAATTCCTCCGAACACTAGGTTGTGGAACTAGCAACTTAAGAAACTAATCACATGTGCACCTATCTTAAAAATATCACAGGCAACGAAGGACTATGTAGTTTGAATCGGTGAATGTAAGGAAGTGCTCAAAGGAGTTATTACGCAAAAAATACGTGTTATTTACTATGAATCAAGTAATATAAATGAACATGAGAAAAATATTTTAACGCATGATTTAGAACTTGCGACAATAGTGCACACTTCAAAAATGTGGAGGCATTATTCATTGTGGACTTTTTTTTGTTAATGAAAAACCATGGGGGACTCAAGTATTTCTTTGATTAACCTAAGTTAAATTCCAAACAAGCTAGATGTTGGCTTTGATCAACGAACTTTATTTTGGGATAAAACACATAAAGGAAAAAAAATAAGGTGGAAAATTAGTTTGAATCTATAAGAGGCACACTATGAAACCTTTAAAACTTCCACAATTGAGATCACTAAAAGTATTAAATAGAAATTATCTCATGATGACCACTACCAACATGTGAAGAAATGTTGGAATATTGAAACAGAAGGATTTTTCGGCAAGAGCTACAACTCATTGATGATGGTACACTACTATTCAAAAATAAAGAGTATGTTCCTAGTGTAGTTGATCTAAGGAGCCTAATCATGGATGAGTTTGATAAAAAAACCTTACTTGGCTAATCTTGGTTATGAGAAGATGATAACAATAATAAGGAAGATTTATTATTGGTTAGGATTGAAGAAGGATGTTTTTAAATATATTTCCAATCTTCTAGAATGCCAACATTTAAAAGTAGAAAGCAGGCATCCATCAGGATTATTGTAACCAATCTGAATTTCGCGAGTGGAAGGGGGAATTCAATATTTCAACTTCATTATGGGATTTCCAAAGGTATCTAAACAACATGAGACCATTATGGTGGTAGTGGAAATTTTGAGTAAGACAAATCACTTCATCATTGTCAAGTCTACCCATAAAGATATTGATAATAATAGCCGAAATGTTTGTGAAGGAAATATTCAAGTTGCATGGTTTTCCTACCACCATCCTCAAAAACATGGCTATGCATAAATAACCAGCATAATTTTGGATGATATGTTCAGAATGTATGTCATCCATCAACCAAAGAAATGGAAAAAATTCATACCATTGACTTAATATTGAAGCTAACACAAGAATTTACCTTATTTAACAATGTTTACTATGCCATTTATAGATTCTCTCACTAAATGATACCCCCAAATCTGGTAATAGGTGATTAAGAATAGACTAGTCTCACAAGTCCACTTGACGAACATGCATGTTTTTTAGTTTCAAAGACTTGAGTACCCCAAATTGCCAATCAATATCCCAGTTAGGGCGCTCATACATGATCTACTAATCAACAAAAACCGGCCTTAATTTTCCAACCAAATTTAGTTTGAACGAGGTTCCTAAATATATTGCCATTGAGCTACATTCATTCTAATTTTGCACGGCAGAGTGAAAGTGAGAATTGCTTCAAAATGATCAAAGGTTCATGGGAACTATCCGCACAAATTTTGAATGGTTGATCTTGAATTAGAAATATGTTCCACCAATATTAATATATTGGTACAAATTTCATATAATTAGTGGTCGAGCCATATATATCAAATGGTAAACAATTAATGAGTTGAGCGTATACCATGTGACTACTAGTAAACAACAGATACATTAAACGCGTGTACTCTAAGAAAACATTATACGCTTTAACGTGGCGCCAAGCGAACATGTGCTCTGTATTCCAAATTACATCACATGGAAATAGCATTCCCACTAAATAAATTGCGATAATCCTTCTAAATATACTGTAGACTTAATTCATCTTCTTCTAGCCGTTCACTGTTGGAAATCCATGTTTGCAGGCAGATCACTATCACCAAAAATGAGAAAATATGGTTGAGGTGACAGAGGTGCGGCCATGTTTACAGGCTCATCACCATTGCCACCTTCTAGATGGCCATCATCTTGCCGAGGTTGGAAATTCATGTCTAAAGGCTGTTCACCATCACCAAAAATGAAGAAATATGGCATCACCAAAAATGAAGAAATATGGTTGAGGTGACAAAGGTGTGGCCATGTTTACAGAAATGAAGAAATATGGTTGAGGTGACAAAGGTGTGGCCATGTTTACAGGCTCATCACCATTGTCACCTTCTAGACGGCCATCATCTTGCTCAGTTTGGAAATTCTTGTTTGCAGGTTGATGGCCATCACCAAAAATGAAGAAATATGGTGGAGGTGACGGAGGTGCAGCCATGTTTACAGGCTCAAATCTGAAATACGGAAGAGCTAGCGGTGGAGGTACGGCCATATTTCCAAACTAATCAACAAGGCCGAAGGATTGCGGCGGAGGTACCTGTGGTGCTACGGCCATGCTTCCAAGGTGATCACCATGTCGGAAGGATTGCTGCAGAGGTACCGGTGGTGGTAAGGCCAGGCTTCCGTATGGAGGAAAACGTTGCATATGGTGCCCCTGGTCCTCTGAGGTTGGCAGTCGTCTTCGTCTTTTGAGGGGAGGTCCAATTTGCACTTCAAGCAACTCAGGTTTATTGTCTACCAATTCTTTCAATCCTTCATCCCTAGCAGCCATAGCCTCATTATCTTCTATCTCGATTCTCAATGTCTATCAAACTACACTTGTTACATGGCTTCCCTGGTTGGCCTTTAGATTCACCACAGCGACAAAAATGATCAAAGCCTAAGCAGGAAATTCACTGTCTGCAAACGTAGCACATTGTATTTCCACACATACAGTTAACTTTATTGCATCCAAACGTCTTGATTAACTCCGCTTTGCAAATAGCTTTTGCCGTCATCTCTTCAACTTTCGTATGAAGAGATGTGATTTTTGCTCAACCTCTTCACAGCGTAATGGCAAGTGAATCAACTTCTTGAATTCGACGCATGAACCAACTAAACATTTAGGGTTTGAACAATCCAAAACTTGTAAACACTTGTCTATTTCATATGGAATGTTACAGAATGGGCAATAAACCAAGCCTTCAATTTTGGCTTAACTATTGCTTGTTGGGCCTGCCAATATTCTATCTTTCAAGAACATCATTTGGAAGAACTCTCTTGATCTCTGATAAACGAATTGACGCGTTTCCCGGATCGATAGTCATTCAAGATAGACGGTCAGCCGCTTTTAGACCTCCATAAATGATTTGGTCAAGTCGCTTCCCTAGAACCGATGCCCATTTTGACACGGAAATCTTTTCAACTTGATATTCCGAAAAGCAACATTCACATTAGATATCTTCATCTACTTCAACTACTTGTATCTCTGTCAGGCTCTGAATTTGAAAATTACTGCTCTGTGAATTTTCTGCTTTTAAACAATCCACAGTTGGAGCTTTTTCAGAGGGTGCTGACTGTAAATATGCAGTTAAAAAACTATTTTAACTACAATAAATCATGATTTAATCTCAATTTCTTCACCGTAATCTCCAAAAAATCGCATTATAGACCACTCCTTTCATGGAAGCAGTTGTGTATAACGCAACTTTTTGAAAGCATTCATGGAAGCAGTTGTCTATAACGCGACTTTTTGAAAGCATTTCCGTCGGGTTTTTCCAGTTATTGAAAGTTTGATAAATAGTTTCTGCACAATCAAACGGGGGTTTTTAGAGTGCTGAATCCAAATATGTAGTTAAAAAACCATTTTAACTGTAACAAATCATGATTTAATCTCAATTTCTTTGGTGGGATTCCGTCAGCCGAATCTTCAAAAAATCGCATTGTAGACCACTCCTTCCATGGAAGCCACCTGCTTCGTTGAATACTTGCCCTTATCAGTTTGGAAGTTAATCTGAACTCGTAACTCCATGACTTCAGAGGGTCCACCGTCTGACGAATGCAAAACTACCTGCAAAACTACCAACTTTTGATCGATAGATTTAGAGTCGTAGTCTGAATAAGATGATGAACATGCAGCTATATTTCCCGGACTTGCCCGTCAGAGATTGGTAAAATAAAAAATGTTAGAATTATCTTTAAGTGCATACGTGTGGAATAAGTGAAAATTAAACACAATTTCACTGGAAGCTTTCGAGCCGACAATATTTATGGCCCACGAGGTTTATGAGAATTATTTTCTGATGTTTCACAGTTTTTTTTATCTTTTTGTTTTGATTGTTCGGGTTGTTGAGTTGTATGATGATTGATCTTTGGTGATGGGGTAATGGAATTTAAGTTGGTTGATTTTGAACATCATATAACGTGCCTATTAACGAAAATTGTCTCCATGATTGCGTTCGTTTCTAACTCAATCAAAAGCGTGATTAAAAATTCAAGGGTGAGCAACAATTGTATAACCATAGTCGTAATGGTTTTGGAAAATAATATTTAGATGATAATTGTTGAGTTTCACTTAATTTCTATGAAAAAATGTTTATAATTATGTTCATAATATTTAATTATTTTATATTTATTTTAATTCCAAATTTATCAAGTTTTTAGAGGGATCAAAATATTTTGTGTCTTAGTGTTTGGTAGATTTTTAAAATGGATTTGAACTAGTAGATATGAGAATATTATTGGAAAAACTATAAGTTGCTAAAACTTCAAGCCTAAAAACTATAAATTGACTATTTTACTTAAATTTTATCTTTTATTTTATTTTCATTTTTATATAATTTGACCAATTCAAAACGTCTACATAAGAAGATAGGATAAGAAATAATGTCGAGACATATATATATATATATATATATATATATATGATGATGATAGTAGTGGTTACCGTCCACTGAGACCAAATTGGTCTATCGGACCTATAATATTTTTAATTTTTAATTGTCTGGCTCCTTGTCTTTCTTGGCGAGATTGGTGTTGTACCTCTCTTTTTTTTCTCTACGGTCTTCCAACTTCCTTTATCTTGCATCTCCTTCATCTCTTCTTGTTCTTGAAACAATGGTGTCTTAGCTTCGCGATCAATTGTGTTCGTCCTTTTGAAGATAGTCGGAGAAGAGGTTTGGTCTAGGAGATCTGCTTTGTTGTTAAATGAAGATTTATTTTGCACGATAATCGAATCCTCACAACTGTTGACACTTGAGGGGTTGTCGAGTGCACTTTTTTGTTGTTGGGCAGGGCTTTCTCCATGCTTGTCTTAAGAGTTGTTCCTGTCTTGCCCAATTTATTGTGATTGAGAGTTTTCTCTAGAGTATTCTTCTTTGATGACAGTGTAGTGTTCTTTTTGTGCTCCTTCCCACCAAGTAGATCTATGGTGGCTTTTTTTACCAGGATTTTTCTCGGAGGCTTTTGGGCAACTTTTGGCTAGATGGCCTGTCTCAAAGCAGGATCGACATCGGAAGAGGACACTTTCATAATCGAGTTTCTGGTTCCACACATAATCTTTACTTGTTAGGTTTATTTCCGCTAGGAATCCGACACTGAAGTCCATTTCCACACAAATGCATGCATAGGTGGTTTTGGCATATTCCTCTATTTCTGGACACCTGTAGTAAAATTTCCCAATCGCATTTCCAATGGCTTTTAGCGAGGGGAGATTCCAGAGATGCAAGGGTAGGCTTGGAAATCTCACCCAAACTGGTGCTGAGGTTATCACTGCTGTTGAGGGATCGAATGATGGGTTCCATGGCTTCATGAATAAGCCTGATTTTTCCCAAAACCAAGAGCCAAAATCCATAATACATTGTCTGCTTTCAGGATTTTCAAAATCTACTATAAAGAAACCCCTAGCACAGGGGTAGATATTAATGTCATAAAAAATTACAGGCTTCCATACCTCCGAGATCCAATTGTGGAGAGCTGTTAATCGCGACCAAAAACCATTGAACCGACAAATTAGGGCACTTTCAGAAAACTTCAAAGCCTCATCGAGTGAGGCTTGGACCACATGGACAGTGGGTGCTGGGGCTTCACTGACAATATGGGCAGGAGCTTGCCCTCCAGGTGCTGACGGCACTGAGCCAGCTGCTATTTTCGCGAAGCTGGGAGCCATATTTTGCTTCCCAGAAACGAACTCGGGAACAAGACAACCCTAGCTGAATACGAGATTCAAGTCAAAACGTAGTCATCATGTGTGAAAGTCGACTGTTAAGCCTTAGCCTGCGATTTAGTAGAGGCCCACGCATAGAAGAAACCCTGGCCAGAAGTGCGCAGAAGAAACCCTGGCCAACTGCGTTCACGGCGAGAAGCGCGCAGAAGAAACCTATAGCAGCCAGAAGCGCACAGATTATAACCTACCGCAGCCAGAAGAAACCTATCGCAGCCAGAAGCTGCGTTCAGAAAGGGATTATTGCCTTCCGAAGAAACCTATCGCAGCCAGAAGTTGCGTTCAGAAATAAATCTAGATCGGCTGCGTTCAGAAATAAATCTAGATCTATGTTAATCTCCCGTTCACGGCGAGAAGCGCGCTGAAGAAACCTATCGCAGCCAGAAGAAACCTATCTCTAGATCGGCTGCGTTCAGAAATAAATCTAGATCTATGTTAATCTCGATCTATGTGCTTCTTCTAACAATTATTATTAGTATAAAAAAGTATTATATGGAACATGAAGAGTTTTCGACATCAAAAAACTTCATTGAGGTGTATGAAACAACCCATCAATACAACTAGTTTAATTTCAATATAGACACTACTCATACATGAAGCATACAAGAGCCAAACTATATGAGCCCAATTAAATCATGGCTAACACCAATACATTTGTCAAATTACTACGAAAGATAGCCTAAGTTGAGCCATAGTAAAAAAACAAAAGAAGATTCATTCAACATGGAACCAAAATTATAAGTGTTGACCATTAAGATGCCTAAGGGAACACCAATCGTCACCACAAGTTCACATCAACTTCCACCTAAAAAGGAGAGTGCTGAAAAGGTGGTTGTCGCTTCAAACCGAGAATATGATAAGAGATAGGGTGAGCAATTCCTCTAAGGAGAAAAAGCAACAAGAGGAGATGCAACGAGTAAGGGAGAATTAATGACAACAAGAGTTTCATTGAGCTCCTCTAAGTTAATATCAAAGTGAGAAAGCACATATTTCTCATTCCTTGTAAGACAAGATACAATATCATGAAAGCTATATCAAATATTTCGAGGAATCTGCTTGATATCCTCCTACCCTACAAAAAATTTATGGTTGTCTACTCGCTTATCTCTCAAGACCATTTGTAGAAAAATTTCAATCTATTGTTGTACTACAAAAGAGTGGACAAAATGGAGCTCATACTTTCTAAATTTTCCCAAGTCCAGTATCCACTTTAAGGAGACATCTTCCACTTCCGAATCTAAGAAATATGCTCAATCACCAAACTCCTTTGATTCAAGTGGAAGCATTTCCTTTCTGACCTTAGGAGGAACCAAATCAAAGTAATTAGCTAAACAATACCAACAAAACAACTAGCATTGGTGGGAAGAAGGACCACTTGCACCACCTCTCGGACTCGAAATTCTCTACCGAGCAGCCATCAAGACTAATGGAAGCAAGTATTACTAACATCACAAATGAACTCTAAACCCTTGTGAACCCAAATGATAGTAAACTATCAAAACTGAAGGAAGCAATTGTACCTAAAGACAATTACCCCAAAACCTAGATATTATTAAAGGTTATGTCAAACAATAAAGACCAACTGAGCTCCTGTTAACGAAATGGTATGTGATTAGGAGTCATACCTGAGTAATAAAATTATAGGATGCCCCTTGGAAGAGAAAGGATATCAAAATTTGATAATGAGGAGAATTACAAAGAGTGAACAAGAAGGGATGTAGCCTATATATGAAGACATCATCAATCCAAACCACCTAATGAAGCCCCACTATGAAGACACAAAATAAGGAAAAGGTCAAAGAGATTTATCGACACAGGAAATTGCAACAAAATTAGCAATTTTAAATGAAATAGAAAAATTTCATGGCTACTCGACTCCACAAGAAAAAATGAAGCTGCTCAGGTGAAACCATGCTAGAGAGAATCCGAAAAATTATTTAACACGTTCAAACCCATATGGAAAGAGTACATGGGTAACAAACCCTAGAAACCATAATCAGAGAACTAAAGGAAATCCATGCCACATCAGAGAGCCTTGAGGCAACAAGGTTGCGAGAACTGTCACCAACTCACAAGCATGACACTTTTTTATGTAATGGACGGGTAATACAAAAAACATTGACCATCTCTTGTTATCGAAACACTGCATAGGCCAAGCCAATTAAATATTGTCCTAGAAACATAAATTAAGGTATCCATAAAATGATGAAGGAAATGAAGGTAGCCACCATCAAAAAAAATTATATCTAATATGGAGACCAATAGCATCCGAGGAATAAGGAATCCTCTACACCTCCCTAAGTATATTTGCAAAATCAACACCCTAATAGAGCACCGATGCAATTATAATGGAGGATTGATGTATTAGCACCAAATTTTAAATAACATTTGCCACTGCATGCGAGGTCCAGACATGGGCAAGTGTGATTTCTAGCACATTGTTTGAAACCTAGAATCCTCCCATGGTACAAGCGCTCATTAATGAGCTGACAATATTACTTGTTAGGATCCTTCACTAGAGTAACCAATCATCCCATAAAAAACCAATCCATATTAATTACTAACGTAATTTTGTATCTCTCCCATACGGCTACCTCCACTAAACATTTATCATGAAAGGACTGGGCTAGGTTATCCCTCTCGTGGAAAAAACATAAACACAATGTGATAGAAAGGAGTTGACACATGTATGGTGTGACACATACTCCAACCTCCACTATCCCTACCTCCACTTGTACCCTTTGCATGCTAAACAATATTTTAGGTACCATTACACACCTCATTAATAACACCCCTATCATAGAGAGAGCAATATAAATATGAATATGACAAGCAAAGAAATGCGCTCAATTATAATTATTATTTATTGTACATAGTTATTTTTTCAATATTCCATTAATTAATTAATTATATTTAAATTAAGTAAACCCTAATAATGTAAAATTAAATGAGTAGTTAGTAATGAGAAAACCTTACGAGTATAAACAATAAATTAATAACTAATAACTGAATAATTGTTAATGGTAGAGGTTATTTAATATTAATATATAATGATGATAATTCTATTTCAAATTATATGGTTAATATATTATAATTAATTAGATGTACTAAAATTATTATTAGATTTAATATTATTATTATTATTATTATTATTATCCTATGTAGTATAATAACAATAAGTACAAAAAGTATTATTAATATATTGTATAGCATAAATTGTGTATTAATAATTTTGACATAGTTAATATATTATTATAAGTGGGCTTAATGGTTAAGAGCATGTGTCTCCTCTTAAGAGGTCACAGGTTCAAAACTATAGGGGGTAGAGTTTGTATGTCTTTGTAGAATTAGCAGTCAAATCATTGCGTGGAGGTGGGTCCCTTATCCCACAAACAAGGGGGTCTCATACACGAATTTGGTGTCTAGATTGGCTGTGACCTTAAAAATGGATATTATTATTAATATTTTAAGAGTATTATAAGATATAATAATAGTGATATTCATTTTTTTATGATTTTTATTAATGTTATTACTAGTGTTTTAATAATATTATTTTAATAATCTTATCATATTACTCTTATAGGATATAATAATAATAATAGTCATTTTTTAATGTTTTTTATTAATGTTATTACTAGTGTTTTAATAATCTTACTATCTTTTTTATTTAGAATAATGTAGCAAAGGGGAGGGGGGAATATTGAAGAGAAAAGGAAAGGGGATGGTTTATTTAGAGGACAAGGTAAGAGAATTGTTAAATGAAGTAGAAATTAAGATTGGTTAAGAAGATTGATGAGGGGAATCCAACTATTTCTAATCTCTATGTCATTGTCTTTGTTTAAACTGTTAATTTCTTTTATAATCTTAAAAGTTTCTCTAAAACATCTTTTCAAATAATGGTTTTCTGTAGCAATAATTTTAATGTTGTCAAAGTTTATAAGGTTCTTGGTTCTAATGGAGTGCTCAGTAAGGGAAAAAGAGTGAAAAAATTCATGTATAGTATCAACAGTGTGTTGTTTCATATTCGTTTTAAAATTGTTTTAGAGCATCTTCCATTTTCCATAATTTAGAATTTGTCACATGAGAAGGTTATTTTATAAATACCTTCCTCTTGATGTGGGTCATTGTTATCTTTGACGAACCCTATCTCTTAATTTATAATTTTCATATTTTTGAAAGCAATGAGTAAATTCATTTTCCTTAGAATTTTGGCGATTTTACGAGTAACAACTTTGATGTATGGAAGATACATTATTTTTCATGGAGGTTGGGGTCCTTGTGGCTAGAGCCTTCTTTTCTCTATTTTTTTAAATATTTTATGATTTATCTCTATTTGTAGTCAATTCTTTTGAAAGCCTTAATCATATGGTTCTTCTTTTGGTCAATGTGTTAATTATCAGAAATTCGTAGGTATCTTATGGCTAATGTGTTAAGAATACTAGTTATTTGAGAGGGATGATGGTGGGATTTTGCATGAACATGACTGTAGGTGTGAGTCTTCTTTCTGTTAACCTAGTGTCCTAAGCTTCAATCAGCTCTTTTCGTGACCAACACATAAAGGAAAGGAATCCTATCTTTCTCTTCAATATCCATCATAAACTTGATACCCTTAGATTTGCTGTTAAGGTGGTTGAAAAACGTTTCCAGTTCAGTATCACCATGAGACCACTTGTCATTGGTGTCATCAACATGTCTTTTCCACCAATCGGATTTTAATGAGTACGGCTCAATGTATTTATTTTTGAAATTTTTCCGTGAAGAGGTTTGCCACAATGGGAGAGAGGGTGCAACCCATTCGTACCCCTGTGATTTTTTCATAATAATTTCATTCGAGGATGAAAAAATTTGGCCATAGGCAAACTTCATCTAGTATAGTAGCTTGAGGATCAATGACTTCGTTGATGACTTTTATGGATTCAAAATGTTTACATAACAATATATGAAAGGTCATTACAACATCTTTTTCATATGACCCTGGAAAGTGCATTGGAGAGTGTAGTCTAGTAAATTATGATAGTCATGGAAGAGGATATTAAAAAATGTTGGATATGGTACTCATATAACGATAATATCTCTTTATACATTAAGAGTATAATAAAAAATTTGGATGAAAGTTTAAAGGAAAATGGTATTGTTACCATTTCTACCCCTCCTAATACTATTAAGAAAATTATGAATATAGTGAAATATCTAAGCGATCCAAGAATGTGCAAAGGGTATATATTACATTCTATGTTTGTGTTAGATGGTGCATATTGGCTAGGAAAATATATGAGTGAATTTTAGATTTAAAGAACATAACATTGACTTAATATTGAACCTAACCCAAGCATCTACCTTACCATAACATCCATCACTAATAACGATCAATTAATCTTCCTAGAAAATGCTAAGGATGTTAATAATAATGATCATGATATGAACATGAAAGTGATGGAGTACCTAGAAATAAAATTATACCTAAATGATATTAACAGGGACAAGGGATCTAAAATGAATGGGATATTGAAAAAATTGGTCTATGTGGTTACTAAATTTCAAGTGCATGCATATTTATGTGTATAATTTGTGAGTTGATCCATTAATAATAATTCTTTAAATATATATTGACAATGTTTACTAGGTCATTTATTCATTCTCTCACTAGAATTATATTGCCAAATATCGTAATAGGTGATTAGGAATATACTTGTCTCACAAGTCCGATTGAGGAACATACATGTTTTTAAGATTCAAAGACTTAACTACCACAAATTTCCAATCAATATCCCAATTAAGGTTTCAAGTAGGAATGCATTGCTAATGCATGTGTTCTTAAGAACATGCACATGTTCCTAGTGACTAATTTTTTTAATGAACATACTACCATTTTTCTTCATTTTGGACAAATTAGAGCAAAAAGTTGCCTCCCTAGTCTACATCTAGTTCCAAGTCAACACATTTGTTCTTATTTATATTCTATAAGAATTTTAATGGAATCTATATTTTTTTAATTGTCTTTATTGATATTTATGTTTAAAAATAGAAAATAACCTAAATAAATCCCTAAACTCAAGGACATTATTGAAATCTAAGAAACATTTTTACCTTAGAGCATAATGAGAACTCAAGTCATCATCATCTAATCCCAACTCAAAAAATAAAATCCTAACCTACAACAAATAAATATTAATCTTGAAAAGCCCCAAGGGTTAGCTGAGTTGGTCAAAAAGTGTGCCTCGCCATCGAGAGGTCACAGGGTCGAATCCACCCGAAGCCCTTGGGGTCAGGTCTTGCAGTAGGCCGAGGGGCGATTTAGCCCAGCTATCGTCCAGATTTCTCTGTGGACGTAGCGATCACTCACTGACCAGGGTGCTCGTGAACCACATGCAAAAAAAAAAAATAGTAATCTTGAAATTGATGCATGCTTGACTACTTTGAGGGAAATCATACATGATCTTCAAAACAATAAAAGGACAAACTTAGAACAAAGGAATATCAATCTTGAATATGATCAAAACAATAAAAAGACAAACTTAGAACAAAGGAATATCAATCTTGAATATGATGGATGGTTGATCACTTAGAGTGCACTCATACATCATCTACAAAACACTAGAGAGCGATAACGATTGTCTCTAGTAAGAGACACTAAATTCAATCTTATTATCAACTTCTAGTTCCCAAGGGCTAAGAGATGATATTTTTTATTAGAGGGATGGGCTATATGAAAACCATAAAATTAGTTTAAATAAAGAACAAAGTAGACACTCTAGAATTTCCAAACAGGATTTTATATCATTTTTTGTTGGCGCAAGAAACAACCAAGAGATTCTAATCAACAAAAACCACATTTGTGTGGATTAGTTCACCTCCGAACTGTTTGGAGGCTATTGTATGAGTAGGTGGTTCATGTTTTCCAGTAATTGTCCATGTAATTTGATAGGGATGTAGCTATATTTTTTAAATAAATTATGGGAAGAGTTCATTAATTCATGTCAAATACATTGGCATAGGATAATTCTAAGCGGTCTGGTGTGGATTTACACATGATATAGAGAATGATAGGTGTAATAAGGAACTATAACCTTGTTCACTTAGACAAAGACCTAAGCTATTACCTAACATCCAATAGTAGTATATAGCTGGTGAGCTCCAGTATTGTAGCAATAATGCTACAACTCCTGGGGCTTCCTGTCTCTTAATTTTATCAACCCAGTAGTTCGTACAAACTTGGAAGCGACGGTGCTATATGCACAAGTACTAGCTCTTGTCGCAGCTGTCACTTAGTCAGCTGGAACAAGTCCGCTACGGCTCAAGCCAACTTCTATAGGCTCTCAGAAGAAGCTTGCTAATTGATGGACGAAAGCTAATCTCAAAGGAAAGCTACTTTACTTGACAAAAATGAGCTGAAAGCAAATCAAAGCATGTAAACCTAGGAAACCCTAATTTGACTAGTCTAACCTCTACAATGCAAAGAATGTAAATGAAACTTCTACCAATGCTGTCATTACCTCTAATAAGTGAAAATGCATGGATCTAAACTACTTGCATCATGAAAGTTATGTTTTTGTATTTTTCCTTTAAGTGTATGGAATGATTGTGATTTTGTGCTAACTAGGGTTTGGTTGTGCAGATGGGATGGAGAAGGAAGGAAAGCGTGGGACAGGTTGGAGAGGCTAGGAGAGGTCCCTAGGGATCCTTAGCATCCATCCACAGAGGTTCCTCACATTCAGATGCTCAGCAACCGAGAGAGTGGCCTCCTACAGGATGTCTGCAGGGGATCCTACAGGATACTCTGGTTTCTACAGGATGTCTACAAATGGCTACAGGATGACCTACCGTGAGTGTTTGGCGTGATGGAGGAGTGATGAAATGATAGGGGGAGATGTGTAAGGTAGGAATAAGGCTGGTGATGGCTCAGAAGTGGAGGAATAAGATGGGAAATGAGTGTAGGGAGTAGGTTGGAAGATAAAGGGCTATGTCAACGAAAGGGCTAGGGAATGAAGTTACGTGGGGAGTGAAAGACTTTGGGAGATAACAGAGCAGAGCAGAGGTCAAGGATTTGTTTTGAGGAGGTGATGAAGGTGCCTTGCATAGTGTTTACAACTGAACCAACAAGGACATGCAAGAAAACAAAGATCTAGTTATGAAACCTATGACCTAGTTACTTCACTCTAATCTGTCCTAACAGCAAAGGAAATGAATAGAAGTTTATTTGCAGTGAAACCATGTGAAACAATTATGAAACTAAGTGATTATAAACCTAAACATGCATCCAAACTGATATCAAGTTCTTCAAATGAGATCCAAACACTAATGATTGCATGGTGAAGCAAAGAAAGTGTTTTTGTTGGTAGCAAGGTTACATTGGTCCCAGCTCATGATTCCACTGAAGGGGAGGTGAGATCCAAAGTACTTGGTAGCCTTTTTCTGAATATATTCCCTGTGATTAACCTATCAAGCAAATCTAAACATTAACAACCTTTTCTAATCATCAAAAGCAACCTAAACAACAACACAATATTTAAATCTAAATAGCAGATTTTATTATGAGAATGCAACAAAGACACATAAGGATGAACAAGGGAGGTACTGGGCGCTTGAGAAGGGCCCAACCCCAAGAAGTACAGCCTCCCAAGAAATATTTAGAGCTGGTGCAAAGCTGGATCCATCTTTATTAATCAAGAAATGAAAGGTACATCAAAACTGTCCATAAGGAGAGCTTGAGAATGAGCTGAAAGCAAAGCTAATCCATGGCCTAAAAATCGAACTACAAGCTAGCTAACTAATGGCTAAAACAAAATGACTAACTAGCTACAAAAATGACTACCAACTAGCTAACCAAAATGAGGCCCTAAGCCTTCTTATTTATACAATTTGAGGACCCAACAGTCCTCCTAAAATTTAGGGACTTGGCTGCCCAAGACTTGTAGTTAACAACAGTCCTACTTGACTTGCTTGGCTGCCCTTGTGCTCATTGATTTGGTGGCCTTTGAACTCCGAGCTGATGGTGGAGAATTCAAGGTAAGGGCCCATAAATGAGGGGGACACCTTCCTGCAAATCCTCTAGCTTGTTCTCCCACGAATTTGGCTGCCAAGTGCTCATTAAGACCTTCAAATTTGTCTCCAAGTTGACCAAAAAGGCTACACAAAGCACCCATTAGACTTGTTGGCATAATGACTAACCAAATTCACTCTATTAACATAAAAATAATCAAAAGCATGCAATAAACAAATGAGAATGGTGGACTAAGTCAAATTAGGAGGTTGAATGAGCCCAAATAATTGTACATTTTTGGGGCTCATCATCACCCCCCTACTGAAAGTGTTGCTCATCCTCTGAGCAACCAATCTCGTCTTTGATGGCCCTGATGGCCTCCTTGTCATGCCAAGCTTCTGAAGTGATGTCCTCTTCTCTGTCATGAAACCATGCTTCTTTGCTTCTTCCCACTACTTGCTCCTTTTCTTAAAGAATTCTCAGCTTGGGTATGATTGTGCAAGTATATTCAATCTGATGGTGGAAACGGTGGTGAAAGGAGATGAAACCAGTGGAGGATGGAAGAAAAGAGTGGTTGCATGTCTCCTCAATAGTCTTCAAGCTTCAAATCCCTCTCCATAATGGATTCTAGCCTACCCAAAGGCTTCTACAGGATGTTTCTAGTAAACATACAGAACTTCCTGTAGAATGTTGAACCATGACTAAATTGTGTCCGAACCCTGAAAAGAATGAGTGTTCATAGAGGGGATGGATGTGCTTAGGGTGGCCAACACAGGTGCTACCTCCTTAGCTAAAATCTCGGCCGATTTCTCCTTTTGCTGCCCTTTTCTCAAACTTCCTGTAGAAACAGTCCTTTGTCTTCCTGTAGAAACAGTCTGATAACGTTTCTCTGTCTTCCTGTAGAAACAGACAACACCACTGTATCCTTCTCGGCTGTGGGTGATTTTCCTTTCAGCTTGGCTGTGGCTATCCTTCACCCTCTCCCCTTCTCTGCTCTCCTTCCTCACTGTTAGAAGGACTGATATCATAGGTGAGGGCTTTTATTTCACTTTCTGCTATCAAGTCCCTGAAGACTTCCCAATTTTTTTTCTAATTGCATGGTGTTGACCAAAAGATTCATTATTAGGATCATATTCAACAATGGAAGAAGCATGCAAATTCCCCTCTGGTGTATTCTTTCTTTTCTTCCGGGCAGCTTGTTTGAGGAAGGGCAATACCTGTGGGAGCAACACCATTATGCTGTGCATTGCTATGGGCAATATGACTCTACTTGAGAACCTGAAAGTATGCCCTTGCCAACATTAGCTATTGCTGAGTGGTTTTCCATGCGTGGTCTTGCATTTATGATTTCATCTACAGTCCTGAACATGACAAGATTGATACATTACATTCTCCTTCACTTGGACAACAAGCCAAGCTGATCATAACCTTTCACTCCTTCAAATTAGAACAACCCATCCACTTTTCTTTCACGAGACAATCCTAAGAAGAGCACATTCCTCCAGGTCTGCTTTCTCTGGACTTCCATAGATATTGAACATATTAAGGTTTACAACAAAGTCCCTATAAAAATCTCATCAACTTTAAAGGGTTCCCTTTATCAGGTTAACTATCAACTTGCTCATTTAAAGTTGGTTCAATCTGACCCTCAAATCTTTAATGCCTGAATGGCTGGCAAGGATTCTTTGCTTCCCCTTTTAGACTCCGCAACTTCTTCCAAACGTTTCCAGATCAGTTCACGTTTTTCTTCATTTTCTTTCGCTTTTGCTTGCGTTTCTTGAAATATGCGCCGACACTCATGAAAAAGGTCGCTATCCATTTCCCTGAACATCTTTCTCACATTCAATGTCAAACCATGAACTGTCTGGTTCCAATGGCTCTGAGTATTCTTTTCCAAAGCTTCATAAATGAGTGGAAGAAGAACACTGCGATTTTGAGCTATCAAACTGACTATATGGTCATTGTTCCACAAGAAGATAGCTCGTATTTCAGAGTATGTAACTTCACAAAAAGGGAAGCAATACCTGAATTTGAATACACTTCGAGTGAATCATGTTGCAAGTGCAAGTTGACCAACAGCTGAGCGCTCAGCTTTCTGCGTGACTTTTGGTTGAGTGAGGTGGCCAAGACATGTGCTGGCCCATGCAACTGTTGTCTCCACTGCAGTGTTTAACTATTTGTTTTCTGCTGTTAATCTCATTCATCAAGCATGCTGAAGTTTAACTGTCCATCACTACCTGTTTTTAATTTTCTTCCTGAGATGGCTGAGCGCACGTGTCTCATTCACCCACCAAGTGTTGTTGAACTGGATGAGGGTGGCCAGTTAGCTGGCCACCAATTTTTCTAAATCCAACCATCTCATTGTTCACGCAGTTCTCGAATTACATTCATGAAACAAAGGAATTAGTTTACTCACGTACCTGCAAGTCGACTGGCTGTTGTGAAGCTTTTTGCTGCATTCATGTGTTGATCTTCATTTGCTACATGTATGGTGGCTTGATTGATTATTTATGGCTGTTTTTTCTTGTGCAGGTGTCCTTTGGATGGATGTAAGCTGCAGGAGTTCATTTCCACGTTCAACTCTGCCCGTTCAAGCTGCTGTTGCTGCATGGTCACAAAACCAGAACTTCTTTTTGCCATTTCTCCCAAACGGTAGATCGGATTGATCTGAAACTTGGTGAGCATGTTCCTACCATCATTATGCATCTCCCATAGCAAATTCGTGATCAATGGATGCACAGATTTCGAGAAAAATTGAAAATGGCTGAAGATTTCAGAGCTTGATTTCTCTGAAACCGTGCATCGGAATCAGCTGAAACTGCTTGGGTACGTTACTATCACCCATGTGCATCTCCCCATGAAACAGGTTTTGAAACGGATGCACGGTTATGGAGAAAATGCAAAAATGGCTGATGGTGATGGAGGCTGATTTCTTGGAAACCGTGCACCGGAATTGCATGAAACTGCTCAGGGATGTTGTCATCAACCTTGTACAATTCCCCATAAAATGGTTTGTCAAATGGATGCATGGTTTTCAAGTTATGGCAAAAACAAATTCTGCTCTATGTATTTTTGCTTCAAGGAACTTTGCATTTTGGTTGCATGGTATGACAAAATGAATTTTGGCTGTGATGCAGGTATGGAGTTGATGGAGGAGGAGTTGGAAGATTGCATGAGGGCTTCTGAACCCTTGAGGAAGCTACCATGCTTGCCAAACCACTTTTTGAAATGCATGCCTAGTTTCCCACAATTTCTACAGGAAGTTCCTGTAGAAGCACAATGAGAAGCACAAGGAGGTGAAAAAATGATGGATGAAGGCATGGGATGGACACACAAGTGCTTGTAGGCCTAATCAACAGATTCCCACCATTATATTCACTTTTGAAATTGGATTTGGCTCGTCCAAAGGTTCTACAGGATGTTTCCTGTAGAAATACAGAGCTTCTAGTAGAAGGCACAAGAAATTCCTTTGACCTTGATTTGAGTGCTCCTCCTGTCATGACACGTCCTTCTTGCAACCTGCAATGTCATTGCTGCAACATGTAATTATTCAATGGAGATTAGCTTTATTTTTCTTTTTTCTTTTTCTCTTTTTTTTTTGAAAAACAACTAGGGCGCCTCATGGAGGTTTTCACCCTAATTGCCTGCCTTGGGTGCCTCCAAGGGAGGTTTTCACCCAAAGATCTTATTCTATTTTCTCTTTTTTTTCCAACCCATTGACCGCCTCATGGAGGTTTTCAATCAATGAGCCAATCTAAGGCGCCTCCGAGGAGGTTTTCACCTTAGATTTCTATTTTCCTCTTTTTTCATTTTTTTTCATTTTTTTTTCTCTTTTTTTTCTTTTTTTTTTCTACCCTACCCTACTTGAAAAACAAAATCATTTTCAAGCATAAGAATACTTCCAATGGAGCCATGTGCACATCGAGATTAGAGAAAAAATGATGTGAAGGCTCGAAATGCATGCTGTGACAACGATCCAGATTTCAGAGACAAGATGATCTGACTTTGAATGGATCAAACATAGATGAGAAGAGAGTACTGCTGCAACTTAGTGACTGTTTGGAACCATGTCTCAATGTAGCTTTGATATCCTTGGTCCCTTTGCTGATCTGGATCATTCTTCATGTCACCTTCTATCATGACCTTCTCATCTTCCTCTTTTTGTTGATCTTTCTCTTGAGTACATGGAGGATTTGATGGTAACCATGAGGAAACTCTCTCGATCTTTGATTCTGATCTATTCTCTTCATCAAGTGCAGCCCATGGTTCTTTGATCTCCTCTTTCGAATCTTCTTTTACTGGATGTGATCCTTCAATGCTTTCAAGATGATCTCCTTTTTGCAATGCTTTTCGTGAGCTATGGTGAAGATCACTGAGCTCAAGAGGAGTCATTTGCACATGTTGTGCCCCAGCTTTTCAATTGTGTTGAGCTGCTCCAATGGATGGATTTGGAAATGGTATGGGTAGTTGAGTGGAGGTGTGAAATTGAGCTGGAGATGGATGGCATTGTGGTTGGGTAGGCATTGGGGGTTGCCTTGGTGGAGGAGGAGGCGATGGTTGTGGATGAGCAGGTGGTGGAGGAAAATGAGCGGGATGAGAGTTGTACTGGGGCCTCCACTCCTGATAAGGTGCATTCCACTGAGGCTGTGGCTGAGCATAAGAATGAAACGAATGAGCAGCTGGTTGGGTATAATATGGATCTGTGAAGGAACAAGGAGGATATGACTAAGGAGGAGGTGTAGACCAGGAAGGATGAGCAGGGGGACCCCAAGAAGGCATGAGAGTGGCTTGATAGGGGTCATAATATGTCTCGGGTGTCCCTTGCAGTTCCTGCTGGTAAGATATAGGTCCATGTGGCCAACTTTGGTTCATGTAATAGAGTGATTCAGTGGCTCCTTTGGCTCTCTGATATGCAGCTTTGAATCTGGGTAAGGAAGGGCACTGATCTGTAGGATGGTATTCTTCACAGACAAAACACACTCCTATGGAGTACAATGGACATTTGTTCCTAGGATGCTTTCTAGTGCACCTAGGACAAAAAATTACCAAAGCCCTCTTGGCTTCCTCTTGCTTCTGTTGGATCCGCAAGGTATCCAGTTGCATGGCAAGAAACTGCCTCATATCACTCTTGAAACCTTCGATCTGATTTTCAAATTCATCTTTGGATAAGGGACTGCTCCCAACATGTCTGCTTGTAGCCATTTGCTCAAGAGGAATGGTTTCTTCTTCTTCTTCTCCCCTAGAGGTTCTTTAAATATGCCTTGATGTCCACCCTGGGGTTCTTCATAGTCACAGCCATCGAAGAAGAGAGAAGGTTGTGTGAAGCAGTGGGGGGTTGTGCAATCAGTTTTCTAACTTATCTCTACTCCTACAAGACATGAAATGAAATCCTTTTGGTTGATTTTTGCTTTTTTCCACTTCTACTTGCAAAACTGAAATAAATTGAACTGCAACTAACAATCTTGCTAAAATGAACATGTGGAATTGAAATGAAAGCAGGAAAGGACTAATCTATTTTGCTCAAATGAAATTGCAGGAATGAAATGCTAATCTACGCTTGCGAAATTGAAATGCTAATCTACGCTTGCAGAAATGAAATTGCGGAATTGAAATGCTAACCTATGAAAGCAAGAAATGCTAATCTACTTTTTCATAAATGAAATTGCATAATGGAAATGAAATAAACTACTTAGCAAAAGGTTGTAGTAGAAAATAGAAGAATAGCAACAATCACCAATACTCTGCCGCTTCCCCGGCAACGGCGCCAAAAAGATGGTCAGCTCCAGTATTGTAGCAATAATGTTACAACTCCTGGGGCTTCCTGTCTCTTAATTTTATCAACCCGGTAGTTCGTAAAAACTTGGAAGCGACGGTGCTATATGCACAAGTACTAGCTCTTGTCGCAGTTGTCACTTGGTCAGCTGGCACAAGTCCGCTAGGGCTCAAGCCAACTTCTATAGGCTCTCAGAAGAAGCTTGCTAATTGATGGACGAAAGCTAATCTCAAAGGAAAGCTACTTTACTTGACAAAAATGAACTGAAAGCAAATCAAAGCATGTAAACCTAGGAAACCCTAATTTGACTAGTCTAACCTCTACAATGCAAAGAATGTAAATGCAACTTCTACCAATACTGTCATTACCTCTAATATGTGAAAATGCATGGATCTAAACTACTTGCATCATGAAAGTTATGTTTTTGTATTTTTCCTTTAAGTGTATGGAATGATTGTGATTTTGTGCTAACTAGGGTTTGGTTGTGCAGATGGGATGGAGAAGGAAGGAAAGCATGGGACAGGTTGGGGAGGCTAGGAGAGGTCCCTAGGGATCCTTAGCATCCATCCACAGAGGTTCCTCGCATTCATATTCTCAGCAACCGAGAGAGTGGCCTCCTACAGGATGTCTGCAGGGGATCCTACAGGATACTCTGGTTTCTACAGGATGTCTACAAATGGCTACAGGATGACCTACCGTGAGTGTTTGGCGTGATGGAGGAGTGATGAAATGATAGGGGAGATGTGTAAGGTAGGAATAAGGCTGGTGATGGCTCAGAAGTGGAGGAATAGGATGGGAAATGAGTGTAGGGAGTAGGTTGGAAGATAAAGGGCTATGTCAACGAAAGGGCTAGGGAATGAAGTTACGTGGGGAGTGAAAGACTTTGGGAGATAACAGAGCGGAGCAGAGGTCAAGGATGTGTTTTCAGGAGGTGATGAAGGTGCCTTGCATAGTGTTTACAACTGAACCAACAAGGACATGCAAGAAAACAAAGATCTAGTTATGAAACCTATGACCTAGTTACTTCACTCTAATCTGTCCTAACAGCAAAGGAAATGAACAGAAGTTTATTTGCAGTGAAACCATGTGAAACAATTATGAAACTAAGTGATTATAAACCTAAACATGCATCCAAACTGATATCAAGTTCTTCAAATGAGATCCAAACACTAATGATTGCATGGTGAAGCAAAGAAAGTGTTTTTGTTGGCAGCAAGGTTACATTGGTCCCAGCTCATGATTCCACTGAAGGGGAGGTGAGATCCAAAGTACTTGGTAGCCTTTTTCTGAATATATTCCTTGTGATTAACCTATCAATCAAATCTAAACATTAACAACCTTTTCTAATCATCAAAAGCAACCTAAACAACAACACAATATTTAAATCTAAATAGCAGATTTTATTATGAGAATGCAGCAAAGACACATAAGGATGAACAAGGGAGGTACTGGGTGCTTGAGATGGGCCCAACCCCAAGAACTACAGCCTCCCAAGAAATATTTAGAGCTGGTGCAAAGCTGGATCCATCTTTATTAATCAAGAAATGAAAGGGACATCAAAACTGTCCATAAGGAGAGCTTGAGAATGAGCTGAAAGCAAAGCTAATCCATGGCCTAAAAATCGAACTACAAGCTAGCTAACTAATGGCTAAAACAAAATGACTAACTAGCTACAAAAATGACTACCAACTAGCTAACCAAAATGAGGCCCTAAGCCTTCTTATTTATACAATTTGAGGACCCAACAGTCCTCGTAAAATTTAGGGACTTGGCTGCCCAAGACTTGTAGTTAACAACAGTCCTACTTGACTTGCTTGGCTGCCCTTGTGCTCATTGATTTGGTGGCCTTTGAACTCCGAGCTGATGGTGGAGAATTCGAGGTAAGGGCCCATAAATGAGGGGGACACCTTCCTACAAATCCTCTAGCTTGTTCTCCCACGAATTTGGCTGCCAAGTGCTCATTAAGACCTTCAAATTTGTCTCCAAGTTGACCAAAAAGGCTACACAAAGCACCCATTAGACTTGTTGGCATAATGACTAACCAAATTCACTCTATTAACATAAAAATAATCAAAAACATGCAATAAACAAATGAGAATGGTGGACTAAGTCAAATTAGGAGGTTGAATGAGCCCAAATAATTGTACATTTTTGGGGCTCATCAATAGCATTATTGAAACAAAACCACAATAGCCACCTTGAGTTGCAACCTTTTTCAGTATGGCATCTTGGTGGCACCATCCTTAGTGTCATGTCTAACAACAAATGTTGTGATAGGGATTGGACCATTATATAAAGTAGCTTGGTTCAAGGGTGATGTGATCGATGGACTCTAATATCAATAAAGTTCCATAAATGGTGAATTTTTGATGAGGTATGAAATGATATGTTGTACCACCATTCGATCTAGAGTTTCTATTTGACCCATTGTTCCTATTTAGTAGATACAAATAGATGTAGACATTCTTCTAAAATTTTATTGATAATCTTAATTTTCCCATCAGATTGAGGCTAATAAGATGAGGCATGAGCCAATTGAGTAGCCAATCAAAAAAATAATTAAATACAAAAGTTTCTAAATTAAATTGTACCTCTATCAGTTATAATAAACATTAGTATACCAAGTCATTTTTAGATAGTTTCCATGAATGTTTCTACCACAATAATTTTTTGAAAGGATGATAAAAATATCAAAAGTGGGCATGCATTATTATTCAATCTACCACTACCATAATGAAACTCGTTCCTTTGGGAAAACTTGTAATAAATTTTGGACATTGGATAAACCAATGCTCCTCGTGTGTTTCCCAACATGGACTAATCGCCTCTTGTGGATCCTTGTCTTTGGTGATGTGATCATTGACTAACGCCTGCAAGTTTTTGTCTAACAACAATCATGATTCCCAACAAGTGGTATTGGAGTGTAGTTCACGAGTTCGATACACACCTAGCTCTCATTGAGGGGGAGATTGTTGGACATTAGATAAAACATCACTCCCTCTGTGTTTTGTGAGATGGACTATCCGCCTCTCGTGGATCCTTATCTCTAGTGATGTGATTGTTGAATAAGACCTGTTGATTTTCATCTAATGATAATCATGATTCCAAACAATAAAATCCATTCAAACTTCCTCCCAACACCATATTGTGCTACTAGCTTTGAGAAACATAAGAAACTATTCACATGTGTACCTATCTTAAGAATATCAGATGCAGAGAAGGACTATGTAGTTTAAATCAATGAATACAATGAAAGTCTCAAATGAGTTATAATGAAAAAAATAGATGTTATCTAATATGAATCAAGAAATATAAATGAACATAATAAAAATTATGTTAACACACGATTTAAAACTTGTGAAAATAGTGCACACTTTAAAATGTGGAGGCATTATTTATTGGGGAAAAAGTTTGTGTTGATGACAAACCATGGGGGATTGAGATATTTGTTTGACTACCCTATGTTAAATTCCAAATGAGCTAGATGTTTGGCTTTGATCAATGAATTTTATTTTGGGATAAAACACATGAAGGGAAAATAAAATAAGGTGGAAAATTAGTTTGAGTATATAAGAGGCCCACTATGAAACCTTTAGAACTTCCACATTTGAAATCAATAAAAGTATTAAAGAGAAATTGCTTGATGATGTGCACCACCAACATGTAAAGAAATGTTGGAAGAATGAAATATAAGGAAATTTTTAGCAAGAACTAGAACTCACTGATGATGGTACGCTACTATTCAAAAATTGAAAGTATGTTCCTAGTGTAGTTAATATGAAGAGCCTCCTCATGGATGAGTTTGATAAAAAACCTTACTCAGGTAATCTTGGTTATCAAAAGATGATAACAACCATAAGGAAAATTTATTGTTGGCGAGGATTGAAGACATATGTCGCTAAATATATTTCTAGTAGCCTAGAGTGCCAAAATGTATAAGTAAAAAGTAGGCATCCATTAGGATTATTGTAACCAATCCCAATTTCCTGAGTGGAAGGGGGAATTCATATATTTCGACTTCAATATGGTATTTCCAATGTTATATAAAAAAAATGATACCATTATAGTGGTAGTGGAAATTTTGAGTAAGACAAATCACTTTATGGGATTTCCAAAGGTATCTAAAAAAATGATGCCATTATGGTGGTAGTGGAAAATTTGAGTAAGACAAATTGCTTCATTGTTGTCAAGTCCACCCAGAAAGCTATTGATAATAATAGCCCAAATTTTTGTGAATTAAATATGAAAATAGCATGGGTTTTCTAGGAATATTATATCATATGAGAATGCTCAATTAACTTATAACTTTTGGAAGGTGGTGTTTAATGTTTTTGGAGCCTAGTTAGATTTTAACACAACCTACCATCCACAAAACATGGCTATGCAGAAATAATGAACATAATTTTAGAGGATATGTTCAGCATGTATTTCATGCATCAACCAAAGAAGTAGGAAGAATTCCTACCATTGCTGGAGTTTGCATACAAAAATATATATTACGAATCACTAGCGATGAGCGCTTTTGAGGAACTATATGGATGGAAATGCAACAATCCTATCAAATGGGATGACACAATATATAGATTATTGCTTGGACCTGATGTGCTAAAGGAAACAAAGGAGGAAGGGGCAAGATCAAACATAAATTAAAGGTAGCATAGGATAACAAAATATTTATTTAGACCAATAGAGGAATTGTAAGGAATTGCAAGTAGGATCTCATGTGTATCTTTGCATTAGACTAAGGAATAACTCACTGAAAGGTGGGTCCTATCAAAAGTTGGAGCCCAATTTTTGTGGACCCTTTAAGGTTTTCGAAAGTGTGGGGCTAGTGCTCTATATATTGGTTGTGCGAGCCATAGTGAATCCACATAATTTTTTCCAGATTTCTTTGCTTAATAATTTTTTAGATGATGATCATCATGTTGTTGGTTGATCTATGATAGAAGTGGAATTTGAAGGAGAGTTCCAACTACAATAATTATGTATCTTGGATAAGAGCATGATACATTCCATAATCGATTAACATAGTAAGTAAAGGTGCAATGGAAGCATTTTGGACTTGATGAATTCTCCTAGGAATTGGTCAAACAAATGAGGGTGTTGCCACCATTTTTGTTTGATGAATCAATAGATGTATGAGATTTCATATACAACTCAGCTTTTGTTCTTTTCTTTCTAGCTAGAAAAAAATCGAGGATAGTGTTATTTTAATGGTTGGAGTTTGTAACACCCATTGTACTAGTCTCGAATTTTATAACGATAAATGATGACTTTTATTTTAAAATAATTATATATTGGTTGGTTTAAGGTGTTAACAAACAGGTCCATGATCAAAGGGAGACATGCAAGTGGTGTTCGATGGCACAGTTGAATGACCACCATGAAACAATTATCAAATACATGATCGCGTAGAGGATATTCCGACATTCTTCCTTAGTTCTATAACATGATGGGAGGTGAAGTGAAAATTTCCATGGGGGAATGAAAAATATACTAGAGGAAAAGAAAAGAAAGATAAGCAAAGCTAAGAACTAATACAATGGGAAATTGGAAAGAGAGAGTGAGACATTGTTGTAGAGGGAAACAAGGATGGACCATAAGAGAAATGTTGATGCGCACTCAATAAATACCAAATATATTAATGATATGTAAATCCAAGTACTAATCCATTGGATCCATTAGACTGTTTGTGTCCAAGCTTGAAAGATCAGTGGGAGGTTGAGAGGAAGAATTGGGTGACGTCTTATTTCTCAAAACGGTTGATAAAACACTAAGTAATTTTCAAGGAAGTTGATGAATCACTTAGTGCTTTCCAAATAAGTTGATAAACCACTAGGTACAGTGGTTATCCATTAGGGATATTGGTGAAAAGGGATTATAAACTGTTAAGTGCTTGCTATGAAAGCTAATAAACCACTTGAGGCCCACAAAATAAGTCAATAAAGCACCCAAACAATGTGCTACAAGTTCCTATAGACCTTCCCTTGGAACACAACTGTTAAGTTACCTATAAAGGAAACCCATACTCTTAGAAATCTAGGAAATACCATAGTTGAACCTAGTTGGAATGCCTAAGAAAGAAATCCCTTGATCGTGGGTCTTGCTCCGAGGAGGACAAATGTAAGAACTAAAATGATGCATTTGATCTATGGTTGGGTGGAGAGTTGAAGTCCCACCTTTAGTTTCTAGCCATATCTAGCCATTTAGGTAAGTTTCATGAGTCCTTATGTATATTTGAACGTGAATGATTGGCCTTTATTGGTTTGTTATTGGTTAATATATGTCTCTATGTTAAGTCCTGAATGGTCATTGAAATGTACTATGTTCTCTCGATGGGAAAATTGATATGTATGCTCTTTTGGCTAAATTGGAAAGCTAATATTATGTAGATGACATAATTTTTTCTTGATTTTATAAGCAAATGTGACTGCCTGCATGATCACATGCAGTCGACTACTAATTCTAGTACTTTAATAGATGGCATGCTTATGAAATGAAAGGCTCACTATCTTGTTTAATAATGTAATGCATTTTGTTATGAAAAGAATGGATTATACCATAGTGTAATGTGTAATATAGGAATATTTAAATGTTTAATAAGATGTTGTTGTAAGTAAACGTATAGAGTAGTAATCTATTAGTGTTTAACTCACAATCAATGTTTAATGGTAGACTATATTTCCGAGCTCTTAATGTCTTTATAGTCATGCATATGTTGTTTGTAATGCATCTTGTTCTTAAATGAGTTTTCAATCTAATTATCGGTACGTGTTAGGTGTTCTTATCACCTAAAAAATGATCACCTAGTCATTTCTAACTAGGTTAATGGAAATACACCATGTAGGATTAATTTTCCATAGTAAAATCACTTTTACCATGGGAGAGTTTTCAGTAAACCATTTCTATTAATTTATTTCTGATTAAAATTAAAAAACTTTATGAGAATAATTGAATAAATTAGTTTATTTTATTTTCTCTAGGAATAATTATTAAATCATTTTTTGATAATTATTCTCTATCAGATTTGACTAAATCATCTAGGAATAATTAAATAAATCACTATTTATTTATTATTCCTCAATTCGTTTTTTGGAATTATTGTTAAATCATTATTTAATAATTATTTAAATTTCGCACCATTCTTAATCCTCGCGAAATAATTAATAAATCATTTTCTTTGTTAATTATTTCTAAATAAAGTTATTTGACCATTTTGAATATACTTTCCGTCTCCAAAAAATATAACAAAGCATTCATAATGGTTAGATCTTTAATTGGTCAATATTATTTTATTATTTTCCATTTTCGAGATCAACCCAATACTTTGTTGTAAACAAGAGGGGTTTTCATTCATTATTCACCATGATCATTATCATCATCACCATTATAGTCTTCTCATATGTGAGCTCCCATCTCACAACTCTTGTTTATAGTCATTTTTTGTATTGATTGTCTATAACATCACTACTATTTTCCTCTTATATTTTCTGGTATTCCTACAATGAACTATACTATGATCATGAAGTTGAGGAACTAACTCAAGATATATATATATATATATATATATATAGACACACACTTCTATTCCATGAGTAGAATACAAGGTACCCATGGTTTCATATTTCCCTTGAGAAATTTCTTATTCTCACTCTGCTCTTAGGAAATGGGTCTTGATTTTAGATTTATCATAAATAACACATATGTATGAGGGGAATACCCTATTTTATACATCAAAAATATATGCTATCAGGTCACAATGATATCATTTATTTAATTTGATATACTTGGAATTATATCAGCTAGTTGTTGAGTAATATCTCATTATCAATTTGCTTAGAAATGGGGGTCTTACCTTGTGTTTGAGAGCACTACTCTAAATTAATGTAGTGAAGAAGGCCCTTCATTTTATTGCCTTCATTATAGACACATACATAATAACTTTATGTTTTGTAATTTAGTTGATCTTAAATTACTTCATAAGCTATTAGCGAGGGTTTGTAAACTGATGAAGTCTATATGCACCATTTGTGCCAGGATTCTTTATTATGTGAGTAATTTTCAAATTAAGTTAGGATTTTTCCATGGACATGTTTTATTTAACAATCAATCAAAGTAAAAAGATTGTGACTCTTGTAGGAAAGGAAAGTAGCTCACTGACATAAATAAATCTTAAAATGAAACACATAAATAAATAGAAAAATTAAATCTAAATCCTGTTTACACTTGTAGAAAAGAAATCTAATATTAAATTGCAGAAATAAATATAACATCAGCAAAATCAAAATCTTATTCACACTTATTTGTAATAAAACCTTGAGCTAATTACAAATTCCAAATCAAATGATCAATTTACATGTGCATAATAAATCTTTTTATTATTTTCTTCATCTTGCAAATAACAAAATTAAATATATGAAATAAATTGTATATAAAATTCTATTATGAAATCTATAGAAAATTCTATCTTGATTCTGACTAACACTTCTCTAGAAATCAAAATTATAATAATTGTGATAAATTAATCCTATGAAAAGGACAACTTAAATAAAAATGAAACCTTACATCTCCCAGAGGTCCCTCCCGTGAGTGTGGGTATGGAGAGTTCAACAACGATTAACCACACATTTATATGCAAAACACAGTGGAATGAAGATCTTAATTAATCCATTGAAAAGAGTTATTAAAATAGTAATCAATTCTTAAAATAACATTGCCTAAATTAGATAATGATTCTTCATGATTTCCTATTGAAGAAGAAAATCATGATAAAAAATATTAACTTCAATCCGCAATCTTCTCACTCATCTAATTTATCTTCGGTCTTTTCCATTGGGTTGAATTCCACATTGACCAACTATTACAACTTCCTTATCACCTTTCCATATCAGAGGAATAGGTGGGTACCATTGTGTTGGTTGCTAGCTATTGTTCATATGATTTTTTGATTAATAGGTGTTTCAAAACCTGTAGATTCTTGAAATGAGCTCCAAAATCTATTATGAGCTGCAAAATTGATGCAATTCAATTGTTTGGGAAAATACTAAATCAAATAATAAAAAAACAATGAAACTATGAATAAAATATGAAGGTCGTGGAGGCGGCGTAGTGGTAAAGTCGGCCTCGTCATGACGGACCGGTCTTGTGTTCGATCCCGAGCAAGGTCGTAGCTCGTCGTGCGAGTAGTTAGTCTAAACCGGGCCAAGCCCACTACCTTTTCCCCGGATGCGGGTGTCACCGGGCATGGCGTGCCACATGCTCAGCATGTGCAGCCATGTGAAGAGCGAAGGGAGTTAATGTCCAGGGCCGCCGAAACATTAAGAAGGGGGAGGCGCGGCAGAGATCTTTATGGTGACGCTGGGAACGATGGAGAGCCCGCAGCGGGAATTCAATGCCTGCAAATCCCAAGAGAATGAATGCAAGGTTAAATGGGAAAGAATGTTGCTTCTCAGGGCTTAGAGAGCCAAGCCAGCAACACAGAGTTCTGAGGGCAGAAGGAACGCATCTGAGGCAGGAGGTGAAGGCATTCACTTGGGCGACGTTTGCTTCTTGCTGGCTCATCCTGTGCGTGGTACCTGGGCAATTGAACTCGGCTTTGTTCGGAGTTGGGGACGGCACTCAGGCAGCAGAAAGAGTTGGGATTTCAAACCCACAAGTTCGTTCTTGGAGCAATTTGAAGGAATCGTGGAAATCATGGCGCGACTGCGGGAGAGACAGCCAAGCAGGAGGGGACCTGGACGCGGGACATCTTCTCGCACCCGTGCAGCAGATGAACACCATCACTACTGCTGCTGCTACTGCTACAGGAGGGCGGGAGCCTTACCAGTTCCGGCCAATCAGTTCTTGGAGGTGGGCAGCTCCAGTGAAGGTGAGCCCGTGGTTCCAGCTTTCGGCTCAGTTGTTTTCACATTGGGCAGCTCGCAGGGAAACACACGCATCAATGCGCATATATCAGTCCTCTTTACGAAGGTTCCGGAGGAGAACGACAAGGGAAAGCAACCGATTTCGGCTGAGATGCCTCCTGAAGGCAATAGCGAGGATAGTCCAGTGCTGCAGCCTCCAATTGAAAAGGGAAATCCAGAGAAGGAGCCGCAGCAAGCCCCTCCTCAGCCTCTAGAGCAGATTCCGCCGGCCACTGAGAAGGATCCCTGGGCAATGTGGGCTGGTGTTCCTAAAGGCCAAGGATGGTGCTATATCATTGAGGAAGAGCCTGAAGACTAATCCTCAGAGGCACTCTCTGGTTTACTTCTCTCGCTATGTTTGTATGCTTTTAGTTCTTTTTCATACTCTATGTCCATCTGTTATGTGTCATGGCAAGGTCCACTATGAGTCTTTTTGCTGGACGCCCCTGCGCGGGCTGCTAAACTATTGTCTAAGTTCAAGTCTGTGTCAGATGTTTTGGTTTATCATGGAGGTGATGCCCCTGCATGGGCAAATTCTGTGTCAAGCAAGGTCTTCCAAGGTGCCACAGTTGGCCCTGGAAAAACTGTTTTTCTGCATGTAATGCTACCTGTATATAATATAATCGATTAGCTAGTTTTACTGAGAAAAAAAAAGAATAAAATATGATTAAATAATCATTTTTTCCAATAGCATTGCAAGATGATACGTAATTGGAAATATTATGGTTTAAAAGGAAGAGAATGGAGTTTAAGCAAGGTGTCAAAAAGGAACAATTTTAGTCTTGAACAATTGCACCCCCAGTAAGTTTATTCTGTAAATAAGTATCAATCTTACCCTATGTTTACTATTTAGATGTTTCGATTTCCATTGCCACTAACAACCCTATTGTTAATATATCATATTGCTCTTAACATGGAGATATAATCAGCACAACCAGGTTTTGCCAGTCGAAGGTATTTGGCAGTGTGTATGTGTCAACCATGGCATATTAATATTATTGCAGCATAAATTGTTTCCTTGGCACACCTATCTAAGCTTTTGTAATCTCAAGGTACATTGATTTTTTTTGAGGATCTGAAAATGTGGAAGAAGATCGTTCTCTGACAATTGACAAGATCGAAAATGGGTTTTAAAAAATCATGTTAATTTAGTGTTCCCTCAATCACAAATTAGTTCACATGTGAAAGTTAACCATTAAGAACATAACATAAATAATCACACAAATATTAGGAACAATGACACAAAGAATGATGACGGAGTTCAACCCTTCTAGGATACATCTTAGGACCCTGCGCAAAAGGCTAGGCCACTCATATTTCAGTATTTTAAAATGAGGTACATAAACTTGGTATTTACAATTGTGGCTATTTCCCCTACAAAGAAATGTTATGCTATAGAGAACTCATTCAATATCACTTGACAATCTATAATTAATCAGTCATATACAACGAAACAAAGAGTCTCCTGCAAGGACTGTAAACCTCAACTGAAATTGAGCAATCATAAATCAACAAAACACCATTCATTAACTATTTCAGCTTGGCTTGGAGATACACAAGTTCATGTATTGACTTCTGAAGAGTCATTTGCTACAATTGTCGAACAAACTTTGCCGATGAGTTTGGAGTGCACCAAAACCCCTGTTTCAGTTCTTCATTCACCCAAATTGGCTTTTGCATGAATGGGGAATGCCAGATAGCTAATGCTACTCTAGAATGGCTCTCAACACCACCTTGGAGCTTCACTTTCATTTGCCTTCAATTTTCTTGTCCTTTGTTTGGTGTATTGACAACCTTTTAAAAGGTTTTGGAACTCTACATTTAGAGTTTTGTTGAAACAACATAGAAAATATTAGTAGTATGTTATAAAAACATTGAAATTTTAGTTATTTTAATTAAATCGAATTAGCAACCATATCATATGGTTCTACTTTAACAGCTTTATAACATATATGTTATAAACGTATATATGTTACCAAAGTATTAACATAGAATTTGTATTGTGACAGATGTAATTATTGCATGGCTTGACGTTAGACGTGCAGTATTGGGTAATATCCAAGGTTTTAATACATACCATAGTTGTGGCCTATCATTGGACTGATGGCTACCTAACCCCATGTATAATGACATATCACATATAAAATATGGTTGGTCTATTAATCTATGGGAGGTGTGATGGATCCTCATGGCACTTCGACATTCAAGTTGGCACAACCATATGCCACAACTAACGAACCAAATCCTATGGTGAAAATACATCATGGCCCATATGGTTTTAGAAATCAATTCTGTGTCGCGCCAAATATGGTGCCACATCTGACTTTGAAGTGCCTTGCGGCATGTCCACATCAGAGCAATTGCAACAATAAATGGTTCTATCGCATTTATAATGTTCTTGTGTGGCATATCACAAATAATATATTTATTAACGTGCCATATATGATATGGTATATAATTTTATAAAAAAAGTTTTCAAACATTACAATAACTCGGCTTCTATTTGACAGTGTGCCAATTTTGGAATGGATTCTCTACTCCATATTTGGAGGCATCATCATATTGTTATAGTGATTCGCCATGGGTTTGGTGGGGCCATCAAATGTGTTGGATTCCCCCAACCCTTCCCTAACCATGCTCAATACCACCCTTCAAATACATACTCACACCCATGTATTCCAAGGAACATGTGGTGGGTTGGTGGCTTAGAGCTAAAGTTTCTTGGTGTTGGTCATGAGTCCAAATCTCTCTAGAGGTCTTGTGAAATTCAACCAACCAGAAGAAGACACTTGTCAAATTACCATTGGTTTTAGAACTTTGATATTTGACTAGTGGAACCATGAGTTAATTGTTGAGCTTTTGACTTTGACTATCACCTATGTTGACTTTGACTTCTTTTTCCTATTGAGGAAAACTTCAAAACACATTTCCTTCCTCATACAAAGGCCATTTTTGAAACCAAATATGCCACTATAATAAGCACGAAGAGCTGTTCGACTTGGCGCTGATTTTGTGAGAATTTCAGACTGTAAAATTCTAGGCATGTCATGAATTGTTTCTATCTACGGCCATGTTGGTATAAAAACATTACATAGAAAACTTCAACTAGACTTAAACAAAATCCATCCTTGATCATTTGAAGTACATGAACCACTCGTTTTTCACCACATTAACTAGGCCATGTCAAATTCCCATGGATTTTTCAGCCCTACTCAAATGAACTACATAGATCGATATTCTAGATCTGATGGCCACTAGAGGTTCATCAAACCCTATCATTTCATTTTGGCTTGGTAAGTTTCCAATTTTATTTTATTTTTCCTGGTTTTTCAATAGACTAGTTGGGTATGTCAGCTAGTGCTGAGCATGACCAGGTGGATAGCTATTGTAACTTCTTCATTTTCAATATATCATTCGACTTGTTATCTTGAGTTAATATCTATTGGCACAACTATTTAGAACTTTGTTCTAGTTTATCACCCTAGCTTAATAATTTTCATGTGTTTTTCTCGCTATGCCAATAAAACCTTAGCATACTGATAACCATCCTATTGTTATCTTATGTCTTGATTATTGCTAATTACATCTCGCAATTGTACCAAGTGTAGAGATTTTGCGACATCTTGATATAGTTTATTTTTTTGCGTTTTGGGTGAAGAACAACAAAATCCCGTAGTGACTCACAATGACTAAAGTGGACGATCATGACTAGGTAAGGATTTCAGGTTTTTTCTTTTGTTTCATTACATAACTTGCTTTAGAATTTCTAGGGTAAAATTTGTATTGCTTCTACCCTTTCCTGTTAAACAAGACTACTGGAGCTTACGTTTTCAATTATTTTCTTTCATTGGTTAAGGATTGTCCACATATTTGTGGGTTTCTCGATTTTTTTTTTAATTATTAAATGTTTTGTTTGATGACCCATCGTTTGAATAACTTGGATTGACCCTAGCGCTCACGTCTGTGCCTGTTGGTTTGCGAGGGTGTGACCATGAGAAGTGTACCTGAAAGTACACACCTTTTATGGTCTATCAATCATAAACATGTAAGGGTTTAGTGTACGCCGCTATTTTCTTTTGTTCTTATTTTCTATCGTAAAATCATTCTATAGAATTAGATATTTAATTATGAAATGTAATGTCCAATATTTTTTCAAGTGCATACAACCCTTTATGATAGTCTCCTTTATGTTCGAGTATGAGGATGTTGTCACCATTACATATAGTCTCCATGGATTCTAGCATGGTACTCCTATCTTCTCTGAGGCTCAAAACACTAGAAATCACCTTCGCCTTTCTGAGCAGTGATGTTAGAGTACGCATCCCTCTGGTGCATTCCTTTTATAAGAGCTATACATATAAGAACTGTCTGGGTTATCAAAGTGGTTGTATTATGTCTCTCTTTAGCGAATGTTTACTAGTCCATCATATTTATCCTGGCTTTTAATATTGTTTCCAGGCTCAATCGACGTAGTTACTCATGACGCTCGGCATAATATTATTTGTTGTATTATACAGCATGGTTCTCATGAAATGACTCTTATGTAATCGGGTATATGAACAACTAGATCGTTTAGTATTTCTTAGTAAACATGAATTGCATTAATAAACTATATTCTGTTTATAGCCTACTTCAAGTGGCTTTGAAATTTAATTCTTTCTTCTCAAGATTTATAGGGATATTTGTGTATTTAAGTAGTTTAATTCTATTTTCCTTTGTCAAGTAAATGACATTTCCATATCTGTATTTATATCACTATCAACTATATTAGTAGAATTACCACTCCAATTTATGTTTCATAGTAAATTTATTTTCTTTATTGATTTGTTAGTCTAGTATCCATATTAAAAATTTTATATTTTCATTTGGCTATTCATATCAATTCAATTATGTTATGTCTTATTTATTACATGCATAACTTTTCTCAATGTTTCAATACCACTTGTGGTTCCATTTATATAAAGGGGAGTGAAATTCCCATTTTATGTGATCTTGTTGGTTTTCTTATAGACTATTCATTGATTTGTCTCCTATTGGAAATCTTTATCTGTATTATTATCTTTCCTTTAAATAATTTGTTAGGAGTCATATTGAAACACGACCAACATCTTCATCTAAGTAACTATTATGTAATTAAAAACAAATCTAAATATTAATCTACGGGGTTCATTGTGTTTCATTTCTAGCTTCAAACTTGGTTACTAGAGCTTAACTCTATAGAAAATAATTGTCAATGATATTTTACTTTATGGAAATCTATTAGCAACATGCTGTGGAGTTTACACTACAAAATTCCATTTATTAGTTTATGGTTAATTATTTCCAATTCCTTAGTTATCCCCAATAGTGTTCACTTTCTTCGTGAATGGCAAGAAAATAACTACCTTTCAAAGTTATAATAATAATTTCTTAAGCGTAAGTAGAAAAAATTATATTTTATAGATGTCAAATACTACACTTAATGCACTAGATATGTCCTTACTTCTTATCTTTTTCTATGTTATCATACATAATGAAAACACTTCTAATATCAACCTTTTTCTAGTGAAGTACAATTAAATAGGCACTGATTAAAGCTATGTGCCTTATAGCAGTAGGGTTCTAATTCATATAGCTAAATTTTAATAGAGTAAGCTACATGATTTTCAGAACAACAATAAAGTCAGTCTCTAAGCTAATTCACATTTCGATACAAAAATCCCATTTTCAGATTTCCATACATATATCTCTAGGCTAATTCAAATTTCATAGAGCTAAGTTTACGATACTAATAATTCTGAAACACAATATCTACACAAGACTACTTCTCATAAGATAATAAAATAATAACTAATACCAATAGATTCACCAATAAGGCCTTCTCAAGTTTGGCTAAATCCCAGGGAGAGAAACGATAGAGAAACCATGGCCAAGGTTTTTGGAAATGACTTCATTGTTGTTGCCTCACTAGAAATAAATGGAGGGAGCTCCCCGGAACTAGATCGAAGGCCTCTTGCAGATGGGAGAGCTGATCCAGATCCACTTGAAATGTTAAGGAATGGACATGGCACTAGATATGATTTTTTTGCAACAAATCGAATCTACCACAAGTCAGCCGCGACAAGCTTCGTCATGGCACGACCTTCCCACAGATTCGATCTTGTGACCAAGGCAAACTTAGGTGGTAACGGAGAAGGGTTTGAGGGTCTGCCATTGATTTCCAGGAGTAACCACAAGGGCCCGGAGATAGACAAGAAGGCAGTGAATAATGCTATGAGAACGGAGGAACTAAAACAAATACAACACAAACTATAACAAAGACACAGGCAGAAACACCAGCAAAAGTGAGACAAACCTCACACAACTTCATCAACTCAATTGCTTAATTACATCACACTTATATAGGAAAACTTATGCAACCAATTCCTAACCACTCACAACTAACTGCTCATAACTAATTCTGTTCAACTGCTTCATAACTAAATCTATTTCTGCATTATTTTCACATCCTCCCTTAATGGAGAAATGGATATTCTACAATACCTAACTGACTTCTAAAAACTTCAAATTTGATTTTACCAAGGGGGTTAGTAAATATATCAGCCACATTATCCTTGGTGTTACAAAATATCAATCCAATTTCTTTTGACTCAATTTTCTCACGTACAAAGTGGTACTGTAACTCAACGTGTTTTGTTCTAGCATGGTAAACTGGATTATGTGCTAATTTGATAGCACTCTGATTATCACAATTGATACATGTTGCACCACTTTGCGCTTCTTCAAGATCTGCAAGAATTCTCCGCAACCAAATAGCTTCACAGGTGGCATTGGTCAAAGCTTTGTACTCTGATTCCGTTGATGATAAAGAAACAGTTGGCTGTTTCTTACTACTCCAAGATACGACCCCTGATCCAATATGAAATGCATAGCCAGAGGTAGATCGCCTGTCATCTGGATTTCCTGCCCAATCTGAATTAGAAAAACCTGTCAGTGCAACATCAGATACATTAGTATACATAATACCAAGATTCACTGTTCCCTTTAAGTATCGGAGAACTTTCTTTGCAGCAATCCAGTGATTTCCTAAAGGCTTAGCCATGAATTGACTAAGGATACTGACTGAGTATGCAATGTCTGGTCTGGTAGTGGTGAGATAGTTCAAACTTCCCACTAACTGACGATATAATGTTCCATCTGCCTCTTTCGATCCATCTTCTTTGTACAACTTTGCATTCTGTTCTAAGGGAGTTGACATAGCTTTGCAATCTGTCATATTGAACTTTTTAAGAATCTCCTTTGTATATTTGCTTTGAGTGATTAAAGTTTTACCAGTTTCTCTCCATACCTCAATGCCTAAATAGTAATGCATTTCACCCAAATCTTTCATTTCAAAATCCTGTGACAACTGAACTTTAATTTCTTCAATTAACTTGTGAGCACTGCCCGTTATAATGAGATCATCCACATATAAAGATATTAAAGCAACATGTCCTTTTTCATCTTTCTTAACATACAAGTTAGGATCATTTTTGCTTTTCACAAACCCATTCTGAAGAAAGAAAGTAGCAATCTTTACATACCATGATCTTGGTGCCTGTTTCAAACCATTCAATGCCTTTCTTAACCTGCAAACCAGATGCTCCTGTCCCTGTTTGACAAACCCTTCAGGTTGAACCAAATAAACTTCTTCCTGTAAATCACCATTTAGAAAAGCAGATTTGACATCCATTTGATGTATATTCCAATTATGTTTTGTGGCTAAGGCAATCAGTAATCTAATTGTATTCAACTTAGCGACTGGTGCAAAAGTGTCTTCATAATCAATGCCCTCCTATTGAGCATATCCTTTTGCTACTAATCTTGCCTTAAATTTATCAATTGTACCATCTGCTTTAAATTTTGTTTTATACAACCATTTGCTTCCAATTGGAACTTTATTTTCAGGAAGTTCCACTAATTCCCATGTTTGATTTTTCATAATAGAAGCATACTCATCATTCATAGCATTAATCCATGGTTCATGTTGTTTAGCCTGCTCATAATCAATTGGTTCTTCAACATTAATTATATTAGACATTAAGGCATAGTCTCTATACCTTGCAGGAGGCCGAGTCTGTCGGGACGACCTTCTTGGTTTGGGTGTTTCATCCATGATTCGTCGGCTTTGAGGTGTATCACCCCCTTGTGATGACCCACTGCTGCTAGATGTGCTCGTACTGCTGCTATCACCTTGATCCTGTACCTGTACCTGGACCTGTTCCTGTTCCTACTTAATCAAAGTATCAAGCTTGATATGCGCATCATTAGAAATATGCCATGTATCATTCTTTGTATTATTTTTATCAGTCTGCTCATGAAACAATACATCACGACTTGCAAATAGTTTATGGGAACTTGGATCAAACAATTTATAGGCTTTCTGATCCATACAATATTCAATGAAAATACACTTGATGGACTTGGCATCAAGTTTTCTTCTGTTAGCTTCAGGAATATGAGCAAAAGCAGTACATCCAAAGACTTTGAAATGACTCACATCAGGTTTATAACCATAAAGAACCTCAAAAGGAGTTTGAAAAACTAATTTCTTAGTGGGACATCGATTCTTCAGATAAACAGCAGTGTTAATGGCTTCTGCCCAGAAACCATTAGAGATATTCTTACCTTTCAGCATACTACGAGCAGATTCCACCAAGGTTCTATTCCATCGCTCTGCAACACCATTTTGCTGAGGGGTATGTGGCACTGTGAACTGTTGTTGAATTCCATTAGATTTACAATAGGTGTTAAAGGCTTTTGATTTATATTCACCCCCTTGATCAGATCTGAGTATTTTAATGCACTTTCCTGTTTGTTTTTCAACCATATTTCAAAACTCTTTAAAATACTCAAATATGTCACTTTTCCTTCTAATGAAATAGACCCAGGTATATCTAGATCTATCATCAATAAAAATAACAAAGTATGTAGCACCACCAAGAGACCTAGTTTGCATAGGTCCGCATACATTAGTGTGAATTAATTCAAGAATATCATACTTTCGTTTCTCAGTATGAACAGGAAACTCTTCTCTATTCTGCTTACCAAGTGCACAAGCTTCACATGGTAAATGTTCACACTTCATAACAGGAAGACCTTCAACCATTGATTTCCTTTGTAACAACGATAAATCATTGTAATTGAGGTGCCCATACCTGTGATGCCATAATTCTGCTGTCGATGTTTCTTGGGATGTCAATGCAACATGGCGCTTGACTGTCACATCCAATCTATATAATCCTCCAACCCTGGTACCTGTTGAAACAACCTTGTAGTGGTCCTGAACATCTTTCACTATACACCCCAATTTACCAAATTCTACTTTTAAATGATTATCAGTGATAGTGGAAACAGATAGCAAATTCTTTTTAAGAGCAGGGACATACATCACATTATGAATCTGTCGCATTTGACCATTAGGTAAGTACACATTTACTATGCCATAACCTTGAACTTTAAGTGACCTATCATCTCCTAGGTAAATGTGTGTACCATCAGATTTCTCATAATATTTATCATACCATTCTTTATTACAAGTCATGTGTGCCGAGGCACCAGAATCTATAAACCAAGTATTCTCATCATCAGTTTCAGCAGACAATGCAGCATCAGAAAGAAATAACTTAAGATTTTTAAATCCATCATTCACTGAGGTGTCTTTGTTTGTGTAATTTCCATTATGCCTGCTATGTCTTTGATTTGATTCATTATTCTTTCTCCTATAGCAATCTTTTGCCAGATGTCTAGGTTTTCCACAATAATGACATACAATGTTCCTTTTAACATAAGAATCAGGAGGTGCCATACCTTTCTGCTTTGCTTGAAAACGGCCTCTGTTTCTGTCCCATGGTCTCCGTCGGAATGGTTTTTGGCCTCTTGCAGTCAAAGCCAAATCAGAACCATTTGACTCCAGTTCAAAAGTTTTCATGCGCTCTTCTTCTTTAAGAAGAATTCCAGCCAATTCTTCAAATGTAGGAGGTGTCGGTCTAGCGGAGAGAGCTGAAATAAAGACTTTATAGTCTGGGACTAACCCCTTTAAAGTAACAGTTACCAATTCTGTACTAGAAACCTTTTCACCAATATCACCAAGCTTATCACTGAAATCTTTAATTCGGGAAACAAAGTTGCTAATACTATCATTGGCATCCATTTTGATAGATAGCAGCTTTGTTTTTAAAAATAAAATACGGTTTGCATTAGTAGTCTCATACAAACCTTTGAGAGTGTCCCATGTCGCCTTTGATGTTTCACAGTCCCGAATGTGAGGAATAATATTGTCCTTCACTGACATGCGTAGCAGCACCCGTGCTTTCATTTCACGCTTCTCCCAATCTTGAGTATTAGTAGGAGGTTGAGGCTTGGTCTCGTCACCTTTGACAATCGCCCAGAGATTGTATGCCTCCAATACCGTTGTGATCTTAAATTTCCAATTGACATAATTTTCGCCATCAAGTCTTGAAGACTCATTTAAATATGAATCTGCAAGAGGATTAGCCATCTCTCCACCAATGACCAAATTCAAACAAAAAACCGCAAGCTTCTTAAAGTTGAAAACTGGTTAATAACAAAAACTCTGCAAATTATGAGAATATCGCAGGCCTCACTGCCTGAGAAATTTAATAAATACAACTCTGCAAATACTCTTCAATTGGCTGAGCAGAAAACTCTGCATATACACTTCATAGAAAACTTTGCGTATACACTTCAATTACAAGAACCAAATCCGATATCTGCAAACCATAAGTATACACTTCAATTACAAGAACCAAATCCGATATCTGCAAACCGTAAGCCTATCACGTTCGCTGCTGACTGGGACTGCGTTCTCGTAAGGCCTCCTGCGGCCTCCACGGCAATCTCGTGGCACACGGATTCGAATTCTTCACCACACAAGCCGTGGTCTCATGGAGCAGCGACTAATTAAGCGTCAGTTTCAGGGAAATCAAAGAATACCCAATTAGAATTACTGACTCAACAAAAACACACAGGTTTCAAGAAAATCAAAGAATCTGCACACGACGGTTTTAACTGCAAAAAGACCCAAAACTATCGGGCACGGCAGCATACTAGCTCTGCGAAAATCGGCGAATAAAAACAAAATGAAAAGTGTTCTGCAGGTAAGGTACCGGACATGACAAGGCCTGACCGGAACAAGAGTGCCTTGAAAAACCAGACAAAATGACGCCTAGCACAGCGGAACCGACGGAAACTTGCAATCAAATTGGCTTGGCGATCAATCGTGGGCTTCTTGGTCATAAACCAACAAGACCGATCCACACAACATACTGTCACTGCACACACTCTAATGGCAGAATCATTCACTGCCTACGAAGAGAAGAGAGGCACAAACAAAAGAGCTCTGTGCTCTGATACCAAACTAAAACAATTACAACACAAACTATAACAAAGACACCGGCAGAAACACCAGCAAAAGTGAGACAAACCTCACACAACTTCATCAACTCAATTGCTTAATTACATCACACTTATATAGGAAAACTTATGCAACCAATTCTTAACCACTCACAACTAACTGCTCATAACTAATTTTGTTCAACTGCTTCATAACTAAATCTATTTCTGCATTATTTTCACAGGAGGGAGATTGGAGCCAAGATCAGCATTGTTTCCACAGATCTGACGTTGTGGTGTGTTGCTTAGATCTAACAAACGAGGTAGACACAGGATTAATTGTGAAAACTCTTTTTTGGATCAAGGGGACTATCAGAGCAGAAGTGAAAGGATCCAATGACACAGGGTATGAGGGAGAGCTGTTGTCAGCTAGGGTATGGAGCCGAGGACGGCTCTTATTCCTTAGATATGAAGCAAAGGTGTTTTGCTCGGATCTAATCAATAGGAAAGGTGCAGAATCAATCAAGAAGATGCCTTGTAGGATCGAGGGGAATGACATTACAGATTTGGAGAACGAGTTAGGAATATGGCAGATGGATTGAAGCAAGGTGAAAACTAAAAAGCAATCAAGGCAGTGGACCTCTGGCTAACAGCTGAAAATGCTCTTCGGAAGAAAATATTTATGACCATACCCATTTACTGCAAGACCATGGGAGAAAATACAATCGAAGCCTCTAATGTGGCAAGGAAAAACCTCCAAATGCCCCAGATTGCTAGTACTGGTTCTCATGGGACAAATTCCAATCGATTTCAAATCTTTGTTAAAATTCCCAAGGGGAAAACGATAGTGATCTGGACTTATCATAATGATAGTGTTACAGATTTGAAGAATAACATTACCAATTAGACTGGCTACCCGACAAGGAAACAACACCTACTACATCGGGGTAGATCACTGTAGGACTACAGAACCATGCAAGACTACAATATCAAGCCATGATCTACAATCGTTCTCAATATGAGACTATGAGGAGGTGCCGAAAGCTCTTGAACTAGCTCACAAAATAGAGGGTCTTTCAAGGACGTAGTCAGGGGCAAAGGGAAAAAAAACCCCAAAGTTTCCACTGAACCCGACCTTACATTGTAGATCAAACTCTAGAGAGCCCATCTGCCTCCATCGATATACTAGAGGTAAATGCCATATACTCGGATATACACAAATACACATTTATTTGCGGATTTAATGGTTTTCGGTCCAGAGCTGACGTATTGCATCAATGGATCCATACAATCTGGACAAAAGAATGTGAAATCTACTTATACCCTAAGGGGGCTTTTATAGTAAGATTTCACATAGAAGAGGAAAAGGAAATAATCCTCAACCAAGGGCCATGGTTTTGGGGAAGTGCTAGACTATTCATCACCCCATGGTTTCCCGATTTTGATGCCAATACTATGGTGGTATCAAGGATGCTAGTATGAGCTAGGTTGCATAACCTCCCTTTACATTTTTGGCATCAAAAGGCTCTAATCGCTATTGGAAATACCTTGGGGAAACTCTTAAAGATCGATGCAGAGAGACACCTAAAAGCAATATTTATGTTTGCTAGAATATGTGTCGAAGTAGGTCTGTGCCAAGGCTTACCAGAAAGTATAATCTTGAATTTCAATAATACACAGTGGACACAACCCTTGGACTATGATAACACAACATTCTGATGCCATGGATGTCAACAAACAGGTCACCTGTACAATACGTGTCCACGTATTGGCCCCAATAGGAGTAATCAGCAATAAAGGAAGCCGAAAGGATGGAAGAATATAGAAAATCTGGTAATGAAGGAAGCTACAACAAAGAAAGAAGAACACAATGTAGTAGAAGATAAAATTTAGGATAATAAGGAAAAAGAGAACCACTTCGAATAGGAACAAGAACTCCAATTGGAAATAAGTGCACCAAATGAACTCACAACCTCGAAGAATCAGATTCAGACAAGGAACAAACAACAAACACAATGGAAAATTAGCTTGCCATTATTGACTTCACTCCCAACACTAATGGTTGGCGAAAAGTGGAGAAGAAGAAAGGTAGGAAAGCTCAGGCTAGCTCGACTATTTGGTTCTTTTTTCTCGCTTTCCTGATATCAGGAACAACTCATTTTGCTTTCTTCTTTTAGGCAGGATTGTATCCTATGGGCTTTATCATCTGCTTTCATACACCCAAATTGAATTCTTAATTGCATATACTATGTAACTTTTTATTTTAATAAAAAGTTCGATTTTTTCTTTGGAAAAAAAATAGATTAACCAATAGGGGTACGTGTAAATTTCACACCTTTTTCCACCGAACCTAGAACTGTATTCCTCCAGTTCTCGCTGAGTTGAGAAGTTCTTTCTAGGGTATCAACCAATTTTATTGATCCCTTCAATATGTGTTTAATACCTTTCTTTCATGATTAATTTCGTTCAGTGGCATCCCACTTTTGTGGTCATTTTTATTCACTTTCCTAGGATTTTCATAAAAGTGAGTCTTTCTCTCACGTGACACTTTATGCATATCAAAGCTTAGCATATTTTCCAGCCAAAGAGATTTAATTTATATTACCTCCTGTCCATTAAAATCTATCTAGAATCCTTATCATGAAATAGTTATCCTAATCTCATTTATGAATCAGATTTTTGTTTTTCTTTCTTTGGCAAGAGTCTCATATTCAAGTGATCCATTCCAAAGTACTTCCATTCCATTTATATATCTATTAATTATTTATTTATTTACATAAAACTTTCAATGTTCTTCATGGATTTATCACAATACCTATTAACATCATTAAGTCTAGATAAAGGGACCACATTACAACAATGGAGAGATATTACATTTTGTGCCCCTTTTTAATTCACACCATTCTCAGTTTTTATTTTCCAGTTACTTCCCTAGGGAATGGTTTTGGTTAATTCTTTTGCATCCCATATTCCCACTCCCATGTATCCTTTGCAAGATTAAAACGATTCCATTGCAATATAACTCAAATGACTACTCGATTCTAGAGCTAGCTCTCCTTTTGGCATAGCATACAGAGATGTTTTGTGATAAGTCTGCTTCAGCTTCCACTTGCAACATTTTCCAATCAATTTTGTGAGAACTATATTGCACATATTGCTTGTGAAATGATAGATAGAGAACATTATGAACTTTAATATGCTTGACTAATGCTAATCGATAAACTACAGGTCCAATTTTGTCAAACATTTGGAATGGACGTCAAAATAGTGGTGCTAAATTTGGAGAGGTTCTTGTTCTTAAGGTACTTTTCCTTGGTTTTACCTTCAACCAAACATGATCCCCAAATTTTGTGTGTTCTCTTTTTATCTGCATAGATTTTCTATCGATCTCATGCGATTTTAATATTCTACTAAAGCATTCATACTATCAAAGACATTCAATTGTTTTCTTTAAAGATAGAATAGAGATGCCTCATGTCTTTCAATACTATAACTGTCACTTCAGTACCAAGTGTTACCACTTCATTTTATTTCATATTCATTTTCTAGCACGTTTTCATACTTGTTGTGCATGTTACTTCATGCATTCCACCAACACTCAACAAACTATCCACATGCATCCAGCCAAGTTTAGAAACCACAGATGCTTTTTGTACTTTTATTCGTAGTTATACCAAGTTACATGGTCATTATTGAATGCAACATTCAATATATAGAATAGCCCTTTTCCTTTCCTATTACTTTCAAAAAAGAAATAATAATTACTGAATGACTTGCATCATTTTATCTTATTTGGTTATTTTGATACTATTGTATCAAATATGCATCTATCATGCATATTTTAGTTTAAAACAACATATTACCTTATCCACTTCCATGATAATATATATATATATATATATATATATATATATATATATATATATATATATATATATATATATATATATACATATACATATACATATACATATACATATACATATACATATACATATACATATACATATACATATATATATATATAGATATTTTTTTTTTTTTACTTTTTTTTTAATTTTTTTTTTTTTCGGTTTCATTCTAAAGTGGACCTTGTCAAGTCCATTCTTGTGGTTTTGCCACTTATTTCCATATCCTTTGGTAACTAATAAAAGTAGAAGGGCATATATGAAGAAATAAAGACATCAACATAGATAATTAAAAATCGTTTTAATATACATAAGTTTCATGGTTTAAGAGGAAAATGTAATTTCTCAACTTATATCACTCCTTTTCATTTAGCTCACTCCATTGAGTTGTATAATTTGGCATACAACATTTAGAAATTTTCATTTTTAGTTTAATAGACATTTCGTTTTTAGTTTCTAATGAACAACAACACTCATCTCTAATTCCACAAAGTTTTTATAGTTAAGATTGATTCCAAATTAGTTCACTCTTTTCATATTCTATTCCATTTCGGCTAAGAAACATGATGTTTTTAGTCCTGAGTTTTAGCTTTTTGTCCCTAACACATTATCTGTTTCTATGTAAGGTTGATGTTTATTCATCATTTTGGCACTCTCTTCTAGTTCCCTCATGTTTTTCTACATTCTTGGGATTGTAAAATATCAAAATTACAACTATTCTCAACTTGACAATCTTTGATTGGTCTATATAATTTATTTTTTTGTGATTAGTTTATCCAATAACCACAATTTTCGGTGATATTATATCATTTCTGACATATATAGCATTGGTTTGTTAGATCCTTCATGTATGTGTTTTTTCATACTGATTCTTTCCATACCTAGTGTATAGTGCACCTTCGATACAAGAACTCTGCATTTCTTAGGATCAAATAAACCATGCTCCCAAAGTCTCTTCTCGCTAACCATTTTTCTTGGTTATAAATTCTTGGTATTATTTTCCATGTATAATTTTTTGAAGAGCCTCACAATAATTCTTTATCAGGCAGGTTTCAATCTCAGATTTCTATTTAAGTTTTTCCATTATAACATCATGGACTTATTTTGTTAGATGGTGCTTCTGTCTTTTCCTACAACAATAAGACAACCATTATTTCCTTATTCAACTATTCATGTTGTTTTTGTTACTAGTTGCATGAGCTTAAATATTGGCCAACCAGTCTTCAAAATAAGTTGGTACACTCAAGTTGAAGGAAACTCGTAGATATGTTGCTTTTCATTCTCTATTTAATTCTTGTTTCTCTTAAATGTATTTTAGGGTATGATCATCGATATATTATTTATAGAGTTCCTCATTGGGTTTCTTTTTTTAACTTAATTTTATGGTATTACAATCTATGATGTCATTAATATCACTATAAATAATCTATCATCTAGAGCATGTTGAGGTGCAAAAATTTCTCTCATAACCAACCTATTTTTGTTTCCCAACTGAAATTGCGTATCTTTTGTTTTGAAAACACAGTTTCAAACATTATTAAGTAAAGATCAAATTCCTTATACACTACATGCAGTTTCCCATGTTTGTATGTGTGCATTAATTTAAGGAACTGAGTTGCTTGCTACTTCAAGACATTACTAATGAAAAACATTGTAGACAACCTTTAATTTAATCAAAGAAGATTCATTATAATACATTCTCTAAGTTGTGTAATTCAACTCTATTATAAGAGAAATTGTCAAAATAAATTCAAACCTTGAATAAATGCATTTAAGTAGATGAGGAACAAATATGCATTTATCCTATTCTATCGTATTTGAGTTGCAACTCAATGTTTTATTGAGAGCAACAAATTACTATCATAATTCCATCTTCATTGCTTTTCCTGAATCATAAGACTAGATTATTTTATCACATAAGTAGGGAATAAAATGTAAGTAGCATCAATGATGGGCACTTTTGTTGATTGCCAATATTATTTTCCCATCTCCCATTTTTGCACAATCAGGTAGTCCTTTTATGTAACAAACCATTGCACAATTCTCACATTCCACTAATACTGACTAACTATGTTTATTACAATTGTTGTAATATATCTTACTCCTACCACTTGTTTCATAATGGACATAAGGGACAATTCTTAGAGATAACATTCCATTAACTCAGATTACTTGTATTTATAATAATTCACATTCAAACCTATGGTTTCTGTATCAGATTTAGTGTCAGCCATTCTTTATGTTAGACTTGTAGGGTACTAAGTTTCCCATCCCTAAGGAAGTGAGGATCACTTTGTGACTATTATAATTGGTGCATAAGGGTGACTAGCTTGATAATTAGTGCCAATTTTATTTTTCTAGGGAATGCCGAGATCTTAGCTAGATATAACTTTGACATTTTCCCAAATACATTGCTTTCATATCAAATATTAAATTCTAAAGCTAAATTGATATAGTAGAAGAATGTAAGTAACATGTTTCTCTAGTGGAAAAATAGCTTAAATCTCCACTAAATCACACCCACATTATGATCTATGAAAATGGTAATTTAAAATCCAAACATTGCTACCGATTTGAGGCACAACTTAAATAAAAGTGGAGCAGAACCTTTCAGGTGTGTTACGCAACAAAGGAACACGATCTTTGCTCCTTCATGCATATTCTCCCATACCACATTTAGAATAGGTTGAGATCACCCGAATTAACTTGGTCAGGCATTTCCAAAGTGGATATAAAACAATTGAAGGATTTGCACTCCTTCAACCTTTATTTTTCCGGTCTTTCGCACACCCATAGAATCATTTTTTCCGGTCTTTTGCACATCCATAGAATCATGGATTTGTGAATAGGAACTATGGTTCATTCATCAGCTCTTTTGTGTAGCTTTTCCAGCTAAGAGGAGATTTTTCATGACATATGTCTACTGGTCTAGAAATACTTCCCTAGCATTGGAGGAACCGTATACATAAAGTGACTGAGAAACTTATTCCTCAGCAGGTAATAATGTTTTAGAGCACAATAAAGTTTAGCAACAACTATATCTCTTCAGTTGCTAATATGAATATACAAATATCTAGCAGTTTATTTAGCTTCTATGTAATATGATGTTCTCATACAAAGTCATGTAGATGTTGTTGCGATATCATAACACAAATTATATGAAATCCTACTTAGAGTCCACTGGGTTTGAGAGTTGAACCTAGAGGTCCAATACCATTTGCCACAACTCTTGTTTATAGTCAGTTTTTATTTTTATTTTTTTGATGGATTGTCTATAGCATCAATACTAATTTTCTCTTATATTGTCTAGTATTCCTACAATGAAATGTACTATAATCATCAACTTCCTGCACTAGTTCTTATATATATTCTTATATATATATATATAATCATCAACTTCCTGCACTAGTTCTTATTATATTTATATATATATATATATATATATATACTTCTGTTCCATGAGAATCATATAAGGTATGTCTTAATTTTATATTTATCATAAATAATGCACATATATGAGGGGTATACCCCCTTTCCCACATCAAAACTATATGTTATAGGGTCGCAATTGTATGATTTATTTCATTTTATATACTTGGAACTATATCGAATACTTGTTGAGTTATATCTCATTATCAATTTGCTAAGAAAAGGGAGTTTTACCTTGTGTTTGAGAGCACTACTCTAAATGAATGTAGTAAAGAAGGTCCTTCATTTTCTTTCCTTCATTATAGGCACAATCATCATAACTACTTAATTCACCTTCATTAATTTGTTTCTCTAAATTGTGATCCATATTACCCTATGTTTATTGTTCAGATGTTTCGATTTCCATTACCACCAACAACCCTATTGTCATTATATCAATGTGACCACTTTTTTCCAGTCCAAGGTATTTGGTGGTGTATATGTGTCAACCATGGCATATTAATATTATCTCAACACAAATGTTTTCATTCGAACACTTTTCTAAGCTTTTGCAATCTCGAGGTATATTGAAATCTTTTGAGTTACGCAAAGCACTAGCTTTTCACCATATTAACTGGTACATGCGACATTCCCATAGGTTTTTCAGCCACACTCAAATGAATGACATGGATATATCTTCTATGTCTAATGCCCCCTAGAAGTTCATCAAACCCTATCGTATTTTTTTTGCTTGGCATGTTTCCCATTTGTTAATTTTTTTCCTAGTTTTGTCGTGGACTCATTAGGCACACCAGCTAGTGTTGAGCGTGACCAAGTGGATAACTACTACAACTTAATCATTTTCTATGTGTCATCTGAACCATTCTCTTGAGGTAACTTCTATTGGCACGACTATTTAGACCTTTATTCCAATTAATCGATCTAACTTAATTATTTTCTTCTGTTTTTTTGGCTACGTTGGTAAACAATTAACATATTAATAACCCTCCTATTGTTATCATTGTCCTTGAACCTTGCTACTTACATAATGCAAATTCTACCAAGCAACAAGATTCTGTGACATCCTTATATCGTTCAAGGTTTTCTTGTTTTGGCTAAAGAACAAAAAAATCCCCTAGTGACCCACAATATCTATAGTTGACAACCTTGACCAAGTAAGGATTTGAGGGTTTTTTTTCTTTTACTGTCACCTACACATGTAATATAAATTTTATATTTTGGTTTCATTACGTAACTTACTTCATAGTTTCTATGGTCAAAATTGTATTGTTTCTCCCCTTTTCTGTTAATCACAACTACTTGCGCTTACCCTTTCAATATTTTTCTTTCACTGCTTGGGGATTGTCCACATATTTCATCATTTTTTGGAATTTTATTTCTCTGATTAAATAGTTTCTTTTCTTACCCATCATTTTAATAACTTTTATCAACACTAGCACTCACCTCTGCGAATGTTTATTTGGAAGGTTGTCACTATGACAGGCGTACCTGAAAGTCGCACCTTCTTCTACTTTGTGTTAATCATAAACATGCAAGGGTTTAGTGTATACCCTTGTTTTATTTTGTTCTTATTTTCTATCCTAAAATAGTTCTATAGAATTAGAGATTTAATTATGAAATGTAATGTCTAAACATTTTTCCAAATTCGTACATCCCATTACGACAGTTTCCTTCGTGTTGAGCTAAGAAGATGTTGTCACCATTATAGATAGCCTCTAAGGGTTCTAGTTTTGTACTCCTATCTTCCCTGAGGTTCAAAATGCTACAGTGCACCTTGACCTTTCTAAGTGGTGATGGTAGAGTACGCATCCCTCCAATGCATTCCTTTTATAAGAAGTATACACATAACAACTTACTAGGTTATTTTACTATTCCAACATATCTATCTTGGCTTCTTATATTGTTTCTAGGCTCAAATCAGGGGATTCCCCATGACCTCGGGTGTAACCTTGTTTGTTGTATTATCCAGCATGTTTCTCATAAAATGAATCTTATGTAATCTGGAATAGGAACAATTTTCTCCTTTATTATTTGTTAGTAACCATGAATTTTATTAATGAACTATGTTCTATTTATAACAGCGAATAAACTATTTGTTCATGTTGGTGTTCTTAGATGCTATTAGTTGATTCATCTCCTATTGGAAATATTTGTCTCTATTATTCTTTTTCGTCTAAAAAAATGGTTGAGAGTCATATTAAAACATGGGAGACATCATAATCTCATAAGTAAATATTAAATAATTAAAAATAAACCTAACTATTAATCTAAGAGGTTAACTATGTTTCATTTCTAGCCTAAGACTTGATTACAAGAGATTAGAGCTATATGAAAGTAAGTGTTAATTATATTTTAATTTTTAACACTTTATTAGCAACATGACTATGAAATTTATACTACATAATTCCACTAATTATTTTATTGTTAATTGTTTTTTATTCCTTATTTATTCCCAATCGTGTTCACTTTCTTCTTGAACAACTATCAAATATCTACCTTTCAAACTTATAATAATAATTGATTAAGTATATAATTTGTAAGTAAAAAAAATTCAATTCTATAGGTGCAAAATACTATGCTTAACGTGCTAGATATGTCCATAGTTCCTCTCTTTTTATATGTTAGCATACATAATCAAGACAATTATAATATCAAACTATTTCCACTGAAGTACAATTGAACCCACTGATTATAGCTATGTGCATTATACTAGCAAGGTTCTAATTCATATAACTAAATTTTAATATACTAAGGTACATGAATTTAAGAACAACAATAAATTCAGTCTCTATGTTGATTCACATATTGTTACACAGATTCACATTTTTAGATTACCAAATACCTACATCTCTAGGATAGCTAAAATTTTGTAGAACTCAGTTTATGCTACTAATAATTCTGGAATACAGTATCTATACAATACTACTTCTCATAAGAGAATAGATTAATAACTAATAATAATAGATTCACCATTAGGGGTACTTGGAAATTTCACACCTTTTTCCACCCAACCTAGAATTGTATTCCTCCAGTTCACCCCGGAGCTGATAAGTACATGCCATGATATAAATCCCTTCTATTCATCCCTTCAATAGGTATTTAATACCTTTATTTCATTATTAATTTCCTTCAGCGATGTCTCATTTTTTGGTCCTTTTTATTCAATTCCCTAGCCATAAAATCCCACCTTTCTCTCCCGTGGTGCTTTATGCTTATCAAATATTCCCATCTTTCCCGAGCTAAGAAATTTAATGGATTTTCTCTCCTATCAATTAAAACTTATCTAGAACATTATCTATAATCCTTATCATGAAATAATTATCCTAATATCATTTACCAATCATATTTTTTGTTTTTCTTTTTGTTAGTCCTTACAATATCCTAGGCTGAAAAGGAAATCAAGAAGGGTAACCTCAAACCACTTCAGCTCAGTAGCTAACCCTGCTGAGCATGAGAGGGATCTCTTTAAGTCTCTTATCAGTGATGTGAATTTAAGGAAAATAAATTTTGGGCTAGATATGTGTATTTGTTTGTGAAAATTTCAGTTTTACGGTTTGTTGAACTTAGGGTTTGTAACCACAAATAGGTCTAGGTTGTAGGAGTGCAGGAGAAAATATGAGAAGGAGCTAGATATCAAAAGCCATGGTGTATTTTGAATATTGTGAGTAGTATAGAGGCGAAAGTGTAGAAGAAAATGATGACCGTAAGTAAACATGATTTCGTTAGCTTAGGAAGACATAAACATAACTATGAAAACCAGATAACAGATGTTGAAAAACAAGAATTATATATATTTCATTGCAAGGCATCCATATAAGAAAGAGATATAATGTAGATAAATATGTTTAATCCATTATAAAAAAAATTAGAATGAAGTACAAGAACCATGAACTCATTTGGATAGAGTTCCATGAAAATAGCTGCAACATGTCTTTGCATTTGCTGAAAAGATGAATACATGCAAGCTTCATTCAAGAAAAGTTTAACCCCCTTCTCCTCAAGAGAAATGATACAAATAGACTCTCCTAGATCACTTTCCCACCATCAAGAGTCAAATTTCTTGCTTGAGGAACTGACTCCAAGATTCTCTCAACCAACAGGTGAGAGTGAGAAGGTGAAACTCAAAGACTTCATGGAGAGTTTGTTTAGGAGTTTTCTTCTTTTACGAGGCCTAATAAACATTAAAAAAACCTATGATGTAAGTTTATTCATTCCTACATCACCTATCCTCTAAAATAGTACCATTACATAGAGAATTTTGACTTTGACTAAGTCAAACTAGAAACTAGAAATAATACATAGTGAAATTTACAAGTTAAAACACATAAAAGTGCAGAAGTGCAATGCCATCTTCGAGCTTATTTTCAGGTCCCTTCCAAGGGTCAAAATGAAACATTGAGAGAACAGTCATATATCCATTCAATTCTAGTTCCTAGAACAATTTTCATTTCTAAATTTGGACTATGGGAAGGCCTTCAAAAATCTATTCTCCCAAGGTCGCTCCAAGAGCGCAGTGCGTGCCAAAAAAGGGTCCATAATGCTAGTTTATTTCCAAGGGATATTAGAGGATGGCAAGAGCTTTCAAAAAATGTAGAACTTTCATCAAATGGAGGCCTGAGGAAAAAGCACAGTGCCAAGGAAATGCTCTTCTCGAGGAGCTGATTTTCTGAATTTAGAACAAAAATTCTTAAAAAACTTAAAGTTCTCATAATTTGGTCAAAATTGGATGGAAGGTATAAAAATATTTTTTTGAAACCTTCATAGATGCTTCAGAAGGCATCTCCAAGTCTCCCTTATCCTTCTGTTCTTTTTTGTCTTCCTTGAGCTTGTTTTCAAGCTGCTTTACCTTGACATTGGTGATCATGTTTTGAGCTTGGTGGTGGTGTGCCATATATCTGAGCAACTGATTATCCCTGTTTGCCTTCCCAAGGAGCTTCTCCAAGTGTTCATTTACCGTATTGAGCCAATATTTCTTGCCTTGATGGACCTCAAGGGTAACCCTATCCTCTAGGTCAAGGTCTTCATTCAATAGAATGTGCTCTTGCTCTTCTTGCAATGCCTTCTTTAGGCCCTATGTTCTTGGCCTTTTCCTCTTTCCTTTACCTTTTGATGCTTCAAGTTCGCCTGATTCTATGATCTCCTTGACTTTGCCATCCTGCTACAAAAACTTGGCTTGTTATTTTTCCATGATCAATTCCTTTGTTTTGAGCTGACTATTCAAGGAATGATATGACATCTTTTTCTCTTTCCGTATTGATTGTTAGCTCCTTGATTTGATAATACTTTTGTTTCATTGTCTATTGGGTGCTTCAATTCTAATTCTCTACCTCTGAATCAACCAACTCAAACTCATTCTCAACTATCTCTTTCTCTTTTGCTGTTGGTCCCTGCTTTGTCGATGAAGAATGCTTGCCCCCTTTCTCTCCATGAGAAGAAAACACAAGCCTCTATCCTCTCTTGTACACTTTAGTCACCTCAAGCTTAGGTAGTTGAGTTTTCTCCACCGATTTGCTAGAGGATCCCACCTCTATTTACTATTTAGGCACACTAGGAGACTGAGTTGCTACATTGGCTTCATGCCACTTCAGGATTGTTTCCAAAAAGGCTTCCCAAGCCACACCATTCTCTACAAGCTGGTGATGGACAATAGCTTTGATTAGAATATGATGAAACAAGCTTGGGGAGTGCTCTTTTTCCTTCAATTGTATTATTTCCAACATTTTGGAAATCCTCCTAGATAGGTAGTTACACATGTTGAGTGGCTTTTGAGAGGAGAAATGCATTAGGAGGCGAATATGGGAAGCATAAAACCTGGAGAATCTCCCTTAATGTATAAAGAACTTCATGACACTCTTCATCAAAGGGGCATATTTCTCCAATAAATATATGAAAGGCATAACATGAGCATGTTTTTCTCTGTATGACATCTTTAGGAAAGGCTTATATATTTCAAGATCTAGGCTTATCCCTTTGAACCAATATTCCCCATTATCTGGTAACCCTGTTACAAGTGAGATGGAGGCCACTAAAAAAATAAACTCAACACTAGTGTTGACAACAGTTTCACCTTTCAACTGAGTTGCCACCAAATCTGTTAATTTTTCATGAAACCCCACTTCACTCACTCTTCTGCAAAACTCTAAGCAATGTACATCCTCGAAGCACCATTTGATGAAAGGATAGAAGTTTATTGCATTGTAGTCTAATGGCTCATAAATGAGGACCTTCCCTCCCTTATGATGTCCTTTTCTCTCTAGTGAAGATTCTACCTCCATGATGACAAAAAGTGCTAGCAGCAGGGAACGAAAAATAATATGTGAGCTATGAATGGAAATGAGGTGATCTGAAGGTGAATTTTGACATAATCATAGAGGAGGTTTGAAAAATATGGATATGAAATTTGGAAACTAATGAAAATGTGTGATGAAACAGTGGAAGAGGGATCTATTTTGAAGGAGGTAAGAGATGGTTTGTAATGAAACATGCCCAAAAACCTCTAGGAATTAGCTAGGGTTTTTGTTTTTGAGTGGTAAATTTTTTTTTGAGGTGGGTTAAATGGTTAAAATGGTTATTAAACATGTATGCATGTGTAGGACAACATTTCACAAGTTTCAGAAACCAAAAATAAAATTGGCCATTTTTACCCTATCATTTCCCATACAAAATTTCACTACAAACCCTAATTTGAAGAATCATTGACATGAGACCAATTTGGAAAAGAAAATGAGGGACAGTGATGGTGTACTTACTTGTCTCTTGGTTTAGAAGAAAATAAAATTAAGCTTTCAAGCCAAAAAATAAAATTTTAGAGAGTTTTCGGTGAATTCTCGGCACTCTGTCATGAGCGAGGCATAGTTCTTCTGAGCACAATGCTTTTTTCCTAAGTGCAATGCCTCAATAATTTTGCCAAATTTTCCTGGGAAGTCAACTTTTTTCTCTCTTATATGAGATAACTCGATATTAAGGAGTGAATAAGAGGTAAATAAACAAGTTTGGGGGCTTTTGAGTTTATATAGGGAAAGATATTTCTCTTTTTTCAAAAATAAATGGGACACACCATCCTTTAAAAATGTTAGAAAATTATATATTACAGAGCAATGGATCACATAAAATAATGCAGAAATATAAACACAGAAAACACATAAAACAAGAGAGGCACAGATATACGTGGTTCACCCAGTTTGGGATACATCCACGGAGAAATAGCTAGTCCTTCTTTTATTATATTATCCAACAAACTGAAGAGATACCACCTAGAACAGATTCGCTATAACACCCTCTTCACTCTCAATCTCCTCTCTCTTCCTCACTCAAAATATAGATATACATAGACACAATACAATTCCCTCATTTATAGTGAGGGGTTGCCTTCCAGGGAAAAAAACCCTAAATTAAACCTAACTTCTACCATCATATCATCTGCCTAATGAACGGCCCAGATTGACTAAAAATTACTAGACTTTTACAAGGCATTTTTACATCTATTTTTAGCTTCAAAGGTGCTTCCCCCAAACCCCCGCCGAGGCACCGCTGGCTCCCAGACCCCCCAGATGGCGAGGATCAGCCCCCCGAACCCCCATAGGGGGTACAAGTCCCCCCCTCCCCACGTGGAGGGGTGTACAGCCTTCCTAGAGTATACATCCGACTGAGACCTTTGAATACAGAAGATAATCAGGCTCCACAGCCAACAAAAAATTCAATTTTAACTTATGAAAACAAGGTTACCTTTACCATTGAAAACTTGAGTTACCTTTTACTTTCTTGAGTGCTCGAACTCCTTCTTCTAGAGCCTTTTGAACATGAGAACATGATGAATGTGTTAAAATTCATAAATAAATTCCCAAGAGCTCTTTGTCATGCTCTATTCATTGTTGGTTTTATTCATGAAAATGATGGACCTTGGAAACCCTAGCGACCTAATGAATGACCTGAGACTAAATTGAATGATGATGATGACTCATAGTTTTTATTGTGACAGCTCCATAAAAGTGTGATAGCTGACCAGCATGAGTGAATTTCCAAATTGTTTACCTCATCCCTTGATTGACCAAACAATGACCAAATTTTGTTGTGTAAACCTCGCGACATAAAAAAAAATGATTTTGATAGTTTTGACAAGAATAGTAAAAGCACATTTGATCGAGGTGACAGGCTAACAAAACTAACACAAACATTAGCTCCAATTGGGGATGGTAGCTCCTTGGAGGTGTCAAGAAAACTGTAGACCGAGTAGCCTTATCCATTAAGCAATGGAGTCAACATGCATCAAAACATACTTTTGACTTAAAAATGACTAAACTTCTTACATGAGAAAAACTGAGAAGTGAAATAAAAACCAAAACAGTGGTTGGCCTAAGAAGCCTTAGGGCCTTCACTTTGGGCTTCAAACTCCTATTACAACCACCTAAGTTGCTGGAAATAAAATACACACTGGTATGTAGAATGGTGATGAATTTTCAGGACCTTTTTCAGACACAATAGTGCTTGAGAATCTTACCATTGGTTTCCCCTCCTGAATAATCTCTTCCATCAATTTCTTCCAACAAGAAAGCATATTTTCCTCTAAAAGTAGAAATTTTGTAACAACCCTTTCATAAATTTTCAAACCTTCCATGTTTTCCCTTTACTTCATTTCTAGCATCTCACCGAAGAATGACATCTCCTAGATTGAAATTTTCTTCCTTTGTCTTGTGATCATAAATATTTTTAATCTTTTCCTAGAGTTTGAATATGTTCTGAAGAACCTCTTCCCTTGTCTATTGTAAATGAATCATCTGATTTATCCTCCTTTCTATGTCATTAGTCTCACTATCCAATTCCTTTAGAATTCTCATAACTAGGATAACTAGAGATGAAGGAAACATTGTATCAACTACATACACCAGCTAAAAAGGGGACATACCTATTGATTTTCTAGTGCTGCCATGTCCGCCAACAAAGCATTGACATGATTTTTATGCCACTTCTTCTTGTTCACCTCTAGAACCTCCTTGATGAAATTAACGAAGGATTTATTGGAAGATTGGGCAAGACCATTCCCTTGTGGATGATAAGCAGTAGAATGTCCTAGCACAATATGATATTTGGCAGAGAAGTCCACCATTATTTTTTACTTGAAAGAAATAGCATTGTCAGTAATTACTTTCTGTGTGTAGCCAAATCTAGACAAAATATGGACTCAAGGAACTGAATGATGACATAATCAATAGCTTTCCCAGTTGGGATTGCTTCAATCCACTTTGTGAAGTAGTTGGTGGCTGTCAATATCCATTGATGTTGTGCTGAAGATGAAGGATGGATTTTGCCAATGAAATCAAGACCCCACTATTGGAAAGGAGTTGAAATTAAAATGGGTTGTAGTGGTAATGGCAAAAGATTTCTCTTCCCTTGAAAAATTCGACATGCATGGTAGCTCATGACTGTTTTGTATGCATAAAAAAAGAGGGTAGGCCAGTAGAAGCCAACTCTTAAGATCTTATTTGTTGTAGTTTTCCAAAAGTGATGACCACCACAGTCTCCTTTATGGAAATACTTCATGACATATTTAGCTTCATTTTCTAACAAACAATTCAGCAACACACCACTAAGATCTTTCGAAAATAAAAAAACATCTTGGATACAATATTTTGAAGCCTTTAGTTTCAGTGATCTAGTTTTAACTTTGGGGACTTCTAGTCGGGGAATCAAGTGCTGCAAGACATAGACAATGTTAGAATACCAAGGTGAGGACATGAAAATATCTGACACTTGCAGGATCCTCTTCTTCTTGTTCTTTAGAAAGTGCAACAATCAAATTGATGTCTAGCGCATGTAGATTTGATTCAACCATGAGTTTGGCTAAATTTTATCCTTTGATGAAATAAGTAGGCTTTATCTTCAAGTCATGCTATAGCATGGCTACAATCCACATTCCTCTTCTACCTTTAGGATCTATCTGCACAAGAATTTCCTTAACTGTTGCAGTAGGAACATAAGCAACAGTGTGAGAATGCAAAGTATAAACTCAAAAATTCTTAAGGGATTTCATCAATGCTAATGCCTGCTTTTCAATGATATTGTATCTTAGTGCTACCTCTATTATAGTGTCATTGAAAAATGCTATGGGCTGCTCATTTTTCTGATCTTTCTTCTACATTAGGACGATTGCTAACATATTCTCAAAGGCAAAAGAAAAGATGATGAAATCTGAAGTGTAATATGGGCTAATAAAAATAGGAGCAGTAGATAATGAAAAATTTACTATGTGAAACAATTTTTTAGCCTCTAAAGACCTCCTTAATTCACTATCCTTATTCAACACATTTTTCATTTATTTCAAGTGCTCAGCTGGATTAGGAATGGATATTCTCAGAAAATTTATTTTCCCATTAAAAGACCGAATCTCTTTCTTGTTTCTTGGGAAGTCTAGTTGTTGAATGGCCTCCACTCTTGCAGGAACAATTTGGATGCCATCTTTATAGATGATGTGTCCCAATAGATTACCTTCTTCCATGAAAAACAAATGCTTCTTTGGGTTAAGTGACATGCCAAATTTTCTGCATTTATTAAAAACAATTCTCAAATGAAGCAAATGAGCTTGATCAGATTTTGAAAATACTATAAGATCATGCAGATAGATAACCAGAAACACATCTTTTTCGTTTTCAAAAGCTATGTCCATAACCCGCTAAAAGTAGCTCCTACATTCTTCAACCCAAAAGGCATCTTGGAATACATGAATGTACCCCATGGGGTTATGAAGGCTATCTTGAGCTGATCATTATTGTGTACCACAATTTGGTTGTATCCAGAGTATCCGTTTAGAAATGACAACCTAGAGGAACCAACCATCATCTGTAGTATGTGATCCATCTTCGGCAGGGGATAATTTTCTTTCAAGGACACCTTGTTCAGATTTCTAAAATCAATACATAGACGAATTTCCTCATTCTTTCTTATAGGCACTAAATTAGACATCCATCCAGAAAATCAAATTGGGACTATAATTCCAGACTTATAAAGCCTATTTACCTCTTTCTCAATCAATGGAAATAACTTGGGATTGATCCTCCTCAATTTCTAGCAAAATAGATTCTGATCGGGCTTAATAGGAATGTTGTGCTCAATGATATTTTTGTCATAAACTTTCAGATCTGATTAGTCCCTAGCGAATACATCAATGAATTCTTTCATTAAATACATGTACTTACTTTTTGTTTCAGTAGATAAGGACTTTGATAACTTGAACATTTTAGGATTATCAGTTGTGTCAATGTTTGCATCTTCAACTTCTTTTTCTGTAGGGACCATGGTGGGCTTCTTGGCGACATCATCACGGTCGAAAAACTATTCCAAAGGCACCAAGCCTCTTAGAATGTTGTTTTCCTTGAGCTGTAATACTTCAATCTCAGCTGAGTGGGTGTCTAGATCATTCAAATTGTATGTGTCATCAATGTGAGAATTCTGAAATTCTCCTTCCAATTGCAGAAAACTATCTATTTGTTTATCATCCCTAAAAACTTGCCAAAATCTCATGTGATACTCAGTACTAGTTTATCCATGATGGCTTTAGGCATAATATTATGTGAGGCACCAGAATCTAGCATGGCATTATGAAGGATGAAATCATGAAGTTTAAGACTCAGATAAAAAGGAGGGATTTCACTATCTTTAGGAGCTCCTTCTAAAGCTAGACCAAAAAGGATTGTTGGCTCATCATCGACTACAGTATGAGACGTCTGGTCAACCTTAAGAATCTTTGCAATCTAAAATTTATATTTTTCATTCCTCACTAATTTAGTGAGGGGAATAGCAATCTTCAATTTTGAAATTTCATTTTCCAAACCAAAAAGATTAGATTTTTTTCTACCTCTTTTACAGCGACGTCCTTCCTTTTTTTTTGGCCTTTAGTTTGAGATTCCTTCTTTTGGCTTTCAATTTTCAATTCTCCGTCTTCCCTCACATTGCTAATAGAGGCTTCATTTGTACTATCCCGATTCAGTATGACAATGTCCTTCTATTTATTCTAACATGCAAGAGTATTTTCCTTGCTTGGTGTGTCCTTTTGTACATTTTGTCTTTACTGAGTTAGAGTAATAGGTACATTTCCATTCCTAAAATTGTACTCCTTCCAAAGATGACTGAGGAAATTCTAATATCCTCTTTGGTACTATTTAGTTTAAATAGCCCACATATCCTCAATTGCAAGCACAAATTGTTGATCACTTGGTATGAGAGAATATTCAAAAAGCTAATCTTCTTCTATTAGGAAAGTAGGCAGTTCATCTTCTTGAAAGAAGTTATTTGCTTCTACAATCTCTTCTTCGTCTTCTTCCCATTCTTCAATATAATTTTCTTGAAATGTAGTTCTTACTTGACCTTGAGGATCTTGGTTCCACTACTCTTTCTGTCAATTTATGAACTATTGTTGTTGTTGTCCGTGAAAGTTAGGATTCCTCGTTGAAGGTTCTGCTTGTGGATCAGTTATGGATATCCTATCCATAATCCTCTCCATATATTTAATTAGATTGTCAAGATTTGCATCATAAGATGATGCAGGTTCTTTTTTAAAGAAAACTTTCTTCTTAGCCCTCTCCAGCTTTGATTTTGACTTCTTAATGAGCAAATTGGCCTCGACATTGAGTGCATTCCTCTGCATCTCTTCAAGAGTAGTAGGATCTCTCTCTGTCAGCTAGTATGCCATGTCTAGATCAAAAGAATTAGGATAATGAAGAAGAGACAGACATGGAGGAGGCTTCATATCATCATGTGTGGAATTGTACACTGTGTTAGAGTCGGTATTTTCATCCCTCCGTCAAATATCAAATCCTCTTGTTGCATTTCATATGAGGTGTCCTGCCTAGTCATTTTCATTCCATTAGGTGCATATATCATCTGATGGTAGTGGCATTCCTCCAGTTTCCCTCTTGTTATCTACCTGCTGGCACATATTTCCTCATAAAAAAAATATACAGTCTCATTTTTATCCTGAAAATTGAAAAGATTGTCTTTAGGGTTTCATGGTCAATTAGGTATAAGGTTTCTTTAGGGTTTCATAAAAAAATGTGTCAAAGTGTCCAATAATTTCCAACAGGCCATGAGGAGGTTGCAACATCAATAAATTGCATCGCCAAGTGTTTGAAAATGTGTATCTAGATTTCATTGTTGAAAAATCATGAAAATTTTGTTATCTTCATTGTAAATTCTATCATCTGCACCCTGGTTTCTTTCCTTCGCCCAAAAGCTCCAACACCTGAAAAACAAGCAAATCTCAGGTCATTAAGTTCATCGTAAAGCTAAAAAGAAGTAAAAATCCCAAAAAACAATGTTTAGAAATAAAGTCAAATCCAAAAGTTTCATGAACCAAAATTTCAAAAGCTCTTTGTTTATAAGCTATTCCTTCATTTGATAAGTTCATTTGCAAAAGAGAAGCAAGGCAGAGAAATTTTGGTGAGCAAAAGAGAAATTGATCAAAAATTGCTGTAAGATTGCCAGCGCAGTGCACTCACCAGGCAAGGCGCATTGGGCCGGATTGCACAGTGTAAAATAAAAATGGCGCGGCGCATAGGTGGGGCACGACGCATACAACTAGGAAGCCTGAAAATTGCCAAATTCACTCCAAAATCACCCAACACGCATCGATACAAGTAGGTTGAACTTCTTTCATGGTTTTTCATCCAAGATTAATGGTTGTTGATGGTGTTTTATGAATGGTGAAGTGTGCTAAGGAAAGCAAACCCCATCCCTTCAAAGTTGTCAAAGGAGATTGCTGCTAGGGTTTTTTGTTAGTCATTTTACTAACAAGTATCCCCCCACCTCATCACTCCCTAGTTCCATACTCCCCTTTCTTCCTGTATTTCCCAATTTTACATACCCCTTTATTCACTAATCATATACCCCTATTCCTATTTCCTAAAACCCAAATACAAACCCGAAACCCTAACCCTATACAAAACTCCCATAACATCCCATTTTTTTTCCCTAGCTAACTCTATCCCAATAGTTCCTAAATTCCCATTATTTTTCCCTCCCCTAACAGTCCCTTGTTTCACTATTTTCCCTTGGTAGCAGAGGTCAAACAATGATCAAAGGCAGTCCAACATAGTTTGACACATTAGCACCTATTTCTCTAAGGAAATTTGTCTATCAGCAGCTATGGCATCTGATCCTTCATATGATTTTGAAGAGGAGACCCAAAATGACTCATCCACGGAGGGACATGCACCCTGAAGGCCTCATAGAGGTGGCAGACATATCAAAGAAGAACCAACTACTCTTTCCGAGTTGTAGGCCTGCCCTCTTGTCATCTCTTGTTTCCAATGTCAGTCATGTTATGAATTTTGAGAGAAGGTTGCTAGCATTCAATTTCATCATGAGTTGGCCCACTTATTTGTGTTGCATTTGCATGGTCATCAAGCCACTCTTTCTGGTGTCACTTTCACATTAACACCAGAAACCATTTCATTGGCAACTGGCATACCAAACATTGGAGGACCATGGAACAAGAGGCACAAAATTGACCGGCAGCACTATCAACCATACACCAAACCTGGTTTTTTGAGACAACTCAAGAGAGTGTTTCCTTTTCGATTCCTCAAGGATGAGTATGCTCCTTTAACGAAACTCATCATGAAGTATTTCACCTGTGAGGGCCGGTTCTCTTGCTTGTATGCTTATCACATCATGCTGCTGATGCATTTTACTCTGGTGCGGATGATGAACATTCCTTATTTCATATGCTGAAACATGGAGAAGATGACCACTCTTGTGTAGCACAAGACCCCTCAGCAGTAGTTCAATAGTATTTATCATTTTTCTCTCATCAAAATTGTGGTCGTTCATCAGCTTGGTTACAGGGCATCACTTGGGATCACTTCATCTCTCGTGAGTTTTTCAGAGCTTCACAGGGACCTTCAGAGGCTGGGCATGAGATAGGTGGACCTTCTTATCAGCATGAGGGCCCTGAAACCGCTAGTGTGCCGGTGTTCATCTCTTATCAGAGAGGCACTAGAACGATTGTTTGCAGCAGTGAAGCGAGTGTTATCTCCACCCGGGGTGGAAGGGGTCTCGCTTCCTCCATCAGCACAGTAGGCTCGGGACCGAGGCAATAGGCCACTATAGGAGGAAGGACCATCAAGTGAACGAGAGATTGATTTCATCCTCATTGAGGGTGATGATACTGACATGGGCCCACAGAGTGCAAACCTTAGAGAGATCATCAAGGAGCAACAGGTGGACATTAATGCCTTTTCCACCAACTTGGATAGATCCCAATGGACTATATAGTATTTGGAGCAGAGGAACAAGCAGCTTGAGGATCAATAGGTGGTTATGGAGTTAAAAAACATTCGGCAAAACTGCCATGCTGCCTGAAGGACGTGGGTGGAGTTCACTTCCTTCGAGCAAGAGATCAATGCCGATAGGGAGTCATGGCTCAAAAGAGTCAATATCCACTTGGAGAGGAAGCTAGAGAAGGCAATAAATGAGAAGAATATGCTTAGAAATTTTTCATATCATTAGTTGTCACGGAACATGGTGTGCTGAGCAAGATTCAGGCATTTGAAAGAAAAGTTGAAGAGAACATCAAGGAGGAAAAAATAGGATGAAGGACTTCAGATATTGGCTGAGGCTTCCTTGGCCCATCACAGCACTTGGTAGAGAAGACTCAACCCAAATTTGAAGAAATTTGGAGCAATTTTTGCATTTTTGCAATTTTTTGGCACAAAAAACAGGTTTTTCTGCCCTATGCGCCACACCACATGGCGCTCGCTTTTGCTAGAGGGCTCCAAATATCAAAAACTCAGCATTTTTGCATTCTTCATGAAAAATTACACATTTCTACCTATGGCCAAGAAATTTGGGCAGGTTTTGAGCCCTTAAAATGTTAAAAAACACTCAAACAATGACCTCACTACCCCTATTTTGACACACAGGAAGCAGTGTTGGGAGAATGAACTTTTGTAGGGTAAAATGGAGGCCAAATTCAAAAATTCCACTTGAGTTGGAAATTAGATAGGTATACCTTTCTAGCAAGTACACCTAGAGCTCATTTTGACATCGGGAAGGCCTCCAAAAGTGGTTCCAAACAGGCACTACGCATAGAGAATCACGCATGGCGCATAGAGGAAAAATTGCCAGTTTGACCAAGTTTTTCTCTGTTTTTCGCCCAGCTTTGCCTAGTTTGACTTTTTTACTTTCCCAATGACAAATTTGTGATGTAATTTGATGTATATTGATGGATCATGATGTAAATATGTTAAATTTTCACTTGTAGAGGTAGATTCATCAATTTAATGGCTGTTTGAAACTGAATGAATCAGTTCCCTTGTTTCTAGAGGCATGTTGTGATGTTGCCTATTTTCTAGTTCTCAATTTAGAATCAGTTTGATCAGCTCCTAAACGTGTGAGCTCGATCACTAGAGGTAAGGATGAGATATGTTTTTCTATATTATGTTATTTTTTAGTCATTATCATGGTTGGACTCTTGAGAAAGCCTTGAGCTTCATTGTACATTCATTTTTGTTATTTTGGCTAAGGAATTGAGACCAGGATTTGCAGCACTCTTTGGGATTCATGTGGAAATTTGTCTTGGTACAGTGCTTCTCTTTTTGATTATGAATTTTTTTATGTGATTGCATCATCTATCTTATTTCTTCTGAACTAAACAAGCAAGAGTGTAAGTAGAATTAATTGAAAGTGCAATGCTCTACTTGAGGTTTGCTTTAGTTGTTTGATGTTTTTAGCTGTTTGGGGAGGATTCATGATTGCCCTTGCCTTCTTCAACACATCACTGGTATTTTCCCTCCATCTCATTAAAATTTAAGTGCCAAAACGATTGCCTACCTTGCCCCATCAAGATCTCTGCAGAACTGAGCCTCAATCCCTGCACCCCAAAATGTCCCTTTCCCACTGAGCCAACAAAACACTATTTCATTCAATCAAAATCTCTTGCACATATATCTAGCCTAAAATCAAAAGTTATTTCAGTCACCTAAAGCCCCATAGATCATCATTTGCTGAGATTGACCCAGAGAGAGCCCTCTCCTGACCTGGTAGGGCTAGCTACCAGGCTGAGCGTGGTTTGATGCTGGCCCTGGATCCTACCCTTTCAGCCTGAGGTAAATCTAGGCTCTAACACTCTCCAGCTTTGATTTTGACTTCTTGATGAGCAAATTGGCCTTGACATTGACCGAATTCCTCTGCATCTCTTCAAGAGTAGTAGGATCTCTCTCTCTCAGCTAGTATGCCATGTCCAGATCGAAATCATTAGGATAATGAAGAAGAGAGAGACCTAGAGGAGGCTTCATATCATAAGGTATGAAATTGTATACTGTGTTGAATCTCATAGTAAATTCTTGAGTTGTTTCATTTGGGTTCCTTTTCATTGAATTATACTTAGCCAATATTTGTAACAAATTTTTCTTCTCTTGCCAACGAGCTAAGAATAATTCAATCAATATTTGAGAACTAGTAATAGAATTGGAGGCGATACTTTGAAACAATTTCTTAACATCTCCTGAGAAACTTTGATCTATATAATCCTCATCTTGGCATTCTCTTCATCAATTTCTTCTAAATCAATGAAATCTATTAACTTGTCAACATGCTGCTGAGTTGTAATATCTGCACTTCCATCAAACAAAGGGTGTCTTTTACCATAATTCTGAGGCAAACTAGTAAGTTGAGCAAGCAGTAAGAGAGGTGAGAATCTCACCATGACTATTGGAGATAGTGGAGGTGCTACAATGGACTGTGTAAGAAAGGATGATGATACTGATGGGGGTGGTGGAACTAGTACAATTGGTTATAAAGGAAAAGATGGAAAAAATGGAGGTGGTATGAAAGATGATGAATCTAAAGCTTTGGGAGATGTAGTAGATGTGCTTGCAAGTGAAACATAATATGAAGCAGTGGCTAGGTATTCAAGTTGATATTGGACAAAAGATTTTTTAGTAGTGATCTGGAGTTGGTCAGCAAGGCTTTGAAGCTTATCAAAATCCAGCCATATTTCATGATGAGTTTTAGCAAAGAAAGATTTTGAAGAAATAGATTTAGTTTCAAACCTTAAAGGCCCTAATGTAACTTCAAAAATACTGGACACATACTTCAACCTAGAAAGAGATAATTCTATTTTCTCATCAAAAGGAATTTGCTGAAAGGAAGATAGATTTCTAGGAAGAGAGGTTGTTCTTTTAATTTTTTGAACTGCGCTTTTAGGTGATGGGAAGTCTAACTTTTCTGAGGAGTCTTTCTGGATCTTCAACAATGAAGGGTGGATTTGGGTTACGATTTGTTATGAAACCAACTCACAAAACGATAGAGAAGATAGATCAACGCCTTAGAATTCAGCCTCTTCGAGGTGGCAACCTCCTTTACATTAAATAAATGAACAATTCTTCGATGATACAAATGAAAATACCTCCTTTCTATATATAGGAGTCGAAGGGGTCATAATGTAATCAGAGCCAACATAACAATAATAATGTAAGGGAACAATAATAACAATAGTGGGCTTCTATGGGGCACAATAGAAACAATATGGGGACTACATCGGTACAACAATATAATAAGGGGGTTGTACTAATAACAATAAGGGGTTACACTAGTAGTATAGCGGCCTAACATGCCCCTCTCCCTCAAAAAGTGTTGTCTTCAATGCTTGAGTAGTTCTTGATGCTTCTGTATAAAATTCTTCTCCTCACATGTGGAATCTTCAGCTGGTAAGTTCTTCCACTTGATGAGATACTCTGACATTAATCGATTTCGTAGCTATCAGGTTCTTGTTTCTGTGACTGCTCCAGGTTCCAATATTATTTTTCCTTCCTTGTCAAGTTCTGGAAATATTGTTGGAACTGGGATATTCGGCAACTTTTGAATGAGTTCCCTCCCTGCTTTGCCATTCTTCCATTTATACCTTCCTTTGTTTATCAAATTTGGTTGCACAATTTTACCAACCTCTACCATTTATGCAATCATATGTTCAATTTCACTCCTTTGGGCATATGGATATCTATAAGGCTTGATGTTTGGAGGAACAAATCTTGGAATAAAATGAATAGCATGCTTATGATCAAAAATACGTGGGAGACCATTGGGAGTCTCAAATACCTTGGGATTATTATCCAAGACTTCTTTGAGATCTTGAGAAATACATGATTTCGATGTGTGAACAGTTAGTGAATATAATTGTGCAATACACCTCATTGTTCTTTCTTTATAAGCTTTGTCATTCCGTCATAGTTGATTATGTTTCCCGGTTTCCCTGTGATACCCTTTAATTCAACTTCCTTTCCTTTTGAAGAAAATTTCATAAAAAGTTCTTGAAAATTAAAAGCTATTGTACGCAAGGACTATAGCCATTGGACTCCTAGTACAACATCAACACCACCCATTGGAATGGAAAACATTGTGCTATTCAGTAGATATTCTCCCATGGATAGTTGGATATTATGGCACTTTCCAGAGAAATTTATGGTTCCTCCACATAAAACCATCACCTGACACTCTGGTTTTCGATCTAGGAAGCAATTCAGGTCCTTGGCTATCTTAGAATTAATAAAATTATGGGTACTACCTGAATGAATCAACACTATTACCATTTTCTTCTTGATATGTCCTTTTATCTTTACCGTTTGAGGAGTGGTAATTCTGAAGAATGCATTACAAGATATGGTTTGATTCATTTCTTCTTTCTCTGGGGTTGGTTCCAGGGGAGTATCCTTTTCTTTTGATGTTTCTTGATACTTTTCTTCATGATATTTCATTGTTTGCACCTTCTTCTTCTTGATATGTCCTTCTATCTTGAGAGTTTGGGGAGTGGTAATTTCTTCCAATGCTTTGCAAGCTATTGTCAGATTCAATTCTTGATGGTTGATGTGATCTTTCACTTCTCCAACATTTTTATTCTTGATATGTCCTTCTATATTGATAGTTTGAGGAGTGGTAATTCTGGCCAATGCATTACAAGATATGGTTGGATTCATTTCTTCTTTATTGATGTGATATATCACTTCTTGGACCTTTTTCTTCTTGATATGTCCTTCTATCTTGAGAGTTTGAGGAGTGGTAATTCTTGCCAATGCTTTACAAGATATGGTTGGATTCATTTCTTCCTTCTCTAGGGTTTGGTCCTAGAACATATCATCTTCGTTTGATGTTTCTTGATTCTTTTCTTCCTCCTCTTCATACTCTATGTAAAATAATCTCTTCTCAGCAGACTTATGAGATTTAGTGCATTTGCTATCACAATTGTAACAAAGTCCTTCTTTTCTTTTCTCTTCCAATTGTTGTGGTGTAACCCTTGTAGGTTGTGGAAGGCTAGGAGAAGAAACACTTCCATTATTATAGTTGTGACGGGTAGACTTTCTTGTTGCCATAATTTTACTTTACACTATGTAACAAGTCCCTTTTATTCTTTCCAATTGTTATGGTGTTTCTCTAAAGAAGGTGTTTCTCTTTGTATCCTCATAATGTGCTATCATTTTCTCCATGAAACGTGACCACGTAACAAGTTGTTTATGAGAAACAAGCCCTTTATACCATAAAAATTGATCTGGTTCTAAATATGAAGATGAAATACATACCTTTTGTAACATTGGTACACCATGTAGATCAAAATATTGCTCCATCTGAAGTATCCAATTTACCAGATCCTTGCCATCAAACTTCCTCATCTCGCTTTCTCTTGATTTTAGGAGCTTGATCTTGAAACGACTATAACTCTATACTTTGGGATCTTTAAGTTCTGAAATTGCGACCTGCAGTAGCCCTCTGCATCATCTTTCCAATGCCACCAGTCTGATCAAATTTAGATTCTCCAAGAAAATGCTATTCACAATCTCCCAAGGTGACCTGATTATATACATTTTCAAAAGAGTGAACTTGTATGAGGTGCCACATGTCACTGTTTTGATCTTCGGGTCTAAAAAACATAAACAGGAAGCTACAGTCTGTGTTCTTTCTGTAAATTCTTACCAAATTGCAATCTGATGCTCAAAACAAAAGTTATGATGATTTTCCCAAGGTCACCTGTGTGGAATGTAATTCAGGAGTCTCCAAAAAAGACCAACTTCCTCAGATCATATCTCCGCAAATATAGCACAAAAAGCTCTAAATTCGGACCTGTGGTTCAACACAAGTTCATCTCAAATGGGTTTTCTCTTTTCACTTCTGAAACGTCGCAGAAAAATGGATATAGAAAAATTGCCATGATGACCTATTTGGAGCAGAGAAACCCTAGAATCCAAAGCTGTGATACCAAATGTTATGAAACTAGCACACAAAAAGATAGAAAAGAAAGATCAGCGCCTTAGAATTTAGCCTCTTCGAGGGGGAAACCTCCTCTACATTACATAAATGAACAATTCTTGGATGATACAAATGAAAATACCTCCTTTCTATATATAGAAGTCTAAGGGGTCATAATGGAATCAGAGCCGACATAACAATAATAATGTAAGGGAACAATAATAACAATAGTGGGCTTCTATGTGGCACAATAGTAACAATATGGGGACTACATGGGTACAAAAATATAATAAGGGGGTTGTACTAATAAAAATAAGGGGTTACACTAGTAGTATAAGGTCCTAACAGGGTTTAACTTGGTATGCCTTTTGGAAGCCAGAATGTATACACCCTAAGCTGATGAAATTTATGAATCCATCGTATCTTTGAATATTGGGAATTTTGAACTATAAAACGAGTTCTTTGAAAGCTCTTACATATTTTCCTGGAAATGGATTAAGAGTCGTCCCCCAGCAGCGGTGCCAAGAATGTTAGTCCTTACAATCTCCTAGGTTGAAAAGCAAATCGAGAAGGGTAACCTCAAACCACTTCAGCTCAATAGCTAGCTCTATTGAGCATGAGAGGGATCTCTCTAAGTATTTTATTCGTGATATGTCTTTAAAGGATAATTTTAGGCTAGATATGTGTATTTGTTTGTCTTTTGGTCAAACTTTGAGTTTTAGGGTTTGTTGAACTTAGGGTTTGGAGTGTTATGATCTTAACTTGCAAGACGATACTAGAATACCAAATATGCGAAGAAATATACCCAGAACATAGAATAATGAGAAATAACAACAAGTATTTTATTATTCAAAAAGCAATGTTCACTTACCTCTTCGAGGGGGTAGCCTCGAGTAGAGCTCGATTACAAAATAAGACACGATGATCCTCGAGGGGAGTCTCTATCCTTCATATAGGATTCATACATGCAATACCATGGGGCAATACCATGGTTCTTATTAATACCATCTATTTAATACCATGGCCCATTTGAAAGTAACTGTGGTCACTTCATTAAATGTAGGTTAACCACTTACAATTATTAATATGGGTTTTATTGAATCTTTACCTAACTATAACTATGACTCGATCCTATTACATAAATAAGGGGGTTAGGGAGGGACCCTAACATGTCCTCGCCCATAAGAATAGCCTTGTCCTCAAGGCTGAAGCTATTGAAACTGCTGAAGAATAGTGGCTGGTTCCCAGGTTGCATCTTCCGGAGAGGTTTCTTTCCACTTGACTAGGACTTCCTTGATCATGCGGCCACGCAGCTGCCTTTCACATGTATCAAGGACTTGTTCAGGTTCGAGCCAGATTGACCCTTCTCCATCTAGTTCAAGTAGACTGGTTTGAATTCTGCAATTGTTCTTGATCACTTTCTTGAGGCATGAGACATGGAAAATTGGATGGATTTTTACAGTGGATTTTTGGAGTTTTTGAAAACCCTTGTCTTTGAGTGATGTTTTCTTATATGTTTACAACCTCAAAAATACCTGATCTCCTTCTTGAAATTGGAATTCTGGGTGATATTGATCTACCTGTAGCTTCATGCGGTTTTGTGCTTGATGAAGATTCTCTCTAAGGTGGGCTAGCATGGTTGTGCAGTTCTATAGGAGCCGATCCACTGCTTGTACCTCCGAGCATTCCTTGATATAAGAAGTAGGGGAAGGAGGGAGTTGACCATAAACTGCTCCATATGGAGTCATTTTGGTGGTGGCATGATAGTTGGTGTTATACCACCATTCAGCTAGAGGTAGCCACTGTACCCAGAGATGTTATCTTTCTAAAGTGAAACAACTAAGGTAGCTTTCCAGACATTTGTTGACTACTTTAGTTTGACCACCAGTTTGTGGATGATAGGAATTGCTGAGTTGTAGTTCGGCAGCTTGTAGCAGGAATAGATCCTGCCAAAAGTTATTGGTGAAGACCGAGTCATGATCAGACACAATGGAAGTGGGCATGCCATGCAATTTGAAGATCTGATCCATGAAAGATTGAGCGACCATAGTCAGTGTAAAAAGGTGGGGTAGGGCACAAAAATGAGCATACTTAGAAAGTCTGTCCACAACCGCCATGATGACTGACTTGTTTCCTGACTTTGGAAGACCCGTAATGAAATCCATAGAAACCTTTGTTCAGATTGAGGCTAGGATGGGCAATGGCTCTAATCTGTCTGGGGATTTGACTGTTTCTCCTTTGCGGTGCTGACAGACGTCACATTCAGCTACAAAAGTAAGAATATCATTTTTCATGCATGTCTAAAAAAATTATCTTTGAGTGCAAGAATACGTCTTCTGAAAGCCTAAATGTCTTGCAGTGGGCGATGAGTGAAACTCCACAAAAATGTGGCTTTTGAGGGTGGATGTTGGTGATACTACGACTTTGTCCTTGTAGCGAAGGATCTCATCCTACCATAAGTGGTCTGCTGTGGAATTTGGATATGCCTACAATCGATTAATGAGTTGAGAGAGCTAGGGATGTGAAAACCATTCCCTGCAAGCCTCTTCAATCCATTATGGAATGGGAAGGGAAATTGTGAGCAAGGTACTTTCCTCCTCAAATTGGTGGGATAACGCATCTGCTACATATTTTGGTGCCCTTTCTTGTAAATTATCTCATAATCATATCCCAACATTTTGGCAAGCCATTTATTTTGTTGTGGTGAGGATAGGCGTTGCTCTAAAAAATATTTAAGGTTTTGATGGTCTGTGCGGATTTGGAAATGATGCCCCAATAAGTATGGTCACTAGGTATCTATTGCATGTAAGATGGCCATCATCCCCTTCTCATAGGTAGATTGTCCCAGATTCTTCCCACTTAGTTGTTGGCTCGTGAAGGCCAAGGTTTGACTTTCCTGCATTATGACCACCCCAATACCTGTACCCAAAGCATCACATTCTATCACAAAATATTTGGTGAAGTTGGGTAGTGCTAAGACTGGAGTGGAACACATGGAACGTTTAAGAGCTATAAAAGCCTATTGTGCTTCATCATTCTAGAGGAATGATTTTTTCTTGAGTTGAGTGAGGGGCCTGGCAATGCGACCATAATTGCGGAAAAATTTGTGATAGTAGCCTGTGAGACCCAAAACTCCTCTCAGGTTCTTGAAGGTCTTAGGTTGAGGCCACTCCTGCATTGCCTTGATCTTTTTGGGCTCCACCCTGACACCTTCACACCCCACAATGTGGCCCAAATACTCAACTTATTCCATGCCAAAGGAAAACTTGGACATCTTGACAAATAATTTATGCTTGCGGAGCAGTTGCAAGAGCAGATCTACACAGTGAAGATGTGCAACCCAGGTGCAACTGTAGATGAGGATGTCATCAAAGAAAACCAGGACAAATTTTCTGAGATATGGTTTGAATAGGTTGTTCATAAGGCTCTCAAAAGTGGATGGGGAATTAAAAAGACTAAATGGCATGACCAAGAACTCATAATGGCCTCCATGAGTTTGGATAGAAGTCTTTTGAATGTCTACTTCTTTCATGCGAATTTGGTGGTACCCTGAGTGAAGGTTGGGCTTCGTAAAGAATTGAGCCCCATTTAGTTCATCCAGCAAATCATCGACAACCGAGATGGGAAATTTATCTTTGGTTGTCAACTTATTGAAGGTCCTAAAGTCTAGACACATACACCATTCCCCATCTTTTTTGAGCACCATGACCATGAACAATGAATAAAAACTAACGTTGGGATGAATGACGCCTTCTTCCAAGAGTTCCTTGATTATTTTTTCTATTTCATTCTTTGGGCAAAAAGATATCTATATGGGTGCACATTTGGTGGTTGAGCCCCTAGGACCAAATTAATGTTATGATCATGTTCGACTCTCGAGGGTTGAAGCCCATGAGGCTTGTCAAAGACTGGTAGATGGTTGTTTAAGATCTGTTGCATCTCAGGATGAATATGAAGAGAATTGGGCTCGAAGGCTTGGATGGTGTTATCACTCAGGTTGTCCCTGAACGTTAAGAAAGGGATACGGCCGAGGTAACCACAAACCAACTTTGGACTGCAGGTTCTAGCCAACCTGCAATCAGAGAGGGCTCTCTCTTTTAGATTTATCTTTGTTTGAAAGGATTTTAGGCTGAGTCTTGGGTCCAGAGGGTTTTTTGTTTTGTTTTGGTGGGAAAATTGACACCTTCAAGTAGAGAGGCAGAGTATAGTCTGAATGTTTCAAACCATTGGGCGTGGAGTCGAGGAGGGGAACTGCTGGTGCATTTCTTTAATAACAGTGAGGGAACATGGAGCAAGATAGCTGAGCTTGAAGCAATTTTCAGGTTTAAAGGATGGAATGAATGCTAAAGAAAGAGAGGCAGTTAAGAATCTCTCCAACAGATTAGTAGAGAAAGTAACAGGGCGCTACCTAGGGGCAGTTAAGAATCCCTAGATAATTGGCCAACACAGGTGAATTGGGGTAAACATGAGCCAGAAGGAATTCAATATTCATAACCAATTCATTCAGAGGAAAACATCAAGAACAACAGAAATTGAGCATAGAGAGTATTTAAACTAATTCTAGGCTATTCTTTTTTCCTGCTATTTAGATAATGGAAAACACATAAACAGAGATAAGAGGCACTTATTGCTTTAGGCCGCAGCACAAGAATTCCATCTTCAGTCTCCAAAGCATTTACCAACAACAGACAATTCACTCTCCAAGCTTTCGTCTATCTTTGATTACATAAAAAATTCAGGTATACACAAGGAGTCTCTAGTGAAGAATTCTCAATTTACCAACCCTTAAAACTATACAGAGGGTGGTATATATAGGGAAAAACTTTCTATCTACTACTTTTATTACATCCTGACCTAATCACATCATAAAAAATAATTTATTGACCTACTCCTATCTAAAATAAATGCATGAAAATTCTCAGGCTGCGTTGGGGCGGCCGTAAGAAAAAATGAATAAATGATGTAGTCCTGGGTGCCTTGGTGCAATGTCTTCTGAAATAAATATGCATGGGTTTCTGCTTCCTTGCTGTCCTGGTGCTTTCAATGCCTTAATGGTGATTTGAAGGCAAGAATGGGCTGATGCTTATTGATTTGACTTTCTGGGGGCTTCATCAATGTTCAGGTGCCTCGAACCCCTAAACAAATCTTTTCTGGTACTCTTTGGCATCTTTTCTTCCACTGATACTCTTTGACAAAATCTGGACTGCTGATCTGATGTGCTGCGGGTCTAATCACTAGTAAATGGTCGCTGTTCGGCCTTTGTATCATCTCGAATTGTCTTCTGCTCCTTTCGGTATGCTCTGTGAAGAAAATGGATCATTTTTGCGCCTTTTCGGGCTTCCTGGGGCCGCATGATGAGAAGATTCCGTAAAGATTCCCTGAAGATTCAACATTTAGGCGCAAATTGCTCATCAAAAACTGCCTCAGAATTGGATTTCGGGGCTCCAAAGTGCGACTTTCATGCCTTTGCGCCCAAAATGTGCTGATGACGTCAGCATGATGTGACATTGTACAGAGGGTGACGTCAGCAAGGCGATGTGGCGAGATGACATCATCACGTACGTACGATGATGTGGCAGGTACGGTGGTAGGGACACGTGGCAGTGACATGGCAGGAAGGCCACGCAGGCAGGTGACTCATCGGGTGATTGGACAAAGGGGTGATGTAAGCAGGGACTGTGCAGGGGGGTGACGTGGGATGTGACGTCACGGGTGGTAAGCGGTATTATGGCGCACCTCTTATGGGCAAAGGCGGTCTCGGGGGAGGGGGTTCTGCCACAGCTCAACGCTTGATGCGTGGTGGGAGTATGACGGGAATACCGCCCATCTCCCAGATGCTAAAGCTCGGCCGCTTTGGAGATGTGATGACCCGCCAGTCGTAGATCTATGGGGCTATGGATCGGACGGCTGGCGGTAAAGGAAATACGGCGGGGAAATATGGTGGCAGAATATTCCAAGCATATTCGTTTTTTAATAATGCGCGCGGTGGGTTATGACTTAGGGAAAGCGGGTTTAGGTTTTTTTTTTAAATAGGCGCGATCAATATTTACAGTTGGGACTTAGGGTAAGGGGTAAAATATGGTTTAAAAGTGTGTGGGTTTAGGATTTTATGTACAAAACTTTGGTTTGGGAACGAAATAGGGAGTTTTGACGGTCTTAGAGGGGTTTTAGGGCTAGGGAAGCGGTTACTAGCTGACTGGATGTCAAACTAGCTCCTTAATGACTCAGATGGGCTAAAGATAGCCCCAGATGGACTGTGATTTCCCGGACTTATAGGAAATATGGCTATATTTCCAGGGAGGGGATTTACATAGGGGAGTTTTATATACATGATTTTTATAGGGGAAGGGGAAAATTGTTAGGGAGTTATATAATAAAGTTAATAGTTAATATGGAGATGAAAAGAGGGCACTAAGGTATGAGACCTTAGGCTTTGTTGGGGAAAAGAAGGCTCATAGATGATGAGTGAGCAGTCCTTGAGTGAAGTAGATCCTCACCAAGGCGAATGTCATGAAAATGATGAAACTGAGAGGCTCAAGCAGACCTTGACCCCTTGGGGGATGTTAGTAATTGACTTGGGGGAAATGAGAAGAAGGGGAGGTTAGTGAGTTCTATCTTGACTACCTCCTTTGAATGCAAAATTGCCTGATAACTATGATCTGAAAGGACAAGGAATTGTGAGATGCAAAACTGATCATCAATTATCATTCTGCCACCAAACAGCTACCTACCCAGCCTACTGTCCTAACATTTTTTCTTCTTTTTGTTTTGGGTGCACTTAGACTTTCAGACCCATGTTTGCAATTTTTTTTTCTTTTTTCTATCTAAATCTACATTAATTTCTGCCAGGGCCCAGATTAAACAGTTGGGTCCCTTAGTTTCTCTACCTATCTACAAATCTGCCAAGCTTAGATTGTTTGGACATACATCATTCTCTATATTCTACAACAGGAAATTGAAACCTAGGGAGACCAGGATTAGACTGTTTGGACCTCCATTTAGGAAGTTCTTCAAAATTGGAACAACTAATCAAAATGGAATGCAGCAGTGGCATTTGGATCAGCACACTTCATGGCTTCTTCTTTGGTCTCTTCTGGAAATATGGAACACTACAGCTTGCAAAGTATGACATATTTGGCATGTAAAAATGTCAATCATGAAGATGATACCCTGTTGCAACAGGAGACTAACAATGGCTCCACTTGGGGATGGCTTTTCCTTGTGAAAAGTCAAGAACAGCAGGTCAGACTGCCTTGATCTTTTGTTTGTTGCTGTTAACTATGAATTTCTTCTTTGTTCTGATTGTTTTAGGTATGAAACTTTGAACTATGAACCACTCCTCGCCAACAGAGCTTTCTGTGAGATGTACAGCAACGCCTGCTTTCTTTTGCGCGCTTGATATTTATGTACAATGCTTGAGAAACTATGCTGATATAAACTAAAATTTCTTGCTCTGTTTTGATGCCTTTGAGATTGAAGAGTTTGCATCGGCTGCGTCCTTTCCAAATTTACTGTTATTCCCTAACAATCGGCCTGTTTACAAAAATTTAAACTGAGTGCTGATATATACAAATAATATTGTGCAAAGATATTTACAGAACTTGCATTGTTTCATCAACAGGGATCGTGATAATGTTTCAACATCCTGCAATTCATAGGGAATTGTTCAACAATGCTGTCCTCCATAGATCTCAGAAAATAGGTGTTGTTTCCTTGAACAACAGAAATTACAAATGGACCTTTCCATAGAATGTCAAACTTGGCATGTTTGCCCTTGTCTTCCCTTCTTGAGTCCCACTTGAAAACTTTTTCACCAATACTGAAATCTTCAGCTTTATCTCTCCTATCAAACATCTTTTTGAGCTTTTCTTGTAATATTTGTGCTCTGTCATAGACTTGTTCTCTGGTTTGCTGAAGGTGAATTGTCTGATTAATTCTTCTTTGAATGTCATTTAGTTCAACCTGAATTTCCTGTAACGGCTTGATAGTAGGAATGTCGAGGGATGAAGGAAATCTAGCCTCCATGCCATATACCACCTCATAAGGGCTCATTCCAATTGATCTTTTGCTTGAAAGTCTGTCTGCCATAGGGCGTTCACCAGCTTTTTGTGCCAGTTTTTCTTGTTTTCTTCTAACATTTTCTTTACGATGTTGACGAGGCTCTTGTTAGATGATTCGGCCAATCCATTACCTTGAGGGTAATATGTTGTAGACTGGCCCAGGGTGATATGAAACTTATGGCAGAAACTGATCATCCTTTTTGACTTAAAGGCATCGACATTGTCAGTGATGATTTTCGCAGGGCAGCCAAATCTGGAAAGGATGTTGCATTCAAGGAATTGGATAATGATGGTATCATTGGCTTGTCTACAGGGAATGGATTCAACCCACTTGGTGAAATAATCGGTGGCTATTAGGATCCATTTGTGCTGGCCTGAGGAAGAGGGATGAATTTCTCCAATGAAGTCAAGACCCCATTATTGAAAAGGTTTTTCGGTGGAGATGGGTTTAAGGGGCAGGGGCAACAATTTTCTCTTGCCTTCAAAAATTTGGCACTTGTGACATGTCGTGGAAAACTTTTTTACATCTGCAAAAAGAGTGGGCCAGTAGAAACCAGCCCTCAGGATTTTGTCTGCTGTGGACTTCCAGTAGAGATGTCCTCCACAATCACCTGCATGGAATTCTTTCATGACATTGTTAGTTTCATTCATGGTTAAACAATTTAACAATATATCTTCATGATTTCTACAAAATAATGCACCATCTATAAGACAAAATCTCAAAGCCTTCATTTTTAAAAATCTTTTCTTTGTTCTGCACAATCCTGGGGGAGCACATAGGTTTAACAATACAAAGCAAATATCAGTGTACCAGGGGCATTGCAGAAATATTTCACTGATCTATGGAGCCGCCAGCTCTGGTTCATTGTCCAGCTGGTTAATGTCTAAGGCCTGAAAGTTTGTTTCGGACATCAGCTTGGATAAACCTTGTCCCTTTATCAGCTTGGTTGGTTTTATTTCAATGTCATATTGGAGGATACTTGCAATCCACTTACCTCTTTTGCCTTCTAATCCTTCTTGATTCAATATATCTTTAACAGCAGTGTGTGGGACATAGGCAGTCACGTGTGAATATAAAATGTACACTCTGAAATCCTTGATGGCCTTAACAAGTGCGTAGGCCTGCTTTTCCATTATTGGGTACTTCAGAGGGGAGTCTCTTAAGGCTCGCCTGAAAAAAGCAATTGGCTTTTCAGCTCCCTGCTCATCCTTTTGCAACAGGACAGCAGCGATTGTGTGGTCTGATGTGAACGAAAATATGATAAAATCCTTGTCAAACTGTGGACTGGTTAGAACAGGAGTTTGGGTTAATGCAGTCTTGATACTCTCGAATGCCTGCTTGGCCTCAAGGGACCATCTTACCTTGGCATCCTTCTTTAACATGTTGCTTAACAGTCTTATTACTTCAGCTAAATTTGGAATAAATCTTCTCAAAAAGTTAATTTTACCAAGGAATGCTTGTAGCTCTTTTATGTTTCTCAGATGTGGAATTTGGAGGATGGCCTGAATTCTTTCAAGATCAATTCTGATCCCATCCTTTGATATAATGTGGACAAGTAATTTTCCTTCTTCCAGGCCAAATAAGGACTTCTTTGGATTCAAGGAAATGCCATATTTCCTACATGTCATGAAAATTTGTCTGAGATGCTTGAGATGTTCTTCATCGGATTTGGAAAATGGTGTTAAATCATCAAGGTACACAACTAGGAAGTCGTGTAATTCTTTGGCGAATGCAATGTCCATTTCTCATTGAAAGGTAGCACCAGCGTTTTTAAGTCCAAATGGCATCTCTACATATTTAAATGTTCCCCAGGGTGTGGTAAAGGCAGTTTTGTATTCGTCGTCTGGGTGAACAAGTATCTCGTTAAAACCTGAAAAACCATCTAGCAGGGAAATTCTAGATGCTCCCACTACTCTCTGCAATATGTGGTCCATTTTGGGCAGGGGATAGTGGTCTTTTAAGGAGACTTGATTTAAATTTCTGAGATCTACACAAAGTCTGATTTCACCTGTCTTTTTTCTTGTAGGCACTAGGTTGGACACCCACTCAGAGAATCTGATAGGGGCTATAATGCCTGCTTCCCACATCCTTTTTACTTCTTTTTCAATCGGGGGAAGCAGCACAGGGTTGATTCTTCTCAATTTCTATTTGAAGGGCTTCTGATTGGGCTTCAATGGGATCGTGTGCTGAATCACTGATGTATCATAGGATTTCAAATCCTCATAGCTCCGAGCAAATACATCTTGAAATTCTTTGAATAAGTCAATGTACTTGGGCTTTTGATCAGGTGGCAAATTTTTGGACAATTTGATCATTTTTGGGTTCTCTGGTGTCCCAATGTTGTGTTCTTCAATTTCGGTGTTTATTGGTTGCAATTTTGGTTTTCTAGGAACGTCATTAGAGTCAAACATGTCTTCTAGTGGAGTTAGTCCAGCAGGCAAAAAATTATCTTTCAATTCAATGACCTCTGCCTCTGTTCTATCTACTTCTTTTGCCTGTGTTTGTTTCAGCTGTTCAATGTTTTCATTGTCAAAAATGGTTGGCTTCAGAATCTGTTTGGCTGTTGCCGCGGTTAGAACTTGCTGACTTTCATTTCTCTCCTGTTCAGAATCTGTCATGGCATCCATGTCAATGTGAATATTTGAAAATTCATGCTCGAGGGTAAGGAAATTATTAATCTAGGCATGATTCTCGAATACTTGCCAATTTGTGACATTATTTGGGACGGTGGGCCTATGTTTTATTTCGGTTGTGAAGTGATGATTCGGGTCAAAAGGGAGCTTGCATGTACTCGCGAAGGTGGTTAGGTTGTGTGCATGAATGTTGTGATTTCTGGAAATCTTTTCAAGCTTGAATTCGATGAATGCCTGTAGTATGTTAGTAGCAGCAGCTCTGTAGGCTCTCATTCTATTGTCATTGGTAACAAAATTACCTTTCATCTGTTCTATAACTAGATCAGAGTCACCTAAGATAGACACTTTTACAGCACCTAGAGTTTTCATCAGTTTCAGGCCTAATAGCAGAGCCTCATACTCTGCCATGTTATTTGTGCATTTGAAATTCAGTCTATAGGCATGTCCTTCTGCATGATTATCATGTGTATCGTGAATCCAGACACCTGCCCCTGCTCCTAACTTGTTGACAGAACCATCAAACTCTAAGAACCATGTGATTTCTTGCTTGTTGACAATGCTAGGAGTGTCATCCGTCAGGGTTGGGCACATTTGAAATTTCTATTTGGGGAGGTTCTTGTAACATGCTGGTTGCATTTACTGTTTTGAAAATTTCTCTATTGTGGGCAACCGTTCCTTCATTGATGTGAACTTGTTGATCTAGGGCCAAAGGCTCCTTATTAGTGAGCATATTTGAATCATCATTGAATAAAATGAAAGAATCCATATCGGAATGAATTGAATAAATGGGAAAATTTTCAGGCTTGCTTTCACTACTTACTACATATTTCATCAGCATTTCTCTGTACAGTCTCTTTGGTTGCCCAAAGACTGAAATGGTAGCGTAGGAAAGGTCTAATTGAAGGGATCCTTGGAGCTTTGCTCCCCATGATCTCGAGAGGAGCATACCATACTTTGGTGGGATGTCAGCCACTTCTACATCCATGAGGATGGTCTTGTTGGGATATTCGACTAAGGAGACACATAGATCTTTAATGAGACCTAAACATTTCACTTGACTTGAGTCAAATGAGTATAAATCTTTGTAAGGTCTTGTGATGTTGAGATTTAGTTTTTTCATAACTGCTTTGGGCATAAGATTGTGCGATGCCCCTGAGTCAAACATAGCGTTGTGTAAAACTTTGTCATGTATATGTAGATTGACATAAAAGGGTGGGATAGGTCCTTGTGTTGACTTTCCATTAACTTCTGGTCCAAACAATAGTTTAGGGGAATCATCCAAAACATTTACATCATCTTTGTTTTCTGGGAGTTGAAGTGACCTTTGAATTTGTTTCCTATATACATCGTATTTAGCCAATTCTGAAAGAGGAATGGCTATCTTGAGTTTTCCAATCTTTGTTTCTAAACTAAAAGGCTTCTCCAATGGATTCTTAGTATTGGCATTGGCAGTTCTTCCTTTTCATTTGAATTTTCAGCGACTTGCTCTTGTTTATCAGTGCTATGGGAAGTATTTGCTTGCGGTTTGGCAACTTCAGGAGTACTTTTTGGGATGATGTTTGAATTTTCTTTTGAGAAACGAGGAGGCAAAGGCTGATCTTTGGAAGGATGTATTTCTGTTATATCTTCTACAGTCACTTGATGTGGGTTTGGGACAGTCATATCAGCTGGTTCTGTTACAACAGCTTTGTTTTCAATCTTGTTGGGCTGTTTACTTTCCTTTGTCTTGCTAGGCTCAGAGATGTTAATGTTCCTAGTTCTAAGCTTATACTGTTTGTGTACTTCATACACAGCAGTATCATACCCTTGTTTAAAATCAAAAGACTCACCAGATTTAGTCTAAAATTGATTGTAGTCATGCTGATTTTGGTCTTCTTATGTCAGGAAAGTTTCATGTTCACCCTTTAGATCCATTAAATTCATATGATCGTTTTCTATGGGTTGACTAGAAGTAGATCCTTCTACATAGTTATCTTGAAAAGGGGGTCTTATATCATGGTCTTGGTTAGACCTACTAGCATTTATGTTCTGCGTTCTCCTAAAATTGGGATTTTTTATGGGATTAGACTGCTATCCTTCCCATGATGCCTTTCTCTCCACATTTTCTACCCTCTCTCCTAGTCTTTGCAGGCCATTGATGATAGCATCAAGCTTTTGGTCGAAGGCTAAGGGTTCTTCCTTAAAGGTGGTTCTCTTTTCCATTCGGGCTCTATTTCTTTTGGCAATTAAGTTTCCTTCTACCGTGACAGAAACCTTTTGCGCGTCTTCAAGGGTTTTAGGAGCTCTTTCTTTCAACTGATATGCCATATCAGGGTCAAAACCATCAGGAAATTTGTACAAGGCAAGGTCGGGTGGAGGCCTTAAATTCTGTGGTATCGCATTATATACATTGTTGAATCTTGCACAGTATTCTAAAACGGTCTCTTGAGGACCTCGTTTAATGGTATCATATTCAGCTAGTATGTGCAAGGGATCTTTCTTTTTCTCCCATCTATTGGTAAAGGATAGGTAAAGCTCATCGGGAGTGGTTATGGAATTTGCAGCGAGTGATCCGAACCAAGTTCTCACATCACCTGTTAGTCTCTGAACAAAAATTCTCATTCTCACGCTGTCATCATCTATTTCATAGTTCTCAAAATAGTCTTGCATCTTTTTGGCATGTTGAATGGCTGTGAAAGAACCAGTGGAATCAAAATATGAAATTTTCGATTGGTAATCTTGGGGTAAAGCCGCAGCATTAGCAGGTAATTGCAGGGGTGCATATCTATTAGCCATATTGGCCGGTATAAGTGGAACAACGGGGATAATAGGGATAACAGTAGTGGTAATGGGAATATGTGCAGTGAATGAAGGTGTGGAAGGAGTGCTATGAGACGTGGATGACGAACAAGGGGAAGCAGGGGTAGACCGAAATAAAACCTTGACAAGGGTTGGAACAAAGCTAGGGTAAGCTGTTTCAGGGGTTTTATCAGCAAAATTTTCCTGTCTTTGTTGCTTCCTAAGGATTTTAGGGATTATGTTAGGGTTTTCAAAAACAGCTGGAGGATCTGGGTTTGGGTTTGACCTTGTATATCGTCAACTTTTCTCGGGAGCCAGCTTCTGCACTTGTTTTTTTTTTTTGAATATTTGTGGTATTCACAAGGGCCAGATAAGATTTTGGAATGGCTGTGTATATCTTAAAACTAGCATGAAGATTGACTGAAGCAGCTTTTATCTAAACCTGTTAATGCAAAAAAAAACAGTTTCAAAGGCTTCCTGGCTGACATTCAGGCTTCATATGTAGTTTTAGGAAATATACAGCAATTAGAAAATCGATTTCTACAGGGGATTTTTAACCTTCTTCATGAAATTTTGTAAAACTAACTGAGGAAAGTCCCTAGTGTTATAGACAATTTTGTGCCTTACAGCAACAAGCATGAATTGTCAATAATCCAAGGGATCCAAAGTTCCCTAAACATGATGTTCCTACCCCTAGAGGAACAAGGTCAGCAAACCAACAGCTCTCAGATCAGTTCTCCACCTGAAAACACTCAAAAACAAGCAATCCTGAAATCAAAGCAGGTGCTCCACTAGGTTTCTGCACTGAAACTCAGTTGCTCCATGGTGTACCTGCGTTGCAAAGCAAGTGGGACAAAGGCCACCTGCACTGAGTGAGAAGGGACAAGTGGCACAGTGAGTCATTGCTTTGGAATCTTCCAAAAATGACACCTGGATCAGGTATTTCACCTTGTGATGAGTCAGAGGCTCTGTTTCTCCAAGTGGAAGCAAAGTTCTCCAAGTGGACTCAAGAACTGAAGATCAACTAAAGATCAACTGAAGAGAGAGAGGACACAAGGCAGCTACACATCAGTTGCAAGCTGACTCATCCTTTCTCAATTCATCTATATATTGAGCTCTCTCCTATGAGCTCAGAAGGCTGGAATTTTGTGCAAAGTAATGATATGCTGTTGGTTTCACTATTGAGTTATTGGGTGATTGTTTGAGAGAGGTGAAGAAGAGCAATTCTTTCTGCTGGGAGGTGTTGCTGGGTTGGAGCCTTCAATGGTTGTAATACTCTCAGAACCTTTATTTCTTCATTAATAAAAGCTATTGAGGTTCTTCTATGTGCTCTTGTTTCAATTATATATTGTGATGATTGCATGTTTGGTTTACACTAATCCATGAACCAGTTATGATTGCATGCCTCTTGTAGTTTCCTTCTTTGTTATTTTGCAGGATCTCATTGTAGCTGGGCGAGCAGAAGAACAAAGAGGTAGGAGAAAGCGGCCAAAGAGAAGAGTTTGGATTCGACATTAAGCGCAAGGCAACGGTTAGTGCATTTCTCCATTCTCTTTTGCTTTCATAAAGAAGTAAACCTTAAGTAGTTTGTTTTACAGTTGTTGCTAAGGAACTGTCACCCTTAGAGTGGGATAGGGTCATCCGTGTCGGATACTTTTCCCTACAACAAACTGGCGACTCCACTGGGGATCGTATCCGTTTGATTGTGTTTGTAGTATTTTGCTATTCATTTCCTGAACAAAAGAGTACCAAATCGAAAAGCTTTTGACTATATCAAAAGCGAAGTAGAGGGCAGCTACTCTTGCTCATTTTCTGAGCAAATTCATGATTTGAAGAGCTGATCTACAAGGATCCTTGTAAGCTCTTAGTGATAGCTTTCCACCTTCCTAATCATCCCTTTGAGTGTGCTTGACTGATTGCTTCTGATTTGAGCAAAAACCGTGCATTTTTGAGAAAATTATGACCCGGAAACTGTGAAAACGCAATTCTCGTTTTCCAAAGCAGGTAGTACACAGGCTACCTGCTTTGCAACGCAGGTCCCGAAGGGGCTACCTGCGCTGAGAGCCAGTTTGGCTGTGCAGAGCCTGCGTTGGCCCAAATTTGCCTAGTGCATTTGGGGTTTCCTCCTTTCTCTTGCCTGTTTTCACTTAGTTTTGCTGCTAGGTGTCAGTCTTGTGCCTGTTTTGAAACCAATATTACTTGCCATCATTCTGCCTCTGTTATATAACGAAATTGTACTTGTTCTTTGTATTTCTTACTCATTTACAATTTCCCATAACGAAAAGTAAACTAGTCATGCTTTTGGCCTTTTAGATCTGAACCTGTGTTAGGCATTTTGCTGGTCTAAAGAGTTAGCTTGTTTGCTGTCCATAGCTGATTAGTCATTTTACTTTCATTAGTATGGTTTGATTTCATGTATTTCCAGTGATTAAGCAAGTGAATCTTAAGGTGTCTTTTGATTTTGGACAAACTTGTTTACTTTCGCTTTAAATCGAAATCAAAATTATATAACCACTTTCTTTTTGTAATCCATCCACATTAAGAAAGGGAAAAGAAAATACATGCATTGTGCATTTTGCATTTGACTGTGTGCTTGACGATTTAGGAAAGATTTGCATTTTAGTGCGTGCTCTATGATCTGTGTGAAAAGATTTTCCTTTCTTTTCCCTCAGTAGTTAAGGTTTTCAAAGTTGAAAGATTGAAAAGTTTGCTTCTCATCTTAGACTGCATTCAGGAATTTGTTATATACATCTCGTGGTGATCCTTAAAAGCAAACTGATAAGCAAGATCAACATTAAAATAAATCCAATTTACATAACAACGCTTTGTAACATAACGCAAACACATAGAGGTCTAGGTAGAGACATGTTCCGGCGTCGTTAAACATAGTGACTGTCGATCTCTACGAAGGTAGGTGATTCCTCCTGAGAGTCGGTGGCACTAATACGGACTTGTGCTCCCACGTACCGTCGCGTATATATTGGGAGACCCCTATAGGCAATTATCCTTTATCCATAGGAAGCCGTGTCGACCGCCCTACTGATCGCGATGCAGTGAACACAGCATTCACAAAGATCGACCACCCGTACCGTAAAACGTATTCTGTGGTTTCGCGAAAAGTTTGGCACACCCTCTGCCTAGATCTCCAGAGAAGTTTCTTTTGGCTTTTTTCAAACTCTATAACTGAAAAATTCCATCCGAGCATTTGTCACTTCGGGCTCGTTAAAACATCGAAGGTGACTAGAGTCATCTTTAGCTTTTTCTCGACTCTTAAAACATGAAAAAGCAAGTTTGTGTCTAAAAGCGTCGTTAATAAAATTTATTTTAAGCGGAACATAATCACCTATTATTCCCACGTTGATCTTTCAGTTGAAAAGTATGGAGCCCACCAACCAAGGAAACAACCTTGGTGGAAGTCCAAATCCCTTCTCCTCTTGGGGAGATGTTGGTGCGCCTCATATGGCAACATTGTCACTTCCAGGATCGACAATTGGCCTACCTGTATGGCTCTTTTCAACTAATGTAGTCCAGATCGCCACTAATCCTGAGCAGTCGAATCAACAGTCAGAACAGTCTAGAGCTACCCACCAGCCTTCCACTTCTTACAATTCTTCCTTTGATCCTTCATCTTCACAAGGAAGAGCCGGCAAAAGTCAGCCTCCCATGGAGAAGAAGGAAAAGAAGAAGAGAGAAAAGAAGCAGAAGGGGCCTATGGCGAAGGCGACTGGGGGCAAGCAAAAGACAGCTGACAAAAACCCACACACTGCACCAACCGGGCCTAAATCGCCATGTGTCATTTGCAAAGGGGCCCACTTCCATCGTGATTGTCCCTGTATTCCCTGGATACTAAGGGACTGGTCCCCAAGGTTGCACAATCCGGTAGCATCAACCTCTGGTAGTCATGTTGATTGCAGTCCGTCAACTAGCGAGGGTGAAGGACGAAGAGGGAGACCAAGATCACCCTGTATATTGTGTGAAGGCGATCACGCCATCCACAAATGTCCATTCTTAGATGAGGCAAAGAGAGTTTTGGAAGATCGTCCGGTTTCACCGTTACGACTTCCTCCTGGATACCAAAAACTCGCGCCTAATCCCTCGGTAGTTGAAAATCCAGCTGACCCGCTCAAGTGGTCAGCTGAAGTGTCGGTCATTGAAAATGAACCTACTGAATCCAGAACAGATGAAAGTCTAAAGGTCGAAACGGCAGTCGACCCCGTTCTTCCTTCAGAGGTTTCATCCTCCAATGACCCCGTCATTGAAGACCCATCTTCAAATGACACTCTCACTGAAGAGGATAAGGATGACACCGTCCATATTCTTTTCATCAACACAGACTCTGATGAGCATCAGGGCAATGCGCCCATTCCTTTATCGCAGGAAGGAACATCGTCAGGGTCGTATCCGGCCGTATATTCGGTCCCACCACCAAGCAACCTAGTTGTATCCTTTGATTGGAATCAACTAGGCAGACCCCAGTTACCAGCCAGTATCCCATTCAGAATCATAGTCCAAATCTATAGAATGGTGATGGCTGGAACTATCATTGATGAAGGGGCATCTGTGAGTATCCTTTCCTCTGTTGCTTGGAAAGCACTGGGTTGTTCGGCGCTTTTACCTGAGATGAGAAATCTATCAGGTTTTGATAAAGGAACCAGTCACCCGTTAGGGATTCTCCCCAATGTTCCAGTTACATTGAAAGGGAAGACAGTTCATATGAACATCATGGTCGTCCAGGGACCCTTGGCATATAACTTACTCCTTGGACGAGACTATATATATTGCATGGAGGCAATAGTGTCCTCGCTCTTTAGAGTCATGTGTTTTCCGCACGAAGGAAGAATGGTCAAGCTCGTAGACCAACTTTCATTTCCAGGATCACGCATTGCAAATAGTCAAATACCATCCCTTAACGGTTTATTCACTCAAGGAATGCCACCGCCTCCGGTTCTACTTCCCGATGAATGTGAGTAATTCGAGAAGAAAAGAATGGGGACCCAGGGGGCATGCACCCTGGCCTGCCTCGGGCAGAGAAAACCTTAGGTATAAAGTTAATTTCCGCAGAAGAATGGGCTAGTCCGTACCCCGTCCAAAAAAGGAAGAGAGGGTTGTTCTAGGATAAAATTCTTTTGTCAAATTTATGTTGAAGCGGAAGAATCGCTCCCTTTGTCTAAAGAAGTGGGCTCTCCTAAGGAGGGGATCTATTTGTGGCAGCAAGAAGGCACCATCTTTGAATGTCAAGCCTCACCCATTAAAACAATATGTTTTAAAAGAGAAGTAGGGGCAGTCTTCAAAGAAAGAGAGGAAATTGCTGCAACAAGTAGTCACCATCCTTAGCAACCTAATGATAGACATCGCCGAAAAGAGAGTTTAGTTTGCGGCAGCAAACAAAACCATTTTTCGGATAATAAGTAAGAGGACCTCTCCCCCGTAACACCAATGTTTTATCTGTTGCGATCTTGCAAAAATAAAAAAGTGAACTGATGGGAAGACAAGTACCATCGGCACCGAAAAATAACGAGAAGACAAGTATCGTTAAAAATATAGCAAGACGACAAGTAGAAAAACAAAGGTGGGACAGAGGAGAAGAAGAGCCTTGAAATTATACTTTATACTTGGGGGCATGCAAACCTTTTGGAGTGCAAGCACGGGACGACTATTTATTTTTTGTAAATTTTTAGGTCCTCCCTTTAAACCTGTAGGTCTAACCCGTTAAACTCGTAGGATTAGCCGTTTCCAGCTTGCATAAAGAAAGGATGAAGGGCAAAAGTTAAAACCTGCCAAATTGGAGTAATTAGTGAGGTATCGCTCCTTAAATAAGATTACCTCACCTAAAGCATTCCTTGTATTAAGACTGGTATAATCGAGTAGTTTTAGCAATGTTCATGCTCGTTAAAAAATAAACGCAAGAATCGAGCAGTTTTGTACAGAGTTCATGCTCGTTAAAAAATAAACACAAGTTGTGAGCAATCTTTCCCTACAGTTCAAGCTCATCCAGAAAAAATGAACCGGTAAACAACCTCAAGAAATGTAACCTTTGAAAGCCATATTAAAAGCCCTTGGTCGTGTTTATATGCCATCACCTCCATCCGTTCATTTGGCCAATCGTTCACCTCCATATGTTTGTTTACCCATTTTGAGGAACAGCTGCGAAGAGTGATTTCACTTAGCCATCCTTGTGACACTGCCATGATTAGAGAATTCCAACCTGTACCTGGAATCTGCTGCTATCCCTGTTCATCACTCGTTCCTCAAAAGACGAGTCTTCTTTGAGCTCTTTTCACTGACTCGTAAAATATGAAAAGTTTGCCGAGTTTTGGCCTTCCAGCTCGTTAAAGGACAAGAAGAGCTATCCCTCCTCTAGATTTTAATCTTTTTGGACCTGAGGGATTATTACACAAAAAGATCGAGCGCTTGTTTTGTTCGGCTCGTTAAAGAAATCGAAAACTCATCCCTTCTGTATTGTTTTATACTTTTTCGGACTTAAGGGATTAGAAGACGAAAAAGGAATTTTGGAGTTAACTTTTCGTACCTTTTCAGACTCTCTAAAAATGAAAAGGACCGAGTTTTCTTTGTCGTTAGACTCGTTAAAATGATTAAATAGCGACAAACTTGTCTTTAGACGAGAACGAGTTTCCCTATCGCTAGGCTCGTTAAATCATAGCGATGGGCTTGCCCGAAGGGCAGGTTATAGAACAAGCATATGTTATCCTCCTCAAGCTTGACAAAAATAAAGAGGTACTGGTCAGCAATGACTGGGGAAAAATTGGGAGAACCTCACAGCATTAATGGTAGCAAGTCGCTCTTGAACATGACACTTTGTCCTCCGTATCACATCGGGTTGGGTTGTTTCATTCATCGGTCTCATAACCATGGTCTTCGCCACACCATCCAAAATTGGGGTAATGCTACCAATCCATCACATCAGTGTCGTTATATGTTCAAGAGATGTGGTTCTGTAAAGAGTCAACCGTGTTCCACCCACTGCCATACATTATCCTTCATCCACTTCATGACCGCCACCCTGAATCATACATCACAGTTTGTTTTCACATCATCACAATCACTAGCTCCGTTCCGTGTCACTGATGTGGGATTCATTAAGGCCCTCCTTTGGCGGATCGCTCCTTGTCGACATCAGCTCATTGTCCAAGGAGTTGATCTAGGAACACCCCCCTCAGTACTTTGAAGCTTGCATGCCTCAATGGCAAGTTTCTCACTTCCGACGACAGGTATACATCAATGACCTTCGACCAGAAGATTTTGCATGGTGGTCGACGCCAAGTCCTTTATTCCCACCATGTGGATTGTACTGCCGTACCTTGAGGGTCATCATCCTTATCGGTGACTCCTCTCGCGCTTGTTAACGGTTTACATCATTGACCGGTAATCAAGCGATGTCTTTCCATGTTCGACTTCAAGAAATTCTCACATGGATCGACTTGTACATCGAGTGAAGATCGGAAGAGATTGAAGACCCCGGATCTAGTTTCATCCATCCGGGCTGCGATATATATTTAGGACATAAAGACATTTGATATGTACACCATTACAGCAGATGATCATCCTTCTCAAAGGATGATAATTTCAGCAGAGAATTATCAGTCTACAATCAGACGATCGTCTGTTCTATGTACCAAAATGTATTTATAAAGCTGAGCATGGGAATGCCCGCCTCAGCTAGATCATGAAAAATGTATGAAAAATAATGTATTGTATTGTATCTTATTACAGGACACTTCTCAGCAGATTGAATGAACTTCGGATCCTCTCAATAAAGCATTTCACCCGATAAACAACCTCATACTTTAGGGGGCATCTGCTATAGACAATTTTGTGCCTTACAGCAACAAGCATGAATTGTCAATAATCCAAGGGATCCAAAGTTCCCTAAACATGATGTTCCTACCCCTAGAGGAACAAGGTCAGCAAACCAACAGCTCTCAGATCAGTTCTGCACCTGAAAACACTCAAAAACAAGCAATCCTGAAATCAAAGCAGGTGCTCCACTAGGTTTCTGCGCTGAAACTCAGTTGCTCCATGGTGTACCTGCGTTGCAAAGCAAGTGGGACAAAGGCCACCTGCGCTGAGCGAGAAGGGACAAGTGGCACAGTGAGTCATTGCTTTGGAATCTTCCCAAAATGACACTTGGATCAGGTATTTCGCCTTGTGATGAGTCAGAGGCTCTGTTTCTCCAAGTGGAAGCAAAGTTCTCCAAGTGGACTCAAGAACTGAAGATCAACTAAGGATTAACTAAAGAGAGAGAGGACACAAGGCAGCTACACATCAGTTGCAAGCTGACTCATCCTTTCTCAATTCATCTATATATTGAGCTCTCTCCTATGAGCTCAGAAGGCTGGAATTTTGTGCAAAGTAATGATATGCTGTTGGTTTCACTATTGAGTTATTGGGTGATTGTTTGAGAGAGGTGAAGAAGAGCAATTCTTTCTGCTGGGAGGTGTTGCTGGGTTGGAGCCTTCAATGGTTGTAATACTCTCAGAACCTTTATTTCTTCATTAATAAAAGCTATTGAGGTTCTTCTATGTGCTCTTGTTTCAATTATATATTGTGATGATTGCATGTTTGGTTTACACTAATCCATGAACCAGTTATGATTGCATGCCTCTTGTAGTTTCCTTCTTTGTTATTTTGCAGGATCTCATTGTAGCTGGGTGAGCAGAAGAACAAAGAGCTAGGAGCAAGCGGCCAAAGAGAAGAGTTTGGATTCGACATTAAGCGCAAGGCAACGGTTAGTGCATTTCTCCATTCTCTTTTGCTTTCATAAAGAAGTAAACCTTAAGTAGTTTGTTTTACAGTTGTTGCTAAGGAACTGTCACCCTTAGAGTGGGATAGGGTCATCCGAGTCGGATACTTTTCCCTACAACACCTAGTGGAGTCGCCATTATGTCATCACTCAGGTTGTCCCTGGAGGTTAAGAAAGGGATGCGGCCGAGGTAACCACATGCCAACTTTGGACTGCAGGTTCTAGCCAACCTGCAATCAGAGACGGCTCTCTCTTTTAGATTTAGCTTTGTTTGAAAGGATTTTAGGTTAGGTCTTGGGTCTAGAGGGTTTTTTGTTTTGTTTTGGTGGGAAAATTGACACCTTCAGGTAGAGAGGCAGAGTATAGTCTGAATGTTTCAAACCACTGGGCGTGGAGTCGAGGAGGGGAACTGCTGGTGCATTTCTTTAATAACAGTGAGGGAACATGGAGCAAGATAGCTGAGCTTCAAGCAATTTTCAGGTTTAAAGGATGGAATGAATGCTAAAGAAAGAGAGGCATTTAAGAATCTATTCAACAGATTAGCAGAGAAAGTAACAGGGCGCTACCTAGGGGCAGTTAAGAATCCCTAGATAATTGGCCAACACAGGTGAATTGGGGTAAACATGAGCCAGAAGGAATTCAATATTCATAACCAATTCATTTAGAGGAAAACATCAAGAACAACATAAATTGAGCATAGGGAGTATTTAAACTAATTCTAGGCTATTCTTTTTTCCTGCTATTTAGATAATGGCAAACACATAAACAGAGATAAGAGGCACTTATTGCTTTAGGCCGAAACACAAGAATTCCATCTTCAGTCTCCAAAGAATTTATCAACAATAGATAGTTCGCTCTCCAAGCTTTCGGCAATCTTTGATTACAGAAAAATTCAGGTATACACAACGAGTCTCTAGTGAAGAATTCTCAATTTACCAACCCTTAAAATTATACAGAGGGTGGTATATATAGGGAAAAACTTTCTATCCACTGCTTTTATTACATCCTGACCTAATCAGGTCATAAAAAATAATTTATTGACCTACTCCTATCTGAAATAAATGCATGAAAATTCTCAGGCTCCGCTGGGGGCGTCCGTAAAAAAAATGAATAAATGATGTAGTCCTGGGTGCCTTGGTGCAATGTCTTCTGAAATAAATATGCATGGGTTTCTTCTTCCTTGCTGTCCTGGAGCTTTGAATTCCTTAATGGTGATTTGAAGACAAGGATGGGTTGGTGCTTATTGATTTGACTTTCTGGGGGCTTCATCAATGTTCAGGTACCTCGAGCCCCTAAACAAATCTTTGCTGATACTCTTTAGCGTCTTTTCTTCCACTGATACTCTTTGACAAAATCTGGACTACTGATATGATGTGCTTCGGGTCTAATCACCAGTAAATGGTCATTGTTTGGCCTCTGTATAATCTGGAATTGTCTTCTGCTCCTTTTGGTATGCTCTGTGAAGAAAACGGATCATATTTGCGCCTTTTCGGGCTTCCTAGGGCCGCATGATGAGAATATTCCCTAAAGATTCCCTGAAGATTCTCCATTTAGGTTCAAATGACTCATCAAAAACTGCCTCAGAATTGGATTTCGGGGCTCCGAAGTGCGACTTTCGCGCCTTTGCGCCCAAAAAGTGCTGATGACGTTAGCATGATGTGACACTGTACGGAGGGTGACGTCAGCATGATGTCAGCAGGGCGACGTGGTGGGATGACGTCAGCATGACGTCATCACGTACGGATGATGACGTGGCAGGTACGGTGGTAGGGACACGTGGCAGTGATGTGGCAGGAAGGCCACGCAGGCAGGTGACTCATCGGGTGACTGGACAAAGGGGTGACGTAAGCAGGGACTGTGGAGGGGGGTGACATGGGATGTGACGTCACGGGTGGTAAGCGGTATTGTGGCGCACCGCTTATGGGCAAGGGCGGTCTCGGGGGAGGGGGCTCCGCCATAGCCCAACGCTTGACGCGTGGCGGGAGTACGGCGGGAATACCGCCCATCTCCCGGATGCTAAAGCTCTGGTGCTTTGGAGATGGGACGGCCCGCCAGTCGTAGATCTGCGGGGCTGTGGATCAGACGGCTAGTGGTAAAAGAAATACGGCGGGGAGATATGGCGGGGGAATATTCCAAGCATATTCCTTTTTTAATAATGCGCGTGGTGGGTTATGACTTAGGGAAAGCGGGTTTGGGGTTTTTTTTAAAATGGGCGCGATCAATATTTACAGTTGGGACTTAGGGTAAGGGGTAAAATATGGGTTAAAAGTGCGCGGGTTTAGGATTTTATGCACAAAACTTTGGTTTGGGGATGAAATAGGGAGTTTGGAGGGTTTTAGAGGGGTTTTAGTGCTAGGGAAGCGGTTACTAGCTGACCCGATGTCAGACTAGCTCCTTAATGACTCGGATGGGCTAAAAACAGCCCCAGATGGACTGTGATTTCCCAGACTTATAGGGAATATGGCTATATTGCCTGGGAGGGGTATTTACATAGGGGAGTTTTATATAGATGATTTTTATAGGGGAAGGGGAAAATTGTTAGGGAGTTATATAATAAAGTTAATAGTTAATATGGAGATGAAAAGAGGGTGCTAAGGTATGAGACCTTAGGCTTTGTTGGGGAAAAGAAGGCTCACAGATGATGAGTGAGCAGTCCTTGAGTGAAGAAGATCCTGACCAAGGCGAATGTCATGGAAATTATGAAACTGAGAGGCTCAAGCAGACCTTGACGCCTTAGGGGATGTTAGTAAGTGACTTGGGGGAAATGAGAAGAAGGGGAGGTTAGTGAGTTCTAGCTTGAGTACCTCCTTTGAATGAAAAACTACCTAATAACTATGATCTGAAAGGATAAGACATTGTGAGATACAAAACTGATCATCAATTATCATTATGCCACCAAACAGCTACCTACCCAGCCTACTGTCCTAACATTTTTTCTTCTTTTTGTTTTGGGTGCACTTAGACTTGCAGACTCATGTTTGCAATGATTTTTTTTTTCTTTTTTCTTTTTTCTATCTAAATCTACACTTATTTCTGCCAGGCCCCATATTAAACAGTTGGGTCCCTTAGTTTCTCTACCTATCTACAAATTCGCCAAGCTTAGACTGTTTGGACAGATATCATTCTCTATATTCTACAACAGGAAATTGAAACCTAGGGAGACCAGGATTAGACTGTTTGGACCTCAATTTAGGAAATTCTTCAAAATTGGAACAACTCATCAAAATGGAATGCAGCAGTGGCATTTGGATCAGCACACTTCATGGCTTCTTCTTTGGTCTCTTCTGGAAATATGGAGCACTGCAACTTGCAAAGTATGACATATTTGGCATGTAAAAATGTCAATCATGAAAGGTGATACCCTGTTGCAAGAGGAGGCTAACAATGGCTCCACTTGGGGATGGATTTTCCTTGTGAAAAGTCAAGAACAGCAGGTCAGACTGCCCTGATCTTCTGTTTGTTGCTGTTAACTGTGAATTTTGTCTTTGTTCTGGCTGTTTTAGATATGAAACTTTGAACTATGAACCACTCCTCCTCAACAGGGCTTTCTGTGAGATGTACAACAGTGCCTGCTTTCTTCTGCGCGCTTGATCTTTATGTACAATGCTTGAGCAACTATGCTGATATAAACTGAAAGTTCTTACTATGTTTTGATGCCTTTGAGATTGAATAATTTGCATCGGCTGCGTCCTTTCCAAATTTACTGCTATTCCCTAACAATCAGCCTGTTTACAAAAATTTAAACTGAGTGCTGATATATACAAATAATATTGTACAAAGATATTTACAGAACTTGCATTTTTTCCACAATAGGGATCGTGATAATGTTTCAACATCCTGCCATTCACAGGGCCTTCTTCAACAGTGCTGTCCTCCATAGATCTCAGAAAATAGGTGTTGTTTCCTTGAACATCAGAAATTACAAATGGACCTTTCCATAGAAAGTCAAACTTGGCATGTTTGCCCTTGTCTTCCCTTCTTGAGTCCCACTTCAAAACTTTGTCACCATTACTGAAATATTCAGCTTTAGCTCTCCTATCAAACATCTTTTTGAGCTTTTCTTGTAATATTTGTGCTCTGTCATAGACTTGTTCTCTGGTTTGCTGAAGGTGAATTGTCTGATTAATTCTTCTTTGAATGTCATTTGGTTCAGCCTGAATTTCCTGTAACAGCTTGATAGTAGGAATGCCGAGGGATGAAGGAAATCTAGCCTCCATGCCATATACCAGCTCATAAGGGCTCATTCCAATTGACCTTTTGCTTGAAAGTTTGTCTGCCCATAGGGCGTTCACCAGCTTTTTGTGCCAGTTTTTCTTGTTTTCTTCTAGCATTTTCTTTATGATGTTGACGAGGCTCTTGTTAGATGATTCGGCCAATCCATTACCTTGAGGGTAATATGCTGTAGAGTGGCCCAAGGTGATATGAAACTTATGGCAGAAACTTATCATCCTTTTGGAATTAAAGACAGCGGCATTGTCAGTGATGATTTTTGCAGGGCAGCCAAATCTGGAAAGGATGTTGCATTCAAGGAATTGGATAATGATGGTATCATTGGCTTGTCTACAGGGAATGGCTTCAACTCACTTGGTGAAATAATCGGTGGCTGTTAGGATCCATTTGTGCTGGCCTGAGGAAGAGGGATGAATTTCTCCAATGAAGTCAAGACCCCATTATTGAAAAGGTTTTTCGGTGGAGATGGGTTTAAGGGGCAGGGGCAACAATTTTCTCTTGCCTTCAAAAATTTGGCACTTGTGACATGTCGTGGAAAACTTTTTTACATTTGCAAAAAGAGTGGGCCAGTAGAAACCAGGCCTCAGGATTTTGTCTGCTGTGGATTTCCAGTAGAGATGTCCTCCACAATCACCTGCATGGAATTCTTTCATGACATTGTTAGTTTCATTCATGGTTAAACAATTTAACAATATACCTTCATGATTTCTCCAAAATAATGCACCATCTATAAGACAAAATCTCAAAGCCTTCATTTTTAAAAATCTTTTCTTTGTTCTGCACAATCCTGGGGGAGCACACAGGTTTAACAATAAAAAGCAAATATCAGTGTACCAGGGGCATTGCAGAAATATTTCACTGATCTGTGGAGTCGCCAGCTCCAGTTCATTGTCCAGCTGGTTAATGTCTAAGGCTTGAAAGTTTGTTTCGGACATCAGCTTGGCTAAACCTTGTCCCTTTATCAGCTTGGTTGGTTTTATTTCTATGTCATATTCGAGGATACTTGCAATCCACTTACCTCTTTTGCCTTCTAATCCGTCTTGAGTCAATATATCTTTAACAGCAGCGTTTGGGACATAGGCAGTCACGTGTGAATATAAAATGTACACTCTGAAATCCTTGATGGCCTTAACAAGTGTGTAGGCCTGCTTTTCCATTATTGGGTACTTCAGAGGGGAGTCTCTTAATGCTCGACTGAAAAAATCAATTGGCTTTTCAGCTCCCTACTCATCCTTTTGCAACAGGACAACAGCGATTGTGTGGTGTGATGCGAACGAAAATATGATAAAATCCTTGTCAAACTGTGGACTGGTTAGAACAGGAGTTTGGGTTAATGCAGTTTTGATACTCTCGAATGCTTTCTTGGCCTCAAGGGACCATCTTACGTTGGCATCCTTCTTTAACATGTTGCTTAACAGTGTTATTACTTCAGCTAAATTTGGAATAAATCTTCTTAAAAAGTTAATTTTACCAAGGAATTCTTGTAGCTCTTTTATGTTTCTCCGATGTGGAATTTGGAGGATGGCCTGTATTCTTTCAGGATCAATTCTGATCCCATCCTTTGATATAATGTGGCCAAGTAATTTTCCTTCTTCCAGGCCAAATAAGGACTTCTTTGGATTCAAGGAAATTCCATATTTCCTGCATGTCATGAAAATTTGTCTGAGATGCTTGAGATGTTCTTCATCAGATTTGGAAAATGGGGTTAAATCATCAAGGTACACAACTAGGAAGTCATGTAATTCTTTGGCGAATGCAATGTCCATTGCTCGTTGAAAGGTAGCACCAACGTTTTTAAGTCCAAATGGCATCTTTACATATTTAAATGTTCCCCAGGGTGTGGTAAAGGCAGTTTTGTCTTGGTCATCTGGGTGAACAAGTATCTGGTTAAAACCTGAAAAGCCGTCTAGCAAGGAAATTCTATATGCTCCCACTACTCTCTCCAATATGTGGTCCATTTTGGGCAGGGGATAGTGGTCTTTTAAGGAGACTTGATTTAAATTTTTGAGATCTACACAATGTCTAATTTCACCTGTATTTTTTCTTGTAAGCACTAGGTTGGACACCCACTCAGAGAATCTGATAGGGACTATAATGCCTGCTTCCCACATCCTTTTTACTTCTTTTCAATCGGGGGAAGCAGCACATGGTTGATTCTTCTCAATTTCTGTTTGAAGGGCTTCTGATTGGGCTTCAATGGGATCGTGTGCTGAATCACTGATGTATCATAGGATTTGAAATCCTCATAGCTCCAAGCAATTACATCTTGAAATTCTTGAATAAGTCAATGTACTTGGGCTTTTGATCAGGTGGCAAATTTTTGGACAATTTGATCATTTTTGGGTTCTCTGGTGTCCCAATGTTGTGTTCTTCAATTTCCGTGTTTATTGGTTGCAGTTTTGGTTTTCTAGGAACGTCATTAGAGTCAAACATGTCTTCTAGCGGAGTTAGTCCAGCAGGCAAAAAATTATCTTTCAAGTCAATGACCTCTGCCTCTGTTCTGTCTACTTCTTCTGCCTGTGTTTGTTTCAGCTGTTCAATGTTTTCATTGTCAAAAATGGTTGGCTTCAGAATCTGTTTGGTTGTTGCAGCGGTTAGAACTTGCTGACTTTCATTTCTCTGCTGTTCAGAATTTGTCATGGCATCCATGTCAATGTGAATATTTGAAAATTCATGCTCGAGTGTAAGGAAATTATTAATATGGGCATCATTCTCGAATACTTGCCAATCTCTGACATTATTTGGGATGGTGGGTCTATGTTTTATTTCGGCTGTGAAGTGATGATTTGGGTCAAAATGGAGCTTGCATGTACTCGCGAAGGTGGCTAGGATGTGCGCATGAATGCTGTGATTTCTGGAAATCTTGTCAAGCTTGAATTCAGTGAATGCCTGTAGTATGTTAGTAGCAGTAGTTCTGTAGGCTATCATTCGGTTGTCATTGGTAACAAAATTACCTTTCATCTTTTGTATAACTAGATCAGAGTCACCTAAGATAGACACTTTTATAGCACCTAGAGTTTTCATCAGTTTAAGGCCTAACAGCAGAGCCTCATACTCTGCCATGTTATTTGTGCATTTGAAATTCAGTCTATAGGCATGTCCTTCTACATGATTATCATGTGTATTGTGAATCCAGACACCTGCCCCTGCTCCTAACTTGTTGACAGAACCATCAAACTCTAAGAACCATGTGATTTCTTGCTTGTTGACAATGCTAGGAGTGTCATCCGAATTAGGGTTGGGCAGATTTAAAATTTCTTTTTGGGGAGGTTCTTGTAACATGCTGGTTGCATTTACTGTTTTGACAATTTCTCTATTGTGGGCAACCGTTTCTTCATTGATGTGCATTTGTTGATCTAGGGCCAAAGGCTCCTTATTAGTGAGCATATTTGAATAATCATTGAATAAAATGAAAGAATCCATAACGGAATGAATTGAATAAATGGGAAAATTTTCAGGCTTGCTTTCACTACTTACTACATATTTCATCAGCGTTTCTCTGTACAGTCTCTTTGGTTGCCCAAAGACTGAAATGGTAGAGTAGGAAAGGTCTAATTGAAGGGATCCTTGGAGCTTTCCTCCCCATGATCTCGAGTGGAGCATACCATACTTTGGTGGGATGTCAGCCACTACTACATCCATGAGGATGGTCTTGTTGGGATATTGGACTAAGGAGACATATAGATCTTTAATGAGGCCTAAACATTTCACTTGACTTGAGTCAAATGAGTATAAATATTTGTAAGGTCTTGTGATGTCGAGATTCAGTTTTTCCATAACTGCTTTGGGCATAAGATTGTGCGATGCCCCTGAGTCAAACATAGCGTTGTGTAAAACTTTGTCATGTATATGCAGACTGACATAAAAGGGTGGGATAGGTCCTTGTGTTGACTTTCCATTAACTTCTGGTCCAAACAATAGTTTAGGGGAATCATCCAAAACATTTACGTCATCTTTGTTTTCTGGGAGTTGAAGTGACCTTTGAATTTGTTGCCTATATACATCGTGTTTAGCCAATTCTGAAAGAGGAATGGCTATCTTGAGTTTTCCAATCTCTGTTTCTAAACTAAAAGGCTTCTCCAATGGAGTCTTAGTATTGGCATTGGCAGTTCTTTCCTTTTCATTTGAATTTTCAGCGACTTGCTCTTGTTTATCAGTGCTATGGGAAGTATTTGCTTGCAGTTTGGCAACTTCAGGAGTACTTTTTGGGATGTTGTTTGAATTTTCTTTTGAGAAAGGAGGCAAAGGCTAATCTTTGGAAGGCTTTATTTCTGTTATATCTTCTACAGTCACTTGATGTGGGTTTGGGACAGTCATATCAGCTGGTTTTGTTACAACAGCTTTGTTTTCAATCTTGTTGGGCTGTTTACTTTCCTTTGTCTTGCTAGGCTTAGAGATGTCAATGGTCCTAGTTCTGAGCTTATACTGTTTGTGTACTTCATACACAGCAGTATCATACCCTTGTTTAAAATAAAAAGACTCACCAGATTTAGTCTGAAATTGATTGCAGTCATGCTCATTTTGGTCTTCTTGTGTCAGGAAAGTTTGATGTTCACCCTTTAGATCCATTAAATTCATATGATCATCTTCTATGGGTTGACTAGAAGTAGATCCTTCTACATAGTTATCTTGAAAGGGGGGTCTTATATCATGTTCTTGGTTAGACCTACCAGCATTTATGTTCTGCGTTCTCCTAAAATTGGGATTTTTTATGGGATTAGACTGCTGTCCTTCCCATGATGCCTTTCTCTCCACATTTTCTACCCTCTCTCCTAGTCTTTGCAGGCCATTGATGATAGCATCAAGCTTCTGGTCGAAGGCTGAGGGTTCTTCCTTAAAGGTGGTTCTCTTTTCCATTCAGGCTCTACTTCTTTTGGCAATTAAGTTGGCTTCTACCGTGACAGCAACCTTTTGCACGTCTTCAAGGGTTTCAGGAGCTATTTCTTTCAACTGATATGCCATATCAGGGTCAAAACCATCAGGAAATTTGTACAAGGAAAGGTCGGGTGGAGGCCTTAAATTCTTTGGTATCGCATTATATACATTGTTGAATCTTGCACAGTATTCTAAAACGGCCTCTTGAGGACCTCGTTTAATGGTATCATATTCAGCTAGTATGTGCAAGGGATCTTTCTTTTTCTCCCATCTGTTGGTAAAGGATAGGTAAAGCTCATCGGAGTGGTTATGGAATTTGCAGCGAGTGATCTGAACCAAGTTCTCACATCACCTGTTAGACTCTGAACAAAAATTCTCATTCTCACGCTGTCATCATCTATTTCGTAGTTCTCAAAATAGTCTTGCACCTTTTTGGCATGTTGAATGGCTGTGAAAGAACCAGTGGAATCAAAATATGAAATTTTCGATTGGTAATCTTGGGGTAAAGCCGCAGCGTTGGCAGGTAATTGCAGTGGTGCATATCTATAGCCATATTGGCCGGTATAAGTGGAACAACGGGGATGAATGGAACAACGGGGATAACAGGGATAAAAGTAGTGGTAATGGGATTATGTGCAGTGAATGAAGGTGTGGAAGGAGTGCTATGAGACGTGGATGACGAACAAGGGGAAGCAGTGGTAGACCGGATTAATACCTTGACAGGGGTTGGAACAGAGCTAGGGTAAGCTGTTTCAGGGGTTTTATCAGCAAAATTTTCCTATCTTTGTTACTTCCTAAGGATTTTAGGGATTATGTTAGGGTTTTCAAAAACAACTGGAGGATCTGGGTCTGGGTTTGACCTTGTATATCATGCACTTTTCTCGGGAGCCAGCTTCCGCACTTGTTTTTTTTTTTTGGAATATTTTTTGTATTCACAAGGGCTAGATACGATTTTGGAATGGCTGTGTATATCTTAAAACTAGCATGAAGATTGATTGAAGCAACTTTTATCTAAACCTGTTAATGTAAAACCAAAAATAGTTTCAAAGGCTTCCTGGCTGACATTTAGGCTTCATGTGTAGTTTTAGGAAATATACAACAATTAGAAAATCGATTTCTACAGGGGATTTTTAACCTTTTTATGAAATTTTGTAAAATTAACTGAGGAAAGTCCCCAGTGGAGTTGCCATTATGTTATCACTCAGGTTGTCCCTGAAGGTTAAGAAAGGGATACAGCCAAGGTAACCACAAACCAACTTTGGACTGCAGGTTCTAGCCAACCTGCAATCAGAGAGGGCTCTCTCTTTTAGGTTTAGCTTTGTTTGAAAGGATTTTAGGCTAGGTCTTGGGTCCAGAGGGTTTTTTGTTTTGTTTTGGTGGGAAAATTGACACCTTCAGGTAGAGAGGCAGAGTATAGCCTGAATGTTTCAAACCATTGGGCGTGGAGTCGAGGAGGGGAACTGCTGGTGTGTTTCTTTAATAACAGTGAGGGAACATGGAGCAAGATAGCTGAGCTTGAAGCAATTTTTAGGTTTAAAGGATGGAATGAATGCTAAAGAAAGAGTAAGAATCTCTCCAACAGATTAGCAGAGAAAGTAACAGGGCGCTACCTAGGGGTAGTTAACAGTCCCTAGATAATTGGCCAACACAGGTGAATTGGGGTAAACATGAGCCAGAAGGAATTCAATATTCATAACCAATTCATTCAGAGGAAAACATCAAGAACAACAAAAATTGAGCATAGAGATTATTTAAACTAATTCTAGGCTATTCTTTTTTCCTGCTATTTCGATAATGGCAAACACATAAATAGAGATAAGAGGCACTTATTGCTTCAGGCCGTAGCACAAGAATTCCATCTTCAGTCTCCAAAGCATTTATCAACAACAGACAGTTTGCTCTCCAAGCTTTCGACAATCTTTGATTACAGAAAAATTCAGGTATACACAGCGAGTCTCTAGTGAAGAATTCTCAATTTACCAACCCTTAAAACCATACAGAGGGTGGTATATATAGGGCAAAAATTTCTATCTACTGCTTTTATTACATCATGACCTAATCAGGTCATAAAAAATAATTTATTGACCTACTCCTATCTGAAATAAATGCATGAAAATTCTTAGGCTGCGCTGGGGCCGGCCGTAAAAAAAAAATGAATAAATGATGTAGTCCTGGGTGCCTTGGTGCAATGTCTTCTGAAATAAATATGCATGGGTATCTGCTTCCTTGCTGTCCTGGTGCTTTGAATGCCTTAATGGTGACTTGAAGGCAAGGATGGGCTGATGCTTATTGATTTGACTTTCTGGGGGCTTCATCAATGTTTAGGTGCCTCGAGCCCCTAAACAAATCTTTGTTGATACTCTTTGGCGTCTTTTCTTCCACTGATACTCTTTGACAAAATCTGGACTGCTGATCTAATGTGTTGTGGGTCTAATCACCAGTAAATGGCCACTGTTCGGCCTCTGTATCATCTAGAATTGTTTCTACTCCTTTTGGTATGCTCTGTGAAGAAAACGGATCATTTTTGCGCCTTTTCGGGCTTCTTGGGGCCGCATGATGAGAAAATTCCCTAAAGATTCCCTAAAGATTCTCCATTTAGGCGCAAATCGCTCATCAAAAACTGCCTCAGAATTGGATTCCGGGGCTCCGAAGTGCGACTTTCGTGCCTTTGTGCCCAAAAAGTGCTGATGACGTCAGCACGATGTGACATTGTACGATGGGTGACGTCAGCAGGGTGATGTGGTGGGATGACGTCAGCATGACGTCATCGCGTACGGACGATGACGGGGCTGGTACGGTGGCAGGGACATGTGGCAATGACGTGGGAGGAAGGCCACGGAGGCAGGTGACTCATCGGGTGACTGGACAAACGGGTGACGTAAGCAGGGACTGTGCATGGGGCTGACGTGGGATGTGACGTCACGGGTGGTAAGCGGTATTGTGGCGCACCGCTTATGGGCAAAGGCGGTCTCGGGGGAGGGGGCTCCGCCACAGCCCAACGTTTGACGCGTTGCGGGAGTACGGCGGGAATATCGCCCATCTCCCGGACGCTAAAGCTCGGGCGCTTTGGAGATGGGACGGCCCGCCAGTTGTAGATCTGCGGGGCTATGGATCGGACGGCTGACAGTAAAGGAAATACGGCGGGGAGATATGGCGGGGTAATATTCCAAGCATATTCGTTTTTTAATAATGCGCGCGGTGGGTTATGACTTAGGGAAAGCGGGTTTGGGGTTTATTTTTAAAACGAGCGCGATGAATATTTACAGTTGGGACTTAGGGTAAGGGGTAAAATATGGGTTAAAAGTGCGCGGGTTTAGGATTTTATGCACAAAACATTGGTTTGGGGACGAAATAGGGAGTTTTGAGGGTTTTAGAGGGGTTTTAGGGCTAGGGAAGTGGTTACTAGCTGACCTGATGTCAAACTAGCTCCTTAATGACTCGGATGGGCTAAAGACAGCCCCCGATGGACTGTGATTTCCCGGACTTATAGGAAATATGGCTATATTGCCAGGGAGGGGTATTTACATAGGGGAGTTTTATATACATGATTTTTATAGGGGAAGGGGAAAATTGTTAGGGAGTTATATAATAAAGTTAATAGTTAATATGGAGATGAAAAGAGGGCGCTAAGGTATGAGACCTTAGGCTTTGTTGGGGAAAAGAAGGCTCACAGATGATGAGTGAATAGTCCTTGAGTGAAGCAGATCCTGACCAAGACGAATGTCATGGAAATAATGAAACTGAGAGGCTCAAGCAGACCTTGACCCCTTGGGGGATGTTAGTAAGTGACTTGGGGGAAATGAGAAGAAGGGGAGGTTAGTGAGTTCTAGCTTGAGTACCTCCTTTGAATGAAAAACTTCCTGATAACTATGATCTGAAATGATAAGACATTGTGAGATACAAAACTGATCATCAATTATCATTCTGCCACCAAACAGCTACCTACCCAGCCTACTGTCCTAACATTTTTTCTTCTTTTTGTTTTCGGTGCACTTAGACTTGCAGACCCACGTTTGCAATTTTTTTTTTTTTTTTTTTCTATCTAAATCTACACTTATTTCTGCCAGGGCCCAGATTAAACAGTTTGGTCCCTTAGTTTCTCTACCTATCTAGAAATCTGTCAAGCTTAGACTGTTTGGACAGATATCAGTCTCTATATTCTACAAGAGGAAATTGAAACCTAGGGAGACCAGGACTAGACTGTTTGGACCTCCGTTTAGGAAGTTCTTCAAAATTGGAACAACTCATCAAAATGGAATGCAACAGTGGCATTTGGATCAACACAGTTCATGGCTTCTTCTTTGGTCTCTTCTGGAAATATGGAACACTGCAGCTTGCAAAGTATGACATATTTGGCATGTAAAAATGTCAACCATGAAAGATGATACCCTGTTGCAACAGGAGGCTAACAAATGGCATTAAATTGAGATATAACTCCATGGTGGCCCTCTTCTAACAATTTTTCCATCTGATGTGAGCCGATGATAAAGGAACCTCTCGCCTAGAGTCTGCAGAGGGTATGTGTGTGGTTGTTCTTCTTAAAGCTCATATATAACTCCTGGAAATCCATTGTGATTCGGCCAAGTGTGTGAAGCCATTCAACTCCGAGGACAATATTGCACCCTCGCATGTTTATGGAAAACATGTGGGTCTTTCACTGATAATCCCCCATTTGAAGTTTGACATTTTCATATCGTCCTTCACATATAAATGTTCCCCCATCAACAATTTTGACTTGGAAGTTAGAAACTGATCGGAGAAAATAATGCACTGCTTCCATGATTCTTTGATGGATAAAATTATGCGTAATTCCACTATCAATCAAGACTACTACTAGGTGATGCTTAATAAAACCTCTGATTTTGAGAGTTTGAGGTGAAGAAATCCCTACCAAATCATGTCGTGAGATAATTGGTTCTTTAGGTACATTGTTTTGTTGGTTGTCCTCTTCTTCTTCCTCTGGTTCCTCAAGTGGTGCGGCTTCCTTCGATGGACTGTGATCAGTAGCATCAATTTGAAACAATTTGGGCTCCTGGCATTTATGCCTAGGGGAGTATTTATCATCACATAAGTAACATAAGCCTTGCTTTCTTCTTTCTGCCATTTCTGCTGGTGAGACCTTTTGAACCTTGTGTGTTTGGGTAGTGCTTTGAGCCTATGGGGGGCGACCCTTGGTGATGAAATTTGGGCAATTGGACTGGGCCATGAGCTAGGGTGGTGCAGTCAGACGTGGGCTTGTATGGCTTCTTTGAGACCACTGACAAAACATTCCACGTAAAAATCATCATGTAGACGTCTAGTGCGGAAAGCTAAGGCTTCAAAGGCTGCAATATATTCATTCACTCTTCTTGTCTATCAGAGCTTAGTGAGACGACCCAAAAAGTTAGATTCTTGGTCAAAGTGATCCATAAGAGATTTTTTGAATATCTCCCACGTCAAGGGCCTTCCATAGCAACGTTGATGCCATTACCACCATTTCCATCTTTCATTGTCCAAGTACATGATACCCAGACTAAGCTGAGTCACATTATCTAGGATGTAATTTAGATTGAAATATTGGTCCATTTGTGCTATCCGTGCGGCTGGGTGAGAGCCATAAAATTTGTACATGTCCAGCTTGGGTGGTCACAGATGGGGTTGTTGGTGGGTGCCCTAGAGGTGAAGCGACTGGCTAGACTCACCCTCACTATTTTCATTGCCAATATATGTGTCCTTGCATGCCTCCACCTTGCCCTTAGAGAGTGTTATAATTAAGTTCTACATCAACAACATGAGCTCGTTCAATGTTGTTTCAAGTTTGTCGATAGTCTCATTTACCATAGCTTGAGCTCTAGTTTCTACCATGCACCGATCCGTCGTACTGGAAATTTTGGGACCGCACGAATTTTTTGGCTCTAACAATTGAATGGTACCACCCTGCTCAGCTCGTCGTCCTGATTCTGAACCTATGCATAGATATATAAAAGATAATTTACCCTTTTCAACTATTCAGACATCAATTATACCCAAATCATCAGATTTATAGATCAAGTCATGCGCCAAATATAACAGACCAAAATCACGCATAGATACTTCTCTTCAAGCCTTAAGATCTTGACCCATCAATAGAACTTATCCTCCTTCTAGCACCCAGGTTCCTCCTTGATTCAGATCCAGCTATGCACCATAATCCAATGACCAGTATTCTAAATCTTGCTCTTCATAAGATATTCAATCCTTGAGTGCCTTTGCCTAATGATCTCCTTCCCCTTTTATAGTCTTAGGCCTAACTCACTACCATGGTCCAAAATCACTTAGACCCAATACCTGGGTCCAAATACCTGGGTTCAACACTTTGGACCAAATACCATAGTCCAAAACCATAGCTCCAAATGCCAAGGACCAAAAACCAAGTTTTCCAAACTGTATGCGCTTTTCTGTGCATGAAAGTGTGTGTATACGCATACACGTCTTTTGGTCTATGAATCCACATGTATACGTGGCTTGGTCATTGGGAACCTGTGTATACCTCCTTTTCCTTTATTCTAAGTGCCTGTGAGCCTAAACTGTCATCTAAGTGATTTGTCGAGTGAGTTTCCATCAAGGAAAATACCTGTTCCATAGTGCCAAGCCAATGTCGTAATGCCAACAATCCCCCCCTTTGGACTTGATGGCAACCCCAAGTCACTCTCCCCCTTTGTCATCAAGGGTAAAGGGTTATGCTCCCCCTGGGTACATGCTGAAATCTCTACTCTGCTAAAGTGTGCTCCGCCTCACTGTAAGCAAGGTTTGCAAAAACATGTTCTACAAGAAGATCATGACTTTATACATCATAAATGACCTTCCTATCACCAAAGACTCATACATACATCCATCTCCCAACCAAGTGGGGATATACCAAGATTAACTCATCCACCCAACCAAGTGGAGATATACCAAGATTAACTCATCCACCCAACCTAGTGGGGATACACCAAAATTTTACACATGATAAAACAAGAACATTACATCATCCATCCCAGGCATAGTGGGGAAAAAATATAGGTCATTACATGACCTTGATAATAAAATAAATACATGACATAGAGACCAAATATCTAAGACAAGACTATGATAGTCATCAGTAACTATCATCAGCATCATCTGTCAATCACTATCTAGACCAGCAACCATGATCTCCCTCTACACATGTTCCACCCAAATCAAAAACAACTGTGAAATTGTACCAAGGTCTTCTAAGATAATGCCAACAATGCATTATTAGAAGTATATGCTCCCCCTGAACCTGTGCCACATGATCACTGTCAGACCCACATCAGAGTCTTTTCATCCTGAGTTTGGCCTATTGATATTCTTCAAACCAACTTATACATGATTGTATCCACAAAAACCAGCTTATGTACGCGGATGCTCTTGATGAAACTCGTGTACAACCACTTTTCATTGAGATAGATAAGTTTCAATAGCAGGATGATGCATCAACTAGTCCCAGCTTCTGTCTGAGGTATTCAAATGTCTCCTTGGGTAGTGGTCTGGTGAATATATTAGCAACTTGTTCCTTCGAGGGAACATACTCGAATTTGACCTTTCGTTCATGCACTTGTTCCTGGAGAAAATGGTATTTGATAGGTATGTTCTTGGTCTTTGAATGCATGACTGGATTCTTTGAAATACTGATTGCACTTGTATTATAACATAAAATGGAGATAGGTGGAGTACAAGTGATTTGAATGTCTTGCAATGTTTGCATCATCCAAAGGAGTTGTGTGCAACAAGATGTGGCAGCCACATATTCTACTTCAGCAGTAGATAATGCAATTGAACTTTATTTCTTGCTGAAACAAGATACTAATCTGGAACCCATAAATAATGCACCACTACTAGAGCTTTTTCTATCATCTATGCTTCCTTCCCAATCTGCATTTATATATTCATGAAGTGTGAGATCTATATCTCTAGCATACCATAAGCCATAGTTTTGTGTTCCTTGAAGATATTTGAAAATACTTGTAACTACCTGAAGGTGTACCTATTTTGGATTTCCCTAGAACCTTCCAACTATTCCCACTGCATGCATGGTGTCTGGTCGAGTACCTCTCAGATGGAGCACACTACCAATCATGTATCTATAGGTTGGTTGTTGTACTGATGCTGATTCATCATTTGCGCTGAGGCTGCATCTTGTTACCATAGGGGTACATACTGTTTTGAGTCCTCCATGCCATATTTCTTCAAGATCTACTTGAGGTACTTGGTTTGTGATAGAAAGATACCGTCTTTGTTTTGTTGGACTTGTAAACCAAGAAAGTATGTGAGCTCACCAAGCAGAGACATTTCAAATTCTTTCTGCATCATGAAAGCAAAGTTTTGACTCATGGCTTCTTCATTGCTACCAAAGATGATATCATCAACATACACAACAAGTATTAGCAATTTATCATTGTCAATTTTTGCATATAGATTGCTATCTACTGATCGTTTTGAAAAACCTTTTTGATGGAGGTATTTTTCTAGATGATAATACCAAGCCCTTGGAGCTTATTTAAGAGAAAAGAGAGCCTTTCTGAGTTTTCATACAAGTTTTGGATCATTTCCATGGATAAATCCATCTGGTTGCTTAATATACACTTCTTGTTCTAAGTCTCCATTTAGAAAGGCGGATTTCACATCCATTTGATATACTTTTAACTTTTGAAATCTAGGAAGAGAAAGGAACATTTTTATGGCTTCAAGTCTGGCAACTGGTGAAAAAGTTTCTTCAAAGTCTGTACCTTCTTATTGAGCATACCATTTACAAACAAGTCTAGCCTTGTGTCTAACAATATCCCCATTTTTATTCAGCTTATCTTTCAATATCCATTTGGTTCCTATGGCATTCTTATCATTAGGTCTAGGAACCAATTCCCAAGTGTTATTCTTTTCAATCTGCTCAAGTTCCTCATTCATGGCCTTGACCCAGAATTTTCTTTGCATGCTTCACTTATATTTTGTGGTTTGACGAAGGAGAGCAATGCCAGATAGATTGAAGCTTCTATAATAGTTCTTCTTGTTTGTACACCTGCCTCTTTTTGCCCCAAAATTTGAGTTTTTTTATGGTTCTTCTGGACATGCATAGATGGAATCTTTTCTTCTACCCTTATTTGTTCTTTTGGTGCCTCATAAGTTTCTTCTTCAGCATTAGTCTGATTTGATGTTGAAGGATAGTCCTCATCACCTTCAAAATCTTTAGTCTTTGGATTGTTGCCTGCTTCGTCATCCACCACATCAATACTTTCAACAATTTTTCCATGTCTTTTATTGTAACACTTATATCCGTTACTTTGGGAAGAGTACCCAAGGAGAATTCCTTCATCTACTCTAGGTTCAAGCTTGCTCAACTTTTCATCAGTCGTTTTGATGTAAAATTTGCTTCCAAAAATTTTGAAGTATTTTACAGTAGGAGTCTTACCATACCAAAGTTCATGAGGAGTTTGAGTGCTATTTACCCGAACGTTTGTTTTGTTGAGAATAGTAATGGCAGCAAATGTAGCTTCACCCTTGAAGGTTGTAGGAGTTCTAGACTCATCAAGCATAGCATGAGCCATTTGTTGAACCATTCTGCTCACCTTTCCACCACTCCATTTTGCTGAGGATTCCTTGCAGTAGAGAATTCCCTTCTTATTCCATATTCTTCAAAAAAGTCGAAAAACTCATCTGAGGTAAATTCCCCTCCTTGATTAGACCTGAGACATTTGATTTTGCGATCTAATTCATTTTCAACCAAGGCTTTGAAAGCTTTGAACTTTTTGAAAGATTCATCTTTATGCTTCAGAAGTCCTATCCAACACATCCTAGAAAAGTTGTCAATGAACAATATAAAGCATTCTTCTCCACGAGGTGGCCTTTTCCTTGATGGACCACATAAATCCATATGGAAAAGTTCAAGTGACTTACTAGCTGATCCTTCCTTCTCATGGAAATGTGTTCTGGTTTTCTTACCAAACTGACATGATTTTCATATTGTATTGTTTGGAATTCTGATGTTAGGAAGATTGCGAACAACCTTATATTTGCATGCTTTCCTTATCTGAGGGAAGCTTAGATGCCCCATTCTTCTGTGCCATAGCTAGTGTTCATCATTTTTTCTTAGATAGAATTTTTGTTGTCCTCCCTTGAGTATGTATAAATTATTTGGAGTTCTTATAGCTTTTATCATTGTTTCTCTTATATCAAGCTCATGAATAATACATCCATTTGATCGAAATACTACCTCATTTCCTTGATCACAAATTTGACTAACACTAAATAAATTATGCTTTAAGCCATCAACATACATAGCATTTCTAGCTTTTACCTTTCCATTTAAAAGAACAGAGCCTTTATCTTTTATGAGAGTAGGGGTGTCATTTCCAAATGAGACCTTCCTTTCCTTTTCTAAGGCACTATATGACTGAAGTTTTTCTTTATCACCTGTCATATGTTTCGATCATCCACTGTCAATGTACCACTGATTTTCCTATCCTTCCACATATAAGGCTATACCACATCTTTCTGGCTGCAGTTCTTTCATTCTCCATGTTCTAGGACCCAATGAAGCTTGCTCCTTCTGAGATTTTTTCCGAAACTTACTCTGGCATTCAGAATCCTCATGACTGAAGTTGTTACAAATAGAGCATCCTATTTCATTTTCAAGAGCAGAAAAGTTATTGTAGGTCCTCTTCATGATCCCATTCACACTCCTTTGATTTCATGATTCTCTAGTCATGATCGTCTTGTAAGCAACACATTGAGAAACTTTGTGTCCAAAGTTATGAAATGAGAAACATTGGCCATTAAAGAAATTCATGTGATTATCAAATCTACCGACCAGGTGATTTTAGTTTCCATTGACATTCATTCTTGAGGCAAATTGAGAATGATTTACCTGTAGTTGGTTGTAGCTTATGTTCATCCTTGAAGTAGATTGACCTCTATTTGATAATCTCATCTAAAGTTTTGGATCCTTTAGCAAATCTAAGATTAAGAGCTTTTGTTTTCTCAATATCTTTTCTAAGTCCCACAATTTCACATTCTAACTTTTCATTGTGTTTTTCCCTTTCAGCGAGTTGGAATGTCAGAGTATCTATAATCATACTCTTTTCTTCTAAACAAATTTTAAGTTTAAAAGTGTCTTCATAGAGACCATATTCATCTATAGCATCTAAGAAATCATCATCTTCAAAAGCCATCAAAAGTCTATAATCATTACCATGTTCATCTTCATCACTCTTTGAAATTCCATTGTTGTCTTCATGTGTATAATAGCTCTTCTTACTTACATTTTGTTTTCTTTTCCATTTAGCTGGTTCCTTACTGTTATCAATCTTATCTTTATGAGGACATTTGGCTACATAGTGGCTGACTCTTCCACAAGCAAAGCATTTGAAAGGTAGCTTACCTCTGAATCTTCCAAAACGCTATTGAAGGTTCTTGACAAAGTTCATTTCTTCCTCTCCTTCTGTCGTATGTCCTGACTCATTATATTCTCCTTTTCCTGAAGCTTTTAATGTAGCTTCTCTCATGTCTGATGGACCCCCTTTTCTCATTTCGAAAGTAGTTAGGATTTTGTGCAGCTATGACATGGTAATACTATGAATATTATGCTTTTATTCTATGGTAGAAACTTTTGATTCAAACTTAGAAGACAACGATCTTAGAACTTTTTCAACTAAAGTAACGTATTTTATCTCTTCACCCAGGTTTTTCATGTGATTAACAATCTCATCTATTTGTAAGAAATAATTAGCCACACTTTCATCATTTTGCATTCTGAGAGTTTCATATTGAATTCCCAGAGATTATATTTTTGCATGTTTTACCTGATCTTCTCCTTCATAGCTTAGAATGATCTTGTCCCATATTTGTTTGGCAGTTTTGAGTTGCATAACCTTGACGAACTCTGATTGAGATGAACTCCCCAATAGAGTATTGACAGCCTTTGCATTTGTTTCATACTACTTTTTACCAGCCGTATCTATAGGAGGTGCTGATGGAAATGTGTATCCTCCTCCCATGATATCCCACACTTCTGTACCAAGATATTGAAAATAGGTTGTGGCTCTTACCTTCCAATAGATGAAGTTGCTTCCATCAAAGATTGGTGGCCTGATGGATGCCTTTTTTTCATAGTTGCTGATGATGATAGATCTTCCTTCAAGCGATTAAGCTTCTTCCGAAGGACCTACTCTAATACTAATTATTGGAAATAATACTAAGAGGGGGAGGGCAAATCAGTATTAATAATTTTTCATTTCCATAAAAAAATTGATATATGCTACTGTTAATTAAACCTGTGTATATACACAACTATGTTTAGAGAGAACTCTGTATATCTTGCAGACTTCTAATTTAGTTACCTGATCTTAATTTCTGTATCAGAACAATAAAATAGTAATCAAGTGCAGTAAACATTATAGGTAGTCACATACATGAACACAAGATATAAGTTGGAAACCCAATGTGGGTGAAACAACCTGCTACAATTCATCTCTATCTTCCTTTAATAAGAAACCTCTTTTTACAATATTTTTGTACTAGTGTAGTCTTATACCAATGCGCAAACTTCTACCTGTAGAAGGCTACAACCTTCTCTCATTCTCCAGCTTCTCCTTGAAGGGAGCTACAACCCCCTTAGCTCTTGTACTAGCTAATGTACTAGCACGTAGGTGCTGACCTACAGAAGGCTACAACCTTCTGTTTTCTTCCAGGGACCACGTTTCATAAATTTTCAGACTGGATCCATCAATAACATCAAATATATTTGCATCAACCAATCTCCTTTGCATCAACCAAAACTAAATCAAACAATCACTTCTCTGAATGTTGTAACCAGAATACAATAACAGTACCATAACCCAACCAGAACCCAAAACACTGCAACAATAAACAAAAGTAGCTAAAAAATATTTTATGAGAAGTATGCTACTTCAATATGTAGAACCTATGTGCATACATTCTTATATTAAGGCAAACCTACGAATACGCATTTTTGATTTAACGAACCAGCGTGTATACATGCCTTTGCTATGCTGAACCTATGTACAGATCTATAAAAGATAATTTACCCTTTTCAACTATTCAGACATTAGTTATACCCAGATCATCAGATTTATAGATCAAGTCATGCGCCAAATATAACAGATCAAAATCACACAAAGATAATTTTCTCCAAGCCTTAAGATCTTGACCCATCAATAAAACTTATCCTTCTTCTAGCACTTAGGTTCCTCCTTGATTCAAATCCGGCTATGAACCATAACCCAGTGACCAGTATTCTAGATCTTGATCTCCATAAGATATTCAATCCTTCAGTGCCTTTGCCTAATGATCTCCTTCCCCTTTTATAGTCTTAGGCCTTACTCACTACCATGGTCTAAAACCACTTAGAACCAATACCTGGGTCCAAATTGTTGGGTTCAACACTTCAGACGAGATAGCATGGTCCAAAACCATAGGTTCAAATACCAAGGACCAAAACCCAAGTTTTCTAAACTGTATGCACTTTTCTGTGCATGAAATTGTGTGTATATGCATACGTGCCTTTTGGTCCGTGAATCCACGTGTATACGCAACTTGGTCAACGCGAACCTGTGTATACCTCGATTTCCTTTATCCTAAGAGCCTATGAGCCTGAACTATCATCTGAATGATTTTCCGAGTGAATTTCCATCAAGGACAATACCTGTGCCACAGTGCTAAGCCAGTGTTGTAATGCCAACACTTTTTATCTTTCCATAGTGATTGTTAGCTCCTTGATGTGATAGTCCTTTTTTGTGATTGTGTTTTGCATGGTTGAATTTTGATTCTCAACCTTTGAATCTGTTATCTCAAAATCAGGCCTTGGAACGCTGCAGACCAGGAAGACTTCAAGTAACTATTTCAAATCAATCTTTTAGCTAAGGCTTAGCCCCCTTATCCTGAGAGGGCTCTCTCAAAGGGTTAAAGGTTTTTGATTATGTTTAAGATGACTAACTCTTGCGAAACAAAGAAAAATGAAAATGGTCGAAACACAACTAACAAGTATCCATTGGGATTATGGAGTCATATATGATTCAGTATTAGCAGTAGGGTTGGCTTTGCATAAAAGTCAAGGTATTCAGATTTCAGTATATGTAGGACACACCAAACACATAGAAGGAAGTCTATGAGTATATGAAGGAAATTAGAACACTGTAAGCGATTTCTAAGTAATCAAATACTCATAAAACTGTAGATAACATGAAAAGACAACAAAAGAAACTCATACATTGAACTCCGTATGAGTCTTGAGAAGCATAAGCCAGTACTCTATTCTCAAAAAAACAAAGTCTCTACATAAGCCAAATATCAGAGATTTTTTTCATAAATTTCCAACCTGTATTACATTGCTCTCTCTCCTATAAATAGAGCTCTTCTACCTAATTGAGATTCCTCCTCAAGCATGAGGGGAACTTGAATTCTCCTTATTATGACACCTATTGACATATTAAACTAAATATTAAAAGAAACCTATTACTAATTGACAGCTCTAGAAACCTAAAACAATTAGGATTCTAATTCTACATCATGCTGAACATAGCATTTATTAAAATGAAGATTCATTCTCTGAAAAGTGGTTTCCTTCAGCTTTAGCTTTGATGGATGTTTAAAGCTCTTTGCTGGCCCTTACTGTCTTATCTCTTTACCTCAACTGAGAAGCAGGAAATTGCCCCTGTTTTTATGCTTTTGGTTTCCTCAAAGATATTCGGAAGTAATTAACCATGTTGATCTTCTTGAATTAGTCAACAATCTATTGGAGTGCTATGTCCTTCATGTTCTATCGACCTTTCCCTTGTTGAATGTTGACACCTATTACATGATCCTTTGAAGAAATTCCCTTTTCGAAAATTTTCCCTCGGTCTCTCAAAATTTGTTGACTGAGTTTTTCTTATGTAGCTACAGCAGTTGCGTAGTGCACTACGAAACTGCTGTGCGTTAGGCATCATCTTCAGCAGTTTTGTAGCGTGCTACGAAACTGCTGTGTAATCACCAAAACACAGCTTAAATATCAAACTCTGACTGTCTTGAGCTTTCTTTTCTTGAATTGTCTTTTTCATCTGCCCTAAAATTACTAGCTGGATATGGATAGTCCACCATAGCAAGGTCACTGTATGCTGAGCTTAACCAGTCTTGTACTTCCTTTGTGCTTTTGAGATCCCTGCACATGCAAACTTCTTGCTAAGATTTCGTAACCCTTCATCTCTTTCACCATATGTGTCCAATGCTTTCCATGATCGCTATATCACCTTGAAATAGTTCTCACTTTCCCATTTGAAATCATTGAAACAAGATTGTAGAATATATCAGATGGTACAATGTCTTCAAGCTGCAATATTGGCGCAGATGAAGCTAGGGCACATATTGCAATATGTGGATATTTCAATCTCATCCAAGCAGCTAACATTCCACCATAAGAACCACCAATGTATCTGTTCCACCTGAGCCTCTATACTGACTATCATTTGTTGAAAGGGTACTTGACATGGAACAAACCTCAGAAACAATGGATTTACAGAAAAACAATGCTGGTTATTCAGCAGGTGGCATGAAATACACCGAATCCAGGACTTGTAGTTGCATGGAATAAATAGTGTGTCAATTTCATAGGCATATCAGATGCAGCAAGTTTCTCCGTCCTCTCTGTTTGAATTTGGTATTTGTCTATCTCCTTTTGATTTCGATTTGACATTTTCTATAAAGCACTTTAGTTCAACTAACCTTAGCAGAGAAGGATCACCTTTGAAAACCCCAACCCAGTTATATTCCAGTAAATACTGTAAATTGGATTCAAATTCTTATGAGCAATCCATATTCACGAATGCTTGCATCAAATCGTTTTGTACACCATGATGATACAATTTTGTCTGCGAGGTTCAAAATCATTCCTACGAGGGGTGCCAAAATCATTCCCGAGTTTATTTTTTTTAAAGATTGACCCTGCTGTTTGAGTGTATTGTCAAAAAGTTTGGCATCTGCAGTTGACGTTGTATGGTTTAGCACAAAAACAATTAATTCAGTCAACCTTATCATATTTGTTTCAGGCCGACAAAGAAAGGCTTCTGGCATTTCACAAGTGAAAAACTCAAGAATCCTTGCAAGATTACAAGAAATCTCAAAGATGATGATGCATTTCCTTAATTGCAAATCTGGGACCTGGTAATGTTCTTCCATCTCCTTAAGTGAAACATAAAACTCAGTAATAGTCCAACTCAAGGTGTTAAACAAGCGATTAAGGAAAGACGTAAACATCTTTTCATCCAAGTAGCACCTTTTCCACAGTAAATCCTGAAAAAGATTAGACCAAGATTCTCCATGTTTTGATGTTCCAAATCCAGAACCCTTACAAAGCCGCAAAAGAATGTTTGTTACTGGAACCCAAAACCGATTATCAAATGCTGAAAGAAATGCTCCAGGCATCCTTTCCGCTGCTACTTCATTTCTTTCAATGGCAACCATGTACTCTTTATATTGTACTAATACTGATATGGACTGCAAAAGAACATCTCCTAGATTAAGCAGGTCCTCCTTTGCAATCACAAAGCTATATGGAAAGGAAACTGAATTAAAAAGGGCACATGTGAATTCCGATTAGATGTGCAGCCAATTGAGTAGTAGCTGAGCCATCTTGCTTTTGGAATGTCTTTGGATCAGGAAAGTACTTGACAATCTTCCAAAAGGTTTCAATAATTCTTGGAGGGTTATACAGAAAGGTAACAGCCAAAAGCTCTGGATAGTGCTTTTTAAAAAATTTGCAGTTTCGAGAGCTATCTTAATGGGTGAAAAATTGGACAATGACCACCCACTGAAGTCAATTAGCCAAACCATCTATTCTTGACCATTTGGCAAATTCATAATGGCATTCTCAACAAGATAAACTACGTGGCACAGTTGATTTTCTTGAGATGTTGTATTCTATTTTCCAGGCTTCATCAAAAGAGCAGTTCACCCATTTCCCAGTACTCTGCAGTCTTTATATCTCCATCTGAGGGTTTTAAGTTTGCAACATGATCAACAAAAATCCGCTCTGCCTCCACAATCCATATAATGTTCTGATGGTGAAATTATTCTGAAACAAAACCGCAAATCTGTCTGTTCTGCATCCACCTTAATAAAAAACCAAAAAGCCTATCTTAAAATCATTAAATATAATAAATTGAACAATACTTGGTGGTGATCAATTTTATTTACCAACTATCATCTATAAGGGGTTCCATTTTCCCCAACAAAACCAATTTTGTCCATATCTTGAGAAATATAAGCCCAAAAGCTCAATATTGAAAGAAAACTAAACTCGGACTAACACTAAACCTTTAAAATTAAAATGATGTGAACCATTTAGAAATTGTTTCTTAGGTGATAACATGTGGCTCCACTTGGGTTAGTGTGATCCTGTAGTACACTAAGAACTCGCAAGTCCAGTGCTTTATCCTCTTATGACAAACAGACAAATGCTTGACAAGCATCCTCGTTAAGATTTTTGGGCCTTCACCTCGGGCTTAAGCTTGATGATCACTGTAGGAGAAAGAAATCTACATCTACTAAAAAATGCTTAGTCAACCTTGAGCTTATTTGCATTTTCCTACCTACCTACCCTATCAATTTCAAACTTCTTTCAGCTCAATCAATGTGAAATTTCCTATGTAGCCAATCATTTGTCTTATCTGATATTAGAGGCTCTTAACTACATCCGACCTTAAAATAGCCATGATAGTGAGATGACCAAATCAACTTATAAGGTACCTGATCTTCATAATGTAAATGAAAATGAAACACTGGTGTGCAAAGCTTTTCCATGTATTCACTTATAGCGTCAAACAAGACATGGTTAATTTGATGATGACCATAACACTCTACATCTTTAGATAATTGATTCTCAACCACACAAGATTCCTTTGATATGTTATCCAACTGCTTTTCTGAATGATTCTCACAAACAATGTAATTTTCCTCCTTATTATGATCATTTGTTGTTGTAAGTTGCTGAGAAGTTTGACATAAAAAATCAACCTTTTCCTCTGCCTGAGGGTTATAAAAGCTATCTTCTAGTACTTCTTCTTGGTGTTTGCAATAAATTTCATACTCTTTATGATTCGAAGCCTGACAAGTCTGCTGCATCTTTACATCAATATCAGAGGATTGAACATGGTTTTCATAATTAAACCTATGTTGGCTTTCATATTACATTTCATGGGATGTTATACTTTCTTCTTGGTGTTGAAATGTATTGTTATGAAGAGCCTCTAAAATTTCTTCATCCATAAATTCATCACTGAGGGTTATAAAAGCTATCTTCCAGTACTTCTTCTTGGTGTTTGCAATCAATTTCATACTCTTTATGATTTGAAGCCTGACAAGTCTGCTGCATCTTTACATCAATGTTGGGCTAATTTATGTTCCTAAATTAACACAATTATTTACTATCAATCCGGGTTGTTTTATTCTTGGAGGCAAACCACTATTTGTGAAGATCTAATATAATCAATGCTTGAAAGATAAATGATTAAAAACTAAGAAGAAATATATATTAAAACTCTTGATTCAATCAGCTCAAAAGAGGGAACATTGGAAGAGTTCTTGACTCAAGAAATCTACTTCCACCTCAAGTATTACTTCAATGAATTAGAGATTATAATTAAAGACTCAAGATGCATAAATCATACATGAAAAAGGCTCTTAACTTAAGAGACACTCAAAGCTTTCCATAATAACTCATTCATCTCAAGATATAAATCTAAATGAAAACAAACCATTTGCATGTAAATGAAAGAGACTAATTCTAATTCACCATTTCATAGAGAGAATGCCCAACTTGAACACTTGTTTTCCAACTCAATTAGATGATGAATAAACCATTAACAAATGAAATCAATCACTATTCATAACCATGATACAATCTGAAATAAGACTTTGAAAAACTAAAGCTATCATCAACCAGAATTGCAATGAAATAAAACTAGTCTAACTTGGAAGTGTACTTAGCTTGGAGTGGGGGCCCTCCACCCTTGCTTTGCACACTTATGAAGATGATATCAGAAGCTTTAGATCAGCAAAACATCCATGTATTGATCAGAAAAATGAAAGTAACATAAGTCTCCAACTCAAGTCTTCAAACCAAAAATATTACAGCATAATAGTATCATATGTCAAGTGTGTTGAGCCATCAAAGTGTGGCTCTTAAATAATGAGTTCATGAAACCAACTGATCTAAAATCACTCTAACAATCATATCTACTTTAGTCCACCTATTCAAGTCGAATCCAACTCCATCATCCCAAGAAATATGACTAATATCATGGAATCCCAAAACAGCCCTATTTAGATGGGATTTCTGGATGACTAGTCATGATTGACTAGCTCCAAAAAGGCATAAGAAAACTCGTTCTGTTGGAACCAAGCATAGGTGGCTTGGTCCTAGTTCCCAAGCTTCCTATTCATGCATCCCATTCGTGCTGAAGTGGCCTGCATCCATATCCAACGTGAAGTGATTACGGGAATTTCTGAAATTGCCAAAATTGCACTTAAAATCAAACTTTAATAAAAACTTTAGAAATTGATAAATTAAAGCTAAATACCTGATTAGACATCAAATATTCATTAAAATGAGATGGATGAAGTGAAAATGAGGGATAAATGGATAACTAGATAAGTTTATCAAAGCAAAATGAGATCAAAACTGAAGCCCAACATCTCTCCCATGCTTATGATCAAGCATGTCCCCATGCTTGCTTGCTCCTCTTGGACCTTCTGCCCTCTGAAGTAGATGCTGTACCTGTATCTGTTTCCCTGTTCACACAATCAAATTCTGATTCCTGTTTGGCCTTTAACATTGCTGCTTTAACCTTCTGCTTTTCATATTTAGCTTTCCACATGTTTTTATCTTTTAACCACTGGAATGCCTGTTTGGAAAGTAAATCATTTCTCTTTTGCAACCTGCTTATTTCTTCTTGTAATTGTTCATTTGTTTTCATTAACTTTGCATTATCCTTTTTCTGTGCCTTATTCTCTGATTTTAATTGCCTCTCAACAATTTTACTTATTCCTAGCTGATCTGTTAAGTCTTGTATCTTGGCCAAATTCAGTTCCTTTTCAAAATCCTGGGTGGTTTTCATCAATGATTCTCCTGCATCATTATCAAATATGGAATCTCTCTCAAGGGGTTCTTGTGCTACATCCTGTTCTTCTGGTTTCCTAGGAGAATATGCTTCTACCTCCTGTTCAAAATCAATAGAATTCCTAGTCCTAGGAACAGACATAACAGATGTATCAATCTCATGCATGGCCATATTTCTAGCTCTGGTTCTAGGATAGAAGGGAGAGTTCATTATGCTTTTATCTTCTTGCTCTACTTTGTCTTGTATATCAACAAGTTGTTCAATGAAATGATTTTTATGCATAAATTCCTTCCATTCTAACCCCTTTGATTTCACCTGATATTCTACCAAGATTTTAATTAACCCCTGATGATATACCTGTGTTGCCTTTGGCTTGTGCTCCTGTTTCACTGTTTCAACCATTTTGACAAGACTTTTATATAGAAAATATGGCAAGTTTATTCTACCATCTCCTTTTATGTGCTGCAGCAATCTAACATGGTATAGATGAGCAATGCTATACTGTCGGTCACAAGTCAAAAATTTCTGAATAACCATAACTAGTTCTCCCCATGGTTCATTGAACCATTCCCGAGGTATCCCCTTAGCTCTATCAAAGGTTCCTTTCCTGTTCTTTTCAAGGAAGAAAGTCCATGCTTTCTCCTTGAAATGCAAACCCTTATGATATTTTTCTCCTATCATAGGCAACTCTAAGGCTTTGGATAAGAACTCCTGAGTTACGGGAATACTGAGTTCACCTACTTGAGTTTTGTCTTGACTGAAATTATTGATGAACTCCTTAGTTATCTGTTCTGAATGACCATTAAACTTCTGTAGAAATCCTATCATTCCTGACTGATATAATTTTTCTACAGTTTCTTTGCTCCAACTTTCTATTTGGAATCTCGGTTCTACCCGGTTTGTCATGATTTCTGTGAACCAATAAATATAATCTTCTGCTGTTACTAACTTCATTTTGACAAGGATAATGATGATTGTTTTTAAATGAAATTGTAGAAGCAATGAGGCTTACCTGCCCTCTCTGATTCAACTTTAAATCTCTGCTGTCTTTCCTCTGTATAAACCTGTTTCAAACCCCTGTTTCAAGGCACACCACACCTGAATATCCATTATCAATATACTGCCCTCTGTATGTTTTTAGAAAGTAAATACACATATAGAATTAACCATGTTTTCCCAATCATGTGTTACTGTGTATTTAAATAAAAACATAAGAAAAATTTTTGTTCTCGGCTTCCTCAAACATTCTCTGTGTATTTACAATGGAAATTTTTGCTCTCGGCCTCTTAACAGTTCCTCAAAACATTCCTTGTTTATCCATAATGAAAGAAAACATGACTGTATAATGCAAAAATTACTCTCGGCCTCTCAAAAATTCACAAATATTGACTGTGTTTAATGCGCAAATTGCACTGGCCTTTCAAAAAAAATTTTAAAAACATGACTGTTTATACCAGCAACTTTTGCTCTCGGCCTAAACCCTCTCATCATTTCACAAAAATATCAAAAGATTGCAGACAACGTTTTGAGCCTAGAGGGCTATTCACATGCGCTCGGCCTCATATTCTTACTGCTCAAAACAAATGGCAAACAAATTTTTTTTTAAAGAAACACAGTCAATGAAACCCTCGGCCTTAAGGCACAAAATAATGCAAAGTCGATTTCAATTAGGATTTGCAGTCCATGCAACAAATTTGCAGACAATCCTATGCATTTTAATGGCACAAATATATGAATATATGCGCACAGTGAAACATGAACACGGTTGAAGACTCGTTTTGACATGCACCCCTACAGCATTCCTCTGTTCCTTTTGACAATACCCACGGCATATATTAATGCGTTACAACTCATATATACACACAACAGCACTTTTAAAATCTCAATTTAATGCATATGTCGACATTCTGTTCGGTGCAACCATGTATTCACAAACCCTCATGACTTGTTTGACAGCCGATGACAATGGCGCATATTGAAAACATATACATATGCATTTGAAGACTCGGCGGCTCATGGCAAACTATAGTTCAACAAACAGTGGTTATAAATACAACAACCCTCACGCTCAGTCATTTAAACCACCTCACCATGTTGGATGCATTTGATTTCTCATTTCCCTCTATCGTGTAATGCATGCAACCAGTGATTTTAAATGCTTGGCCGATTATTATTGTTTTCACGCCACAGTCTATGCATTAACATTTAATCAATCCTTCCCTACGTGCTGTATTCAAAGAGTTATCCCGGATTTTTGGGGTTACCTGGCTGTCACTGGCCGCGTGGGACGCAAACAAACCTTCGAATCCCTTCTTTCTTGGACAGTCGCACTGGTGTCAAACAATGAAACTGTGTGAGTAATGGCGGACTCAATCTTATCTATAGTCGCCGAGCGAAAAGCACTCAAGTTCTCACCTTGTTTGTTTGCCAAACTCGGCTTCTTCGCCTCAGAATTTCCCTTTAAAATTCCTCTCAACTCACTCCTTCGCCTTTTGCTTTGTTTTTGGCACAAACCCGACTCTCTGAGCTCTCGGCAATGAGGAAATGGTGGTTTGAATCAACGCAGGGATGGTTATTTCATGACCGTTTTCTCCGTATACCCTGCGGTTCATTGTTGGTAGACGTTGGTAGCTGGCCATTTGAATTACTCATGGTCCGCCGTTTCCATCAACCAATACCCTCTGACTGGTGTAACACCGTGTCACCTACCGTATTCTGTGTTGAGTAGTTGGGCTGCGTGGTGAATATGGGTCTTTATTCCATTCACTACTGCTGCATTGGCCGCTTCCATACCTTTCACGATAATGATATAACGTGATTATTATCATTCATATTACCTGGCTGTAGCACCACTGTGTGATCATTATCATATGGCGTGTGCAATTATGCCGTAAACTCGTTTTCTCCATTCCATACAACGTATTCATAAGATTTACGACTTAACTATATAACGTTTGCATGCGCACTGTTATATCATAGTTTTAGTCATATCTTTGTTTATGTCTTATTGCTCCTTTACTATCGTATGGAAATGTTACGGTTTTTGGTGCATTTGATATATGTTGCAATATATATACGCCATAGTTCACTTACCACTGCCGTTGAATGCATACGGCCTCACTTATATCACCTTTATATTGCATGTTCACGGCCTCATTTCTATCACCATTATATTGCCCGCGGTCCTTATAATACTATGTTATATGCTGTTGATTATTTGGATATGCGCCTTAGGATATATAAATATGTCTTTATATTATTTGCGCAATACACTTATAACCATTTTCTTTAATATATGCGCATTCCCTATGTCTTTTGAAACATTATTAGGTTATGCTTATTTGAAATCACTTTAGCACCTTATAACCTATAATGTTTATATTCAATGCTTTAATAACTTTAGCGCATATTCTTATAACATAGTTTTTATAATTTTAAAATGACCATGGGGTCATGTTTAAAATTATAATCATGCTTGACTTCATGTACATGTGAAAAGAGTGGTCCCAGTGTGATCTCTTTGCATTTAAAAAAACTATCTAGGGAAAGTTTATATGAATGAAATGAAATGGAAGATGAATAGGGAATGTAGGGTATATACTGGGAATGAATATTAATGAATATTTGCAGATACTTACTTCAATTAAATCAAAACTAGAAGTTTCTAAAAAAAATTTGAATTTCAAGCACAAAAAATGGCTTATGAATATACTCCCTTGCTGTTGTTTGTACAGGTTGAATGTTGAATGCTGTTTGTTCAGGTGGAATGGAATCCAAAATGTTGTGGATAGTAGACTTTTTATTACTGCTTCTTGTTCACTATGCTGCACTTCTTGAGTTGTTCAGGTCCCTTTGAATAATTTTTCATTTCAGGTCCCTCTGCAATGCTTCTGAAATATTGTGTCGATTCTATTCTGGTGCTGCTGCAACAAGTTTGCTTCAGGTCCCACTGCAATATTATTTTATCTCAGGTCCCTTTGCAATACTTCTGAAATGATTTGATCTGCTGCAATCTAAGTTTGCTTCAGGTCCCACTGAATAATGTTTCAACTCAGGTCCCTTCAGGTTCTGCTGCAACAAATTTGCTTCAGGTCCAAAGTGATCAACATAACACCTTAGCTGTAACAGCTAAAAGCTTGCTTCAAGACTCTCCCTTGTTGAATGTTTGACTTGTCCTCAAGTCAATTGTGGAAAGGTCCTGCATTGAAATAATGTGAGAATAGTAAAACAAGAATAGTGAATTCATAGAGTCCAGGTTTCCCTGGTTTTCCCCTATGAATTCGTGTTTGCTTAGCGCCAGTTGCCTGGTTTTCACCAGCAAACAATTTATTTATTTATTTTAATTTTTTTTTATATATATCTGTTGCTTTATTCTTTTTCTGAACTGGAAGATGGCAGAGCCATAATTTCCAGTTCTGATTCTTCTACCAGTTGTTTCATGAATGTCTCTTTACTAATAGGCTGATGATAAACTTTCAGTCTATGACCATTTACAACAAATGAGGTGGGATCCTGGTCAATGGTCTTTATCTTTACTGCTCCATTATCAAAGATTTCTTCGATTTCATATGGCCCAAGCCAATGTGTGGTAAATTTTGCCTTGAAATCCTTGAACTTGGAGTCAAATAACAAGGCCCAGTCTCCCTTCTGAAATGTCTTGGTTTTAATATATCTGTCGTGCCATTTCATTCTTTGCTCTTGTACCAATCTTGTATGCTCTATAGCTTGCTGACGATGCTCATCCAATTGATTCAGCTCCATGATCCTTTGTTGTTGTGCTTCTGTCAAGTCTATGCCCAATTTAGCTGCTAGTCTAAATGTTTGTATCTGGAACTCAATAGGCAATAAGGCTTCTTTCCCATAGACCAACTGATATGGACTAAACCCAGTTGTATTTTTCCATGTTATTCTGTAAGCCCATAATGCATCCTTTAACTTCTCAGACCAATCTTTCCTATTCAGCTGAACTGTCTTAGTCATGATGTTTTCTAAGACCTTATTTGTGGATTCTACTTGACCATTTGCTTGAGGGTGATATGGAGTGGACTTTCTGTGTTTAATCTTGTATTTTTCTGTCAGATCCCGTACTAACTTTGATGTAAACTGTGTTCCTTGATCTGTCACAATTTGTCTAGGTACTCCATATCTCACAAAAATTTCTTCAAAGAGGAATGTGACCACTGTGTCTTCAGTTGCTCTGCTCACTGCTTTGGCTTCTGCCCATTTTGTTACATAATCCGTGCATACCAGAATATATCTTTTTCCATTTGACGGTGGATTAATGGGTCCAACAAAGTCAAGTGCCCACTGTTCAAATGGCTCAATGAGGACTTGAGGCTTGAGCGGCATTTCATCTGACATGATAGGTCTCCCTATTCTTTGGCAACTGTCACACTGTTTGACATATGCCTTAGAATCCTTGAAGACAGATGGCCAGTAATAGCCCAGTTGCAGCACCTTATATGCTGTTCGTTTGTCTGCAAAATGACCACCACATGGTTCGTCATGACATGCCCTGAGTATATCTAGTATTTCATCTTCACGCACACACTTTCTAATCATTAGATCTGAACCAGTATAAAACAAATCACCATTCACCCAGCTATATCTAGAACTTTCTCTAACAATTTTCTTTCTTTGCTTACTTGTGAATTGAGTTGGAAATTTTCCAGATGACAAGTAATTAGCAATATCTGCAAACCAAGGTGTTTTCACTGTTATGGCAAACAGATGTTCATCAGGGAAGTTGTCTATCACAGGATTTGGGTCTTCTGGTGATTGGATACGGGAAAGAAAGTCAGCCACTTGGTTTTCTTTGCCTGGCCGGTCTTGGATTGTAATATTAAATTCTTGCAATAACAGGAGCCATCTTGTAATTCGCCCATTAGTGATGGGTTTGTTCATCAAGTATTTTATTGCTGAATGATCTGTGTGAATGAAAACTTGATATCCTGTTATATAATGCCTGAATTTGTTTACTGCATGTATGACGGCTAACATTTCCTTTTCAGTGACTGTATAATTTGTTTCTGCAGGTGTCAAATTTTTACTGATAAAGTATATTGCATAGTTGAACAAATTTTCTTTCTGTCCCAAAGAGGCACCTATTGCTGTATCTGATGCATCAGTGGAAATATGAAATGGCAAAGACCAATTTGGTCCTCTAAGTATGGGTGCCACTGACAGCTTATCTTTTAAGATTTGAAAAGCATTCTGACAGCTATTTGTCCATTGAAATTCAACATCTTTTGCTAATAATTTAAACAGGGGTTGAGCTATTTTGCTAACGTTTTCTATGAACCGTCTATAATAGCCTGCATATCCCAAGAAACTTCTGACCTCCTTCTGTGTTGTAGGTGGCATCAGGTTAACTAGGACTTGTATTTTAGCTGGATCCACCTTAATTCCAGAAGCGGAAATATGGTGTCCCAGCACTATACCCTCTGTCAACATTATGTAGCATTTTTCGTTACTTAAGGACAGATTTGTTTCAATACATCTCTTCAAGACTTTCTCAAGATTGTTCAAGCAATCATCATATGTATTTCCATACACTGTGAAGTCATCCATATAAACTTCTACACATTCATGGACTAGATCAGCAAATATCGCAAGCACTGCTCTTTGAAAAGTTGCAGGTGCATTGCATAAACCAAATGGCAAAACATTGTATGCATAGGTTCCCCATGGGCATGTAAATGTAGTTTTGTCTTGGTATTCCTTTGCTATTCTAATCTGATTGTATCCGCTAAACCCATCCAAGAAAGAAAAGTATTTCTTTCCAGCCAAGGAGTCTAACACCTGATCAATGAATGGTAGAGGAAAATGATCTTTTAATGTAGCTTTGTTTAGCTCTCTATAGTCTACACATACCCTCCATTTTCCATTTTTCTTTGGTACAACTACCAGTGGAGAAACCCATTGACTATCCGAAATAGGATAGATGAATCCAACATTTAACAGTTTTTGTAATTCTTCTTTTACTATTTCTTTTATCATTGGATTCATTCGTCTTTGAGGTTGTCTAACAGGTTTCAGTTTATCTCCTGTGTAGATGTGATGGATACATGTATTAGGATGAATTCCTTGCATATCAGTGTAATCCCAGGCAAATGCTTTTGAGTATTTCTGTAGTAATGCAATTACCTCTTGTTCTTGTTGTGATTGCAGCTGGGTTCCAATATTTAAATGTTTTCCAGGATTTATCTCAATTGTTTTAATGGTTGGATTGTTGATTGTGTTTACAGGAAAGATGTCTACCAAAGAGTTTTGCATTGTTCGAATAGTACATGTTTCCTGAAAACATTGATTCAGAAGTTCATTTGCAGCTTCATATTGAACTTTTCTAAGCTGCTCTGAAATACTTGGCTCTGAGATAAAAAGATCCATCAAATCTTCATTCTCTTCTTCTTCTCTAAAATCAAAGAATTGATTTATACTTAAAACTGCTTTTGTTTGTTGCTTTTCTTCGGTTTCAAGTATTGATTCTAAAGAAGTGGATTGTGCAGGTGAATAAAGAGTGATATGTTTCTTTTCATCTCCATGTGAAATTATCATACTTCCAGATCTGCATCCTATGAAGGCATCAGCAGTGGCTAACCATGGTCTGCCTAAAATTAAAGGATGTCCTCCCAAGTTTGTCTTTGGTTGCAGGATCAGGAAGTCAACAGGATATTCCCATGAGTCCAAGGAGACTATGATATCTTCTAACATTCCTTCAGGAACAACTTTAGATCTATCTGCTAATTCCAAAACTGTTGAAGTTGATCTAATGTTGTTTAATTGCAAAGTTTTCATTGTCTCCATTGTCATTACATTGATAGCTGCTCCCAAGTCTATTAAAGTGTTTGGTACCGAGAAATTGTTTATTGATATGGTAACCATTGGGATACCAGGATCAATATATTTTTCTACCATAGGTTGAGTAGACATTAGACTTGCTAATTTTCCAATGACTTGGACTGTTGTAGGATCCTTTTTCTTTCTTTCTTTTCGAATGCATAATTCCTTTATTGTTTTTGCATATATGGGTATTTCTTTAATAGCTTTCAACAAAGGAATCTTTACATATGCATTTCTTAACTCATCTAAGATATCAAATTCAGGAAGGGTTATTTGATTTTGATTTTGTTGTTCTACCAACCTTTCAGGATAAGGTGGTGTTTGTGTTGTAACATTTGTTCCTTTCTGATTTTGTATCTTTGGTTGTAATGTTTCAGATGACTCTCCTTGTTCATTTGGTTCTTCTACTATTGGAGGAGAATCCTTTTTAACTACTTTTCCAGACCTTAGATGGACATCATTTAAAGGAAGAATAGAATAAGTTGGAAAATATGCTGCTTCTTCTACAATGTATGCTGATTTGTCCACTTTGTTATTTGGATTGGCAACCGGTTGAGCTGGCAATTGTGTTGGTCTGGGTTGATTCGAAGGTAACTGTAACTGTTGTTGTTGTGGGAATAATGGTGGTGGATTCTGCTGCTGGAATGGATATGCAGAATTTTGTGGCGGAAATGGCATGGATGGAGGATATGGAAATGATTGTTGGTATTGTTGCTGGTAAGGTTGTTGGTATTGTTGAGACTGTTGTGGCTGTTGGTTTCCATAACCATATCCTCTCCAACCTTGTCCAGGTTGTTGTGGATATTGTTGTGGAGGCCAAGCTTGCCATGGCATAGGAGGGGCCCAAGGATTATAAGATGGATAAGCATAATTTTGCTGAGGGATTTGTTGTTGATTTGGCTGAGGCATTCTAGGTGGCCATGGTCTTCTTGGTGCAACATAATAGAAACCTTCTGCTCCTTGCATGTCATCCATGGAAGGAGTTTGCAATTCTTTCAATGTTACACAATTTTCAGTAGAATGATTGCCTGTACAAAGACCACACACTTGAATGCTATCTAAAGGACAGTCTCTTAGAGGATGTTTCTTTTTACATTTTGAACAAAATATTGCTAAGGTTTGTTCTTGTTCTTCCTTTTTCTTGTTTGCCTTTAGCACATCTACTTGTGTCCCTAATGTACTCAAAAGATCTGTTTTAAAATTTTCCAATAGACTTCCTATTTCAGCCCTTGTTATCCCTCCTGCAGCTGACTTTGCTGCCTTAGAACTTACTTCTCTTCTTCCGGTTTTTGATCTTCCTCTAGAATATTTCTGACATAACTCGACAATTTCATCAAATGGAAGATTTGAAATATCTCCTTTACCCATTACATTTAAAATGTCAAGGTATTCATCTCTTATGCCTTTGAGGAAGATTGTGCGAACAGTTTCTTGGTTTAGGGAATGTTGTTTAGACTTCTGAAGATTATATGCAAACCGCTCTAAGTATTCTTCTAGATTTTCATCTTCTTGCTGTGTCATTCTAAACACATCTTCCTTTGAATCTCTAGATCTACAATAAGGTTGGTATTTCTTAAGGAAGACAGTTCGCATATCATCCGAAGAGGCTATTGTTTCTTCTCCTAACCCCACAAACCATTTTAATGCTGCTGCTTTTAATGTTGCAGGAAAAAGACGAAGCTTATGGACATCATCAGTATAGCCATATGTTCTACATAAGATATCGAATTCAAACATGAATGAATCTGGATCTTCTGTAGACATTCCATAGAAGTTCGGCAACACAGAAGGTGGAATGTTTTTCATCTTTACTTCTTCTCCTAGTATTGCACTTGTATCTATTATTGGGAAACCAAATGTTGATTCTTGGTCAAGTCCATCTTCTTGTCTTTTTCTATCATTTTCTAGTTTCCTATCATTTTCATTTTTCATGTCTTCCTCTCTCTTCCTCCTCCATTCTCGTTCTTGTCTTTCATTTTCAGCTCTTTGTTCATTATCATTAAGATGAACTGATCCATGTCCTTCTGCCATTGTTTGATTTATTTCAATTTCAGGTGGAGTTTCAAGTGGAGATTCAATTTGTGGGAAGATAGGAGGATTGATGGGTGGAAAGACAAGTTGTTTTCCTTTCTCTTTTGGTTTTCCGGAAGTGGAGAGTTTTTGCCTTGCTTCCCAAGCTGACAAAGTTTGCCTTTCAATCAAGGTTAATCTTTGGCCACTCCTTTGTTTTTCAATCAGCTCTTCAATGATTGGATTACCAGTAACAGGTGTATGTGATGATCCTATCTCTACTTGTGGGGGGTTTTTGATAAATCTACCTTGAGGATCTCTAACTCTAGGCATAAAGAAACATAATTAAAGAAATGAAATGTAACTAATGTTTTTGTTTATTTTGGATTTTATCTTTCTATTGACGATGTTGATATTTGCCTCCCCGGCAACGGCGCCAAAATGTTGGGCTAATTTATGTTCCTAAATTAACACAATTATTTACTATCAATCCGGGTTGTTTTATTCTTGGAGGCAAACCACTATTTGTGAAGATCTAATATAATCAATGCTTGAAAGATAAATGATTAAAAACTAAGAAGAAATATATATTAAAACTCTTGATTCAATCAGCTCAAAAGAGGGAACATTGGAAGAGTTCTTGACTCAAGAAATCTACTTCCACCTCAAGTATTACTTCAATGAATTAGAGATTATAATTAAAGACTCAAGATGCATAAATCATACATGAAAAAGGCTCTTAACTTAAGAGACACTCAAAGCTTTCCATAATAACTCATTCATCTCAAGATATAAATCTAAATGAAAACAAACCATTTGCATGTAAATGAAAGAGACTAATTCTAATTCACCATTTCATAGAGAGAATGCCCAACTTGAACACTTGTTTTCCAACTCAATTAGATGATGAATAAACCATTAACAAATGAAATCAATCACTATTCATAACCATGATACAATCTGAAATAAGACTTTGAAAAACTAAAGCTATCATCAACCAGAATTGCAATGAAATAAAACTAGTCTAACTTGGAAGTGTACTTAGCTTGGAGTGGGGGCCCTCCACCCTTGCTTTGCACACTTATGAAGATGATATCAGAAGCTTTAGATCAGCAAAACATCCATGTATTGATCAGCAAAATGAAAGTAACATAAGTCTCCAACTCAAGTCTTCAAACCAAAAATATTACAGCATAATAGTATCATATGTCAAGTGTGTTGAGCCATCAAAGTGTGGCTCTTAAATAATGAGTTCATGAAACCAACTGATCTAAAATCACTCTAACAATCATATCTACTTTAGTCCACCTATTCAAGTCGAATCCAACTCCATCATCCCAAGAAATATGACTAATATCATGGAATCCCAAAACAGCCCTATTTAGATGGGATTTCTGGATGACTAGTCATGATTGACTAGCTCCAAAAAGGCATAAGAAAACTCGTTCTGTTGGAACCAAGCATAGGTGGCTTGGTCCTAGTTCCCAAGCTTCCTATTCATGCATCCCATTCGTGCTGAAGTGGCCTGCATCCATATCCAACGTGAAGTGATTACGGGAATTTCTGAAATTGCCAAAATTGCACTTAAAATCAAACTTTAATAAAAACTTTAGAAATTGATAAATTAAAGCTAAATACCTGATTAGACATCAAATATTCATTAAAATGAGATGGATGAAGTGAAAATGAGGGATAAATGGATAACTAGATAAGTTTATCAAAGCAAAATGAGATCAAAACTGAAGCCCAACAATCAATATCAGAGGATTGAACATGGTTTTCATAAATAAACCTCTGTTGGCTTTCATATTGCATTTCATGGGATGCTATACTTTCTTCTTGGTGTTGAAATGTATTGTTATGAAGAGCCTCTAAAATTTCTTCATCCATAAATTCATCATCATCATAACACCCCTCCAAGTGTTGAATAAGACTTAAAGAATGTCTACAACAATCTTTGAACAACAATAAGGAAGGATAACATTCTTTATACATCTCATAGAATTCATCATGAAAACTAGCAAGCGAATATATTGAACCATTTTCCAAACTTTTATACCAAGATCATGCTTTTCCTTCTAAAGTGGTCATAAACATCTTCATGACACAATCTTAAGGGAAATGAACCTTAAGACTGTGTACATGCATATGAAACCTAACCAAATGAAGAGAAGTATCGTCACTCTTTTCATCTTTGAATATTGGAAGATCCTCTAACCAATTAACCTTTGGCATAGGATTTGGAAAACCAGGGATATGAGACTGATGCATAGGAGCATACCTGGCATTCATTCTTACAGCAGAACTCATTTTGAAACTTCATCAAGCTACTGATCTTCTAGCAGTGGAGTCACCTTCTAATTTGTTATTTGATGTGTGGAGTCACCGAGGTAGTTTTGCAGCCTCAAAAACTTTATGAGCTCCTGCTACCTTCAGAATTTCAGCTTCTTGATTTCAAGCATGAATAATCTTCAGACTCCTGGAAGACACACCAAAATGTTATCTCAAAATCAGGCCCTAGAAGGCTGCAGACAAGGAAGACTTCAAGTAATTGTTTCAAACCAATCTTTTAGCTAAGGCTTAGCCTCCTTAGCCTGAGAGGGCTCTCTCAAAGGGTTAAAGGTTTTTGATTATGATTAAGATGACTAACTCTTGTGAAACAAAGATAAATGAAAATGGTCGAAACACAACTAACAAGTATCGATTGGGCTTATGGAGTCATATATGATTCAGTATTAGCAGTAGGGTTGGCTTTGCATAAAAGTCAAGGTATTTAGATTTCAGTATATGTAGGACACACCAAACACATAGAAGGAAGTCTATGAGTATATGAAGGAAATTAGAACACTGTAAGTGATTTCTAAGTAATCAAATACTCATAAAACTGTAGATAAAATGAAAAGACAACAAAAGAAACTCATACATTGAACTCCCTATGAGTCTTGAGAAGCATAAGCCAGTACTCTATTCTCAAAAAAACAGAGTCTCTACATAAGCCAAATATCAGAGCTTTTTTTCATAAATTTCCAACCTGTATTACATTGCTCTCTCTCCTATAAATAGAGCTCTTCTACCTAATTGAGATTCCTCCTCAAGCATGAGGGGAACTTGAATTATCCTTATTATGACACCTATTGACATATTAAACTAACTATTAAAAGAAACCTACTACTAATTGACAGCTCTAGAAACCTAAAACAATTAGGATTCTAATTCTACATCATGCTGAACATAGCATTTATTAAAATGAAGATTCATTCTCTGAAAAGTGGTTTCCTTCAGCTTTAGCTTTGATGGATGTTTAAAGCTCTTTGTTGGCCCTTACTGTCTTATCTCTTTACCTCAGCTGAGAAACAGGAAACTGCCCCTGTTTTTATGCTTTTAGTTTCCTCAAAGATATTCGGAAGTAATTAACCATGTTGATCTTCTTGAATTAGTCAACAATCTATTGGAGTGCTATGTCCTTCATGTGCTATCGACCTTTCCCTTGTTGAATGTTGACACCTATTACATGATCCTTTGAAGAAATTCCCTTTTCGAAAATTTTCCCTCGGTCTCTCAAAATTTGTTGATTGAGTTTTCGTTATGTAGCTACAGCAGTTGCGTAGCGCACTACGAAACTGTTGTGCGTTAGGCATCATCTTCAGCAGTTTCGTAGTGTGCTACGAAACTGCTGTGTAATCACCAAAACACAGCTTAAATATCAAACTCTGACTGTCTTGAGCTTTCTTTTCTTGAATTGTCTTTTTCATCTGCCCTAAAATTACTAGCTGGATATGGATAGTCCACCATAGCAAGGTCACTGTATGCTGAGCTTAACCAGTCTTGTACTTCCTTTGTGCTTTTGAGATCCCTGCACATGCAAAACTTCTTGCTAAGATTTCGTAACCCTTCATCTCTTTCACCATATGTGTCCAATGCTTTCCATGATTGCTGTATCACCTTGAAATAGTTCTCACTTTCCCATTTGAAATCATTGAAACAAGATTGTAGAATATATCAGATGGTACAATGTCTTCAAACTGCAATATTGGCACAGATGAAGCTAGGGCACCTATTGCAATATGTGGATATTTCAACCTCATCCAGGCAACTAACATTCCACCATAAGAACCACTAATGTATCTGTTCCACCTGAGCCTCTATACTGACTATCATCTGTTGAAAGGGTACTTGACATGGAACAAACCTCAAAAACAATGGAGTTAGAGAAAAAACAACGCTGGTTATTCAACAGGTGCGGTGAAATACACCGAATACAGGACTTGTAGTTGCATAGAATAAATAGTGTGTCAATTTCACAGGCGTATCAGATGCATCAAGTTTCTCCGTCCTCTCTGTTTGAATTTGGTATTTGTCTATCTGCTTTTGATTTCGATTTGACATTTTCTATAAAGCACTTTAGTTCAACTAACCTTGCCAAAGAAGGATCACCTTTGAAAACCCAAACCCAGTTATATTCCAGTAAATAATGTAAATTGGATTCAACTTTTGATGAGCAATCCATATTCACGAATGCTTGCATCAAATCATTCTGTACACCATGATGATAAAATTTTGTCTGCGAGGTTCAAAATCATTCCTACGAGGGGTGCCAAAATCATTCCCTGGTTTATTTTTTCTAAAGATTGACCCTGCAATTTGAGTGTATTGTCAAAAATTTCAGAATCTGCAGTTGACGTTGTATGGTTTAGCACAAAAACAATTAATTCAGTCAACCTTATCATATTTGTTTCAGGCCAACAAAGAAAGGCTTGTGGCATTTCACAAGTAAAAAACTCAAGAATCCTTGCAAGATTACAATAAAGCTCAAAGATGATGATGCATTTCCTTAATTGCAAATCTGGGACCTCGTAATGTTCTCCCATCTCCATAAGTGAAACAGAAAACTCAGTAATAGTCCAACTCAGGGTGTTAAACAAGCGATTAAGGAAAGATGCAAACATCTTTTCATCCAAGTAGCACTTTTTCCACAGTAAATCCTGAAAAAGATTAGACCAAGATTCTCCATGTTTTTATGTTCCAAATCTAGAACCCTTACAAAGCCGCAGAACAATGTTTGTTACTGGAACCCAAAACCGATTATCAAATGTTGAAAGAAATCTGCCAAGCATCCTTTCCGCTGCTACTTCATTTCTTTCAATGGCAACCATGTACTCTTTATATTGTACTAATACTGATATGGACTGCAAAAGAACATCTCTTAGATGAAGTAGGTCCTCCTTTGCAATTGCAAAGTTGTCTAGAAAGGAAACCGAATTAAAAAGCGCACATGTGAATTCTGGTTAGATGTGCAGCCAATTGAGTAGCAACTGAGTCATCTTGCTTTTGGAATGTCTTTGGATCAAGAAAGTACTTGACAATCTTCCAAAATGTTTCAATAATTCTTGGAGGTTTATACAGAAATGCAACAGCCAAACGCTCTGGATAGTGCTTTTGTAAAACATTTGCAGTTTCGCGAGCTATCTTAATGGGTGCAGAATTGAACAATGACCACCCACTGAAGTCGATTAGCTGTACCATTTGTTTCTAACCAGTTGGGAAATTCCTAATGGCATTCTCAACAAGATAAACCAGGTGGCACAGTTGATTTTCTTGAGACGTTCAAAAGAACAGTTCACCCATTTCCCAGTACTTTGGAGTCTTTATATCTCCATCTGAGGGTTTTAAGTGTGCAACATGATCAACAAAAATCTTCTCTGCCTCCATAGTCCCTATAATGTTCTGATGGTGAAATTATTCTGAAACAAAACCGCAAATCTATCTGTTTTGCATCCACCTTAATAAAAAACCAAAAAGGTTATCTTAAAATCATTAGATATAATAGATTGAACAATACTTGGTGGTGATCAATTTTATTTGCCAATTATCATCTGTAAGGGGTGCCATTTGACCCAACAATACCAATTTTGTCCATATCTTGAGAAATATAAGCCCAAAAGCTCAATCCTGAAAGAAAACTAAACTCGAACTAACACTAAACCTTTACAACTAAAATGATGTGAACCATTTAGAAATTGTTTCTTAGGTGATAACAGAATCAACCATCTCAAACTCATGCTCAACTATGTCTTTCTATGTTATTGTCGGTCCCTGCTTTGTCGATGAAGAAGGATTAGCCCCTTTCTCTCCATGAGAAGAAAACACAAGCCTCTGTCCTCTCTTGTACACTTTAGTCACCTCAAGCTTAGGTAGCTAATTTTTCTTCACTGATTTGCTAGAGGATCCCACCTATGTTTGTTGTTTTGTCACACTAGGAGACTGAGTTGCTACATTGGCTTAATCCCACTTGAGGACTATTTCCAAAAAGGCTTACCAAGCCATACCTTTCTCTACAAGCTGGGGATGGAAAATAGTTTTTATTAGACTATGATGAAACAAGCTTGGGGAGTGCTCTTTGTCCTTCAACTGTATTATTTTTGACATTTTATAAATCATCTTGGATAGGTAGTAACACATGTTGAGTGGATTTTGAGAGGTAAAATGCATCAAGAGGCGAATATGGTAAGCATACAACCTGAAGAATCTCCCTCCACATGTAAAGAACCTCATGACACTCTTCATCAATGGGGCCTATTTCTCCAATAAATATGTGAAAGGCATAAGGTGAGCATGTTTTTCTCTGTATGTCATCTTTAAGAAAGGCTTATAGTTTTCAAGATCTAGGCTCATTCCTTTGAACCAATATTCACCATTTTCTAGTAACCTTGTTGCAAGTGAGATGGAGGCCACTCAAAATCTGAACTCAACACCAACGATGATAGTAGTTTCACCTTTCAGCTGAGTTGCCACCCAAACTGTTAATTGTTCATGAAACACCACCTCGCTTACTCTTTTGCAAAACTCCAAGCAATGTACATCCACGAGGCATTATTTGATGAAATGATCCAGACTTAAATAGGAATGCAACAAATTGCAGAGATAACCATAAACACAGATATGCAGCAGAAATAATACTTCATTTCATTAATGTAAACTACTAAAATATGCTTACAAACAATAATGGAAATAAACCAGCTAGGGCGATGGTAGCTTGTCTCTGAGAAGAGATGTGGCAGCTACATGCCTTTGAACTGTTCTGAACTGTGTTACAATGAGGCTCGAAGGCCTATTTATTGTTGAGAAACAATGGAAAACACTTAACATTCCAAAACCTAACCCTAGAAGATGAAATGACAAATTGTGGGCCCCGTTTGGGTAAATTGGTACATCAATTTCCCGGGGTCGTAACTTTGGCATACAATCTTCGTTTGATGCGTACAATAGCTTGTTAGAAAGATCTATCTGAGCACTACCAGTTTGGGAGGCAACAGGGGTCCATGGACCCATGATGTTGCCCTAGATTCCCAAAAAAACGTCGTTTAGGGCCTCAAAACAGCTCCAGAAGTTCAGGACTCGAAAAAACTATTAAGAATAGTAAACTGTGCTACAATTTAGGAAACTGAAAAGACTGAAAGAGATAGTTGTGGGCATCCAAATGGGATAGGTGGGTGGCCACCAACATCCACCTAGATCATTCCTCCCCCCTTAGGAAGCAATGGTCCCCATTGCATTGAGTTCCTCCCTGAGATGAGGAAGCTTTTCTACAATCTCTGATGTGTCCAGAAATGGTGGAAATCATGGTCGACGATGGTCCACATTGAACACTCAGTGCAAGTGAAGGAATGGAGGAATGTTGTGCTTCAAAGCATTGTTGCTCGTAGCCTTGGTACTGGTGTAAGGACCATGTCTGAGTGGTCTGAGTTTTTGATGGGTCTTGGTAAGGGGTTCTCTCTGCAGATGTAACCAAAATTTGTTGCCCAACTGAAACTTGTGTGGTACCCCTATGGATGAGGAGAAGTTGTTCCTGTGTTTTGTCATCACCGTATCCCTTTGCTGCTGCTGCTGCGTGGAGGAACCCTTTGCAGGGGTCATGGATGTAGCAACGATCTTCCCCATACTTTGGGAGTGAACCAGACAGATGAATTTCCTAGTCTGGGAGATGAGCTTGCTGCCTTTCTTAGTAGTGATCAAAGAGGTGGCAGTAGGTGGGGCTACCTCTGGTATCCTATATAATGAATTATTCAAAGAAATAATGACAGCACGAGGCCTTGACTCATACACAACATGTCACCTCCACAAGTATGGTTGGCCTAATAATACATCACAAACATCCAGAGGTGTAACATCACACAATACCTCGTCTGTGAAGGGTTTGATGCTATAGGGAAGGAAGCACTGCTGGAAAACTTTCAGATCTCGTCCTTCATGAAGCCACCGGATGTCGTACGGCTGCGGGTGCGGTGTAGTCGGTAGGCCCAACCGCTTCACAACCTCTGCTGAAATGAGGTTCTTTTGGCTGCCACTGTCGACAATGAATTGCAGCGGTGAATCCTTCACCCACATCTGTGAGTGGAAAAGACGCTCCCCCTCTTCTGGATCTGCAGGTTCATTCTTCTAGATCTTGGCAGTGGCAACAGTGGTGCTGGGATCCGCATCAATGATCTGCTTCCCTTTGCCATTCCCCTTGCCAGGTTCTGGCTCAAGGTCAGAACATGCATCTGATTTGGAAGCCTTCAACTCGGCCACCAGTGACTGCTTGGTCCGACACTCACTTGTGTTATGAGTGGGACCCTTGTGGAACTCACACCACTTTCTTGTGTCATTCTTTGGCTTCGTGGTATTGTTATTTTCTTGTAGCTTCGACGGGTTATCTTGTGTCACTCTGCCTTGGCTTTGTCCTTTGGGCTTTGGATTTGCAGACCCAAAGTCTCGCTTCTTCTGCTTGAACTTTTGCTCGATTTTGACAGCGTAGCGGTATGATGTGCTGAGTGAGGAGATGTTCAAGAACCCCATATCTTCCTGGATGTGTCTATGTAGGCAACTGCGTTATTTGAGTACCAGATGCAGCTCAGAAACTTTGATACCCAACTGTGTGCAAAGGCTATGAAAAATGTTTGTGAACTCTGCCACATCTTGGTCTCGTCCCTGTCGTAGCGTGGTCCATTTGATGTATTTGTCCTCATAGCTTCCAACATGGTAGTATTGCTCCTTGATGGCATCTCGGAAGTCATTCCAAGTGGGTGCGGCTGAAAATAGTGAACCTATACTTTCATCCTTCTGCTCGCAGTAGGTTTCCCACCAGTCCTTGACGTGGGGGGCTGCTTTGAGAAGAGCAAAAACAATATTTTCCCGATTTGAAAATTCATGAACACAAAAATACCCACCTAGCAGATTTAACCATTTATCTACGGCATCTGCGTCTATTTGACCCTCGAAGATGGGGATTTCAAAATTAACTTGTACCTTAAATGGTGTGGTGTTTCTAGAGGCTATTGGAAGCCGATGCATCGCCTTTGGGTAGCCGTTGAAGGATCTACGCAAAGCTATCCATCATCGCATTCCTTTGCCGCTCGAGTGCTTCTTAGAGCAAGATTTTGATAGGACCTCCTGCCCCCTCATCTTTCTTCTCATCCGCCATGGAGGCCATCGGGATTTTCGAGGCTGGTCTTGCAAAGGTTTGACCAGTTCAAGCCGTAACTCCTTATATCTCGACCTCGTTGGGGACATGCAAAGAAAAATAGAGAAAAAGCAGACCACTTTGATACCACTAGTCCAGACTTAAACATGAACGCGACAAATTACAGAAATAACCATAAAAACAGATATGCAGCGGAAATAATACCTCATTTCATTAATGTAAAATACTAAAATATGCTTACAAATAGTAATGGAAATAAACCAGCTAGGGCGATGGTAGCTTATCTCTGAGAAGAAATGTGGCGACTACATGCCTCTGAACTATTCTGATCTGTGTTACAATGAGGCTCAAAGGCCTATTTATTGTTGAGAAACAATGGAAAACCCTTAACATTCCAAAACATAACCCTAGAAGATGAAACGCCAAATTGTGGGCCCCGTTTGGGTAAATTGGTACATCACTTTCCCGGGGTCGTAACTTTGGCATACGATCTCCGTTTGATGCGTACAATAGCTCGTTAGAAAGATCTATCCGAGCACTACTAGTTTGGGAGGCAACATGGGGCGATGGACCCATGTTGCCCCAGATTCCCAAAAAAACGTTGTTTAGGGCCTCAAAACGGCTCCGGAAGTTCAGGGCCCAAAAAAATGCTAAAAATAGTAAGATGTGCTGCAATTTAGGAAACTGAAAAGACTAAAAGAGATAGTTACGGGGGTCGAAATGGGATAGGTGGGTGGCCACCAACATCCACCTAGATCATGAAAGGATAGGAGTTGATTGCATTGCAGTTTGATGGTTCATATCTAAGGATCTTCCCTCCCTTATGATGTCTTTTTCACTCTAGTGAAGATTCTGTCTCCATGTTCACAAAAAATCCTAGCAGTAGGCAATGAAAAATAAAGTGTGAGGTATGAATGGAAATAAGGTGATGTGAAGGTGGATTTTGACAAAATGATAGAGCAGGCTTGAGAAAGGTGGATATTAAATTTGGAAGATAACAAAAATGAGTGAAGAAACAGTGGAAGAATGATCTATTTGTAAGGAGGTAAAATAGGGTTTGTAATGGAACATTCCAAAAAACCTCTACAAATGAGCTAGGGTTTTTCCTTTTTAGTGGTAAAACTTCGTTTTGAGGTGGGTTAAATGGTTAAATTTTTGTATTAAATATGTATGCAGGTTTAGGTTAACATTTTACATGTTTTAGAAACATGTTGGCTTAGGGGACCTGAACCAGGTTTCACATTAATTAGCCAAACAAATCCCTACAGTACAGGCCCTTTTGGTATCAACCCGCGAGCGTGGACTAAAGTCTCACTTGAAGCAGTATGGGGGGATGCTGGAACCAAGTCTCTGCACCCTATGATGGTCGTTATGTTATTTAATTCCCTCTATCCTTGCCTCCACATAGATTGCTTCACTCTAGGGCTTGCAAGACAAACCTTGTTTTTCATTCTTCAATACCTCTGCAAAAGGATACGACCATCCTTCATGCAGCCTGAGCCCACTGCTCAGGTACTTTCGCGCTGCTATGGCAATGTGTCGTACAAATTCCCCAATTAATCTAAGTGCCTTGCTTATCTTATCAAACAATTATAATAATACTCGCGTAAACTGATATTTGTATATGCGTTTAGTTATTTAATGTCATTCCATTCATTTGCACACCATATAAGCATAATAAATAAAATTCATACATAACATATCAAGATGCATCAACAAAACAAAGACACGAAAATTGTGGAATATCTCTCTTTATTAATATCTTCCAAGTGGTTACAACCCTTTTCCATCCTCTACACATAACTATATGAGTCTGCACAATCAGCTACAGACTTCTACCCTAGTCCTCTGTGCACTCAGCTACAGAGCCTTTACCTGCACTACATCCCAAGACTTAGAATTCTTGCTCTAAATCTATGATTCTATCACATCATCCATCATTTTCTATCTTCTTCAAACTACTTAGAGCCTAGCTCTTTTTATACAATCCCATGGTCTGCGGACCATGGGTAGTTCTCTTACAGTCGAATTTACTTTCACAAATGAACTATCCATTATGACACATAACACCTTCATGCTCCATGATCCCAAATTGTGGAGTCTTTACAATAATATTACAAAAATGGACTTAAACCTGGGATTTTAGCCCCAAAAATGCCCTTGGGGGATCCCATTCCTAATATGCCCCCAACACAAACATTGTGACTCATGCTCGAGTCACTCAGTAGGCGTGGAGAAGTTTTCACAAAGCCCGTCCAGCTCCACCCTGATGAACGTAACTTTAGTTCTGCACTCAGATATTGCCTTCTTCTCATCTTCAACTATTTTCTCGAATACTGCCCGTGTGCTGTCAGCTTGAAGTTATTGTTGCATCGCTTGCAGATTCACAAGCTTGCCTTCAATGTTTCCTGTGACTACTTAAGCTTCCTCCATCTAGGGCTTTAATCACACCTTAAGCACTACTTCCTTGTGCAAGGATGTGTCCATGTGTTCCTTCAGTTGCTTGGCTTCCTGCAGCTTGGCTAACCTCTTTGTTAGTGTAAATATTCATGTTGTTCCCTTAATTTCATCATAGAAATGTTGGATTTTGAAGACTTCCATTTCTAGCCTCCGAATGTTTGAGTCCTCCTCAAAGCTGGTTAGGACCTCAAACGATTGTTCAAACAACTATGTACAGTCTGCTACTACACTCTCCAGCACTATAATACTTTAGTGATAGTGACCGCCAGCTATTCCTTTACCTCTAATGGCGCTAAAGGCTAGGCAATCAACTAGACCTCTGTAATATGTAGGTTCAGCTCCAACTGAACCTACACCATCTCTGTTTGAGTGTCATCCACCCCTATGGCCAATTTGTGGATGCAGACCTTAACTAGCTCCTCCTCCGGAATGGCACTCTGGGACCATGCTCCATGCCTCCTACATGAGCTGTATGATCTTCTTGCTTTGGCTGGTTGCCTCGGCCTGATCGGCGATGACAACATTCCTCTACAAGGCCATCTAGTTGTTGTTTATCTTCTGTTCACTAATTACCTAATAGTTGTGATGCTCACAGGTCCTCAACTCTACAATTACTCCATCCTATAAGAGGTGGAGTACTTTGCAGAGAAGCCTTGGTAAGTTCAATCCTACTACCTTCAAAGCACTAACAGTGGGCCTATTAGCCTCATTTTCCATGGTCAGTACTCCATCTGGTAGCACTATTGGCACGATATCGACAACCTCTGACATGTCGATAGCCAAGTTGGTATACAATGGACCAGCTTGCATTGCATGGGTCTACAACTCTTGCAGCATGATCTAGATGGCCCCTAGGATGATCTGCTGCTGCTTCTTGAATTGTTGCAGGGTCTCCGTAGTGACATCTCTCATTATATCATCGATGTCATATAAGTCACCCTCTGTTACTGTGATAGGGTCTAGCAAGGTCTTGGTTTCTTTAGATTTCTTTTTGGACCCTCCCTTTTCTAACTCTCTTGGGTGTTTAATACAGGCGGACATCTCTTGAGGGTCCATTTGATGTTGCTATGTGTCCTCTTCTTTGATCTCAGGTGGAGGTGACCATGCACCTTTGTTAGAGCCTCACTCTGGACTACCTGTCTATTTTCCTACCTCGTTTTGTGCCTATTCTGCCTGGGTCCTCTAAGCGGCCTCCCTTTTCCTCTTTCCAACTCGCTATGCCATCTTTAGTTAGGCCACTTCCTTCTTCTTCTATGTGGCAGACTTGCTTCCACCCACCGCTAAATCTGTGGTGGTGCGCCACTCTACCAACCATTTATCCAACATTTCATCGATGGCATCATCTATGGCTAGGTATGGAAAATTGTACCACTTTTGTTCAGGGTCCTTTCATACCCTGATTTATAGCCAATGGAAATCAAATTTAACTTCAGCATAGCTCTGTAGGTTAGTATATACTATGGGCGACAATTGCAACATGTGATTGATGGGCATCTTGATATTCATTTCCATCAAGATCCAATATATCTTGTTGTCCTCAATGTGATCCTCATCCTTGGTCGCCCACAGTGAAGCATACTTTTCTGCTTTAGGAAGGTTTGGTGTGACCGAGGGGAATTGGCTATCTTCTTGTAACTACCATGCTATGAGCATGATCAATAGTAAGAGCCACTTGTAGTGGAAGGTCTTGCTCTGCTTTTGCACTTCATAGTAGTTTGCTAGGAACTCTCCGCGAAGGTAGTCTGACCATTTAACTAGACTCCTTCTGCAAACTATTGTGTGAGTGCGATGACCGGCATCAGCACCTCATCTACACGGAACTTCTGTATCACCTTCCCTGCAAGGATCCGCATTGCCACCTTCACAGTGGGGTCACTGATGCTAGAGATAGTGTACCCACGTGACTTCTTTACTAGTTTGAACTTCTCTTTCATTGATTCTATGAGAACCTGCTCTCCACCCTTGACGCAAAAGATCATAGATGGATTTTCTCTTATATATGGTAGACGCGTTATGTAGTGAATCAGCATATCGGTGATGGGTATCGGCTGCTATAGCCACAGACACCCATCATGCACCAAGTACAACAACTGCTTGATGACCAACACTATCACAGGGGTGCCATTATAATGCGACACCTAAAGCAGGTTGAGTAATCCTGCCTTCTCTACTCATCTGAACCAATTTTTTCAGCTCCAATTCAATCACCCTCGCATTTGTGTCTATGATGCCACACATCAGTTGTTCGGTCGCCATGTGTGGGAAATTATTTCGACCTGCCAAGTCCCAATCTTCGAGCTTCAATGTGCCTACCCATGCCAAATGCAAACTATCAAAAGCAATTTCATCTAGTAGCAGAGGGGTTTGTAGGGGAGTCTTACTTTCATCAATGACATTTGGGACCTTGTATTTAGGCTTGCATGGAGGGACATATTGTGGAAACCATTTAATAGGGTCTGCATCCTAGGCTTCAACCTCCTCTATTTCCAATCTAACATCCTCATCTTCCATGGGGATGTCTTCGATATCGTCCTCCTATGCTTCTAGGTTTATAGCCTTACCATTCTCCTAGCCAGTGGGCTTTGGTGGGTTTCATCTTGGTGACATGCATGCTGGTATGGATGTTTGCTTTCCCTTCTTGTCTTTCATAGTCTCCTTGATTAGGGTTGGCTTCGGTCTTAGCGTTCTTGGAGATTTAGGGACCCTCGCTAGTACTTTGGCCACTTTCGAGGACACTACTCCTTCCCGCATATCAATCTCTTATGCATTCTCCTCGGTGGCCACTCCTTCAGTCTCCATAGATCATGTGCATATCGACATGACACTATTCACTAGTGATTTTGTCCCCTTTGGCAACTATTCAAATGTCGGGGTGACTACTATACGTTGAAAGAATTCATAGTTCTTGTGCACTTGAGAGTGCAACAACTCAATTCTAAAAATTCCAAGTGTTTTTCATTGGACAACCACTTGTAATTTATAGGACAATCTGAATTCAAATCCGACCGTTCCCCCAAAATCGGTTCATTAATGCCAGATTGGCGGTAGATTTTCCAGGATATAAACCATAAATGTCATCTTAAATGCCAGTCGCCCACTCTATTTGGCCTCACTTCTATCGTCTTTTCATGAATATTGACTTTAGCGGCCACTTTCTACCTAACCTATACGATTTCTCCCTAGGTAGCGTAGCTCCCTCTGTGCTGCTGCAAACCCAGTGGCACATCCTCAATTCACGCTATCATCTAATTGCATAGCTCCCCAACTCGGGCATTGTAGTTTATAGTCATGCGCCTCCTTTCAACTACCTAAAGCACTAAGGCTGTGATTCTTTCATTTAGTTACATGGCTGTACCACTGGTCTATGGCTTCAAGAGGTTGCCATTCACCTTTCAAGAAAGGTTATCCATTTAATTTGACCAACTGTATCGCTCCTTTCTTGGTAATCTCCTTAATAAAATAATTCCATAACCAACGCGTCTTGAATTTCCATGGAAATTTATAAAACTCACTATCATATAACAAAACTAGGTCATTTACCTTAAATGTTTGCAGCTTAATGTGTTGAACATGCCATGCCTTTTTTTGCTGCATTTGGACCTGCTGGTGAAATCCAGCCAAAAATATTTCTTCTTTGAGCTCATCCACTATGTGGACCTCTCCTCTAGGGCTCTGTGATCCATCATACCTGTGAGCGCTATTATGTGCAGACTAGGTATGATGTATTCCATAGGCATCACCGCTTCCACACCATAGACAACCCTAAAAGGGGTTTGTATAGTCAACTTCTTGCATGTCATTAAATAAGCCCATAGTACCGCATATATGTGTATGTACCAATCACTTCGATCAGCGTTGGAAACCCTGGTCAACAAATTTTCTAGCACTTTGTTGAATACCTCCACTGTTTCATTAGCCTGTGGGTGATAAGGTGTGCTCTTCTTGTGATATACCTGAAATTCCTCCGTCAGCGCGTTGATCATCTCATTCAAGAAGTGTGTACCACGATCACTCATCAAGATCTTTGGGCATATAAATCATGCCAGTACATGATCAAATAGGAACTTCATGGCAGTCATGTCTGTGTAATCCTTCACTGCTTGCACTTCTTCCCAATGAGTCAAATACTCCGTCGCAGTGATAATGTATCTTGCTCATTTCTTTCCTTGTGGGTAAATGGGTCCTACAAAATCGATCACATAGTTTTTGAAAGGTTGCAATGTAATTTTTGGATTCAAAGGCATTTCATCCCTCCGCAATGTCCTACTCGTTATTTGACTTACATCACATGCCTTGCAATGTGCTTTAGAATCCTGATGAACGGTTAGCCACCACAACCCTGCACATAGAATCTTCTATGCGGTTGCTCTCACTGAATAATGTCCTCTCGCGACACCCACATGAGCATATGTGAGGATGCCGTTTCTTTCGAACTCAGGTACATACCGTCATAATATCTCATCAGTCCACATTTTGTACAAATACCCAACAGTGACAAAGAAATCTGCTGTGCACACCACTAATTCCTTCTTTTGCTGGACAGTGCATCCTTTCAGTACAGTACCTATTGTTAGGAAGTGTATTATATCCTCAAAGTGACCATCTACAAAATGCACTACAAATAGTTGCGCATTAGGTAATCCTTCTTCAAGTTAGTAGGTTCCTCTCATGTTTCGATGTGCGATAGATGATTGGGTCCCATGTTAAATTGTCTAGGCTTCATGAGAACTTCAAAATCATACTCCTAGAGAAATAAGAGCCATCTTCAAATTCTTCCCCCCAACACAGGATTATTAACCAGGTACTTCAGCGCAGAGTGATATGTATACATCTTAAAATGGCCTCCTAGCAAGTAACGTTGATACTTCTAGAGCACATAGACCATAACTAGCCCTTCATGCTCAATGATGGAATAGTTATAAGTCTCTACTTTGGATAACTTGTGGTTTGTGAATGCAATAGGATGGTCTAATCCTTCTCCACCAGCCTGTGTTAGTACTGTTCACAGCGCTATACATGACGTATTGACATGTACATGAAACTATTTCTTATAGCCTAGGAAGACCAGAATCAGTGCGGTAACCATGTTTTCTTTCAATATGTGCAAGCTCTTCTTGCAATCATCATTCCAACAAAATGTGACATCCTTCTTCAAAAATTTCTCCATAGGTGTGGTGATCTGGGCATAGGTTTCGATGAATGTTCTGTAATATATCGTATGTCCCAGAGTAGCATGCAACTGTTTCACACCCCCCGGTGGTTCCAAGCTCAGTATCATCATGATCTTCACAGGGTCTACCATCAGTCCTTGTCTACAAAGCACATGCCCCAATAGGTTTCCAAAGGGAACGCAAGAAAGACACTTTATGAGATTGAGCATAATTTGGTATCTTCGACACATATCTAGCATCAAGCGCAAACTTGATACATGGTGATTAACTGTTGGTTCCCTATAATACTAGTGATTACCCCATTACTATTGTAGTTACACCCCCTATTTATATTGTTGTGCCCCTATTACCCCCATATTGTTATTTCTGTGCCCCTTAGAATCCCTCTATTGTTATTTTTGTGGCTTTTATTATTATTGTTAGGTCGGCTCGATTATATTGTGACTCCTTAGACTCCTATATATAGAAAGGAGGTTTTGTCATTTGTATCATCTAAGAATTGTTCATTTATGTAATGTAAAGGAGGTTACCCCCTCGAAGAGGCTGAATTCTAAGGCGTGGATCTCTCTTTTCTATCTTTTTGTGAGCTGGTTTCTTAACATTTGGTATCAGAGCTTTGGATTCTAGGGTTTCGCTGCTCCAAACAGGTCATCGTGGAATTTTCGCTATAAAGTTTTTTCTATGACGTTTCAGAAGTCACAAAAAAAACCCATTTGAGAAGAAATTGTGCTGAACCTTGGGTCCGAATTTCAGAGCTTTTTGCATGATATTTTCGGAGATATGATCTCAGGAATTTGGTCTTTTTGATGACTCCTGAATTACACTCAAAACAGGTGACCTGGGTAAAATCGTCATAACTTTCTTTCTGATCATCGGATTGAAGTTTTGTAAGAATGTACAGAAAGAGGATGGACTGTAGTTTCTTTTGGGTGTTTTTCAGATCCAAAGGTCGAAACAGTGACTCGTGGCATGTCGTACAACTTCGCTCTACTGAACCAGTCTAAAAGCAAGTCACTGTTGGAGATTTCACATAACTCTTTCTTGGAGAATCCAATTTGGCTCAGACTTGTGGCATTGGAAAGAGGACGCAGAAGGCTACTACAAGTAGAAATTTCAGAATTGGATGATCTGAAATTACAGAGATACATCAGATTCAATATCAGGCTTCTATAAAGTGAAAAAAGGTGTGTAGTTTTTTTTAAATTTTTGTGTAAGCTTGGTTTAACGGAATTGAAAGGGCATAGTAAAGCATTATTATCGGTAACTGATGCCCCGAGGAAAGAAAATGCAAACACCTAGTAAGGAACCTGAAATCTCTAGCATGACTCATGAAGAAGAGGAAGAAATGCTACATGATATATCAAAATTACAAGAACAAGTGCAACAAATGTCACGCTCACAAAAGCTAACAGAAGCTAAGATAAGTGGCGTGGAATCTAAGGTAAATGGCGTGGAATCTAAGATAAAGGGAATGGAAGCTAAGATGGAGGATTCGATGGCAAATTTGAAGATAGATTTGAATACAAACATGGAAGAATTGAAGAAGTTGCTACAAAAAAGGGTCACTAATGGTGAAAAGGTAGTAAAGGAAACTCATGATGATAACAAAAGAAATTTTAATCATGACTCCATAGACTCTAATGTTGGATCAAAGACTCACCATGTTCCAAAAATCGATATGAGGAAGTTTGATGGCAAGGATCCCGCCACATGGATATTACAGATGGAGCAATTCTTCGATCTCAATAATGTGCAAAACACACAAAAGGTACGTATGGCAACTTTATATTTGGAACCAAATCAGTTTGTATGGTATCAATGGCTTTGTTCTCGTAAACCATTTATCACTTGGGCAATTTTTACGGAAGAATTAATAGCACATTATGAGGATACAAAAAGAAACACTTTTTTTAGCCAATTGATAAGTCTCAAACAAAAGGGTTCAATAATGGAGCACATTGAGGAGTTCCAAAAATTGAACATAAGGGTAAAAGATATTCTAGAGGAGCATAGGATTGATGTGTTCATAGGGTCTTTAAAGGATAATATCCAACATGATGTGCACCTTTGCGAACCTGATTCATTAGAGAAGGCATTCAGGTTAGCAAGAAAAATGGAAAGCAAAATTATGGCAACTAGGAAGCATACCATTCACAACTATAAAGACGGAAGTGTTGTTGCCCATAGTCTTCCACAACCTACAAGGTTGACACCACAACAATTGGAAGAAAAAAGAGCAAAAGGGCTTTGTTACAATTGTGATAGCAAATACACAAAAGGTCATAAATGTGCTGAGAAGAAATTATTCTACATAGATTGTGAAGAGGAAGAAGAAAAGGAGCAAGAAAGGTCAAAAGAAGAGGATATATTCTAGGAACAAAGCCTAGATGAAGAACGAATAAATCCGACCATATCTTGTAATGCATTGGCGGGAATTACCACTCCTCAAACCATCAAGATAGAAGGACAAATCAAGAAGAAAAAGGTAATAGTGTTGATTGATTCAGGAAGCACCCACAATTTTATTCATTGTAGGGTAGCAAAAGAATTGGATTGCTTCCTATATCCAACTCCAGAGTGTCAAGTGATGATTGCAAATGGAGGAACAATAAATTGTTCTGGAAAGTGCCATAATATCAAGCTATCCATGGGAGAATATGTATTGACTAGCCCAATGCTTTCCATTCCAATGGGAGGTGCTGATGTTGTACTAGGAGTCCAATGGCTACAATCCTTGGGTACAATAGCTTTTAATTTTCAAGAACTTTTCATCAAATTTTCTGTGGAAGGAAAGGAAGTTTAATTAAGGGGTATTGCAAGGAAGCCAGGAAAGATAATCAGCTCTAATGGAATGACAAAGCTTCTAAAAAAGGAGCAAAGAGGTGTAATTGCACAATTATGTTCACTAGATGTTTCCACATTGGAATCATCTATTTCTCCAGATCTCCAAAAAGTCCTGGACAATCATTCCAAGGAATTTGATACTCCCAAAGGTCTCCCACCTATGTGTGATCATGATCATGCTATTCATCTGATTCCAGGAAGTGTTCCTCCAAACATCAGGCCGTACAGATATCCATATGTCCAAAAAAGTGAAATTGAACGTATGGTTGCAGAAATGTTAGAGGCTGGTATAATTCAACCGAGTCAAAGTTCTTTCTCAGCTCCAGTGGTATTGGTGCACAAGAAGGATGGATCATGGCGCATGTGTCCAGATTATAGGGAGGTCAACAAGCTCACTATTAAAGATAAGTTCCCCATTCCTGTTATTGATGAATTACTGGATGAATTGCATGGATCAATTTACTTCACCAAGTTGGATCTTCATTCGGGATATCATCAAATTAGAATGAAGGTTGAAGACATTCCGAAAACAGCATTTAGAACTCATGAGGGTCATTATGAATTTCTGGTCATGCCTTTTGGCCTTACCAATGCACCTTCAACATTTCAAGGTTTGATGAATTCAATTTTCAAACCATTCCTTAGAAAATTTGTGTTAGTATTTTTTGATGATATACTAATCTACATCAAGTCTTGGAAGGATCATGTTGAACATGTTGACAGGGTGTTACAACTATTGGAGGAGAAACAATTATATGCAAAAAGATCCAAATGTTTCTTTGGAGTCCAGGAGGTGGAATATTTGGGTCATATTGTATCTCATGAAGGAGTTAAGGTAGACCCTAGCAAAATTAAAGCCATTAAGGAATGGAAAATCCCCACATCCATAAAGCATCTGCGAGGATTTCTTGGGTTGACAGGGTATTATCGCAAGTTTGTTAAGAATTATGGGAGAATAGCTGCACCTCTAACAACATTATTGAAGAAAGATTCATTTTCATGGACTTCGGAAGCAACAAAGGCCTTTGAACATCTTAAAGAGGCAATGTGCCAAGCACCGGTCTTAGCTACGTCGGACTTCACAAAAACCTTTATTGTGGAATGTGATGCTTCAGGAAATGGAATTGGTGTTGTTCTAATGCAAGATGAAAGACCCATTGCTTTTGAAAGTCGTCCAATCAAGGGAAAATTTTTAAGAAAAGCTATTTATGAGAAGGAAATGTTGGCAATACTCCATGCACTTAAGAAATGGCGACCCTACCTAATGGGAAGACACTTCAAGGTAAAAACAGATCTTGATAGCCTTAAATAGTTTTTAGAACAAAGATTATCCTCTGAAGAGCAACAAAATGGGTCACAAAGATGTTGGGTTATGACTTTGAAATCATCTACAAAAAGGGAAGCAAAATGTGGTGGCAGATGCACTCTCAAGAAAGGATGAGGATGTGGAAGCATTGTTGTGTGCCATTTCTATTATCCAACCAGATTGGATAAACGAAGCAAGGGAGGAATAGAAGAACGACGAAGAAGTGTGGGCACTTATTCAAAAGCTACAACAAGATTCCAGTACTTCTGATACATTTAGCTGGCAAAATGATTCGCTATGGTACAAAGATCGCTTATACCTATGTAAGAATTCCCAGCTAAAACAAAATATTCTTATGGAATTGCACACTTCTCCCTTAGGAGGGCACTCAGGATTTTTAAAAACTTACCACAGGGTTAAGAAGGAATTTTTTTGGGTTGGCCTTAAATCAGATATTCAAAAGTTTGTGGCAGAATGTTTGGTTTGCCAGCAAAATAAAGTTGAAACAATTAAGACACCGGGTCTATTACAACCTTTATCCATTCCAAGCCGACGTTGGGAGGAGGTTTCAATGGATTTTATCACAGGTTTACCCAAGTCTGAGGGAAAGAGTGTCATCATGGTGGTAGTTGACAAACTTACCAAGTATGCACACTTTTGTGCATTATCACATCCATTTAAAGCCAATACAGTTTCTACTGCATTTATGGAAACAGTTCAAAAGCTACATGGAAACCCAAAGATTATTGTAAGTGACAGAGATCCCATTTTCACTGGAAATTTTTGGACAGAAGTATTTTCTTGTCTTGGTACTCAGTTAGCTCATAGCTCATCTTATCATCCTCAATCTGATGGGCAAACTGAGATAGTAAACAAATGTTTGGAAGGATATCTTCGTTGCTTTGTATCTGATAAACAGACACAGTGGGTCAAATGGTTGCCTCTGGCTGAATGGCGGTATAACACTTCCTTCCATACAGCAACAAAAATGACCCCATTTATGGCACTTTATGGGTATCAACCACCATCCATCACATCATATTTAAGAGAAAATTCTAAGGTTCAGGCAGTGGAACATCACATCGAACATCAACAACAAGTCCTCCAACTCTTAAAGGATAACCTCGTGTTGGCACAAAATAGAATGAAACAACAGGCAGATCAACATCGCAGTGAAAGAAGTTTTGATGCAGGTGATTGGGTATTCCTACGGCTACAACCATATAAGCAAATGTCCCTAAAGCAAGCTAAGAAGGATAATAAATTATCACCAAAGTATTATGGTCCATACAAGGTGTTGGAAAAGATTGGTACTATGGCATACAAATTGGAGCTCGCTGCAGCTTCTCGATTGAACCCAGTTTTCCATGTTTCATGTTTAAAGAAGGTTATAGGTGACAAGCTCCCAATTCAAACAATATTGCCAGAACTTGACGAGGAAGGAAAAATTATTTTGAAACCGGAAGCAATCACAGAAACAAGAACTCGACAACTACGAAATCGATCAATTTCAGAGTATCTTATCAAGTGGAAGAACTTATCCGCTGAGGATTCCACATGGGAGGATCAGAATTTTGTGCAGAAGTATCCAGAACTGCTCAAGCGTTGAGGAGAACACTTTTTTGAAGGAGAGGGGCATGTTGGGTCCCTATAATACTAGTGATTACCCCATTACTATTGTAGTTACACCCCCTATTTATATTGTTGTGCCACTATTACCCCCATATTGTTATTTCTGTGCCCCTTAGAATCCCTCTATTGTTATTTTTGTGGCTTTATATTATTATTGTTAGGTCGGCTGGATTATATTGTGACTCCTTAGACTCCTATATATAGAAAGGAGGTTTTGTCATTTGTATCATCTAAGAATTGTTCATTTATGTAATGTAAAGGAGGTTGCCCCCTCGAAGAGGCTGAATTCTAAGGCGTGGATCTCTCTTTTCTATCTTTTTGTGAGCTGGTTTCTTAACATTAACCAACCCAAATATAGTCTATTCATCAAAATATACCTCCAGAAAGTTATGAATAAATTCCTTGAATTATGCAACAACCACGCACGAAAATATTATAGGGGCATTCTTCAATTCAAATGAAATTACAGTGTACTAAAAACAACACCACTTAGTTGCGAATATTGTCTTTCTCTTATCCTCCAGTGCTGTTTTGATTTGATGGTACCTAGAGAACCCATCAGTGAAGGAATATGCTTCCTGGCTCTCTACATTATCCAACATTTCGTCCGTGAATGGAGTCAAGAACATATCATGCACACAAGCATCATTCAATTTTCAGAGACCCACACATATCCTTATCACATCCTTCTGCTTCTTCTCTTTTACCACCATTGGGCTTACCCAATCCGATTCTTCCACAACCCCAATGATAAATGTTACGAGCATCTTGTCTAGGTATAAGCAGAACTTTTCCTTATATTTCAGATTGAGATGTTAAGGCCTTTTCTTAACTATCTTCACGTCGAGATTTAACGTGATCTTCATCATTCCTAGGTACCTAATTATTCCTCTTAGATCTGTAAACTTGGTAGGGAATAAGTCCCGGAATTCACGGAGAAATTCAACAACCTTATCCGCAGTCGCATCATCCTAGTAGCCTCTAATCTTCACAAATTTGTGTTTTGCCTCTGTAAAAATGTTTACTTGTTTCACTTTCACCAGCACAGTTATATCAGGATTCTCAATCTACGACCTTTGAACATCAAGGTGACCCTTTTTTATAGAATGTTAATCCTTCACGGATCCTCATCCTCTTCTTTAATAGTTACATTATAGCATTCTAGCATGCCACTCACCTGAGTAGCCCATTCAAAATGAGCTAGATCTTAAGGACGTTGTGGTATCCTAAAGATAGCTTCTTTCACCTCTTGTAGTGCTTCATCAATATTGTCAAACCCATACTCAAAACTGAAGGTCATCATGAATCCTTCACGTAGGATATTCCATTCACCTGTCCCATGGCGGAGCTCTATTTCTATATACTAATTCATTTGTATAGCATCCAGGGTATGACAGAACAGGTGCACACACTCAGTTTGGTGATTTTCTCCATAAGCCTCACTCCACTTAGCCAGATGTGCACGCAGATCATTCTACCCATCATACTTGTCTATCAGTCGCAACTTAGGCTTCCAAAACCATGTTCTCATCATCCTCCTACATTCGTGCCAATCATCAAAGCTTCCCTTGTGTGTACCACAACATCTTTCGGGCGTATCGCTTAGTGTCCAGTCCAAGGCTTGGAAGTGCTATTTTTCTACTACCTCCCATTCAGATTCATCCAAAAATATATCTAACTAGCTTGATCAGCTATGTATGGCTTCAATCGGCTACCATTCACCTTTCCAAGAAGGGATTTTCTTTCAATTTAACCAACTGAACTGCTCCATCGTTGGTAATCTCCTTAATGACATAGGGCCCTAGCTAGTGCATCATGAATTTCCATAAAAATTTATCAAACTTGCTGTCATATAACAAAACTAGATCATTTACCTTAAAGTTGCGCAGTTTATTGTGACGATCATGCCATGCTTTTTCATGGTGTTTTTGGACCTGTTGGTGAAATCCAGCCATAAACCTTTCTTCCCCAAGCTTGACAAGCTATGCAAGCCTCTCTTTGAGGGCTCTAAGATCCTTCATACTCGTGAATGCAGCTATGGGTAGACTAGGCACACTGTATTCCATTAGCATCACTACTTTAACACCATATACAAGCCTAAAGGGTGTCTGTCCAGTCAACTTTTTGCATGTCATTCGATAAGCCCATAGTATTGCAGGTATGCACAAGTACCAATCATTTTGCTGAGCATTCAAACCTTGGTCAACACATTCTCCAATACCTTACTGAAAGCTTCCACCATCCGATCAGCCTATGGGTGATAAAGCGTGATTTTATGGTGATATACCTGAAATTCCTCAGGCGGTGCACTGATCGTTTTGTTCAAAAAGTGCATACTGCGATCACTCACTAAAATATTTGGACACCCAAATCATGTCAGTACATACTCAAAGAGATACCTCAGAGCAGTTTCACATGTGCATTCCTTAATAGGTTGTGCCTCCGCACATTGAGACTAATACTCAGTCATAGAGATAATGTACCACGCACCTGTCTTCTTTCCTTGAGGTTGAATGGGTCCCACAAAATATATTGCCCATTTCTCAAAAGGTTGTAACATCATCTGTGGGTTTAGAGATAGCTCATCTCTCTATGATGACCTGCCAGTCTTTTGACACACGTCACATGCCCTGTAGTAGGCTTTAGAATCCTTACGGAGGGTTGGCCACCACAACCCTATGTGTAGAATCTTTTGCGCAGTCAGCCTTCTTGCGTAATGCCCTCCCACGACACCCCCACAAGAATTCACGATGATATTGCTTCCTTCAAACTCTAGTACATATCATCGCAATACTTCATCAGACCCCAGTTTGTATAGATGTCTGGAAATGAAAGAAAATTTTGCTGCACATACCACTAACTCCTTTTTCTGCTGGGTGGTGTAGCCATATGGTGTAGTTCCTATTGTTAGGAAGTGTATGATGTCTTCAAAGTGACCATTCACGATGCACATTGCAAATAGCTGCAAGTCAAGCAATCCCTCCTCCAAATTAGTGGGCTCTTCTCTCGTTTCGTTGTGAGATAGATGATCTGGTCCCACGTTCAGTGGTCTAGGGTTCACAATAACTTCGAAATCATACTCGTGGAAAAATAATAACCACATGCAGATTATCGCCCCCAACATAGGCTTATTAACCAGGTATTTCAACACAAAATGATCCCTACACATCTTAAAATGTGCACCCAAGAAATAGCATCTAAACTTCTAGAGTGCATATACCATGCTTAGTCCTTTGCGCTTGGTGGTGGAGTAGTTCTTCTCAGCCTTAGATAACTTCCTACTTGTGAATGCTATAGGATGGTCCAATTCTACTTCGCCAGCCTGTGTCAGCACTGCTCCTAGTGCTATACATGATGCGTCTACATGTACATGTATCTCATTCTCCTAAACCAGGAAGACTAAAATTGGTGCGTTGACCATTTTTCCTTTCATCACATCCAAGTTATTCCAACAGTCCTCATTCCAATAGAATGTGACATCCTTTTTCAACAACTTCTCCATAGGCACGATCATCTGGCCATAGCCCTTGATAAAATTGATATAGTACCTAGTATGTCCCAATGTTTCACGTAGTTGTTTCACACGTCTTGGCGCCTCCAAGTTAATTATTACTGCGATCTTCATGGAATCTACCATCAATCCCTGTCCACATACCAAATGACCTAGTAGAGTCCCAAAAGTGACACAAAACAAACATTTCTTCATATTGAGTGCAATATGGTACCTTTGACAAGTGTTTATCATTAAGTGCAAGCTTGCCACATGGGGTTTTACCAACCCAAACATAGTCCAGTCATCAAAGTACACCTCCAGAAACTTATGGATGAAGTCCTTGAATGCAACAATGACAATGTGCAAAAAAATGTAGGCACATTCTTTAATTTGAAAGTCATTATAGTGTACTAAAAACATCCCCATTCAGTTGCAAATGTCATCTTGCCTCTATCTTCAGGCGCAATTTTGGTCTGATGGTACCTAGAGAACCCATTAGTGAAGCAATATGCTTCCGGGCTACCTACATTATCCAATACCTCATCAGTGAACAGAGTTAGGAAAGGATCATGCATGCAAGCATCATTCAACTTCCTAAGATCTACGCATATTATTATTTCATCCTTTTGCTTCTTTTCCAGTACCACCATTGGGCTCACCCAATCATATTCCTCTATGGGCTCAACGATGCCTGTCACGAGCATCTTATCTAACTCTAAGCAGACCTTCTCCTTGTACTTCAGATTGAGATGGTAAGGTGTTTTCTTAACCAGCTTCGCATTGGGTTATAACGTGATGTCCTTAACACCGAGGTCTCCTATTACCCCTTTAACTCCATAAACTTGGTAGGGAAAAAATTTTGGTATTTGCGGAGCAATTCAACGACCTTGTCTACCGTCACGTCATCCTAGTAATCTCCAATCTTTGCCAATTTGGGCTCTACCTTCATGCCAATATTATCTGTTTAGTTTTCAATAGTGTGGTTATATCAGGACTCTCGATTGGCAGTCCCTCAACCTTGTGGTGACCCTTAGTTTTAGGGATATTAATCTTTTGGGGGTCCTCGACTTCCTCTTCAACAATCACGCTATAGAATTCCAGCACATGGCTCAGCTGAGTAGTCCAATCAGGTTGAATCAAATCTAAAGCATCTTGCGATATCTTAAAGATTGCTGCTTCAACTTCTTGTGGTGCTTCGTCAATACAGTGAAACCCATCTTCAAATCTGAATGTCCTTATGAACCATTTGTGCAAAATATCATATTCTTCTATGCCATTGCAGAGCTCTCTCTCCAAGTACCAGTTCATCGGGATGACATCTAGGGTGTGACAGAACAAGTGCACCCATTCAAGTTGGGGCTCCACTCCATAGGCCTTGGCCCATTTGGCCAAGTGTGCATGGAGATTGTCCTTCCTCTCATACTTGTCCATCACTCATACTTTCAACTTTCCAAGGCATGTTCTCATAATCCTTCTATACTCACGCCAATATTGAAAACCACCCTTTCGCATAACCCACCATCTTGCAGGCGTAGCACCCAGTGCCTAGTACAAAGCCTGGAAGCACTGCCTCTCTGGTACCTCCTTCTCAAATGCATAAAAAAACATGTCCACATCAGTAAATCCATCATAAGCTAGCATATTTCTTATCTCTGATGAGCGCAACGATCAGGTCATCATGTTACAACTCAACATAGTTACTTCATGTAGCCAATTCTGCCAGTGCTCTAATTCTTCATTTGAGCCTGAGGTGTAGGAACTCTCACTATGCCATGTAATTCGTCCATCCGCTCTCTGATTCACCTAATCTTAGTCTTGGATTGTTATCTTATATATGTAGTCCAAATCATCATGGCTTTCGTAATTGCAGACTGATTCAGTATAGCGCAATCCTTCTGCAAGATATCAAGGTACTATGACGCAAAGTGATTTATGTTCAAATATCATGTTTCACTTCTTTAGGTTGATTTCCCCATTCATGTCAGTAGCCCAATGAATTTCAAGGAGCTCAGGATAGGGGTTGCTGTCATCCACAATTTCTATTACTTCAAAATCAGGAAATGTGCTCGCACCTTCAATACGTATAGTTACTCCCTGAATCCATCCCATGGGGATGATCTTCTGCTGATTTTCCATCATTTAAAGCTGAATCAGAGATCACTACAATGTGGGTCTCCCCATCCGCTCCCAAGTCTTCTTTGGAAAAATGTTCACGTCTGACACCAGATCTAGAATAACTTGATTCATTTCATATTCTCCTATCTACGTGGTGAGTTTCATCTCACATCCTATCCTTTCCTTATGCTTACCAATCTTCCGTACCACACATGGTTCATCTGGAGTGTTTCCCACGCATCTATCTATAAGTTCCTGTAACCCCTTCACAACCTTGCTATCGCACAACAACTTCATGTAAGTCTCTAGAAAGGTCGTAGGCATGGAAGGGTTTATTTCCTGAATAGGCTTATCCTGGCTCCATGAGGTAGAGGCCTCAATGAAGCTTTTCTTTGCTTCCAAGAACATTTCACATGCATGCTCCAAATCAAATTCAACCTCCTTCTCGGGTGCTTTGTGAACTGATGTGTTGTCTTCAGGTTGTACCACTTTATTGTCATTTGTTGCAATTCCACTTGGGAGCAATATATTAACATTTAGATCTTCTTCGTGAGGCTCAACCCTCATCATCTATAGGTTCTGAGTCAGCTATGGGGGTAGCACCCCTTTGTTGCGTATACTTGTTATCAGTGTAGGACAGTGCTCTCTCTCATGATTAAACTGAGTACAATATTTTCATGACGGACGCTTTGGATTAGTGCATTCATGGGCATAGTGTTCTCGTCCACCACAATTGTAACATAACAGCTATTCCCGACCTCTTCGAGGTCCTCCTCCACCTCAAACTTGTTTGTGCCCTTGAAAGCCTGTCCACGCCATCCCAGTGCCCTAGTCAAGAGGCCGCGTTTCTGCCTGAACTCTATAAGCAAGTTTTTTGTTCATCATCAATTCATAACTTCGGAAAGTGCACTCATCATTCCCTACCGACCTACAGAAGTTGTAGAATAGTTGTTGTAGTGTTTATACAAACTTCTAAATAAAATGATAATTATTAGTCATATGATTCCCTACTACCTAACATATAACACACCACAATAGAGGCCTCATGCTCAGTCCTGCTTAGGCTTCCTACCTTAAAGGCATTGGTCCTCCTCCTACAATATAATTCACGGTCATTATCATGCCCCTGACCTTTACATTTCATGCACCATGTCTCTTCACGCGCATCTGGACGAATCGTTCTATCCTGATTTAGAATTTGCATTTCGAGGCAAAGGTTTTGAAATTGTGCATGGATCTGCTGAACCCCCAAACTCAAATCTTGCATCGGTGTTTCATTCAATCTTATTGCAATCTCCAAGGCCTCTGCTTGAGTCGTAATCTTCTGTTCTGACAACACAACCGTAAGGTGAGGTAGGAGTGAAGCCACGAGCCATTCGCGGTGCTGCCCATCCATTAAATTCATGTTAGCTTCACAGATTGTACATTTTAACCTTCGATCTAGGTCCAAAGGTGTCTCGCCTAGTTTCATCATGATTTCCTTGAACCCCACAATTGACTATGCCTTAGAATTAGGCCTATTGAACTCTTTATTTAGCGCAGTTTGCATCTCTCCCAACATAGTGTTTGTGTTATCACTAGAGTACCTGATGTACAAAGTTAGCATGTGATCCTGTAAAGCACTAAGCAACATTCAATTTTTCATGTGATCATCTGTGATCCCCTGAGCTTCCATACAAATTTTTTGATGAACTAGAACTCGTCCAGGTTGTGATTTCCCAAGCCCTTAAACAATGGTACCTTCACTAAATTCGCCATATTAAACTCTGGTGGAGGTGGTGGTGGTGTGGGTGAGGTCATAGGTGATGGTGGTGAAGGTGGAGGTGGTAGTCGTAGGAACTCTTGTTTTATCAACTGAATTGCACTTCGCAGAGAAGCCTACGCTATTCCCTTGTCATCACTCAAAGGAGATGAAATAATTAGGCTATATATAGGACGCTTTCTTCCTTTATTCTTATAAGTCTTTCCACTTTGTGTCTCTCCTAACATCATGGTAGCTCCAAAACCCGCTTTTCACATAATAACATCTTAATCCAAATATTTAAATACTTCAAGTACTTACCTCGCAGACCTTTGAAAAAGCGTCACTCTGCCTCATTGTAACTGACTGTGGTATCTACCACAAATTAAGTCACAAACACTCCTATGATATGGTTGAACCAATGATCAACAATGTGTGCAATCTTATCCTCAGAGGCTTCCAGTATCTGCACTAACTCCAGGGTAAAGACAATATGGCGGTGAAGCCTCCACCTTTCTTGGCTATCTACTAGCTTCCCAATCTAGTTTTATAACTGAATTGGAAAGGAAAAGAAAAATATCTAACAAATTTCTATGTATAGGTACTTATCTAGCCATTGTTCCTTCTTGAGACGTGGATTTATGTTTTCCTGCACTACAAATTCATGGATCTTCCTACCAAACTAGCCTTCAATCTCTTTCTTAGTAGGATTTCAGTGATACAACATCACACATCTCTCATGGAGATTCCCGGTCCCTGCAACAGAACTATTTTTTGGATTTGTGGGCCCTGACCCAATTCTAGTGTTAGTCAGCCAAACAAATACCTAGACTGCTGGCCCTTTTGGCATAACCCTAGGGAGCATGAACTAAAGCCTCACCCGAAGAAATATGGTCAAATGTTGGAACCAAGTTTTCACACCTTGAGATGTTTGTGATGTTGATTTATTCCCCCTAGTCTTGCCTTCGCACAGGTCACTAAGCCTTAGGTCTTTTCAATCTGCCCTCTATCCCGCCCTTCAGTACCTTCACGAAGGTGTAAGAATGACCTTTGTGCAGCCCTAACCATTGGTTCAGGTACCTTCTCACTGCTATGACGATGTATTGTATAGGTTCACAAGTTATCTCAAGTGTTTTACTTATTCTACCAATCAATTAGAGTTATCGTCACGTAATTCTTGCATTCAATTAATAGATATAATGACATATATTCATGCTGTAGGTTTTAACATCGTATAGAACTTACATGCGTACAAATTCTAAAACACAGAAAATAAACATTGTGAGAGCATAACACATAAAACTCATATACATAGAGATTTTACCTTGGATCCCAAAACTGGGACTACTAGCCTGATTGCATGGTTTTGCTTACATGAGTGGCTACCATTTATTCTACCTCTGTAGTTGATAGTGCCACTATAGATTGTTTCTTACTCATCCTACTGACTTCACGTCCAAATAGATTAAACACATACCCACTTGTAGATCTTATTTGTTCTAAATCCCTAACCCAATCTGCATCAACAAAGCTACAAATATCCAAAACTTTGTCCAACCCTGGTCTTCCTTGGTAGGACAAACCATAATCACTAGTGCCATGCAAATACCTGAAAACCTGCTTCACTGCTATCCAGTGCTCCTTCCCTGGTTTTGCCATAAACCTGCTCAATACTCCCACTGCATGTGCAATGTCTGGTCTAGTACAGACCATCACATACATCAAGCTACCGACTACACTTGCATATGGAACATGAGACATGTACTCTTCCTATTCTTGTGTCTTGGGAAAATGTTCAATAGATAAATTTACACCTACAAGAATAGGGACCTTCACCGGTTTACTATCCTGCATATTAAACCTCTGCAATATTGTCTCAACATACTTCTTCTGGTTTAACCAGAGCTTCCTCTTTGTCCAATCTCTTTTAATTTCCATGCCCAAAATATAGTTTGCAGCACCAAGATCTTTCATATTGAATTTGGACGACAAATGGGTCTTCAAATATTGGATAATTTCTTTGTCATTTCCAACCAGCAACATACAATCCACATAGAATAACATATAAATAACATGGTCACCAATTAACTTAAAATACACACAGTGATCTATTTTACTTCTAGTGAAGCCACGTCCCCATATAAATGTATCAAATTTCTAATACCACATCCTTGGTGGCTCTTTTAGCCCATATAGAGACTTCTTTAACTTGTATACCAGTTCTTTCTTAGCCTTCACTGTAAAGCCTTCAGGTTGCTTCATGTAGATCTCCTCTTCTAGATCCCTGTGAAGAAATGTTAACTACACATCCATCTGTTCTACCTCAAAAATAAAAAGCAGAAACAACAGATAAAAGTAATCTAATAGAAGTTACCTTAGCAACACGATAAAAATATCACAAAAATCAATACCTAACACTTGGGAATAACCTTTTTCTACCAACCGAGCTTTGTGTTTCTCCACCTTTCCTTATGCATTTGTCTTCTTCTTAAACACCCATTTGTTGCCAATGGGTTTCCTTCCCATCGGCAACTACACTAGATTCCAAGCCTCATTTTTGTGCAAAGATGTCATTTCATCAACCATGGCCTCTTTCCAGACTTTTCCATCCTCTGAATCTACTACTTCCTTCACAGTTCTGGGATCATCATCAATAATAGATAAAGAAAAATTTGAACAGAAATCAAATGGAATATACATTTCTAGTTGCCTTCTTTCTCGAATTGATCTTCTCACACTTGGACTTTGTGGCTCTTCATCTTCTGATTCCTCCTCTACTGCAGAGTCTGATTCTTCCTCCTTTAGCTCAAACTCCATCTTCTCAGGTTCCTTTGGTTGGAATTCATATTTAATAACATATTTCACCTCTGTGAACACCACATCTTAGTTGTACACAACCTTCCTTGTTACTGAGTTCCAATGCTTATAACCCTTTAAACCATCCTTATACCCAATACAGATGCACTTTCAGGTTTACTATCAAACTGGGTTCGTTTCTCCTTTCGAACATGTACATATGCATCACATCCAAATACCCTCAGATGTGAAAAAAAGGGTTTCATACCAGTCCATACCTCTTGGGGAGTGTTATCCCCCAACACTGATGAAGGTGATTTGTTGACCAGGTAACATGCTATCTCCATCGCCTCTGCCTAGAATTCATGTCCTAACCCAGCACCATTGAGCATGCTTCCTGTTTGTTATATACCTAGGGGGGATAACATGGGGTACCAAGGGAGGTACCCAAGGTAATAATGTAATAATGGGATGGGCCATAGTAATAAATAAGGTGGTTAACCCATGTCATGTAAGGGACCACAAGTAGGAAACCATGGTAATGATGCATGGTATTGTATGTATGAGGCCTATATAGAGGCTAGAGACTCTACATGGAGGGATATGAAGAGAAGAATTATTGTATGAACAGGCATATGGCTTGTGGAGTGTTCTCCTTCCTTAAGGAGTGAATGTATGGTGTTGCCCTACCTTAAGGGTTTGATCAATAAAGAAGCATTTCTATCTATTTCGATCTTGTTATTATTGGGTATATTTCTTATTCTCTTATATTCTGAGTTAGATTTACAACAAGTGGTATCAGAGCTACAACAATTGGTATCAGAGCACTTTCTTAGGCACAAAAGTGGAGATTATTTTTTTTTATTATTTTTTCCAGGGTTTCGGGGGCGGCGACTTTGCAGGTCAGATCTGTACATTTTGGTGCAATATCATAAAATATAATTACATATCTGGATTCCTTGTGCAAAAATAGTTGAATTCAAATAAAAAATCAGTTGAATCGGAGTCCGGATGAAGGAGATATCACTGATCTAAAAATCAGTGGGGTTGTAGACAATTTTCAGGGCAGCGATTTTGCGGCGCAGATCTAGATGTGTTGGTACAAGATCTGAAAAATCTAATTGCATATCTGGATTCTTTGTGAAAAAATACCCAATTTCAAAAAAAAAATCAGTCGAATCAGAGTCTGGATGAGGGAGATATCGCTGATTTAATATCATCTCTTTTTGCAGAAATTTTGGGTGACGGTGGGAAAGTCGCAGCGCAGACCTATAATTCCAGTGTCTGAATCAGGATTTCTATCACATGAGCAGATGCAGAATGTTTGCTCCATTTCCAAAAACAGGTTATAATAGAGATTCTGAGCAATATTAACAAAACTGTGACAATTGTAATTTTTCTCCAAGTAAGTGAATCTTTTCTTCATGGCGACTCTATATTTTACAGGAAAAGATGATGGTCCTACTATTGAAGAATGCATACAAAGATACAAGTCCACATATGGGATATTTTGGAAGTTTTCAATGCTTTCTAATATGAGAGGCGAGGCTCAAAAATGGAATTTCTCACTTGATAACAAACAGTTGACCAAATTCTCAGATGCAGAATTTGAAAATGTCTTTTTAGACAAATGGTCTCGTGCTAGCAAAAAGGAGAATGAGACACGTAAAGGGTTATTTCCTACTGGTATATCTTTATTGCAGGTTCATGGATTGATTCAGAAAGAGAAAATCATTGTTTCTATCAATCATAGTTGTAAACATAATTTTATCAGTGTTAATTTGGCAAAAAATTGCAAGTCCCAACGAAACAAATTGAACATACACATGTTGATAGTGAGGATGTTCAAGTGTAGAAGGATTTGAAGATTTCTATGGATAAATATGTGTTGCATGGTGATTTTTATGCTTCAGAGATGGATAATATGGATGTTGTTTTGGGATATCCTTTGATGGAATCCGTGGGTACTATCAATATTAATGTGCAGAAGAAATTCCTAAAGCTATGGTATAAAAAGAAGAAAATTACATTACAGGATATTTCCATCCATAAACAGGTAGAGCACATGGAGGCTGAAGCAGAAGATGTTAAAGGGACTGACATATCAGATGATGAGCCTTTGATGATCGACAATCAAACACAAACAGAGGCTGCAGAAGAGGGCTCAGTGGTTGAAGTCATATTAAAAAAGAAGACACCACAACAGGCACCACAGCAGGGTGAAGTCAAGCAAAAGCCATCGTGGGTTAAAACTTCAACATATCATCACCCACATCACCCCACAAGACAACCATCAAGATGGAAGCCAAGTAGTCACATGACGGATAGAAAGGAGAGACGATCCACCTACTACACACAGAAGAGCTACCACGGTCAACTTCCATCTCAAGCGAGCGAGGCACCAGCGAGATCGAGGGTTCAACTTTCTCTTGGATGGCCAGATGCACGTGCATGGTATCAATGGACTACTCTTTTGAGTAGATCTTATTATTTGTGTTTTTTCCATGTTTCGGGGACGAAACATGCTTAGGGGGGTGGAATGTTATATACCTAGGGGGGATAATATGGGGTACCAAAGGAGGTACCCAAGGTAATAATGTAATAATGGGATGGGCCATAGTAATAAATAAGGTGGTTAACCCATGTCATGTAAGGGACCACAAGTAGGAAACCATGGTAATGATGCATGGTATTGTATGTATGAGGCCTATATAGAGGCTAGAGACTCCACATGGAAGGATATAAAGAGAAGGATTATTGTATGAACAGGCATATGGCTTGTGGAGTGTTTTCCTTCCTTAAGGAGTGAATGTATGGTGTTTCCCTACCTTAAGGGTTTGATCAATAAAGAGTCATTTCATATTATTTCTGGGTTCATTTGTATTCTCTAACTTGTTGTAAATCTAACCCAGAATATAAGAGAATAACAAATATACCCAATAATAACAAGATCGAAATAGATAGAAATGCTTCTTTATTGATCAAACCCTTAAGGTAGGGCAACACCATACATTCACTCCTTAAGGAAGGAGAACACTCCACAAGCCATATGCTTGTTCATACATCCTTCACTTCATATCCCTCCATGTGGAGTCTCTAGCCTCTATATAGGCCTCATACATACAATACCATGCATCATTACCATGGTTTCCTACTTGTGGTCCCTTACATGACATGGGTTAACCACCTTATTTATTACTATGGCCCATCCCATTATTACATTATTACCTTGGGTACCTCCATTGGTACCCCATATTATCCCCCCTAGGTATATAACACTGTCCTTTCCACCAACGTCTTCTTCATTCTTTCTGCAACTCCATTTTGCTAAGGTGTATATGGAGTAGTCTTCAGTCATGCTTTACCATACTTCTTAGAGAATCCTTAAAATTCCTTACTCTAAAACTCTCCACCATTATCAGTCGTTGGAACCTTTATCTTATTCCATGTCTGGTTTTCTACCAGAGCCTTAAATTATTTAAACATGTCAAAGACTTCAAATTTCTTCTTAAGAAAATATATCCATGTATTCTTCGAGAAGTCATATATAAATGATACATAGTATACAGACTTACCCAGTGATGGAACCTTCACAGGTCCAAACACATCACTGTGCACAAGCTCTAATATATGTTTCACCCTCTTACCACTAGAGGGAAAACTCACCTGATTTTGCTTCCCATATACACAATTTTCACAGAAATCAAAATCCAGAGAGCTATTACTCATACCTTCGACCATACCTTTACCATGATGTATTCGAAGGCCCTTCTCTCCAATATGTCCAAGCCTTTGATGTCGTAGCATGGTCTTCTCTCCAGAGACCACCATATTTTCTGCTCCACTATTAGGAACCACAGAACTGTTGCACCCATCAACCGAAGTGCTACCTTGCAGCTTGTACAGAGTTCCAATTCAAACTCCCCACATCAATAATAATGCCCCCTGAACCATCTTGCAGGTATCCTTCTCGAACACTATTTTCACACCTGCATCATCTAGCTTGCTTATAGAAATCAGATTTCTAGCTAATGTAGTAATATGAAAAACACCGAGAAGTGTTCTAACCCTTCCACCTTGCAACTTCAACTTTACTTTTCCATGACCAACGATTCTAACCTTCCCGTCATCCCCCAAGAAGACATCACCACAATCATATTTCTCATACTCACAAAACCACTTTCTATGGGGAGTGAAGTGAAAGGATGCACTTGAGTCAATCGACCATGCTTCATGATTTAGAAGTGTACTTAAAGAAGCCAGGTACACATCCCCACCTTAACCTGAGGTGGTTTTCACCTCTGCAGAAGGAGCATCACCATATCCCTTTCCTTTATTAGGAGCTTTATATTTACACTCCCTCTTGTAGTGCCCTTCCTTTCAGCATTTATAGCACACTACCTTTACAATTTTTCTTGGAGATTTAGATCTCCCACTCGATGCCTTATTTTTGTTTTTGTTTTGGGACCATCCTCATACAGACAAGGCATCACCATTTTGGCTCTCCATATTTTTCTGTCTCATCTCCTCCGTCACCAAGGATGAGACTATTTCATCAAATTGCAAGGCAATTATATTGCTAGCTATTGCGATAACCAGACTATCCCATGAATCAGGTAGAGAACACAACAAACCGATGCACTTACATTCATCTGAAATTTTAATATCAACAAATAATGATTGACTTACCATAGTATTAAATGCGTTCAAATGTGCTATCACTGAGTCTCCATCTTTCATCCTCAGGTTATATAGCTTTTTCAGTAGGAATAATTTATTCACTAGAGGCTGAGAGTGGTACAAAGTCCCTAACTTGTCCCACAAAGCCTTAGCCATAGCTTTCCCTGATACATTCAGCAATACTGAACTTGAGACACACAATCCTATTGTGCTCTTTGTATTCTGATCTAACTTCTTCCATTCTTCATCAGACATTTTCATTGGTTTAAGAACTAGATCTAACACAATCCACTGATATTTATCCACCAATAGATCCTCCATCTTGAGATTCCACAACTCATAACTCTGACCATTAAATTTCTCGATCTCTATCTTTCCACTGCTCCCCATCTTCTTTCACCACCAGAATTGATCCCTCAAATCTCCCACTGAATAGGGTCTACCATAGGCCCAAGTGAAACCCCTCAACAAAAAAGGCACCCCCTTGAAGCCAAACAACTCTAATACCAAATGTATGTTTTAACCTCGTACAAAAATTAATCTCATACGAATTCTAAAACACAGAAAATAAACAATGTGAGAGCGTAACACATAAAACATATATACACAAAGATTTTTCCCTAGATCTGAAAATCGGGAATACTGACTTGATTTCCCATTATGTTCCTTGCAATGTTACAATACATATTTATGCATGCCAAAGCATCCAATACCATGGACCAAAAACCATCACGTCCAAAACCATGGACCGAAAACAATCGCATCCAAAAGCATGTGCAAAAAATCATGCACAAAACCATAATTAGGTCCACCAAACCTAATATAGGTAGGTCTGGACCCCGTAGAGTGGGGTTACTTGCACCCCTCAAACCCCTATGACCCCCCCCCACTATGCATCGGCACAACGAGGGGGGGCTTCGCCCCCCTTCTAACCCCCCAGTTAACTACATGGGCTAGTCATGGAAAGAATATAACACAACCCAACACGTGCATCTAATAAATATTGTAATACAAACCAATATCGTAATGCAATATAATCATATGCATTAACAAAGATTATATATACAACAATTGCAGAATATTTTTTTCTATGGATACCTCCATTTTAATACAAACTCTATCCACCTTGCGCGCACAGCTACAAGGGTCTGCGCACTAAGCTGTAAACTTCTACCATAGGCCTCTACGCACTCAGCTGCATGGCCTCTACCTATCCTAAGACCTGACAACACCTAGACTTCTCCACTCTACTTCACTACTCCCTACTTAGTGCTTACTTAGCTCATTTTTGTACAATCCCATGGTCCGTGGACCATCGGTAGATCTTTATAGTTGACCTCACACTTTAAAAAATAAGGGCGGACAATCCTTTATGAATCTTGACACCCTTATGCTCCGTGACCATAAAACGCGGAGACTTTACAACTTTATTACAAAATTTTCCCAAAGCATGGGTTTTTATCCGCAAAAATGCTCTTGGGGGAACCCATTGGCAACATAATCCCAATTTATCGCCTATGAAAACATAGAAGATGGTACAATTGTTGAGAAAGTATAAAGAATGTCTTACATGGGACTAGAAGGAAATAAAGGGTATTCCCTCTTGTCTATGCACTCACCATATCTATTTGAAGGAAGTTTCTGAGCAGGTTCAACAACTTCAATGAAGAATGAACCCTGCCTTGAAAGATGTTGTTGAGGAAGAACCTCAGAAAATATTGAATGCCAATTTCATCTACCAAATTTTTGATAGTCAATGGGTATCTCCACTTGTTTTAGTGCCTAAAATAATGGAAAGTGGAAAATCTATGTTGACTATAACATGCTTACTAAATCCACTCAGAGGGATCATTTTCCATTACTTTTCATCGATCAAGTCATTGGTGGAATGTGTTGTAAAAATGAATTATCATTTCTTGATAGGTTTAGTTGCTATAATAAAATTAAAATTACTACTAAAGATAAAGACAAGACTACCTTCACATGTCCATGGGGTACATTTTCCTATGGAGTCCTCCCATCTAAACTCTATAATGCACCAACAATCTTCCAATGTATCATGTTAGGAATGGTTTTTTATTAGGTTAACGATTGTGTAGAGATATCTATAGATGATTTCATGCCTTATGATGATGAGTTTGATGAATATTTAAATAACCTTGAAAATGTATTTATGTTTTTTATACAAACCCATCTCTCTTTGAGCATTGAAAAATCTTATATGATGATCAACAAGGGAATTGTACTAGGACACTCTCTCTCTATTGAAATTATATAGGTCGATCAACTAAGCTTAACATTATCCTTTCAAAAAGAATTATCATGAACATTTTTTGTACATGTAACCATTTATTTGATTGTTAGAGCCATGGGAAAATTAGTAGTCCAACATGATACAAACTAGATTGATTTATTCATGGATTACCCAAGATATTACATGATATTTTAAATTGAAAGATGGCTACTATATTTTAATATGTTGCAAGGTTTTAATAAGGAAAGTTATTTATATTTTGAGAAAAATTGGAATTCACAGGGCTTGGTGCTAAGGGGAGTACAAATATTTACTGTAAAGGATGCTATTGCCAAAGTAACAACCCTACCTCAGACAAGTTTGTGATAGTTTAGTAGGAAAAATTTAGTTCAAGTGACCAAAGCTACATTTTTAGATGAAGGTGAGGAGATAAGTTACAAAGGGAGAGGAGTGGATAAAACTTCCCTTTCACACCCCTAGGAATATTTAGCTTACCCTTATTTAAAAGTTTCTAAATTGTGAAGGATGCTTTGGAATTGTTCTAAATTATCATTTCGAGTTGTTGGAACACCTACATAACAGGAAATCCCTAATATTTTATGAAAATAATTGCAATCCATGGTTGATGTTTTTTAATATGCCAAATATCCAAAAGAAAAGTGTGACAAATTATGTGTTGATTAGTTGATTATTGTTGATTCACTGTATCAACAAGGGAGTGCAATGGAAAGGTTGTCAATAGGATTGAGAGTACTAGTCTAGCTTTGGAGGAGGTATAAGAGAGTGAGCTTGAGGACCAATATGAAGGTAATGAAATATAGAAGGTAGAGATGAGTAGAGTGAGCTTTTCCTCTGTTGAAACTAATACCTCAGGAGGATGTCCCTACAAAAAATTCTTTCATTGATGCACCAACTTATCAATTCTACACTAAAAGAGAAATGCATGATGAAACACTAGTGGATGTTGTTAGTGGTTAGTTTTGAGGTTCTAAATATGGAGCATACCCTACAGAGGAATAAAAACCCCTTAAAAATAAGCTGAATAAAGGCGAATGAAGAAATATGTTGGGAGAAAATTCCCAAGAAAAAGTGTTAAAATTGTTGTTACGTCATCATCTGTTGCATCACTTGGTATCTTCGATATTATAAAATAATTAAAATGGTCAGAGGATTAGGGAAGCCAGGAGAATGATGATGAATTTTGGAAAAGATAAGAGGATAACTCCCCACCTGGTAAGTTTGAATTTGATCAGCTATCTCAACAAACAAATTATTTAAGAAAATATAATGAAAATGTTATGAAACTAGCTCACAAAAATATAGAAAAGATATATGAATGCCTTAGAAATAAGCCTCTTCGAGGGGGAAACCTTCTTTACATTACACATATGAACAATTCGTGGATGATACAAATGACTATAATCTCCTTTCTATATATAGGAGTCTAAGGGGTAATAATATAATGAGAGCCGACATAACAATAATAATATAAGGACGGAATAATAACAATACTGGGCTTCTATGGGGCACAATAATAATAATATGGGGACTACATGGGTACAAAAATATAATAATGGGGTTGTACTAATAACAATAAGTGGTTACACTAGTAGTATAGTGAGCTAACATTCCCCTCTACTTCAAAACTTGTTGTCCTCAACACTTGAGTAGTTCTTGATGCTTCTGTATAAAATTCTTGTCCTCCCAAGTGGAATATTCAACGAGTAAGTTCTTTCACTTCATGAGATACTCTGAAATTGATCCATTTTGTCGCTGTCGATTTTGTTTCTATGACTACTCCAGGTTCCAATATGATTTTTCCTTCCTCTTCAAGTTTTGGAAATATTGTTTGAATTGGGATATTCTACAAATTTTGAATGAGTGGCCACACTTCTTTGTCCTTCTTCCATTCATCCCTTGCTTCGTTTATCCAATCTAGTTGGCTAATAGAAACAATAGAAAATAATGCTTCCACATCCTCATCCTTTCTTGAGAGTGCATTTGCAACAAAAAAATTCTTCCCTTTTCTGTATGTGATATCAAAGTCATAAGCCAACATATTTGTGAACAATTTTTTATGTTCTTATAAAGATAATATTTGTTCCAAAAAGTATTTAAGACTATCATGATCTAGTTTTACCTTGAAGTGTCTTCCCATTGGGTAAGGTCCCCATTTCTTAAGTGCATGTAATATTGCCAACATTTCCTTCTCATAAATAGCTTGCTTGAGATGTAGCCATAAAAATACAAAATCACCTACATAAAAAAACGTTCACTGTGATGTCGATCTACCTGTTGTTTCATTCAATTCTACACCAAAGTGGCATTATCCTTTAAAAGTTAGAGAACGTTTTGTTGTTGCGCGATGTGATATTTCACTGCTTGAAGATTTTTCTTCTTGATATTTCCTTCTATCTTGAGAGTTTGAGGAGTCGTAATTTCTTCCAATGCTTTGCAAGATATGGTCGGATCCATTTCTTGATGCTCAATGTGATATCTCACTTCTTGAACATTTTTCTTCTTGATATGTCCTTCTATCTTGATAGTTTGAGGACTGGTAATTCTAACCAATGCATTACAAGATATGGTTGGATTCATTTCTTCTTTCTCAATGTGATCTTTCACTTCTTGAACCTTCTTCTTCCTGATATGTCCTTCTATCTTGAGAGTTTGAGGAGTGGTAATTCGTGCCAATGCTTTACAAGATATTGTCAGATTCATTTCTTCTCTCTCTAGGATTAGGTCTTGGCATATATCCTCTTCTTTTCATGTTTCTTGATCCTTTTCTTCCTCGTCTTCATAATCTATTTAAAATAATTTCTTCTCAACACACTTATGAAGTTTAGTGCATTTGATATCACAATTGTAACAAAGCCCTTTTTATCTCTTTTCTTCCAATTGTTGTTGTGTAAAACTTGTAGGTTGTGTAAGGGTAGGAGAAGAAACACTTCCATAATTATAGTCATGAGTGGTGGGATTCCTTGTTTCCATAATTTTGCTTTCAATTTTTCTTGCCCACCTGAATGCCTTCTCCAATGGATCAGGTTCCCAAATATGAACCTTATGTTGAATGTTATCCTTTAAAGTACCTATGAAGACATCAATCCTTTGCTTCTCTAGAATATCATTTACCCTTATATTAAATTTTTGAAAGTCCTCAATGTGCTCTGCCATTGAACACTTTTGTTTGAGATGTATCAACTCGCTAAAGGAAGTGTTTGTCTTTGTATTCTCATAATGTGCTATCATTTCCTCCATGAAAATTGACCACGTAACAAGTGGTTTATGAGAACAAAGCCCTTTATACGATAAAAATTGATCTGGTTCTAAATATGAAGATGCATTACGTACCTTTTGTAACAGTTGCACCTCATATAGATCAAAATATTGCTCGATCTGTAGTATCCAACTTACCGGATCCTTGCCATCAAACTTCATCATATCTCCTTTTCTTGATTTTAGGAGCTCGATATTGAAATTACTATAACTCTGTAGTTTTAGCTCTTCCAGTTCTAAAATTGCAACCTGTGGTAGCCCTCTATGTCCTCTTTTCAATGCCACCAGTCTGATCAAAATTGGATTGTCCAACAAATAGTTATGCACAATCTCCCACGATGACTTGATTACATACCTTTTCTAGAAGAGAAAACTTGTATGAAGTGCCACGTCTCACTGTTTTGACCTTTGGATCTGAAAACTATGTAAAAGAAACTACAATCTGTCCTCTTTATGTAACTTCTTACGAAATTTCAATATGATGCATAGAGAAATAGTAATGATGATTTTCCCAAGGTGACATGTTCAAAATGTAATTGAGGGGTCTGCAAAAACCCTAACTTCGTCAGACTATATCTCAAAAAATATAGAAAGAAAGGATCTAAAATTTAGACCCAAGGTTTAGTGCAAGTTCATCTCAAACGGTTTCTCTTTGTCGCTTTTGAAATGTCATAGAAAAAAATTATAGCAAAAATGCCACGATGACCTATTTGGAGCAGTGAAACCCTAGAATCCAAAGCTCTGATACCAAATGTTTTGAAACCAGCTCACAAAAAGATAGAAAAGATAGATGAACACCTTATAAATAAGCCTCTTCGAGGGGGCAACCTCCTTTACATTACACAAATGAACAATTCTTGGATCATACAATTGACAAGATCTCCTTTCTATATATAGGAGTATAAGGGGTCATAATATAATCAGAGCCAACATAACAATAATAATGTGAGGGCACAATAATAACAATATGGGGACTACATGGTTACAACAATATAATAAGGGGGTTGTACTAATAACAATAAGGGGTTACACTAGTAGTATAGGTGCCTAACAGAAAACTTATGAAATAAACATTCTATGTTTAAGGAGATAATTCAACTTAAGAAACAATTAGGCTTGGAAACCCTAGTGGGGGTAGAGGAAATGCTAGATACATTGTATAAGACTAGTTTATTTTGGAAACCATTATGAAAAGTCATGCAAAGGAATAAATTCATAATCTAATGAATGCTTCAGTGGGAGTACAAATAGAAGTTGAAGTGGAGAGTGTGAAAATTTCATGTCACACCAGAAGATTCTGCAAAAGATGTTACATAAACACAAGAACCAATAGCTTAATTAGAGTAGTCTGAGGAGTTTTGATTGCATGACAAGAACTTGCTAAAAATACTACTATGACAGAAGAACTAGTAGTTGAAGGACACTTTCCCAAGGGGAATAAAATTTATGATACACAAGAACCTATCAATTATACTATTGCTAGACAAGAACTTGTAGTTAACGTAGTACATATCAAATAGAAAGGATAAGAATTCAAAGAGAAATAAAATTTGTAGGAATACATTGAATCCATCAATTTAACAGCAGTGGAGAGAGTAATAGTAGTGGAGACAATAACAACATTAGAGTCAGCACAACCTAAGCTTGCAAGGCATAGGAATTCTAATTTTTCACTACCAAAAACTTCTCCATTTCATTTTCCTCGAACATGAAAATGGAAGAATAATGCTGCTGAATACCCATCTCTTCCCCAGTCATGAAATACCATGTGAGGAACTTCGTGTTGTGTGTGGAGCATGATTGTTCAGAGGTCTTTGTTTCAACCGGATGTATACCCCAGGAAGTTTGTACACCCCTCCACGCGGGGGGGTGCAGGGGGGACTTGTCCCCGCCGGGGGGGGGTCTGGGGGGGCCGATCCCCCCCGGCTAGGGGGTCTAAGGGCCAGCGCCCCCGAAGCTAAAAACAAATGCAAAATTTCCTTGTAAAAGTATAGTAATTTCTAGTCAATCTGGGCCGTTCATTAGGTGGATGATCTGACGGTAGAACTTATGTTTAGTTTATGGTTTTTTGCCCTAGAAGGCAACCCCTCTCTTTGTATGAGGGCATTGTATTGGAGGCTAAGATATAGATGTGTTTTCTGTGAGCGAGAAAACAGAGAGGTGAGACTGTGAGAGAAAACAGAGGATATTACAGTGGATTTGTTGTAGGTTGTGTCTATTCATTTTGCTGGATAATAGAATGGAAGGACTAGCTGTTCGGGGTGGACGTAGCCCAAACTGGGTGAACCACGTATATTTGTGTCTCTCTTGTTTTGTGTGTTTATATTTATGCAATATTCTATGTGTTCCATTGCTCCGTAAAATATAATTTCCTAACACTTCACCCAAATTACAACTTCATCCCCGAGAGTTATCGGGGCTCCCAGCAGAGGTATTTGTTCAATTCCAGCCACTGGAGGTTCTACAAAATGTCTGATATTTGTGTATGAAGGAACAAAAGACTTCGTTGGATGGTTTATTATCATGTCCCCATTCTTATTTTTATGTATTGTATAACCATGATGGGTTTCCAAGGTATTCGATGGTGAGCTCATAGGGGCAGGACTATGTCATTAGGGGTCTAAAAGGAGTTTTGAGGGATTTTTATGGGATCCAATGTAATTCACATCGCATTCACCACCATCTACACAATTTTCTTGTCATTCCATTGCGTTCTGACAACTTTAAAAAAAGACTTATTAATGGTTCTGAATTAATTAATTATGCTTGAAGTGGCATTACAATAGGAATATTTGATGGAATATGTGAGTGTAATAGCTCGTTGGAATGAGAATGAGAAGTTCTATAGGATTGGATGCTTACAAGTGATTTTTAGTAGTCGAAGAGAGTATGGTGGGTGGTTGAAAATTTTCTAGATTAAAAGTGACTTTAATTAGTCACTTAATTAAATTAAAATAGGGGAAAATAACTAATTGAAGGAAAAATGGTGAAAAGTGACTTAATGAAATATAATAAAATTAAAGTCACATAGATGGATTCAAAAAGGAGTGTCTAGAATAGTAATAAAATAATCAAAATAAGATTCTTCTAGAGACTTGGAGATCCATCTATGGAGACTTTAAAAGGAGGAGGAGGATATCATTTGGGACATGCTTGAGTTGTGATATTTTCTTATGGAGAGGTTTGGAGAACTGGGAGTTCCCAACTTTAGTAGCAGCCATAGAATAAAAACCCTTTGGCTTCCATTTATTTTGATTTGGACAAAAACACAACCCACCATTGGGAATATTTCACTCGGAAACCTCATGGAGCTTCAAGAATGTTATTGGAGATCACATCTATAGCATATCTGAAGATTCGTGTGAGGATCATGCAAATTCTCAATTCGGGAATTAGTTCAGTTCTAATTCGAGAGGCGAGATCCAGATCACAACAATTGAGGAGTTGCAATAGAGATTAATTTCTCGGTTTTATACTAGTAATATATTTTGGGGGATTCTCATGATATTTTTCGGAAAATTTAACCTCATAATTTTTTGAAGAGTGCAAAAATTGTATTTGGGACAATATACTTGTATCCGAGTTGGTTTTTCTTGTCAGCCTAGAGGATTTCAATTTAAATTATAGATTGTTCAGTGGTTTATTTTGGTGTCCAATTCTATTTTCTAGAGTTCATTATTCTGTAGGTTAATTTTTAATTAACCATTGTTACAACAATTTGTTGGAGAAGGATATTCTTATAAATTTGGAGCCTATTTTTTTCCCAATTGTGGTTTAAAATCAAGGTTGATATATTGCCATATGGTTCTTGGAAAATAAGTTTGTGGATTAAAATTTTCAATATATTTGATAGACATTAATTATTGCAGTCACTGGAGAGAGAGCATTTTGGGAGAGATAAGAAAAAAATAGCAAGTTGATTTGTTGGGCCAAAATCCATTTGTTTACAAGGCCAAACATGAATTTGTCTATTGTGTTGAGATTATCTATTGGGGTCAAGTTTAATCATCAATACTCGAAGGCCAAATTAATTATTCCCAGAAGGAGGCTTAGATTATCATCACAAACGATTAATTAGAGATGATTTATTTATTATTGGGGTTAGAATTTTATGTATTGTTGATCCACTAGTTGCTAGCTAATCTTCAGGAGAATATCAAGGTTCTTGATTTGATATATTGCTTGTATTTCTTTTTATTCGACTAATATTTCCATTGAATTTTATAATCTTCCTCTCAAAGTGTTCAAATATATGTTTCCTCATAAATTTCTTGGAAAAATGCATCAAAGTAAATTTTAAATTAGAACTCGGAAACTCGCACTAAATGGGGGCTTTATGGAGCAATTGGAATCTTCCCAAGATTTTTCTGGGTTTTATGAGGAGAGTTCATGGTTAAAATTTTAGAATTTTTTGGGCATTATTAGGGATGGAAAATAAAATAAAATAAAAATTAAATTAGAACTCAGAAACTCCCACCAAATGGGGGATTTCTGGAGCAGCTGGAATCTTCCCAAGATTTTTCTGGGTTTTATGAGGAGAGTTCATGGTTAAAATTTTAGAATTTTCTGGGCATTATTAGGGATGAAAAAAAATTCCTTCAGCAGTGATTTTATGAGTAAACTAGGTAATTCAGACCTCTTAGTGGGATTTATCTTAGCTTGGAGACAAGTCTAACCATTTATATGTTTTTATGGGTTTGGTGTCAGAATCCTCAAATTAAATTCTCATAATTTTTGGGGTAGTATTGAGGGTAGAAACACCATTTCATATTTAATGAAAACATAGTAGTCTATGGGCAATGTGAATTAATCATTTAGGCTACTTTTCTAGGCTAAAATTCTTTTGTGGGCCAAATTTACTTCTTGTGCTGAATTTCTGTTGCAGGGCCGAAATTATTCTTAGAGCCCAATTTATTTTCTGGAGCAAAATTTATTTACTGGAGCCTAATTTATTTTCTATACTCAGGTTTATCTATTAGGGTAGAGTATTGTTGTGAGCAATGTGAGGTTACATGTGTTGGTTGAATGATTATATTGGTATGTGCATTATATAGTTATAGTCCAGGTATGTCGATTATTGATATCAGGCAAAGTTGAGTAGAGGTTGATTGAGATTATGTACAACATGATCACTCTTGCTGCAAAATGAAGAGGTTTGATGACACTTCTAAAAATCTGAGAAAAAACTTTAATGAGTTCGAAATAAGCCGGTACCAATAAGAATTGGAGAAATCACTTCTAATTTATGTTCGGGGCTAAAATGCTTCCTTGGACTAAAGAGAAAACAAAAGAGCCTTTCCAAAGGAGGTGAATTCTATCATATAATTGGAGCAAATATGGGATTTACACAATGAGAGGGAGGTAGTGAATTGGCTTTTTTCACTTGAATCTGATATAAAGAACCTAAAGATGACCACAAGAACTTTCCTTAATCTCGAGAAGCTAGATTCACACATTTATAAAGCAATCCAATCAGATTTGAGGGTCCTAAATAGGGCATTGTTGGGTGTGGGATCCCCCCAAGGCATGTTTTACGACTTAAACCCCAAATTTTGACTAAGTCCACTGTAAAGACTCCAAGATTTCTGGTTGTGGAGCGTGAAGTCATAATAGAGTCAGGGAGTTATTTGCCCTTATTTTTGTAATGTAATGTCAGTTTGAAAGATCTTCCCATGATCCGCAGATCATGGTATTGTACAAATAGAGCGAGGCTCTAGGTGTAAAGAGAGATCATCGGAGGACGGGTCAATGAATCTAAGGAAACAATGAAGCATTGAGTCCAAGTATATGTCATGTCTTTGGGTTGTAGACAAGGATAAGGCACTGAAGTTGAGTGCGCATAGGCCTAGTAGTCCTCAGCTGAGTGTGCAGACCCCTGCAACTAAGTGCACAGAGTAGGTTGAGTCTATAACCAATTGAAAGCATTAATAAAGAAGGATTTTTACCATATTTCTATGTATCTTTTCCTGTTTTATGCATTGAAGTATATTGGGTATGAATTGCAAGTTTACTGTATATTTACTACACAAACTTATATGAATGTGCTAAACAAGTAAATATAATATAAGGCACTTGTGTACATGAAGATAACCAACTATCATAAGAAGATAGGTAAGATCCACGGTGTGACTTGGGGAAATAGTGCAGATCGCTCCTCCAATGGCGCGAAAGCCCCACAGCCCCTGGTTTGGTCTGTGCGAGGGCGACTATAACAAGGGTGTGAAGGACTCAAAGGATAGGAGAGTGCGTGAAGCACCCAACATGAAGGTGTTGACTGTTGGACTAAATCTACCCCTCAAGCATCTCAAGGGTGTGGAAACCTAGTTCTAGCATCCTGCCATACTACTTCGGGTGAGACTCAGTCCGTGCTCCTCAGACTGTTGCTGAAAGGACCAATAGTACAGGGATTTTTTTGGCTATCTAACTCCAAACATGGGTCAGGCCCCAACAAGATAACAAATGGTTTTGTTGCTGGGACCATAATCTACATAGATATTTCTGATGTCGTATCACTGGAATCCAACTAAATAAAAAATTGAAGATTGGTTGAATAGGAAGATTCACGAGTTCGTGGCGTAGGAGAATATGAATCCATGACTATCAAAGGAAAAGTGGTTAGACTACTACCTGTACACAGAAATCCATAAAATTTTCTTCGTATCTTTCCCTACTGAGTTGTACAAGTGAATCGTGAAGCTAGCAGATAGCCAAGGAAGGTGGAGACTCAATAATCCAATTGTGTGGACTCCAGAATTGGTGCACATATTGCAAGCATCAGAGTATGAGATTGCACATGTTTTTGATCATTGGCTTGATTGGATTATAGGAGGATTCATTACTGAGTACATGGTAGATAGTTAGCTATAGTGAGGTAGAATGATGGTTTCTGAAAGGATCGTGAGGTAAGTATATTAAGTATCTGAACACTTGGATTGAAATGGTACTGTGTGAAAGTAGATTATGCGAATACATTGATGTTCGTGGCTATGCGCAGTGGAACAATTTAGAGAAATGAAGGAAATGCAAAACTAGAAACTACCTCCTCGATTTCACCTCCATGAGGGAGCGAGGAAGAACTCACCAAGGTCTCACCAAGAAGTGTGATAAAATTGATAAGACTGAGGATTTTGCACACACCACCCTCAACCACACCACCGCTAGTGTCGCTGCGTTCACCCCCATCTTCATGCATACCACCTCCGCCACCATCGTGAGTTGATATGGAAAGTGCAATAAAGTTTCCAGTATTCAAGGGAATAGGAAATGAAGATCTAGACTAGTTTTGGTTTATGATAAGGGATATATGGGAAGCACAGGGAGTTAAAGACAATAATATAAAGAAAGCAACGCTAGTTAGTGCTCTGCGGGATCACGCGCTGACCTGGTATATTAAGTCTTGTAATGACAATCTGAATGTGGGGGTCACGGATATCCAAACTGTGGTGAACAAAGAATTTCAGGAGATCACAATACTACCAGCCAAGACTCCTTGGGAGATAGATCAGAGACTGAAATGCATAACTTGCAAAGCCAATATGATCTTGACGGATGGACATCACAAATGGTTTATAACATTGTTAACACCGCATTTGAGGAACACGTTGTCACAACAGAGGTTAATGACTTAGGTAGAGACCTTGGAGATCACGATGACACTACATGAGACCTTGATACAAGATTCGAACCTAGGAGTTTAGCAAATCCACACATAGTTGAAAAACGTATGCCTTGAGATGCAGAGTCTGAAGCAAGATAGGACAACTCACCTGGATCTTTGGTGATGGGGTAATGGAATTTAAGTTGGTTGATTTTTAACATCATATAACGTGCCTATTAAAGAAAATTTTCTCCATTATTTCACATCGTCATTTTTTGAGGTTTGCATTATTTTCCAACGCAACAAAAAAGGGTATTAAAGAAAATTGTTTCCATTATTTCTCATCGCTTTCTGATGTTTGCATTCATTTCTGACTCAATTAAAAATGTGATCAAGAATTTTGCGGTGAGTAACAATTCCATAACCATAGTCGTAATGGTTTTGAAAAATAATATGTTGATTATAATGGTTGAGTTCCACTTCATTTTTATAGAAAACGTTTATCATATTAAGTAGTTTAGAATAGTTTAGATTTATCTTAATTCTAAATATACTAAATTTTTAAAAGGATCAAAATATTTTGTCTTTCATTGGTTGGTAGATACTTAAAATAGGTTTGAGCTAGTATATATGAGAATGCTATTGGAAAAACGATAAGTTGCCAAAACCTAAAGCCTAAAAATTCACAATGATAAATTGACTATTCTATTTCAATTTTACTTTTTTATTTTATTTTCTTCTTTATATAATTTGGCCAATTCAAAATGTTTACCTAAGAAGATAGGATAAGACATTACATACACACACACACACACACACACACACACACATATATATATATATATATATATCTATGTATATGTATATATATATATATATATATATATATATATATATATATATATATATATATATATATATATATATATATATACTTATTTTATCTATTTATAAGCTTCTTCGAATAGTTTTTATTAGTATAAAAAATTATTATATTGAACACAAAGAGTTTTCGATATCACAAAAGACAATCGTGGGAGGCAAGAGCTTCTTCTAGGTGTATCAAAGAACCTATCAATAAAACTAGTTTAATTTTGATACAAACACCACTCATACATGAAACACACAAAAGACAAACTATATGAGCCCAATTAAATCATGGCTATCACGAACACATTTGTAAAATTACTAGGAAAGGTAGCATTAGTTGAGCCATAGTCAAAAAACAAAAAAATATTCGTTCAACATGGAACCAAAATTATATGTGTTGACCATTAAGATGCCTAAGGGAACACTAATCATCACCACAATTTCACATCAACTTCCACCTAAAAAAGAGAGTGCTAAAAAGGTGGTTGTCACTTCAATCCGAGAATATGATAAGAGATAGGGTGAGCAATTCCCCGAAGGAGAAGAAGAAACATGAGGAGACACAACTAGTAAGGGAGAATTGATGACAAAAAGAGTTTCATTGAGTTCCTTTAAGTCAATATCAAGGTGAGAAGCACATATTTCTCAATCCTTGTAAGACAAGATACAATATCATACAAGCTATAGAAGGTATTTCCAGGAATCTACTTGATATCCTCCTACCTTACAAAAAATTTATAGTTTTTGACCCACTTATCTCTGAGGACCATTCGTAGAAAAATTTCCATCTATTGTTGTACTGCAAAAGAATGGACAAAACAAAGCTTGTGCTTTCTAAATTTTCCTCTGTCCAGTAGCCATTTTAGGGAGACACCTTCCACTTATGAATCTAAGAAATATTCTCAATGACCAAAATCCTTTGATTCAAGTGGAAAAATTTCCTTTCTAACCTTAAGAGGGACCGAATCAAAGTAATTAGCTAAAAAATCCCAACCAAACAACTAACATGGGGAGAAGAACCACTTGCACCACGTCTACTATTCGACATTCTCTGCTGAGGAGACATCAAGATCAATGGAAGCAAGTATTACTGACATCACAAATGAACTCTAAACCCTTGTGAACCAAAATTATAGTAAACTATCAAAACTGAAGGAAGCAAATTTATCCAGAGAATATTACCCCAAAAGTTATAAAGTATTAAAGGTTATGTGAATGAATAAAGACAAACTGAAGTCCTATTAACCAAATGGCGTGTGATGAGGAGTAATACCTGGGTAATAAAATTATAGGAATCCCCCTAGAAGAGAAAGGATACCAAAAGTTTGAGAATGAGGAGACTTGCAAAGAGTGAACAAGAAGGGATGTCGCCTATATAATAAGAAATTGTGAATACAAGCCACCGAATAAATCCCCACCGTGAAGACACAAAATAAGGAAAAGGTCGAAGAGATATATCGACAGAGGAAATTGACAACGAAATTAGCAATTTTAAAATGAAATAGAAAATGTTCATGGCTACTCAACTCCACAACAAAGAATGAAGCTACTGAGGCAAAACCATGCTAGAGAGAATTTGAAAATAACTTAACACCTTTAAAACCGTATGGAAAGTGTACATGCATACCAAACCCTAGAAACCATAATCAGAGAACTAAAGAAAATCCATGCTAGAGCAGAGCCCTGAGGTGACAACATCACGAGGACTGTCACCAACTCAAAGGCATGACACTCTTTTATGTAATGAAGGAGTAATAAAAAATACATTGACCCTCTCTTGTTATCACAACACTGCATAGACCAAGCGAATTAAATATTACTGTAGAAACATTATTCAAGGTATCCATAAAATGATGAAGGAAATGAAGGTAGTCATCCTCAAAAAAAAAATTATATCTAATATGCTGACCAAGAGCATGTGAGGAATAAGGAATACTCTACACCAACCTAAGTATATTTGCAAAGTCGACACCTTGATAGAGCACCCACACACATATAATGTAAGAATGACGTCTTAGCACCATATTTTAAATAACATTTGCCACTACATGTGAGGTCGAGACATGGACAAGTGTCATTTCTAGCACATTGTTTGAAACCCACAATCCTCCCACGGTACAAGCGCTAATAAATGAGCTCACAATATTGCTTATTAGGATCCTTCACTATAGTAACCAATCTTCCCACAAAAAACCAATCCATATTAGTTACTAACGTTATCTTATATCTCTCCCATATGGCTACCCCCAATGAGCATTCATCATGAAAGGACTGGGCTAGGTTATCCCTCTCATGGAAAGAAACATAAACACAACATGATGGAAAGAAGTTGACAGATGTATGGTTTGACACATACTCCAACCTCCACCATCCCTACCTCCACTCGTACCCTCTACATGCTAAACACAATTTTAGGTACCATTGCAAACCTCATTAATAACACCCCTATCAGGGAGAGAACAATATAAATATGAATATGAGAAGCAAAGAAATGTGCTCAATTATAATTATTATTTATTTTACTTAGTTAATTTTTCAATATTTAATTAATTATATTTATACTAATTAAACCCTAATAATGTAAAATTAAATGAGTAGTTAGTAATTAGAAAACCTTACAAGTATAAACAATAAATTAACAACTAATAAATGAATAATTCTATTAACAATAATTGTTAATGGTAGAGATTATTTAATATTCATTTATAATGATGATAATTCTACTTCAAATTATATGGTTAATATATTATAATTAATTAGATGTGCTAAAATCATTATTATATTTAATAATAATAATAATAATAATAATAAATAATCTCTACCATTGAATAAGTGAGAATAAGTAATATTAATATATTGTATAGCATAAATTGTGTATTAATAAATTTGACAAAGTTAATATATTATTATAAGTGTATTATAGGATATAATAATAATGATATTCAATTTTTTATAATTTTTATTAATGTTATAACTAGTGTTTTAATAATATTATTTTAATAATCTTATTATATTTTTTATTTTGAATAATGTAGCAAAGGGGAGGGAGGGAATAATGAAGAGAAAAGGAAAGGGATGGTTTATTTAGAGGACAAGGTAAGAGAAGTGTTAAATGAAGTAGAAATTAATATTTGTTAAGAAGGTTAATGAGGGGAATCCAACTGTTTTTAATCTCTATGATGTTGTCTTCGTATAAATTGTTAATGTTTTTTATAATCTTGAAAGCTTCTCTAAAACATCTTTTTAAATAATGGTTTTCTCTAGCAAAAATTTCAATGTTCTCAAATTTTATAAGGTTCTTGGCTCTAACAGAGTGCTCAATAAGGGAAAAAGAGTGAACAAATTCATGTATAATATCAACAGTGTGTTCTTTCATCCTTGTTTTAAAATAGTTTTAGAAGATCTTCCATTTAACCTAACGTAGAATTTGTCACATGATAAAGTTATTTTATAAATACCTTGTTGTTGATGTGGGTCATTGTTATCTTTGATGAACCTTATCTCTTAACTTATAATCTTTATAGTTTTGAAAGCGATGGGTAAATTCATTTTCCTTAGAATTTTGGTGATTTTATTAGTCACAACTTTGATGTATGGAAGAAAAAGTATTTTTCATGGACGTTGGTGTCCTTGTGGGTGGAGCCTTATTTTCTCGATTTTTTAAAAATATTTTATGACTTCTTTCTATTTGTAGTCAATTCTTTTGAAATCCTTAATAATATGGTTGTTCTGTTGGTCCACGTGCTCATTACCGTAAATTCATAGGTATCCTATGGCTAAATTGGTAAGAGCAGTAGTTATTTGAATAGGAATGATGGTGGCAGTTTGCATGAACATAATTGTTGGTGTGAGTCTTCTTTCTGTTAAGCTAGTGTCCTAAACTTAAATCAACTCTTTTTGTGACCAACACATAAAGGAAAGGAATCCTATCTTTCTATTAAATATCCATCATTAACTTGATATCCTTAGATTTGGTGTTAAGGTGGTTGAAAAACCTTTCAAGTTCAGTATCAACATGAGACCACTTGACATAGGTGTCATCAACGTGTCTTTTCCACCAACCTGTTTTTAATGAGTGAGGCTCAATGTATTTATTCTTGAAAATTTTCCATGAAGAGGTTTGCCACAATGGGAGAAAGGGTGCAACCCATTCCTACCCCTATAATTTTTTCATAATACTTTCATTGGAAGATGAAAAAATTTGGTCGTAGGAAAACTTCATCTATTACAGTAGCTTGGGGATCAATGACTTCATTGATTACTTTTATGGATTCAAAATGTTTACATAACAAGATATGAAAGGTCGTTACAACATCTCTTCTATATGACCCTAGAAAGCGCATTGGAGAGTGCAGTCCAGTAAATTATGATAGTCATGGAAGAGGATATCAAAAAATGTTGGATATGGTACTCATATAACGATAATATCTCTTTATACATTAAGAGTATAATAAAAAAATTGGATGAAATTTTAAAGGAAATCGTATTGTTATCATTTTTACCCCTCCTAATACTCTTATGAAAATTATCAATCTAGAGAAATATCTAAGTGATCCAAGAATGTGAAAACGGTATATATTACATTCTATGTTTGTGTCATATGGTGTATATTGGCTAAGAAAATATATGAATGAATGTTATATTTAAAGAACATAACATTGAATTAATATTGAACCTAACCCAAGAATTTACCTTGCGATAACATTCATCACTAATAACCATCAAACCTTCCTAGAAAATGGTAAGGATGTTAACAATAATGAACATGAAAGTGATGGAGTACCTAGAAATAAAATTATACCTAAATGATATTAATAGGGACAAGGGATCTAAAATGAATGGAATCTTGAAACAATTTGTCTATGTGGTTACTAAATATTGAGTGTATGGATATTTATGTATGTAAATTGTGGGTTGATCCATTAATATAATTTTTTTAAATATATATTGACAATGTTTATAGGTCATTTATTGATTCTGTCACTAGAATTATATCGTTGAATCTGTTAATAGGTGATTAGGAATAGACTTGTCTCACAAGTCCACTTGAGGAACATACATGTTTTTAAGATGCAAAGACTCAACTACCCCAAATTTCCAATCAATATCCCAGTTAGGGTAACAAGTAGGAATGCATTGGTAATGAATTAGTGTTCTCAAGAACATGTACATGTTCCTAGTGACTAATTTTTCTAATAAACATACTACCATTTTTTCTTCATTTTGGACAACTTAGAGCGAAACATTGCCTCCCTGGTCTACATCTAGTTCCAAGTCATGGCATTTGATCTTATTTATATTCTATAAGGATTTGAATGGAATCTATATTTTTTAATTGTCTTTATTAATATGTTTGTTTAAATTTAGAAAATAACATAAATAATTTCCTAACCTCAAGGAATTTATTTAAATCCAAGAAACTTTGTTACCTTAGAGCATAATGAGAACTCAAGTCACCATCATCTAATCCCAGCTCAAAAAATTAAAGCCTAACCTACAACAAATAAATATTAATCTTGAAATTGATGTGTGGTTGACTACTTTGAGGGCACTCATACATGATCTTAAAAACAATAAAAATACTAACCTAGAACAAAGGAATCTCAATCTTGAATCTGACACATGCTTGATTACTTATAGTGCACTCATACATGATCTTCAAAACAGTAGAGATCCATAATGATTGTCTCTAATAAGAGACACTAAATTCAATCTTATTATCCATTTCTAGTTCTCAAGGGCTAATAGCTAATATTTTTTATTAGAGGGATGGGCTATATGAAAACTATAAAATTAGTTTAAATAAACAACAAAGTAGACACTCTAGCATTTCCAAACAAGATTTTATATCATTTTTGTTGGCACAAGAAACAACCAACATATGGTAGTCAACAAAAACCACATTTGTGTGGATTAGTTGACCTACCAACTATTTTGAGGCTATCAGATGAATAGGTGGTTCATGTTTCCTGGTAATCGTCCATGTAATTGGATACAGATGCACCCATATATTTATTAAAGAAATTATGGAAAGATTTAATTAATTCATGTCAACTACTTTGACATGGGATAAGTCTAAGTGGTGGAGTGTGGATTCACACATGATAGATAGAATGATAGGTGCAATAAGGAACTATAACCTTGTTCACTTGGAAAAATACCTAACCTCCTACTGAACATCTAATAGTAGTATATAGCATTATTGAAACCAAAACCACAATAGCCACCTTGAGTCACACCATTTTTTAGTATGGCATCTTGGTGACGCCATCCTTAGGGTCATGTTTGACAACAAATGCTGTGCTAGTGATTGGACCATTATATAAAGTAACTTGGTTCAAGGGTGATGTGATGGATGGAGGTTGATATCGATAAAGTTACATAAAAGGTGAATTTTTGATGAGGTATGAAATGATATGTTGTACCACCATTCAATCCAAAGTTTCTATTTTACCCATTGTGCATATTTATTAGGTACAAAGAAATGTAGACATTCTTCTAAAATTTTATTGATAATCTTAATTTTCTCATCGGATTGAGGTTGATAAGATGAGGCATGAGCCAATTGAGTAGCCAATAAAAAAATAATTAAATAAAAAAGTTTCTAAATTAAATTGTATCTCTATCAGTTATAATAAACATTAGTATTCCAAGTAGTTTTTAGATAGTTTCAATGAATGTTTCTACCACGATGAATTTTTTGAAAGGATGATAAAGAGATCAAAAATGGGCATGCATTATTATTCATTATACCACTACCATAATGAAACTCTTTCCTTTGGGAAAACTTGTAATAAATTTTGGACATTAGATAAACTAATACTCCTCGTGTGTTTCCTGACATGGACTAATCGCTTCTCGTGGATCCTTATCTTTGGTGATGTGATGGTTGAATAACACCTGCAAGTTTTGTTCTAACAACAATCATGATTCCCAATAAGTGGTATTAGAGTGTAGGTCACAAGGTCAATACACACCTGACTCACATTGGTGGGGAGATTGTTGGACATTAGATAAAACATCACTCCCAGTGTGTTTCGTGACATGAACTATCTGCCTCTCGTGGATCCTTATCTCTAGTGATGTGATTGTTGACAAACACTTGTTGGCTTTCGTCTAATGAAAATCATGATTCGAAACAACAAAATCCATTCAAACTTCCTCCCAACACTAGATTGTGCAACTAGCTTTGAGAAACTTATGAAACTATTCACATGTGCACCTATCTTAAGAATATCAAATGGAGAGAAGGAATATGTAGTTTAAATCGGTGAATGTAAGGAAAGTCTCAAAGGAGTTATAATGAAAAAAATACATGTTATTTAATATGAATCAAGAAATATAAATGAACATGAGAAAAATTATGTTAACACATGATTTACAACTTGCAACAATAGTGCACACTTTAGAAATTTGGAGGCATTATTTACTGGGGAAAAAAATTGTGTTGATGACAAACCATGAGGGATTGAGATATTTATTTGAGTACCCTATGTTAAATTCCAAAAAATCTAGATGGTTTGCTTTGGTCAATGAATTTCACTTTGGGATAAAACACATCAAGGGAAAATAAAATAAGGTGGAAAATTAGTTTGAATCTATAAGAGGCCCACTATGAAACCTTTAGAACTTCCACAGTTGAAAACACTAAAAGTATAAAACAGAAATTGCTTGATGATGAGCACTAATAACATGTGAATAAATGTTGGAAGAGTGAAATAGAATGATTTTTTAGCAAGAAATAGAACTCACTGATGATGGTACACTACTATTCAAAAATTAAAGGTATGTGCCTAGTGTAGCTGATTGCAAGAGCCTCATCATGGATGAGTTTGATAAAAACACTTACTCGAGTAATCTTGGTTATCAGAAGATGATAGCAATGATAACAAAAATTTATTGTTGGTGAGGATTGAAGAAGGAAGGTGCTAAATATATTTCCAATTGACTAGAGTTCCAAAATGTACAAGTAGAAAGTAGGAATCCATTATGATTATCGTAACCAATCTCAATTTCCTGAGTGAAAGGGGGAATTGATACATTTTGACTTCAATATGGGATTTATAAAGGCATCTAAACAAATTGATGCCATTATGGTGGTAGTGGAAAAGTTGAGTAAGACAAATCACTCTATGGGATTTCCAAAGGTATCTAAACAAAATGATGCCATTATGGTGGTAGTGGAAAATTTGAGTAAGACAAATCAGTTCGTCATTGTTAAGTCCACCCATAAATCTATTGATAATAATAGCCCAAATTTTTGTGAATTAAATATGAAAATTACATGGTTTTCCTAGGAATATTGTAACATATGAGAATGCTCAATTAACTTATAACTTTTGGAAGGTGTTTTTTAAATTTTTTGGAGCCTAGTTAGAGTTTAACACAATCGACCTTACACAAAACATGGCTATGTAGAAATAATGAACATAACTTTAGAGGATATGTTCAGAATGTATGTCATGCATCTACCAAAGTTGGAAGAATTCCTACAATTGTTGGAGTTCGCATACAAAAATGGATATTACGAATCACTAGCGATGAGTGATTTTCAGGAATTATATGGATGGAAATACAACACTCCTATAAAATGGGATGACACAATTTATAGAGTATTTCTTTGACTTGATATACTAAACGAAACAAAGGAGGAAGGGGAAAGATCAAACATAAATTAAAGGTAGCATAGGATAGGAAATATTTATGTAGACCAATAGAGGAATCATAAGGAATTGCAAGTAGGAGATCATGTGTAGCTTTTCATTAGACCAAGGAATAAGTCACTGAAACATGGGTCCTATGACAATTTGGAGCCCAATTTTTGTGGACACTTTAAAATTTCAGAAAGTGTGGGGCTATTGGTATATAGATTGGTTGTGCCACCCATAGTCAATTCACATAATTTTTTCCATGTTTCTTTGCTTAATAATTTTTTAGATGATGATCATCACGTTCTTGGTTGATCTGTGATATAAGTGGAATTTGAGGGAGATTTCCAACTACAATAATTATTTGTCTTGGACCAGAGCATGATACATTCCATAATAGATTAACATAGTAAGTAAATGTGCAATGGAAGCATTTTGGACCTGAATAAATCTCCTAGGAATTGGTCAAACAAATGAAGGTGTTACCACCATTTTTGTTTCATGAATCAATAGATGTATGAGCTTTTATATACAACTCAGCTTTTGTTATTTTATTGCTAGCTACAAAAAAATAGAGGATAGTGTTATTTTAATGGTTGGATTTTGTAACACCCATTGTACTAGTCTTGAATTTTATAACGATAAATGATGACTTTTATTTTAAAATACTTATATATTGGTTGGCATAAGGTGTGAACAAGCATATCCATGATCCATGGGAGAGATGCAAGTGGCATTGGATGGCATAGTTGAGTGCCCGCCATCAAACAATTATCAATTACATGATGGGGTAGAGGATATTCCCACATTCCTCCTTACTTCCATAACATGAAGGGACGTGAAGTGAAAATTTCCATGGGGGAATGGAAAATATACCAGAGGAAAGGAAAAGAATGATAAGAAAAACTAAGAACTAATACAATAGGAAATTGGAAAGTGAGAGTGAGACATTTTTGTAGAGATAAACAAGAGTGGAGCATAAAAGAATGGTTGATACACACTCGACAAATCCTAGTTATATTAATGATATGTAACTCCAAGTATTAATCAATTAGATCTTTTAGATTGTGTGTGTCCAAGATTGAAAGATCAGTGGGAGGTTGAGATGAAGAATTGGGTGACGTCTTCTTTCTTAAAATGGTTGATAAAACCCTAAGTAATTGTTAAGGAAGTTGATAAATCACTTAGTGTTTTCCAAATAAGTTGATAAACCACTAGGTACAGTGGTTATCCATTGGGGATATTGGTTAAAAGGGATTATAAACTACTAAGTTCTTGCTAAGAAAACTAATAAACCACTTGAGGGCTACAAAATAAGTCAATAAATCACCCCAAAAATGTGCTACAAGCTCCTATAGTCCTTTCCTTGAAAACACAATTGTTAAGTTACCTATAAAGAAAACCCATACTCCTAGAAAACTAATAAATACCCTAGTTGAACCTAGTTGGAATGCCTAAGAAATCCCTTGATTGTGGGCCTTGCTTAGGGGTGGATAAATGTAAAATTAAAATGATGCATTTGATCTATGTTTGGGTGGAGAGTTGAAGTCCCACATTTAGTTTCCAACCATCTGTATCCATTCAGACAAGTTTCATTAGTCCTTACATATATTTGAATGTGAATGATTAGTCTTTATTGGTTTTTTATTGGTTAATATTGTCTCTACATTAATTCCTGAATGGTAATTGAAATGTATTATTTTCTCTTGATGGGAAACTTGATATGTATGCTCTTTTGACTAAATTGGAAAACTAATAATATGTAGATGACACAATTTTTTCTTGATTTCATAATCAAATGTGACTGCTTGCATGATCACATGCACATGACTTCCAATTCTAGAACTCTAATAGATGGCATGCTTATGAAATGAAAGGCTCACTATCTTGTTTAATAATGTAATGTATTTTGTTATGCAAAGTATGGATTATGCCCTAGTGTAATGTGTAATATAGCAATATGTAAATGTTTAATAAGATGTTGTTGAAACGTATAGAGTAGTAATCTATTAGTGTTTAACTCGCAACCAATGTTTAATGGTAGACACTATTTTTGAGCTCTTAATGTCATTGTAGTCATGCATATATTGTTTGTAATGCATCTTGTTCTTAAATGAGTTTTCATTTTAATTGTGGGTATGTGTGAGGTGTTCTTATCACCTAAAAGATGATCACCTAGTCATTTCTAACTAGGTCGATAGAAATACACCATGTAGGATTAATTTTGCCATAGTAAAATCACTTTTACCATGTGATATTTTTCAATAAACCTTTTTTATTAAATTATTTCTGATTAAAATTAAAAACCTCGTGAAAATAATTGAATAAATAAATTTATTTAATTTTCTCTAGGAATCATTATTAAATCATTTTTTGATAATTATTCTTTGTCACAATTGACTAAATCATCTAGGAATAATTAAATAAATCAATATTTATTTATTATTCCTTAATTCTTTTTTTGGAACAAATGTTAAATCATTATTTAATAATTATTTCAATTTCGCACCATTCTTAATCCTTGTGAAAAAATTAATAAACCATTTTATTTGTTAATTATTTCTAAATAAAGTTATTTGACCATTTTGAATATCCTTTCCGTCTCCAAAAAATATAATAAAGTATTCATAATGGTTAGATCTTGAATTGGTCAATATTATTTTATTATTTTCCATTTTTGATATCATCCCAATACTTTGTTATAAAGAAGAGGGGTTTTCATTCATTATTCACCATGATCATTATCATCATCACCATTGTCATCTTCTCGTATCTAAGCTCCCATCTCACAACTCTTATTTATAGTCATTTTTTTGTATTGATTGCCTATATTTTATATACTTGGAACTATATCTAGTACTTCTTGAGTGATATCTCATTATCAATTTGCTTAGAAAAGGCGGTTTTCCTCTTAATTCCACCTCCATTAATTTTGTTCTCTAAATAGTTATCCATGTTACCTTGTTTTTATTGTTTAGATGTTTTGATTTCCATTACCACTAACAACCCTAATGTCATTAGATCATTTTTCTCTTAACATGGAGACATCATCAATGTGACCACTTTTTTCCAGTCCAAGGTATTTGGTGGTGTATATGTGTCAAACATGGCATATTAATATTATCACAACACAGATTGTTTCATTCAAACACGTGCCTAAGATTTTTCAATCTCAAGGTATATTGAAATATTTTGAGGTACATGAAGCACTAGTTTTTTACCATATTAATTGGGCCATGTGACATTCCAATGGTTTTTTTAGCCCCACATAAATGAATGACATGGATATATATTCTATCTAATGGCCCCTATAGGTTCATCAAACCCTAGCATCTCGTTTTTGTTTGGCATGTTTCCCATTTGTTATTTTTTTCCCTGGCTTTTCCATGTACTCATTGGACACACCAGCTAGTGTTAAGCGTGACCAAAATGGACAACTAGTGTAACTTAACCATTTTCTATGTCCCATATGAACCATTCTCTTGAGGTAACTTCTATTGGCACACCTATTTATACCTTTATTCCAATTTATCGATCTAGCTTAATTATTTTCTTGTGTTGTTTTTGGCTATGCTGGTAAACAATTAACATACTAATAATCCTCCTATTTTTGTCACTCGTCTTGATACTTGTTGCTTACATAACACAAATTCTAAAAAGCACCAAGATTCTATGACATCTTGATATCGTTCAAGGTATTTTTGTTTTGGCTTGAGAACAACAAAATCACCCAGTGACCCACAATTTCTAGATTCAATGACCATGACCAGGTAAGGATTTGAGCGTTTTTTTTTAACTGTGTCACCTATGCATGCAATATAAATTTTAGATTTTTGTTTCATTACATAGCTTACTTCATAATTTCTATGGTCAAATTTGTATTGTTTCTCCCCTTCTCTGTTAATCACGACTACTCGTGCTTACTCTTTAAATTTTTTTCTTTCAGTGCTTGCAGATTGTCAAAACATTTCATCGATTTCTGGAATTTTATTTCTATGGTTAAATATTTTCTTTTCTTACCCATCATTTTAATGACTTTGTTTGACACTAGCAATCACCTTTGCGCATGTTTCTTTGAAAGGTTGTGACTATGAGAGGCATACCAAAAGTGTGCACCTTCTTCTATGGTATGTCAATCATAAACATGTAAGGTTTTAGTGTATACCCTTGTTTTATTTTGTTCTTATTTTCTATCCTAAACTAGTTATATAGAATTAGAGATTTAATTATGAGATTTAATCTCTAAACATTTTTTCAGATGCATACATCCCATTAAGATAGTCTCCTTCATGTTGAGCTAAGAAGATGTTGTCACCATTACAGAGAGTCTCTATGGGTTTCAGTTTTGTACTCCTATCTTCCCTGAGGTTTAAAATGCTACAGTGAACCTTCACCTTGATAAGTGGTGATGTTAGAGTACCCATCACTCTAATGCATGCCTTTTATATGTAGTATACATATAAGAACTTACTGGGTTATAAACGTGTTGGTATTCAATTACTCTTTAGATATTGTTTACTATTACATCATATTTATCTTGGCTTCTTATATTGTTTCTAGGCTCAAACGAGGGCATTCCTCATGACCCCGGGCATAACCTTGTTTGTTGTATTATACAACATGGTTCTCATGAAATGAATCTTATGTTATCCAGAATAGGAACGATTTTCTCCTTTATTATTTGTTAGTAACCACGAATTGTATTAATGAACTATGTTCTATTTATAGCAACGAATGAACTATTTGTTCATGTTGGTGTTCTTGGATACAAATAGTTAATTCACCTCCTCTTGGAAATCTTTGTCTCTATTATTCTTTTTCCTTTAAGCGAGTGGGTGAGAGTCATATTAAAACATGACCAACATCTTAATCTCAGAAGTAAATAGTAAGTAATTAAAAATAAACCTAAGTATTAATCTAAGAGTTTCATGGTGTTTCATTTCTAGCCTAAGACTTGGTTACTAGAGATTAAATCTATAGGAAAGTAAGTGTTGATGATCTTTTAATTTCCAACACTTTATTGGCAACATGACTCTGAAATTTATACTACAAAATTCCACTAATTATTTTGTCGTTAATTCCTTTTAATTCCTTATCTATTCCCAATCGTGTCTGGCTTCTTCCTGAACAACTATAAAATAACTAGATTTCAAACTTATAATAATAATAGATTAAGTATATAATTTGTAAGTAAAAAAAATGCAATTATATAGGTGTAAATTACTATGCTTAATGTGCTAGATATGTCCATAATTCCTCCATTTTTCTATTTTAGCATACATAATCAAAACAATTATAATATCAAACTTTTTCCACTGAATTACAATTGAACCCACTGATTATAGCTACATGCATTATACTAGCAAGGTTCTTATTCATATAACTAAATTTTAATATACAAAGGTACATGATTTTCAGAACAACAATAAATTCAGCCTCTAAGTTGATTCACATTTCGATACACAGATTCACATTTTCATATTATGAAACACCCGCATCTCTAGGATAACTAACATTTCATAGAACTAAGTTTATGCGATTGATAATTCTTGAATACAGTACCTACACAATACTACTTCTCATAAGAGAATAAACTAATAACTAATAATAATAGATTCACCAATAGGGGTACTTGGAAATTTCACACCTTTTTCCACCCAACGTAGAACTGTATTCCTCCAGTTCACCTCCGATCTGATAAGTCCTTGCCAAGGTATAAATCCATTCTATCAATCCCTTCAATAGGTATTTAAAACATTTATTTCATTATTAATTTCGTTCAGTGACATCTCATTTTTTTGGTCTTTTTTATTCAATTCCCTAGCCATAAAAGCCCACCTTTGTCTCCCGCAGTGCTTTATGCCTATCCAAGCTTGCCATCTTTCCTAAGGTAATAAATTTAATGGATTTTCTCTCCTATCCATTAAAACTTTTCTAGAATAATATCTAGAATCCTTATCATGAAATAATTATCCTAATATCATTTACCAATCAGATTTTTGTTTTTCTTTCAGTTAGTCCTTACAATCTCCTAGGCTGAAAAGTAAATCAGTGAGGGTAACCTTGAACCACTTTGGCTCAGCAGCTAGCCCTACTGAGCATGAGAGAGATCTTTCCAAGTCTCTTCTCAACGATATGACTTTAAATCAAATGAATTTCGGGCTAGATATGTGTATCTATTTGTTTGTTTGTTAAAATTTGAGCTTTATTGTTTGCTAAACTTAGGGTTTGTAGCCACAAATAGGTATACGTTCTAGGAGTATAGGAACAAATATGAGAAGGAGCTAGATATCAGAATCCATGGTGTATTTTGAATATTGTTAGTGTAGTATAAAGGACAAAGTGTAGAATAAACTAATGAGTAGAAGTAAACATGATTTCATTAGCAATGGGATTGTATAAATAGAGCTAATTTCTAAGAAGTAGAGATAACCAATCAATGATGAAGATTTGAGTCATATAGTTGGAGTTGAAGTCTAGTTTGGGTAATAGCGTAGGAAGAAGCGCTAAACCTGAGAGCGCAGAGGCCTAGAAATCCATAGCTAAGTGTGTAGACCCCTGCAACTAAGTGCATAGTGCGAGCTGAGTCTGTAATCATATGAAATTATAAATAAAGAGAAGTATCCTATAATTTCTGCATCTTTATTTCCAGATTATGCATATGTTATATTGTGTATGAATTTCAATTCTAATGGTATATGATGCACAAGTATATGTAAATGTGTTGTTGAAGTGAACACGAGTAAGAACATCCGTCTACATGCAGCTTACTAAGATTTGTTAATAATACAACTAAGATACTTAGCTCAATTTAGGAGATATTGCAGTTCGCTGACCTAGCAGCATGAAAGGACTTCACCCCATGGTTAGGGCTATGCGAATGCTGATTGTAATATTTCAGGAAGGTACTAAAGGATAGATCACATGGATAAGCAACCAATTTGAAGGCACATATAGTTGGAATATACTAAAATCACAACCATCTCAAGGGTGTGAAAACTTGGTCCAAGCATCCCCTTGTACTAATTCGGGTGAGACTTCAGTCCGTGCTCGGCTGGTTGATGCCGAAAGGGACAGTAGTGTAGGGATTTGTTTGGCTAACTAACTTTGAACCTAGGTTAGGCTCCCTCAAGCCAACAAATGGTTTCGTTTCAAGGATCAGAATCTGCATAGAGATGTGTGATGTTGTATCACTAGAATCCAAATAAGAAAGAAATCGAAGGCTGGTTGGACAGAAGGATTCACGAGTTTGTGACACAAGAAAATAGAATCCCGTGACTCTAAAAAGAACAGTGGCTCAACCAATACTTGTATACAGAGATCCATAAAATCTTTTTTGTGTCCTTCCCTACTGAGTTATATGAGTGGACCGCGAAGCTAGAAGATAACCAAGGAAGGTGGAAACTTGATGGTCCTATTGTGTGGACCCCAAAGATAGTGCGAAGGTTGGAAGCATCGAAGGATAAGATCGCATGCACCATTGATCATTGACTCAATCGAATTATAGGAGGATTTGTTACTGAGTTCGCGGTTGACAACTCAGTCAGCTATATTAAAGCACAACAACGTTACTTCAATGGACCACGAGGTAAGTACATAAAGTCTTTGAATACTTGGATTAATATGTTGTTGTGTGAAAAGCGGGTTATGCATCTACCTTGATGTTCGGGTCTACTCGAAGCAGAATAATTTATAGAAACGAAGGAAATAAGGGTCTAGAGCATAGCCCCTTGATTTCACCTCCACGAGGAGATGAAGAAGGGATCACAAAGGTCTCTTTGTGAAATGCTATTTAGTCGATAAGACAAGGATTTCCATGAATTCCAACTCTACCCACACCATAACCGGTTTGACCACCATCACCTCCAACTTCACCCATAACACTTCCACCTCCACCGCGATTTAGTATGGTGAACACAATGAAGTTTCCTTTGTTCAAAGTCTTGGTAAATGAACACTCAGACCAAATTCGGTTCATTGTGAGGGTTGTATGGAAAGTTCAAGGGGTTACAGATGACCATATAAAGAAGGAAACATTGTCAAGTTCTTTGTGATATTGCACATGAACCTGGTATATTAAGTCTTCTAACAATAACCCAAATGCTAGAGTAGAGGACATCTATGCATCACTAAATAGGGAATTTAGCAGGCCTAAATCTGAAGCATAGTCGACTGTTGGATTCGAAGAGGTCAAAATGCTACCATGCGAGATGCCTATGGAACTAGATCAAAGGCTCAAATGTATGATTCATTAAGCCAACATGAATTTGACCGATGGACAACATCGTAAGTGGTTTGTGGCTTCGCTACTACCACACTTAAGAAGTGCGTTGTTGCAAAACAAGAACAACGTAGGTAGAGGCCTTGGAGATTTCCATGGGACTACATGAGACCCTGATGCTAGATCCTAATCTATGATTTCAGTAGATCCATGTGCAACTGAAGAATCAGAGCCTTGAGATGCAAATCTTGAAGCAGGATAGGGTGTTTCGGCCAAAGGCATGCAAAGAAGTATGGTATTTGAAATCTAAGAGTCAAGGTCATGACAAATACCACTACCGAGTATTTACAAATTAGCTTGTAGAAGGATGACTGATGCCTTTAAGGCAAAAATCTCATTCAAGACCTAGCACGACACCTACTTTGTGGTGCGCTATCTATCAAATTCTAGAAAGCATGCCACAGATAATTGCCACTTGTTACAGAAGTATACACAAACTCTGCAACAATTGTTCTGTAGCTTTTATAGATCAGTGGGACATGATGAGCATACTTGCAAGAGCTATGAATTGATAATGGATAGAACACCCGCCTAGAGAGTTAAGGCCAAAGTGAGGCCCCTTGACCAAAATGTAGGGATGGCGTGGAATGGCTTTCAGGGGCGCGGAAGAGGCTGAGGTAGAGGTCATAGACATTTGATTTGCTACAATTACAGAGGGCTAGGACATTATACCTGTGATTGCACTAAGCAAACATGCCCATCGTGCAAGTATTACACGATGTTTGATCATGAAATATAAGATTGTCCTATGTTGATAGCCAGGATATGTGACAAAGGAGCACTACTTCGTCCCCCTACTCACAACCTATAGATGATGAGTTCTGAGCTGCGTGAGGAATATTGTCCTATGTTGATAGCTAGGATATGTGACAAAGGAGCGCTACCTCATCCCCCTACTCACAACCTGCAGATGATGAGTTCTGAGCCGCGTGAGGAAAATCTCAACATAAACATAGTGATCTGAAGTGGAATCGTGATGGATAATGACAAGGGGAAACAACCAGAAGACAATACCTAGGTTTACAAAGCCCAGATGAAAAACGTTGAGTTTCATTTGGAGAACGCTCAGGAAATATTCATGGAAGCTAAGAAGAGCTTCGCTGAGGCCTTCACTTTAGGAAGCAAATATAAGACTGCACTAGAGATGGACCCCTCTATGGTCACTACTTTCCTGGAAACCTATATGAAGTTACTGCACGACAGTAAGGCTATCAAACGGTTATAGGAACTTATCTGTTATCTCAAAATCAGGCCCTGGAGGCTGCTGGTCAGGTTGATTCTAAGTAACTATTTCAAACCTACTTTAGGCTGAGGCTTAGCCTCCTCAACCTAAGAGGGCTCTCTCTAGATGGGTTAATGATTTTGATTAAGATAAGATGGCTAACTCTTGTGAAACAACTGTAACAAATATGAATGTTGGAAACATATTAAACAGCTATCCATTGGGCCTATGGAGTCAACAACACCTCAACATAACAAAGATCTTGACCTTACATGGAAGTCAGGGCATTCAGCATTTGAATGTTCAGAACATACACTCATATAGAACCAGACAGTTTATAGATGCATACAGGAAATCAGAGCACATTCAGTGAATTCTGAGTGATTATACATCCATACCACTGTAAACAAAACTAAGGAAAGGACAACATCACACATTCTGAATATAAGAAATCCTTCATGAATCACGAGAAGTAAAATCAAAATTATATTACTGAAATGAGTCTTTACATAAGCCAAATACAAGCTGTGTCATAAAATTTTCCAACCTTGATTACATTGTTGTTTCAGCTATATATAGAGTTTTTATTCTAACTAATCGAGATTCCTCCTCCAACATGAGGGGAATTTGAAAACTACTTCTAATGACACCTATCAACCATTCAACTAACTAATAAATACAACAAAGTGCTGACTGGAGTTCTTTTTAGAGTTCTAGATCCACTATGACTCTAACTCCATATTACATGCATGATGGCTTCTCCTCATTCTTTGACACCTGGTCCTCTTTCAGTTTGGCTGAGCTGGATGTTTAATGCTCCATGTTGACCCTGAATGCTAAATCCTTTTAACTGCTCAGAAATATTAGGAGACTACCCTTGCTTCTCGGCTTCAGTTTTCCCCATTATATTCGAATGCACAGAAGCATGTCTTTTAGCCTTTAATTACCCAAAATGTGGAAAACTTCCACGTTCTTGATGCGTGGTAAGCTTTGTCCATGAACATGTGTGCAAGCCATAGTTTCTTGCAGGCAACCCATTTGATATATCCTGAATGGTGATAAAGGGGCTTTACACCAAAAATTTAAAATTGGATTTGACTCTTCAACCTTTTTAAACACCCACTTGTCTTTACCTGATTGACTGTTGACAACTCCAGATGATGTCTTGCATACCCTTTAGACGTTTTCCTTTCAAAATTCCCACTCATGATTCAAACTGCTTGAATTGCGCAAAGATCATCACCTACAGCAGTTTCGTAGCGCGCTACGAAACTACTGAATTATTTAAAACAACTTGCTTTTTGACCCGAGACCTTTATTAACCGAGTATTTGATTGCCAAAACTCCCTTAAACTTTCCACATGTCGAACAGGGATTTATATTTTCTCAGGAAGATTAAATCAAGTGAATTTGTCAAAATTTTAAAACAAAATCTTACTTGACATGGAAATTCATTTAGCAGGTAGCTGACTTAGCTGTGCCTTCAGATCTTCAATTTGTTTCCTCATAGCCCTATTCCCAGCTCTCAGTTGCATATTGATCCTTCTGATATACTTGGCTTCTTTGATTACTCGTACTGTCCATGTATGAAACTGTGAATGACCATCTACCACTGAATTCAACTGAGCTTCTACAGCTACATTCCCTTCCCATAGGGTTTTATAATATTTTGCATGTATGGCTGCATGTTTTCTAGCGGCTTTCCTCAATTTAGCAATTTCATACTTAGGTGATTCCAATTGTCTCTGTATGGCTGCTATATTATCTTCTTGAGATGCAATGAATGTTTTGCCCGTATCTTTTTCTATCTCTTCCCCTGTTTCCTCTGTTCTTGGCAGTGCTTCCTGTACCTGTTGAAATCTCCTTGTCATAGGTCTTCTTGGTTTAAAAACGAACTCTTCAGCTGGCTCATCAAATCTAAGCCTTTTTGAGGCCTTGGATTTCTTGGTGCTTTCCTGTTCTGATTGCATCAATTCGATTTGAACTGGTAGAGACTGCTCAATTTCAATAGCCTGCAATAAATCATTTAAACTTGCCTTGGACATTGGACTTTCTTCAACTGCTATAGCTTTACCTTTTTCCTTATTTATTTGACTTCTTGTTCGTACCCTTGAAACTGCTTCAGATGTGCTTGTTTCAGGTATATTCTTTTTACCCTGAGCCTTTTCCTTAGTTGCTTGTTGAGCTTGATCTTGGATGATGAGTGCCTTCAGTGGCTTCACTGGTTTTCTTACTTGTGATCTTACTTGTGGCTTTGTAATTCTTTTAGCTCTTGCTTCTGTTTGAAGCTCAGCTATTGTAAAATCCCTGGCAGGCTGGGGAGTGATGCCAGTCTGGCTTTTGAAACCAGCCATAAAAATGAATGAATTCCAATCCCTGTCTATCTTTTGAAGTGCATCTAAAACTAGTAATTTGATCAAACCATGATGAAACAAAGAGGTTTCAGAGTCCTCTTTCCTCAGCTGTACCTTATCACACATCTTACTCAAACTACGGAAAAGATAAAACGGTAAGTCTATGGAGACCTTCCCAGTGAAATGCAAGAGTAGTTTGAAATGGTAAGAATAAACCTTGTTATACCTTCCTTCACAAGTCAAATATTTTTGTATGCAGGTGAGTAAGAGAGCATAATGTTCTTTGACATAATTCCTGGGCACTCCCCTACTTAAATCTTCATTTACATAATCATCCTTCAAAAACTCCTTGCAAAGATTCATGTCAAATTTGATATTTTTGAACCATTCCTCTTGTCCTCTTGGGATCTCTGTCACAACAGATATCACTTCTGGAGAAACCTGCACTTCTAACATAGCTACCTTTGAATTCAAACCCGTGAAGTTAAGTGCAAATTCCTTAGTTACCTGTGCATGTCCTCCTTGTAACTTTTTGCAAAAGTTCCAGCACCCGGCCGTTTTAAACGCTTTCTTCACCTCTTCATTTCTCAGCGTTATATCCAGGCCTTCAGGTTCAGTCCTTAGAGGTTTACCGCATCTGTGCTCTTTTTTCTCCATGGGTTCTTCCAAATCTTCACACACAAAGACTACCAGCTCCGGTTGGAATTGTGATTCAGCTTCTTTTTTGAATTCAGCCTCGCTTGATTATCAACCTCGCTTGAATATTAAACATTCGCTTGAATTTTAAACTCTTCCATTTAAAACCTTTCAAGATACAATCTTGTAGATTTGTCATTCATGCAGGACTTACGGCCATCATTATGGTTTATGCACGGTAAAATTTCTTGGGAATAATAACTTGTGCATATCAATAGATCTAGTGGTGGTGATAGTGGCAATGAGTGGTAAAGAGAGGTGCATGAGCTGACATGAGAGGACATGGCCTATGAATCACCTAACGGATTTGATATTTCGGGAAAGATTCACTGTGAAAAGTACGAATCCATGATTTCGCATCGCGGTCAGTTTAAATTTTGATGATGCGCTGCGAAACTGGCTAATCATGAAGCGTTGTGAAACTACCTAGTTATGATTGCGCTGCGAAACTCCCTAGTTATGATTGCGCTGCGAAACTGGCGAATTGGAATAGCGCTGCGAAATCACGAAAAGGCACGGTGACTCACATAAGACAAGAGGTGGCTATAGAACAATGATGGGTAGAGGGGAACCAATAGGAGTTGAGAACAACTTGAGTTAAAAACTCTTTTAAAAACTCCAAAACCTACGGGAAGAAAATTAAAAATAAAAATTTGAAATTAAACTAACACAGACCTTTGTCATCGAGCTAGGATAGAAAATTACATGTATCAATTTTTAGTTCTAAGTGATAACATTATCAATAGATGTCATAGGACCATACCAAGAGAACCGTGCATATTCCAAAAGATCGAAAAGCATAAGAAAAGGACAGGGCGTGAAATGAGACTCACCACACAGATCGAAGAATATGAAATGGATTAAGTCATTCTGGATTTGGGATCGTATGCGAATGTTTTACTGAAATAGACATCAGAGCAAATGGGGAGACCTGCACTGCAATGGTCTTTGATTTAGCTGAGGATGACGAATCAGCATAAAATCATACCCATGGGGTGACTACAAGGAGTAACCGTGGATATTGACGGAGAAAGTGCGTTGGTAGATTTTGAAGTAATAGAGATTGTTGATGACAATAATCTGTACCTTGCGCTCTTTGGAATTGACTGGGCTATTGATATGAATGGGGTAATCAATCTGAAGAAACAGAAGATGATATTTGAGAATAAATCACTGCACGTAGTAATACCCCTGAATCCCACTAAAGGAGTGTGCTATACTGAACCACTCTGTGACTATGAAAGTGATGATGATCTGGACTATATCTATAAGATAACAGTGTGAGACCAAGACTGGGTGAATCCAATTGTGGATGGGTAGATTACATGGGAGGGTGAGAGTTCCTACACTTCGGATTCTGACGAAGAAATAGAACACTCGCAGAATCGATTACACGAGGTAACTATGCTGAATTGCAACATGATGACCTAGTCGCTGCGCTATGTGTCATCAGAAGAAAGAAATATCCCTACTTATGATGGTCTAAATGAGGTAGATATCATTTCAAATGAATTTGAAAGAGAGGTTCTGAAAAATCAAAGCTTCCAGGCCTTGGGCTAGGTATTGCATGCTACACCTGCAAGATGGGGGGTACGATCAAAGGAAGCTTTGATGATTTTAACAAATGTAGGAGAATCATGTGAGCACAATTTGGGAAGCCTAAGATGATGTCGACAAACAATTACGATGAGTAGGATGATCTGTGTGAACATGTGGCCAAACAGATGCAGGCCTATGGAGAAAAGCCGTAACCTGACAAGGTGAACATGTACTCCGCGCTGATGTACTTCGTCAATAAGCCTCTGTTGGGGGTTGCATCTGTAGATGGATTTTATTGTCCCGAGAATACAATTTTGAAGTTGTTGTAAAGCCTACATGATTGAACTTGGGACTTGACCACTTGTCGCGCATCGAGACAGGGGAGGAACCTACTAGTTTGGAGGAAGGATTACCCGACATGCCACTCTTTATTGTGTGCATCAGGGATAGAAACTTCGAGGATATAATATACTTTCGAACAACTGGAACTATGCCGAAAGGTACTCTATCTAGCATAAGAAGGAATTAGTGGTGCGTGCAGCACAATTCTCTGTCATTGCTGAGAATCTATACAAGATGGGGAATGGCAAGATACTATGAAGGTATGTACCTAAGTTTGAATTAAGTAGCATGCTTGAAGACGCTCATGGGGGTGCTGTGGGAGGACATTATGCAGGGAGAGCAACCGCGTAGGAGGTTCTATCCGTAGTGTTGTGGTGGCCAACCCTTCATTAGGATTCAGAAGCATATTGCAAGGTGTGTGATATATGTCAAAGAAAAGGCATGCCATCGTGGAGGGATAAAAGGCCTTTGAATCCACAAGTAGTGTTGCAACCCTTCAAAAAATGGGGAATAGATTTTGTAGGACTTATGCATCCCCAAGGAAAGACAGGCACGAGGTACATTATGACTACGATAGAGTACTTGACTCATTATGCAGAAGCTTAAATGGTGAAGGATTGCACTAGCGCAACTGCCGCGAAGTTTCTATTTGAACATGTACTAACACGATTTGGTTGTCCAAAGATCTTGATTAGCGATTGTGATATGCACTTCCTAAATGAGACGACCAACACACTAACTGAGGAATTTCAGATGTATCACCAGAAGATCACACCTTATCACCCACAGGCTAACGGAACAGTGGAGGCGTTCAACAAAGTGCTTGAAAATTCACTGACCAAGGCATGTAATGCATAACGAAGTGATTGGGAGCTACGCATAGCTATAGTGTTATCAGCTTATCAGATGACATGCAAGAAGCTAATAGGACATACACCTTTTAGCTTGTCTATGGAGTGGAAGCCATAAGGCCTATGGAATACGTGATGCCTAGTCTACACATTGTAGCGCTCACAGGTATGATGGATCATGAAGTGCTAGAAGAGATACTCACATAGCTGGACGAGCTCGAAGAAGAAGGATTTTTGGCAGGATTTCACTAGCAGGTCCAAAAGCAATGTGGAAAGGCATGAATGATCGACACATTACACTGCGCACCTTTAAGGTGAATGACTTGGTGCTGCTGTATGATAGTAAGTTTGATCAATTTCCAAGGAAACTCAGGATGCACTATTTAGGGCCATATGTTATTAAGGATATTACCGATGGAGGTTTAGTATAGTTGGTTAAGTTAAATGGAGAACCTTTCTTAGGAAAGGTGAATGGTAGTTGCTTGTAGCCATACATCGGCAATTCAAAGATGTGACTATATGGAAGTAGCATAGTCTTAGTGCTCTAGGTAGCTGAAAGGAGGCGCGAGACTATAAACTACACTACCTAGAAGCTACACAATGTTAGGACTACATGAAGCAACAAAGTGTCACAGGGTCTGCAATAGTGAAAAGACAACTGTGTCAGCACATGGGTCTGCTGGAAAGTGACCATTAAAGTCAGTATTTATGATTTGATGGTTGGTTTCAGGCCAAATGTAGCGAGCAACAGGCATTTAAGGTGAATTTTATGGGTTATATTCTTGAAAATATGTCACCAACCTAGCATTAATGGATCGGACATGGGGGGAACGGTCAAATTCAAATTCAAAAGGCCCTATAAATTACAAGTAGTTGTCCAGTGAGAAACATTTGGCATTTTGAACATTCAGTTGTTATATTATCACGTGTGTATGGACCTTTCAAATTTTGACACTTTGAGAGTAAGTTTGGTGTTTAAAACATTACTGAAGGAGACACAAGACCCACTAACTAGAGTGATGTCAACACCCGAGGAAGCCACATAGGAAATTGTACAAGTGGAAGCCCCAGAGAGTGCCAGAGTGACAGTTGATGTCCCTAAATCACCTAGAACACAGAGACCTAAGAAGGATAAGCAGGTCATGATCTCAGTGCGTGTCTTGCCCATAAATCCACAGAGGACCAAGCTCACCTTGTAGGAAAAGGAAAAGACCATTAATTTGGAGGTTGATGAGGAGGAGTATGAAGAAATCCCAGTGGATGAGGAGGATGTAGAGATGGAAGTTGAAACCCAGGGTGTGGACCCTATTACCCAGTTACCTGAATATTTTCCTTCGTGCAACGGTAAAAATAAGGTGCAAAAGGACATAGATGAGAGCAAGAGGTCTCTACAAACTCTGTTGCTCCCAAATAATATTGTTTTTGAGGGATCACACTTGGGGTGGGTTCCTATGTTGAAGTTTGAAGATTGGGACCTCATAGACCATGATAAGCTTTCGCATTTAGCAACTAACAAGATAATGCACCAGAGGATTCAAGCGGCTGATGGAACAATTCAATTGGAGTCATGGACATGGCTCAATGGCGTAGACAAAGCCAGATTGCTTAACTTGCTCTAGGTGCCACATTACCACTGCGCCCTAGTGACCATCTTCGTCATCGGGTAGCTACTCTGCCTAGTGCATGATGGGTGTTTGTGGCTGGAGGAGCCCATCCCCATCACAGACTATCTGATTCATTGGATCACATGGCCGCCTTACTCAAGGGAGGATCCAGTCAACATTTTAGAGGGAAAAGGTAGTGATTTGGCCCTCGCAGAAGTGATGAAGAAGAAGTTCAAGCTAGAAAAGAAGAAGCAAGGATGTGCCATCTCCAGCATTAATAACCTTGTAGTAAATATCCCAAGACAAATATTAGAAGGGAAGGTGATGCAAAATTGTCGTGGAGATGAGGTGCCTACACCATTGATTGCACTAGAAGCACAATGTGCGAAAGGAGTCTAGTTCAACTAGGTGAACTATCTATGCGGTGAGTTCCTTGTGAACTGTCATGAGGCATAGGAGAAGGGAAAAACATTTCACTATGCATGGCTCCTTCTTTCCATAATACTGGTGGCATGGGAGCTACCTGAGGATATCCAATTCCCTTCAGTCGCACTAGACGTTCCAGAGGCAGCGAAGTACACTTCACTTTGGGCAACCAAGGACATGAAATGAATAAAAGAAAGCAATATTTTTTGGGTGGTAATGGAGATGAATATCTGGATGGGAATCAATCGCAAGCTGCGGTTGTCACCTACAGTACACGCTAGTCTATAGAGCTTTGCAAAGTTCAAAGAATATTTCCACCATGTCTTTATCAGGGCACGGAAGGACACTAAAAGGACATGGAACAACTTACCATACCTATTGACTGGCGATGTCAAATTTGCAATCCTTGAGTCGTGGCCACTGGAGTGGCGTGCCCCAGCTAGCTCTGTGGTGGAAACAGACAAGTTCACTGTGCTGCACAAGAAGGAAGAGACAAAGCTTCAGATGGCACAACTAGCAAATAAGTGCAGGAAACAAGAAGCAGAGGCTAAGGCCTAGGCAGCGTGCGACACTGCAAAATTTGCTGAACAATAACATAAAAGAGGAGAAGGAGGGCGTAGGGGATAGAAGTCACCTTAACCTGAGACTAAACTAGAGAAAGAAATAGAACAAGGTGGCACGGAACCATAGACAATGTCCACCCAACCCAAGCATCTGCGACCACGACAGAAGTAAGTACCCCAAAAGAAAACAATGGCATCCAAGACATCCTTCGACCCAATCACCCTCACTTAGGGGGATCTACATGACATTGGAGAAAAGGTGTGGGATGTCACCATGGACTCCCTCCAACAATATGAATAACAACAGTGGCTATTATTGAGGGCTCTTCAAACAAAACTACACGAGTTGCAGGTTCGCACTCCAGAGGCTGGCACAGTGTCCACCAGCCTTCTGATTGGCATTTCAGCTACTAAGGAGATGTTGCACACAAGAGTGACCAACACAATAGTGCTACTAGAGGGAGTACTTACTATAGAGATGGAGGCTGACACGGCCATTATCAGCAGTTTGAAAGGGGTCAGATTAAATATGGCTGCGCTCCGTCAGGAGACACTCTATCTCTTGCAGGATGGATTTACCGAGGAACTTCAGGACAAGGAGAGTCGCTCTCTATAGGTAATGAGCAATCAATGCATCAACATTGACCAGTTGGGCCTGCAGCGTAATGAAGCAGTAGAGAAGAATAAGCAAATAATGTAGGTTGTGGAGGAAGCCTGCTTAATGGCCTTGGAGTTGGCCATTCAGGGAGAGGAACTGGTTAAGGCACGCATCCGCAAATTGGCCACAGGGGTGCATAACGCTTGAGCAGAGATGGCCAAGGTTCAGCTACAGTTGAACCTACAGATCGTAGAACTATAGTTGAGGGCTCAACCTCCAACTCCTTCAGATATCAGGGAACAACGTACCACCTTTATTAGAACAACAATAGTGGTGGTTCACAATCCAGTGGCAGACTACATGCAACTTTTAAAACAGTCATTCGAGGTCCTGACCACCATACAGGAGGACCCGAATGTAGAACACCTAGAGAAAGAGGCGTGTGAGCTCCAATAGAAGTATGACAAGGTAAAAGAGACAACACAAATGGTTGCCTTTACACAGAGGCTTACATAGATGTAGGAGGAAAAAATGATCAAAGAATAGGTGGATGTCACTCGGCATAAAGAAGCAGTCTTAAACATGCGCCTATAGCCATGGATAGACAAGGCATGTACAATTACATACTCCATTGAAGGAAATCTCGTGAAATTGCAAGAAGCTCAGAAAAATATCTAGAGTAGTAGTTTAGCAACAACAATCATCGAACAGCGTGTGGAAGAAGTCCAGCAGGCAGGCGCTCAATGTGCTATCGAAGTTGTGGTGATCCAAATAGAGCTGGGAGGTCTTCGTGCTCAGATCTCCACAACTATATAGTGACTCGAGGGTGAGTCACGATGTTTGTGTTAGGGGCATGGTGGGCACAGGACCCCCCAAGGGAAGTTTTGGGGCTTAAAGCCCATATTTTGCTCCAATTTTGTAATACAGATGTAAATGCTCTTCATTTTGTGGTCACAGAGTGCGTAGATTTTAAAGAGTCATTGGGTTGTTTGCCCTTATTTGATAATGTAATGTCGGTTGTAAAAGATCTACCTATGCTCTGCAGACCATGGGATTTTATAAGTAAAGCTAAGCTCTAAGAAGTAGAGATAACTAATCAATGATGAAGAATTGAGTCATATCTTTGGAGTAGAAGTCTAGTTTGGGTCATAACATAGGAAGAGGCTCTACCACTGAGTGCGCAGAGGCATAGAAGTCTGCAGCTAAGTGCGCAGGGTGAGTCGAGCTTGTAATCATCTCGAATTATCAATAAAGAGAAGTATTCTATAATTTCTATGTCTTTATTTCTTGATTATGCATCTATTATATTGGGTATGAATTTCAGTTATAATGCTTATATGATGCATGAATATATGTAAATGTGTTGGTTTAGTGAACGCAGGTAAGAACATCCATCTATGCGAACTAACTAAGATCTATTAATAAGATAAGTAATATACTTAGTCCCATTTAGGAAATATCACAGTTCAATGTCGTAGCAGTGCGAAAGGAATTCAAAAACTGGTTAGGGATGCGTGGCAGCCGATTGTAACATTTGGCGAAGGTAATAAAGGATAGAGTAGAGGGATAATCAATCTATGTAAAGGGAGGTATAGTTGGAATAAATCGACATGACAACCATGTCAAGGGTGTGGAAACTTGGTTCCATCATCCCCCCATACTACTTCAGGTGAGACTTCAATTCATGCTCCGTGGGCTGATGCTAAAAGTGCCAATATCATAGGGATTTGTTTGGCTAACTAATACTGAGCTTGGGTCATGTCCCCTCAAGCCAACAGAGGGCCAAGAGGCTAATGCAGAGGCATCAGTAGTTGCATAGAGGCTAGCTGAGTTGATGTGGTGCCAAGAGGCAGTGCTGGGTATTTTCGTGAGGCAGACTAAGTGCTGTTGAGTTGAAAGGGTGACAAAGTCCCTAGTAGAGTGACACAGAGTAGTGGAGAATCTTGGAGTAGCTTTCACTATCCAGCTAAGGAGTTGTTGTAGTTTCTGTTGGATCAATCATCTGGTGACTGATTAGCTGAAATATCTATCTCCAGGGAGAGGTACTTCTGCCGAGGAAATTCTGTGTTGGGTGCGCCATTTCTGTCACCTTAGTTGTATTCGAAAACCGCATAATAATAAAAACCTCATATCTGTTCCACCAGTTTTTCGGAATTTTTTTTTTCCATGGTCTATTGTCCAAAAATAACATTGTCCCTTGTGTGTTTTTTTCAGTTATTGCAGTTTTTTATTTGTATATGAGTTAAGGCTACATTTCTTTTTATTTCAATATTTATATTTATAAATAACTTGTTAATGGAATGAAAAAGTAGGATACATTAAACTAGATAATGCAGTAGGGATTTCTAACGTGTCAGATTTAGAAATTTCAACATAGTATCAGAGCATTACAAGTCACAGGATGACTGAAGGGACCAACTAAATTAGAAATTTACAATAGTAGTAGCTGTCATGAGAGATAATGTTGTGCTAGATAAGAAACATGAGAGAAGAAGTGATGTAGAGGGCCTGCATCATCATTTCGAGCCAGGGAGAAGGTCAACGGAAAGTAAGATAGGGGAGAATAATACCTACGTAGTACTCAATCATCTTTCTCAGCTAGGAAGGATCAACCCTGTGGCTAGGAAGTGTAGATTTAGCCATTTTCAGGATATCATAGAGATCGAAAGGCTCAGTTTCTTTAGTTGTTGGGGCTTGGGGTGTTGTGGGGAGATTGTGATCACGCAGTTGGTTGAGTGTTGTTTTTTGAGTGTAGAACAGTACCTAAGGATATGAAACCAAGGTAGAGCAAGTCACTACCTTGATGGTTTTGTAGCCATGAAATCCAAATCGAAGTTACAGTTTTAAATAGGATTGGAGAGGAGCAATTCGACAGCTGGCTGGAGGATTTCTGTGAAGGAAATCAAGCCTTAGAGGGAGTCTATAGGAGCTTGTTCCTTAGAGTATTTCTAGTGCCAAAGAAATCCAAATCCAATTTTTTCTAGGGTAGCAATGAAAGTGGGAGAAGAGAACTAGTTCTACATTCATTCGATAGAGATGGAAACCACATTTCCAGGAGGGAGGTGGGATGATCTAGAGTTGTAGTTCGAGAGAACTACATAATGGGGCAACATCCTTGATGTACCAATAAGTATTCGATCATATCGGGCTGCAGGATCCATTAACAACAATAGCAGGATCACAAGGGTCGAGAGGAGCAAAGTGTAGTGGAGCAACACGAAAGTGCTTTGGTGTAGAAATATGAGGCAACGCAGTAGAGGTTGGAGCAGTGTAAGAGGCACTAAGGTCTATGAAGAAATGTAGTGGCAACAAAGGGAGCACAGGATAACAACAAAATAATATTCAGTTTCACAAGGCTTCCAAAGTGATTGGATGTCAATATTTGTGAGAAGTCAGTTACCTACTTCTCCGTAACTAAGTTGTAGTGCAACAATTAATAGTGTGAGTGCTAGGGGCAACATGGGTAGCATCTTAAGAGGGAGTTGCAATACAAATGTACTAATGGTAGTGGTATTGTTATGGACAGTTGTACAGGAAGAAACGGTGTAGATTATGTGAGATAGCAGGCCAAGCATCAGCACATATATCGATGTAGAGGATGAGTGTGATGTTTCCATGGTGAAGTATTAGTAGAGCACATTCCTCACTAAGAGGGAGTGTTTATTTGTCATAGCATAGAATGTGCTCTAGCCATGAAAATTGGTGGAGAGGCTAAGGCACATAAGATCTTGTAGAGTCTGAATATTGTCCTACGATGACATCCTTTTTGCCTAATGATCCTCTCTTTTCATATATATTTAACACCTTAATAAAGCCATATCTACCAGGTTTTGATGAATGTATGCAATAATATGTCTTCTTGTTCATATTTGAACTTATACCCTATTTTTTTATTAAAGTTGTAATTAGCTACCGAAGTAGTCTGTTTCCGCAGCAAATCTAGGTTTTTGCAATTGTCTCCGTTGTTTGCAAGGTTCTAGAGTTCTAGGTTAGCAACAAAGGGTGTGGGTGGATAGAAGATGGCTCCCTCGTGGATCCCCTCATAACCCCTTGATACTGTTTGCTAAAAGAAGCGCAAGAGATCATGGTCAAAACTCCAAGTCAACCACCAGATTAAGGAAAAATAGAACCCAAGATCGGTTGCAACCTTATCGTTTTGCTTTTGGAATAGAAAAATGATGGTTTTAGTGATATAACTGTATATAGGATAGAGATATTAGGCTTGAATTAGTCATATTGTTATTGCAAGAGAACTGCTATAAAACTAATGACCGCACTGTGATTTGGGTGCACGCTGAATGATATAGTTTTGAATAGTTTGTGTATTCCATGTGAATAGAATTGGTTTTTGTGTGCAAATTGTTGTGTTGATTGGAAGCTATGAGCTGCTATGTGGAGGGCCCCTACAAATAGTGATAGGTTTTTATCAATTGCAATATGATTTCCTTTAATTCTTCAATTTCTCTATTTTGTATGAAAATGCAACATATTGATTTCGCCATCGAGTTGTTATCTGCATGAGAAAATTATTTTGCTTTATACCTAGTTTAGTCTGTTATTTTATTTGTTTTATACTTGGTACAACATGTTTGTTTCATTTTCTTATTAACTAGCATGATTGAAGTGTGTTCAATTCATAGTATAGATGTTGCTTGGGTTATTTTTTTTTAGCGGATATTGAATAAGTAAAAGAGTGAGAAGTTCTCTACTAAACAATTGAGTTCAGACATTATTTCTTCATAGCTAATAGAATAAGTTTCTGTCTGCACTTAGAGAATTAGAATCTACAGGATAAAGATTTAGGATCAAAAATCCAAAAATAATCTAATACAAGTAGAACCACTCTCACATTATCTATAAACTAATTGGACAGATATTAACTCCTAGGAAACTTAACCAACATCCCTAAGAATTACAACACTAATATAACTGACAAACGCCACCTCCATCTTATGTTTGAATGTTAACAAATACTTAACGACCTAATGAATAACTTATAAGAACAAATTGTGCACTTGTACTTCATCAGTCTACTCTCCCTGTTTAACAATTTATGATTGACAATTTAAGGACATTGAATTAACCAAACACTTTGGTGTCATTACCAGGGAAGTATGCATAGAAATTAAAAAAATAAAATTGAAATATGATATGCGTAGGGATAGAGACTCTAAAGGTAGATTTGTATAAAGAGTAAGAATTTTAATTCCCACAAATCCACTTAATTCACCATGATTTCGAGATTCCACACCACCTACTCAAACCCAAATTCCATTTAAAGGTTGGAAAAGACTTCTTGAAGTCTCAAGATCGAAAATTCAATCCAAAAATTCACCTACTTCTTCTATTGAAGCTGTAATTGAAGTAAATCCTACATCCCCAACTATAGGAGTAATCTTTCTATCCCCCACTAGTGAGAAAATTTTGAGAGATGAATTATAAATTTCTAGTGAAGAAGAGGAATTGGAAACTTATTTTGAGCAACCATTGGTAGAGGAACGAGAAAGATTAGAAGAACACTATATTAACTTCGAATAATCTATCATATCTGAAGAAGGGGAAGGAGAAGTACACAATTTCCATGGCAAAGAAGATAGGATTGGAAAAAGAGGAAGAGGTAGAGGTAGAGGTAGAGGAAGGGGTAGAGGCATAGGGAATTAAGATCATTTGGGATTCCCTATTCTTGATGAAGATACTACCCTGACAATGAAAAATATATCACCCTCAATTCTTCCTAACTTCAATGAGAAAATAAACAAAGATCTCAAGACATTTCTCTTTGCATTTGAAGTATTATGCAGATCATATGACTATCTGCATGATGCTCAAAAGTTAAAATTGTTCCCTGCTACATTAAAATGGTTCATGAGTCTGGGAGTAAGTTCTATAACAACACAGGGAAAAATGAAAGAGGCTTTCTTAGGCAAATATAGAGATTATTGTATGGCTAGTAACCTTAAAGATGAAGTCTACATAATGACACAAAAAGAAGATCAAAATCTTGAAGATTTGGTAGAAAGGTTTGTTTATAATGTTAAGAGAGAAAAAATGGGAAATTTGGATGAAGAAAACTTAAAAGACCTCTTACTGGAAGCCATCAAATATGAATGGATTCATCTCGTTAACCTAACTGGGAAAGGAGATATTTTCCAACTAACATTTGTAGATAAATGTGATCTATGTGTACACATGTCAAGGGGTAAATCACAAGTTGGAAGGATTCCTAGAGACCCTCTCTTGTCAAGAATTAGCAAATCTGCAGTTGGGACAGTTAGCAGGGCAGAAATAGGAAATTTTCTTGACACCTTTAAAACACATATTTTCAGGAGCCTAAGTGAATAGATAGACACCCTTAAAATTCAAAACAAGTAAAATTTGAAAAACGTTGCATTATCTATCTTCTATCCAAATGTCAGAAGAAACATGCTCTAAGAGAGTGTTCCTTAGACTCAAAAGCCATAGAGACATGTGTCATATATGCAACTAATAGTCATACGAAGTAATGTCCATCCTTACCAGTTCTTAAGCCCATATTCAATGATGAAGGAATCTTAGAACTAGTGGAACCTTTCTACCTTATAGCCAAAAGGTCGTGGCAAAACACCCAACCAAACCAATCGCAAGGATTTGGACCACAACAATTTTCCCAATCTTCACAAAATAATTGGAATTCATCTTGGCAGCCTTGGGCTCTGCCACAGTCACAACCTTGGAATCAAGGATGGAAAGATCCTTATGGAGCCTATGCTCAATATCAACTGTAATCACCATATTACCTTCCACCACAATTCTTATCCCATCTAATCAAATTTGTCAAGCTAATCAATTGGCATAAGTTCTAGTTGAGAATCAATACCCACAACTTACCCTACCATTTCCACAAAAACCAAATCAACTACCTACTCAACCACTTCTAAATCCTAATAATGAAATGCCACAACAACCAGTGAACAACATGGAGGGTCATAATCCTCAGACCTATGTAATAACTCCACTAAACCTAAACAATGTGCAATTAACGGTTGGAAGAGTATTACCAAGAAAACCTCCTATTGTCATTCAAGAAACAAGATCCGATCTTCAAAAACAAAAAAATCAATCAGAAGGGGAAACTTCTCTCCCTTAAAAAGAAAAAAAACAAACATAAGAAATTCCAATAAATACTCCTATCATAGAACAACCATCGATATCAGTTAATCCACCTTTCCCAAAAAGGTTGAATATTGATGAAGGAGTAGAAAAACAAATGGTCTTGCCTAATTATAATATGATGGATGAATTAAGAAATGTTTGTATTAAAATTCTCTTATTACAAGGCATAAAATAGATACCAATTTTTGCAAAAACAATTAAGGAATTAAGTAAATAGAGATGAGGGAAAAGAAGAAAATATATAAAAGAATACAATTAGTCGAAAAAATTTCAGACATTATGTTGGTGAAGTGGACAGTTCAAAAATATTTAGATTTAGGAAGCCCCATTGTAAATATTGACATCAATGAAACTCAAATACCAAACACACTAATTAACCTAGGAGCATCCATAAACATAATGAGTAAACAAGTTATGGACACACTTAGGATTCCTAAGCTTTAGTACACAACAACCTTGTTGCAATTAGCATATAGGTTTGCTATTAAACCAGATGGTGTGTTGGAATATGTTTGTGTCTCCTTAGATTCTTGGGAATATCCTATTGATTTCATGGTCTTAACACCCAAGAAAAATTTAGGAGGACATCCATTAATTCTAGGAAGGTCTTGGTTGGCTACAACTAATTCTTTCATTGATTGTATATCAGGAAATATGTTTATCTCAGATGGAAGTTCCACAAAGAATTTTACATTATATCCCCTTGCGAGAACAATAATAGATATAGAAAATGAATAATGGATAGAAGATGAAGAAGATATACAACCTATTTTCATTATTGAACAAGTAAAGGAGGAAGATCAATTTTTAAATTTAGTGGAAAATAATGAATTGTCCTCACATTATGATCGTAATCGAAATTAGTATCTATCATCTAAACAAATATCATTTCTCTTCATGGAAAAATTTGGGAATTCCTCGATAGAAATCTTTCCAAGAAAAACGTTGAATGTTAATGAAAACCTGGAAGAAGTGTAAAAGAATTAATTGATAAAAAATTTACAGAAAAATTATTTTGCTTTTTCATGGTAATACGCTAACATGAGATGGATTGATCCCAAAACTTTCATACATCATATCTACATTGAATAAAATGCAAGACTAGTTATACAACCTCAGCGAACAATGAACCCAAACCTAAAAGAAATTGTTAAAGAGGAATTGTAAAAACTATTAAATGTAAATTTCATCTATCCTAATAGTTAGTGGGTTTCGCCACTAGTAATCATCGCTATGAAGAATGAAAAATGGAGAGTATACATCAATTATATGGAATTAAATAAAGCAACATTAAATGGCCACTTTCTGCTACCTTTCATAGGCCAGGTCTTAGACACATTAGCAGGAAAAAAATATTTTTCCTTCTTGGATGGGTTTAGTGGATATAACCTGATTTAGGTATCCCCTGAAGATCAAGATAAAACCATGTTCACTTGTCCATGGGAACTTATGCTCATCGGGTACTTCCCTTTGGTTTATGTAATTCTCCAGCAACATTCCAAACAGTAGTGCTTGGCATTTTATCTCACCTTATCCATGATTGTGTGGAAGTGTACATGGATGATTTCATAGTCTATGGGGATATTTCAATGAAGCACTAGAAAATTTGCAAAAAGTTTTAATAAGATGTAAAGAAACAAATCTCTTGCCAATCCATGAAAAATGCTTCATGATTTTTAATGAAGGAATTGTTTTAGGTCATCATGTTTCAAGAGATGGAATCAAAGTAGACTCATCTAAAGTTGAAGTTATTTCTAAATTATCAGTGGCAAGTTGTCAAAAGGATGTTAGAAGTTTTCTGTGTTTTATTTGATACCATAGAAGATTTAAAGAAAACTTCACAAAAAATTCATCCCCACTCTTTAGACTATTCACCAAAGACTGTGAATTCAATTGGGATTTTGAATGTCAAGCTGCCTTTGAAACATTGAAAAAGAAAATTTCTGAAGCACCCACCTTAAAAGGACCAAAATGGAAATTTCCTTTCCATATCTCAACAGATGCTTTAGATTCAGCCTTAGGAGCTGTGTTAGGACAAAAACATCTTACTCCTTATGCAATCTATTATACCAATAAAAATTTAACTCCTATAGACTTAAATTATGCTATAACTGAAACGAAGTTCTTAGTTGTAGTTCATGAAATTAACAGATTCAGACATTATATAACTGGATATGAAACCTTTGTTCACACAGAGCATTCTACCATTAGACACTTAATGAATAAAACAGTCACCAATGGAAGAATAACTAGATGGCTCCTAGTTTTACAAGAATTCAACATAACCATTCTAGATAGGCCAAGAAAACATAACACAATTTCTGATTTTCTATCTAGAATACAAAATAAAAACAATGATCAACCCATAGAAGATAAATTTCCTGATGAATATATTTTTGAAGTATCTATTAAATCACCTTGGTATGCATATATAGCTAACTATTTGGCCACACGGAAAATGTCATTTCACTTATCCCCTAGAGAAAAGAGAAGAATAGTACAAAATAACACATCCTATTCATAGATAAATGAGGAATTATATAAGACATCACTAGATCTCATCATCAGAATACGTGTTCAGGAGGAAAAAATACTAGAGATACTAAAAGCTTGTCACAATGAGCCATGTGGAGGACATTTTTCTGACAAGATAACTGCTTACAAAATCTTGATTTTATGATATTATTGCCCTTCCATTCCCAGGGACACGAAGAAATATGTTTAAACATGTGACAGTAGTCAGATAATGGGCAAAACTACTCTTTCAAATGGAATGCCACTACAACCACGGGTACTTATTGAACCATTTGAAAAATGGGCATTGGATTTTGTTGGACCAATCGGCCCACCTTCAAAGCAAAGGAAGTATATTCTCGTATGTACTCATTATGTCGCTACATGGGTAGAAGCTAAAGCACTTCCTTTTGCTACTGAAAATACTATAGTTTCATTTCTTTTTGGGGATATTTTTACTGTTTTGGTGTCCCAAAGGAAATTGTAACAGATCAAGGGACACAATTCACATCCAGACTGGTGCAGAAGCTTGTTGACGAAAACAATATAAAACATTGGAAGTGAACTCCATACCATCCACAAGCCAATGGACAAGTTGATTCGACAAATAAGGTGATCAAGGCTACCCTCACAAAGACTGTACATCTACACAGGAAAGAATGGGTGGAAAATTCTTCCGAAAGCCTTATGGCCTATAGAACTAAATGGAGGAATACCACAGGGCACACTCCCTATGAACTTGTTTATGGGAAGCAAGTCTTACTTCCAATAGAGTTCCAGTTCCAAACATATAAGATAGCAGTCCAGTTAGACCTTGACTTGTCAGAAGCTCAAAAGCAAAGGATGACACAATTAAATGAGCTCGATGAAATTAGACAGGATGCCTTCCAGAGGACTAGCTTAGTGCAACAACAGAGGTCAAGATGGTATGATAAGTACATTAATGAAAGGAAGTTTCATCCGAGAGATTGGGCATTCCTCTTTTATTCAAAATTCAAATTTTTTCAAGGGAAATTTGAAACCCATTGCCTTGGACCTCATGAAGTTGAGAATGTCTTTGACAATGGTGGAGTTAGAACCAGTACTATTGATGAAGAGAAAACTCCTCTATTAGCAAATTGACATCGACTCAATCTTTACCAGAAACCATTAAAAAAAAGAATTTGTTAAAATGTTTCAAGGTAATTTAGAACTAAAGATGGTCAAGAAGAATTCTTATTCTTTTCCACCTTAGAAATTTCCACTCAGTTTGTTCATTTAATATATATAGATATATATAGATGGATAGATATAATATTCAAAAAGAAATTGTATAAACATGAAAACCAACATGTCGTCGGCATGTTTATATAGAAAATTTAAAGTGAAAACCAATTTGTTTCGACTTCAAATTTTATTTTCAAATAAACAAATAAATAAATAAATAAAATTTTATATACTAAAGCCTTCTTTCTCTTATGTTGCAGAATTAGTGACTTTCCGTAGCTTGGACAACTTTTCGTAGCTTGGAAAATTCTCTGCTCCGTGCACAAGTTTATGTAGCTAAAGCAAGTTTCTGCAGCCTAATAATTCTGAAGTCTACAAAGATGCTTCCTAATTTGGCTTAAAGGATAGTTAAGAGCAAGGTACCTGCAGGAGATCAAAGGATAAAAAATAAGGTTGACAAGAGAAGATCAAAGGTACATGCTACTTTAATTAACAATAGGGAAGCATATATAGGATATCTTACTAAGAAGATATAGTACTAAAGTACAATCATTATAACCTAAGGGTAATCGCCGCCTAACAAAATATCAAATGCTACCACCTTAAAAGTCATGTGATGACCTTATGCAAAATCTACCGAAGTAATTACCAAATCATAAGCTTGAATGCTGCTAACGGTAGTATTCATCCCCATAATCTTTATGATAATCCATTCGTTCTTCCCTATTCTTACATTGTTTTGAACCTTCATAACCACTCCATCTTTCCGCTAGCTAGAAAACCTTACCAGCTCCATTCTCCTATCAAGGTAGACAATCTTCGAGGCAAAGCATCCTTCGGAATGGGGATAATTGTTCAAACTGTGCCACAGGGAAGCAATTCCTCGAGGGGTACCCACAAACTAGGTATCTTCTGCAAAGGAGATAATGGTTCCAGTTCATTGAGAAATTTAATGGCTTATACAAGGAGGTAACCAAGACATTTATGTGCTCATTAGATGGAGTGGAAGCTAAAATTGGGGACATTAAGCTCACAGTAACGGAGTCTATGATCACTCGGACTACTGAGCTACCAAGAAATGGAGAAAAATGGTATAAAAATAGAGGGATTGATAGTGAGGACTAGAAGGTCTTCCCCAAGAATTCGAACATGGACACTACGGTCTACAAGAAAGGTATTCCCAACTCTGCTCTTAAAAAGAAATGGAGAAAATTATTACTTGTGCTTTAGAAGTTTACCACTTGTGAGAGTAGGTTTGGGAAAATGTATTTTTATCATGTTAGAATGATGATGCAATTCCTTGAGGATCATCATATGAACCTCCCTTATTTCCTCTTAAATAGCCTCAGGAATATGTCTACAAATGTTGAGAAGAAAATTCAATGCATATAAAACACCATGTATCATCATGGCCTGGTAAAAATATTGGTCAAACATCATCTCCAAAGTATAGGAGATAACTCGGAGAGTTTCCTAGTAAGGAACCACTTTGAATAAAAGTCCTGAGAAAAATCAAGTAGCAACATGACCCTCAGAGGGAGGAAGAGAACCATAGAAATGATAAAGGAACAACCACCTCAAACTCAGACGGATGTATCAGAAGAAGAGCTTCCTATAGTAATGATTTTTTAGAGAATGAAAAGGGGAACCCCTAGAAGAAAGAAAGCCAACCAGAGTAAAGAAGAATAGTCGCAAACTAAGATGACTCCTCTAGAAGAAAAATCAGACTATAAATGGAAGAAAGTGTAGAAAATACAAGCGTCGGGGTTAAGAAGGAGCAGGGGGTTAAGCACGATTCCAAAAACAACCTCAAAAACTACAAGATACATTAATCTTGAGGAAAATGAGCCAAATGAAGAGGAGGCAATAGAGAATACTCCAGCAAAGATTGAGTGAACAGAGAATGATACAATAGAATATTAGCCAATTGAAAGCATTGGAAATTCTCAAAAATGGGCACCAAGATCATCACCACAACCTTATAGCTCACCTCTAAGAAGCCCAATACATAGTCTGGGTATTGACCCGCTCAACAGGAAGTATATGACTATATAGAGTCACTAGAAAGGACAGAGACAACAATAAAGGAATTCGTTCACAGCCCTCGAGAAGGGAGTGACTAGGTAAATGAACAATCAACCTCAAACATCTTAAAGTAGGAGATCATTGAACTTGAAACACTTAAACCCTCTTAAATACTCTCTTACCTATGGAAAAAATACACTTGAAATGCCTCAAAATGCGCTCAGGTTTTTTGAGACCTAAATTTTGAAAACTAGGTATTGTTGGTGAAACGGTCCCATAAGTTGATTCCTCTAGTAGTTTCATATGTTGGCCTTTATCAATACCTCATTAATATGTTCCTTGAGTTATACACTCAACTAATTAGGTGCTAGGATTTTGAAGATATCAACCTCTACTCAGGTAATTTATTAATGAGACTTCCTTTCATTACTAAACCCACAAACCACTAAAAATTCGAAAAGGAAAATACCTCCCAACAAGAACAAGGCATTCCTTAGAAACAACTAACATATCTTAAAATGATACATACTAAAATGGCCTAAACATGTACAAAAAATAACCTCCTAAGGGAACTTAAGAACTTGTGTCCAAAACCCTACACCTATACGTTATTAAATACATGTTACTATGTACAATAAGCTCATTAAGTGGCTTAAGAAACTCGGAAAATAAAAACGAATCTCATATAGTCAATGTGGTAGGATAATTGGTTGGCCTTATGCTTGAAAGGTGTTCATATCTAAATAATTGGATCTTGGAAACTATGTCCTAGATTTCTATATGAGAAAAATTATGATCCAAAACACTATGGTAAACCTAAGGGTATCCACGAATTTCATGACAAAGGATACATTAAAGTTTCATTTTCACCTTACTTTACTAACAATAATTTATCTTTTGCAAATCCAAACTACTCATTTATGGAGAAAGAAATGCCTTGCAATAGTCTATGCCCCTCTCAAGTTCCTCACTATCACTCAATATTCGTTGTTTGTACATATAAATTTTGATACCATTAGATATATAATGAAAAAATATAACAATAATGGTAAAATCATTAGATGGATTGTATTACTATAATAATTTGATGTGAGAATATTCCACACACATGGAAAATTTAAATTGAATGCTTATCTATATATATATATATATATATATATATATATATATATATATATATATATATATATATATATATATATATATATATATATATATATATATATATATATATATATATATATATTAGGCTCTGGTTCACGGACACCCTGGTCAATGAGTGGCACTATGTCCACAGAAAACTCTGGGTTGATTGACCGTGAAGGGAATCTAGCCGCGTGGCCCACTAGCAAGGCTTGACCCTGAGGGCTTCGGGGAGACTAGCGAGCTCCTGATGGTGAGGCACTGTGAGAGAGAGAGATATTAAAAAATAATGCACATTATAAGGTGATAAATTACACCTATTTAAATAAGCATGTATTTGCAATCTGAGGAAAGAGAGAGGTTTCGAAGAAAAGAAAAAGGAAAAAAAGAGCCATAGTCACAAAAAAAAAAAAAAACATTTGGGAGATAATTGTGATTCACTAAGCTACCCTCTTTTGCCTTTATTTTTCTTCACTTTATGCCAATCATTAATGTTTCAAGTGGAGGTTAAAATAGCCATCTAATTATCTTCCATAATCACAGAGAATCTGAATTTTCCACGGAATGAATTACTTTTTTTCCACCTGCCTCTATTTTGGGAGGGCTATTCTCATTTTGCTACATTTGGATTGTAGTTTCTATTGAGTTGTGATTGCTCAATCTTTGAGCCACAATTCCTGAATTAAACTCAAATCTTTCTTCCACTAATATTTCATGTGACTTCTACAGAATACTATTTGTAGCATGAATTTTAGATGTCTTCCTCCTCTATGTTTAAGAGATGTTGTTATGAAAACTGTTATTCCTTTCACTTTTGGGCCTTCTTTTTTTTCTATTTGTAGATATTTCTTTGTGTGAGGACACAATGTTTGTAAATTTCTTATTTGTAAAAACAATTGACATCTATATGTCATGTTTTCAAAATATAACAATTGGGTCCACTCAATGATGTAATGAAGTAAAAGTATGTGATCTAGTAAGTCTTTGCTATGATCTACCTCCACATAGATCCTAGAAAAGGTAAAAATGTCCCCTTGTGCTTTATCCCTATCAAACTTTATGAATTTCCCCAATGTATTTCAAATTCCTTCTAATAGTTTCTGATTCCATAAATGTAAAGGAAGATTATGTATGGGCCCAAACAAGAATTTTAGAAAACACCATGGAATTTATGTCAAAACTCAGAAACCAAGTGGTCATAAAAAGGTCTACATTTCCCTAAAACCATGGACTCCCTTTGATAGTGAAATCCATATCCTTCAATATATGAAATTTCACAATAAGGAATCCATATGAGCATAGATTAATACCATATTTTTTTGTGGAAGTGGTGTAAATACATTAACATAGATCCTTCAAATTAGGCCAAACTCCATTAAATTTGCCTAAAACTACTCGAGAATAAATATCAAAATTGTCAACTTGGGAGGGTTTACCATCGCAATTGGAAAGTGATTCATGTATTACACTATGTAAGGACCAAGAATAAAAGGATTTTGATCAAGGTTGGTTTGCTTCTTTTCCTTTCTTTTTACCACATCTTTAAATGAAACATCTCCCTTTAAACTGTTGGGTCTAGAAAAGCCACTTCACAACCTTAGGCTTAAAGAAATAGATGCATCTCATATGATTCCATTGTCTTGCAATGTGTTTTCATCTTGCAATGCTCTTTGAGCATAAATCAACATTAATTGTTACATTGAAACTCCTAATCTACTTTTAATATTTTTCTTTAGATCTCAAATCGAGTCCATAATTCAAATCTTGATAATGGCTAATTTCCCTTCCAAAGTTCTCACAAAAATCTAGAACATCTTCTTCAAAACCAAATCTCAATGAAGATATTGCAAATCGAGATATGGTTGAGTGTATAAGGTTTGAATATAATCATGAGGTGGAATATCCTTTATGAAATATGTTTTATAATACTAACCAATCCCATATTTGATCATTTCATCCACAAATTTGGTCGTCATGAGATAGATGGGTTCCATTGAACTACATAGTAGATTGTTGGAATATCCTATCTCTAAATTTCCTTATGTTTCCAATCTCTGAGCATTGAAAGGGACAATATTTGAATGATCCATGTCTGCTAATCAACCCCATAGATAAATAGAGACCCAAACATTTGCATTCTACACTATACATTTTGGATGCAACATGAAAACGAGGATCCAACAAAAAAACCTTACTGCAATCTTCATAGGATAGAAAAATCTTGATTGAAAATACAATCATGAAGTGTAATATGCTTTATCATATATGTTTTATAATGCTTACCAATCCTATATTTGATGCCTTCATCCTTAGATTCAGGAATCATGAGATAGCTGGTTCCATTGATCTACATAGACAATTATTAGAACACCGTATCTCTAAATTTCCTTTCGCTACCAGTCTCTGAGCATTGAAAGAGCCAATATGCCAATGAGGCATGTCTTCCAATCGAACCCATAAATAATTAAAGACCCAAACTTCTGCATTCTTGACTATAAATTCTAAATACAACACCAAAACGAGGTTCCAACTAAAAAACCTTGCTACAATCTTCGTAGAATTGCCAAATCATGCTTGAAAATACAATGTGAACTATGAATCTGTAATTATAAGAGCGATTTCATAACCGTAGTTCACCCACAAAAAAATCTATTAATATAATGTCACATACTAAATTCCTATCATTATGTTATTATTATTTTTTTCATGTTATTATTACTTTTTTCTCCTTTGATTTTTCCTCCTTTGAAACAAGCTAGTATATGACTGATATATTTTTCAACTCACATAGAAATAAACTACATGTATTTTCCTTTAAACCTTTTCTTTGGTGTAAGACATACTTGTCTCGATTATAATTTTGATTCACCCATACATATTTGTAATGAAATAACTCTGTACCAAAACCTTTATTTAATGTATAATGGATTTGGAATTTATAGCACACTTCACATTTTTAATGATATTAAATTAGCACCTTATTCATCGAGGTTTACACCCATATCATTCTTATTCCATCGTTCCCATATGATTTACTATGGTTGTTTGAAACATTTATTGGTATTAACGTTGGTAACTGCCCCTACAATTTATGTTGACACATGGGTATTTCACTCTTCCAAAGGGAAAGTCTAATACACACATCATTAAGGTAAGGTTCCGTCCCTATGTGATATTAATAGGATTAATAGTAATACAGTTTGGGTGATTTAAAGTATTTTTTTGCTTGTAATAAAGTTTCGGGACTCGAGTCTTGTGTATTTTCTTCTATGCTTTTCATTCGTCGTTGAACACGTTAGACTCACCGATGTGATTTTCACATGGGTCGCTAGCCTTATGTGATTGAACGGATCAAATCAAGCTCACGAATCAGACGGTAAGGAGATATTACCTGAAAACCTAACGCCCGTTTGTACCTGGCTAGTTCCTCATTTTGTGGGTTGGCTTGTTCATAGAGCATGTTCCTTTGTAGTCTACTATTATGTATTGCCAAAATAATGGCATTTGGAGTTCATCCATGATCGAGGAAGCTCTTCAACCATGAGATAATAACCCTAGAGCCACTGGTGATGTCATATTTAGATTATCGTTTGAAGAGATTTACTATTGTTGACCTTTTTGTTTAGATCACTACTTCGCTTTCAAAATGAATTGGTCATTTATTTTTATTTTTTTACCCTTCAAGCATGGTTACATTCTCCCTGGCGGCGACATAGATCAAGCGATTAGGTCATGGATACGAGGTAACTATTTTGTTCTTCTTGTGGTATTTTCTTCAGAAATTTGTGGATATTCTTTTTGCCGTGATTCTCCATTGATCATATCTTTCAAAAACGTTCAGGGTATCCTATTGTGTCGTTATTCCCATTGTTATCTCCCCGCTATGCTCTCTTTCGGAGCTCAGGTAAGATGAATTTGTTTCCTGGCTCCACTTGTTTGAGTTCCTTTATTTGTGACAAATAAATGTATTTATGGCTTACTTCTTCCCATGTTTCTTTTTCGTAGGTGCCTATGCTATGATTCTTCCAGCTCTCATTCCATAGGACTATTAACTTATTTGTCCACTGACCGATCCCTTCCTTGCCATTGGTTGGTCTCTGCTGGACCTCTGTGTTCCCAAGCGTCACTTTTGATGGTCCTGAATGCAGCTGTATGTCTGATTGGATGTTACTTTTATTTGAAAATCCTCCCCTTATATGAGTGTTCAGTGAATTTGCAGTTATGACTGCTTGAAAATTGACATTAGGACAATGTTCTTATTTACTTTGCTTCCCTAGGGGACACACATGCTACTTACACTCTCATGCCTTATGCATTGTTTTAATATCAATATACAGTGAATGGAATTTTTCTTAATTAATGCACGAATAGTTTATGGGGTTATGTGAGTCGTTATGTTCACTGTAATATCTATGTTTTCCCTCTTCTTTTAGCTACAGGTTATTTCTTTCATTGTTTTATTTAGCGGTTTAGCCTCATATGGCGGTTCCATGTCTCTACACTCCCTCTATATGACTACATGTAGCATTTGTTGTGTCTGTAACGTTTTAACACCGTTAAATTTCTTCTCCTTCATATCACCTGAAAAGTTGTTACATTCTGGATGTGTTGGTTTCCTTTTTTAGGTGTAATACTTTCACAAAAAAGAAGAGGACAATGTGGAGCAAAGGACTCTACATAGTATTCCAAATTAGTTAAATAAGATTACATTGGAAACATTAATAAATCACTGGAGTTAAACTCAATTAAACTAGATTAGGTGAAACTGAATGGAGACAGTAACAAGTGGTTGGAATTAGATTCTCTAACACTCCATCTTAATTACAACAACATAAAAATTCAATTAACATAACTGATGGTCTATGTTTCACCTAGGTTCATAATTTAAAAATTGACCTCAACTTTTCTTCTTCTCTTTTTCCATATCCTATTCTTGCATGCTTCTTGTTGTAGGATTCAAATTTCATTTTTTTCAGTGTGGAGGTCTTCCATAGTTCCAGGTTCTCTGCTACCACATCTTATCTTAAGTAGTGTCCTTTTCACCATCAATTTACTACAATAGAAGATTACAATAAAATAATATTTGTTGGGGACTCCAATAACTGAAAATTTCATTGATTTGTTTTTCATCAATGTTTTTTACAATCATTTATGCACCTTCTATGTAGACTTCATCAACCCATGGTGTTGCAAGCCATGTTTCAAGGAAATTTAAGTCTTCTTCATAATCATTGTGTGTAGACTTCATCAACCCATGGTGTTGCAAGCCATGCTTCAAGGAAATTTAAGTCTTCTTCATAATCATTCTGTGTACGTGCACATTGGAAATCAATATTAAGTTTAAAAACATCTACAAAACCACATTGGTTACATTCTTTCTCTCTGCAATGAGAGCTTCATTCTGTTGTACTTCTTTTTGAGCTGCTTCTCCTGCATTTGACTATGTTTTCTCTTTTTGAGCTTCCTTCTTTGCCTCCTCATCTATTTTTGTAACTAACATGGTTGTGTTCAACTATCTTACCAAATAACATCATGTCTGCAACCATTCATCATTTCCCAACAATTCTTCATCAAAATTTACATCAGAAATATTAATTGATGTATTCACCATAGCATTGACTACTATAATGGTAGTTTCATTGTCCACAACAAGCTTTGTTGCTCGTTTTACAAAATCTTCAGCAAGCTCCCTTGCTTGAATCATATTGTGACCATCAAGGTTTGTTGCTAGAATCACCAAATTTTCATCAATATGTGGCTATGCACAATGGGGTTCATGAGCATATATGCGCTCCTTCTCTCTTGCTTATGGGACTTCTTCATAGACATCATCCTCTACACATTGGGTTTCAACAATCCATTTATGTCATGTAGATCTCTTGGTATAGATCCACCTTCATCTTCAATTTCAATGCTCCCCCTTGTACCAAAACACCTCTCATGAGTATCATGGGCCTCCTTGGTTGTCTTGGCTTCTAAAATCAAGGGAAAAATGTTATCATGGATAGATTATTTTATGTATTTCAATGCTTAGGCATATTTTTGCCTCTTCACTTCCAGATCAAAAAAGATCTTAAATATCTCATGCCATTGTCTTGACTTTCTTAGCCTCTTGTTAATACTCTTCCCAAATTTTTCCCATTATTTCTATAAAATGTGACTCTTTAATAATTTTAACAATAAAGGAAGTTTCACACTAAATTTTTCATTTTTCCATACATGTTAAAATGTTTGTCTTTAGAAGTTTGGCAAATATTTCCTTGAGATGTAATATACACTCAAGGATTTTATCTCTTTCATTAAGTTTCATGGGTCCTTAACATTTGCATGCTTAACAATGGGTAATGACAGTTGCATTCTCATCCCAGGTACTAGCATTTTATAACTATGGCCTAGTAACTTTTGAGAATCTTCCCCACGGTTTAAAATTGTAACTCTTAGGTAACATATTCTCCATAGGATCTTCAATTTCTTTACACGGATTTTCAAATTCAAATCTAAAAGCATCGTATCTCATGTTCAACTAATTTTGGAATTTTATGTCATGAGTTGTTATCCCTTCAGGGGTATATAAATATCTATTTTATTTTCTCTACAAATTCATATACCCATGGGCAATATAACATGGTGGTAAGTGTTCTCAAAGTTCATTTCATCATCCTACCCAAGGCACCAATTTTGGGATTCCACTACCTAACTCAAACTTTTTGTATTACGAATGGTGGCTATGATTATTAGATTTAAAATATTTTGGCCCCTTTTCGATTAATCACTTTATATTCACAATATATATGGGAGTTGAAGATTTAGCGAAATAAATGATTCACGCTTGCCCGGTTTATGACTTAAACTAACAATATCATCATGGACCAGGTTTACAAGAATGAATTGCTCCTCCTCCCTTAATTTGTGTTTCGTTCTCTCAGTTACATTATTGGGCATGTAATCCCCCCACAACAAGTTTTGGGGCTCAAAGGCCATTTTTTGGTCAAATATGTTGTAAGACTCCACGAATTGTGATGGAGTACGAAATGTATGTTGAGTTATAGGGTTGTCCGCCCTGAGTTTTGTAATGTAATGAAATGTTATGTTCGCCTACCCATGGTCTGTGGACCATGGGATTGTATAAATAGAGCGACGCTCTAAGTTGTAAAGATGGTTAGAGCGATAGAAAAGCATGGATGAAGTCTAGAAGATAGTAGATAGAGAATAATTCTAAGTGCCTTGGGTCATAATAGTAGGAAGAGGCTCTGCAACTGAGTGCGCATGAGCCTAGTAGAGTCCGCAGCTGAGTGCGCGGACCCCTACAACTAAGTGGGCAGGGCGAAGTTGAGTGTGCAATGCAAGAAGAAGTATAATAAAGAGAAGATGAATTCTAAATACTGTGTATCTATTTTTGTATGATTTTCTATGCATTTATATTGTTTTATTTATGGTGCACACTTATATAAATACTGAACATTGTTAAGTATAATTGGGCTCATACACATAAGTTAAGTAATTGGGTAATCTCAAGTTAATATTAAGGAACTTGGCTAATAACACACATCGTGCCTCGAACAGGGCTACGCGAAGGCAACATTGCTTGTTGTGAGGTATTGATACCTGTGCATAGAAAGGCGCACACCGAGTCAAACCGCACACCACTCAAAAACCATCAAACATCTCTAGGTGCGTTCTAGCATCCTCCCATACTACTTCGAGTGAGACCTTAGTCCACGCTCCACAGACTGTTGCCGAAAGAGCTAGTAGTACTTGGATGTCTTTGGTTAAATCGTCTCTAAACCTGGGTCAAGCCCTCACAAGCCAGCAAATGGTTCCGTTGTTGGGACCATGATCTGCATAAGGGATGTGTGATGTTGTGTCACTAGAATCAAACAAAGAAAGAAATTGAAGGGTGGTTGGACAAAAATATTGGCGAGTTCGTGATGCAAGAAAATAGGAATCTGCAAGTATCTAAGGAATAGTTGTTGGAGTGCTACTTATATACAAAAATCCACAAAATGTTTTTTACATCCTTTCCTTCTGAGTTGTATGGCTCAACTGTGAAGCTAGCATACAGTCACGGAAGGTGTAAACTTGACGAACTAATCGTGTGGACTCCAAAATTAGTGCGCAGAGTAGAAGCGTCAGAAGATAAGATTGCGCGAGCTATTGACCATTGGCTCGATTGAATTATAGGAGGATTTATCAGTGAGTTCATGGTAGATATGACCGTCTGGTACAATAAGGCAGAGTAACACTTCCTCAAAGGACTCCAAGGTAAGTATATCAAATATTTGAACAATTGGATTAAGATGCTATTGTGTGAAAAGCGGGTTATGCGAATAAATTAATGTTTGGACCTACGCAAAGTGGGAAGACCCACAGAAGCGAAAGTAGTGAAGAGTTAGAAACTAGTCTCTTAATTTGACCCCCACGGAAATGCGATGAAAAGCTCGCGAAAGTTTCTCCGAGAAGCATGGTGAGTCTGATAAGGCAACAATTTCCGCACTTACCATATACACCACCACTACATTACAATATGGCAAGTGCAATCAAACTATCAGTATTCATAGGAGTAGCGAATGAAGATTCAGACCAATTCTAGTATGTGGTAAGGGTGGTATGCAAAGCACAAGGAGTCGCCGATGACAATATCAAGAAGGTTACGCTAGTAAGTGCATTGCAAGATTGTTCATTAACATGGTACATTAAGCATTATAATGACCATCCAATTGTAGGAATCGCAGAAATCCATACTGCACTAAATAGGGAATTTAGCAGACCAAAGTCAAAGACACAATCAATTATTGGGTTTAAGGAGATTACGATGCTCTTGGGCGAGACCCCTAGGATCTAGACCAAATACTGAAGAGTATGATTTGTGAAACCAACATGAGTATGCTGGATGGACAACACTGTGCATGGTTTGTAGCATCACTAACACTGGATTTAAGGACGGTGCTATCACAACAAAAACTTTCCACCAAGGTTGAATCTTTGGAGATGGCAATGAGATTGCATGAGATCGCTATACAAGACCTCGGTCTCGGAGTCCAATAAATCTACGCAAAACTGCAAAATCTATGTTTGGAGATGCAGAGTTTAAATCAAGACATGACACCTCAGCGAGAGGCACGTGAGAAGTTATGGTGCATAAAATGCAAGGGCCAGGGCATGACAAGGATCACGATCGAGTGTTCATGAATTACTTGGTGGGAGGAGGGCTTATGCCATTAACACTTGAGGCAAAATTAGGACCAAGTACGACGCTTTCTCTATTGTGCACGATCTGTCACATAGGAGGAAAAAACACTACAAATAATTTTCATTTATTACAGAAGTATATGCAGATGTCCCAGCAATTGTTTTGTAATTTTTAGAGGTGAGTAGGCCATGATGAGCACAGTTGTAGAAGTTACAAGCTAATGATGGATCAAACCCCTGCTTATAGAGTTCAGATCGAAACGCAAGCCCTTGACCCGAATGCAGGAATGGTGTCCACTGGATTTTAGGGGCGCGGATGAGGTAGAGGTGGAATGGGACCAGGAAGGGGTCATGCACAACTAATTTGTTACAATTTCGGAGGGCCAGGGTGTTATACACATATTTGGGCACTTAAACCCCAAACTTATATGTCGATAAGCTAGGGCTCTTCAACCCCTAGAAGAGTTGTTTTATACCCTAAAATAACATGGTCATATGATTACATCATTCCCCAGACGTTCCACCTAAAAAGCCATCCAAAAATGACCTAAACTGAACCAAGCTAATTGCTCCACTCGCAAGGTGCAATGCATAGCGAGTATTACACTCACGAGCTGTGACGCATACTATTTGGGCCTTCTATAGGGTGCGATGGGTAAGGATGGACAAATTCCTGAGACAATTTTCTAAGTGGTTGCTCATGGAATCTTCTAGAAACGTCTCCTATGACACTTGCCTCTCTGAATTCGCCCAGAGATGAGTAAGAGATCTAAGAAATCTACAAGTGGAAGCAATTGTAACAAGTGGAATGACACTAATCAAAACCCCAGATATGACTCACACATTTGCACACATCTATAAATGGATCCCTCATCTAAGAGATCGAGAGGCTGGAATATTGTGAATTGTAAGGAAGTGCTGATAGTTTGTATTTGAAGAAAAGAGCATTGTATTGTTAGTGTGATCTTGCTATTTCATGAGGTGAAGAGGGATTGATGCTCGGAGGATGATGCTGGATTAGACAACTGGGTTGTAATTCTCCCTTTTATTTAATAAAGTTCTTCAAGTTTTCTTCCATATCATTGTGCAATTGCGAATGTTATCATTTTTGAATGATATTGTATGTTCATTATATATCTGATTCAGTAATTTTTATGTTGTAATAGATCAAGATGATTTGATGGTTCTTTATTACTATGTTTCCATAGGTACTCTCCAAGAGGGATAAGTACGGAGAGGAGTTGCAAGCTCTCTCAAGGGGGAGAGAGATCAAGCAACGGATTAAGCAGAAGCTCCAAGTTAGTCCCCTCATCTTTTTCTTACCTATTGTGCATAGAAGAAATTGTTGAATTACTTTAAATTGTTGTTTCTAGGGTAGCCACCAAACCTAGAGGGATAGTAATCGAAAAGACACTAGTTTTCCCATAAAAAAATTGAAAACTCCATTGGGGATCGAATAGATATTTGTTTGTTATTATTCTTTATTTCATAAACTATAGACAGAGCCTGAAGTAAGCTAGGTAGCCTTCGAATTTCTCTTGCTCTGCAATTTCATAGTAGATGAACGTTGCTTCAATCAATCTCTCGTTTAGTTTATGAATTAAACATTTGACTTACAATAATTCTAGATGCCCTTTTGGTAGCTTAGTAACCTCTCAAGACTTTCCTCTATACTTTTCTCTTTACTATCCATCATAGCTCAGCTTAACTCACTGAAAATAGCTACACATTTGAGCCAAAACCCACTTTAGTTGTGCTCCCTGGCCCATCGCACTGTCTGTCACTGTAGGCCAGTAGGCATCACACCTCCTCAGTTTTTAAAGTGCTATGAATCACTATTTATGTGAAGCCCAGGTGCGATGACTGACTGAACCTATTTCCATTCTAGAAATCGGGGGTTTTTGTCCTTGTTTTCAGTTTTGTTTAGTTGTTTTTGCTGCTTATGAACAGTGCCTCATTACTGAAACCTACTTGCATCACATAGATCCAATTCCATTTGGTTAGGATTAGTAAATGTTTTTATTTATTTTTCCATCATTTACAATCCTTTGTCGAAAATTTGCTTAAATCGATCCATTGGTTTGGTACAGAAAGTGTCGTAACTATCGTTTTGTGTCAAAAAGAGAAGTGTCATGGATTTTTCCTTCCCTGGATAGTCTATTTAACTTTTTGTCATGTATTTGGTTTGGTTTTTTGATATTCGAAGTGTCAAAAGCATTTTTTTAATACAAAATTGAAAAGTGTCGTTCAGTCTTCCTTTCTCTTTTGAAGAAGAAATCGTCGAAAATGTCGCTTTGAGTAAAATATTTCAGATCTTTATTACATTCAGTTTTCCTTTTTGGCATTTTTCACATTAAGGGGAACGAAAACAAATACATGGATGCATTTGCATTTAGTTTTTGTGTGAAAAGTGATTTAGGAAAATGCACTAGTATGTGCTCTTTGCTCTTTGTTTGAAAGAATTGTAATCTTCTTTCCCTAGTAGCTAGGATTTCCATTGCTCAAATAAACAAAGATTGTTTATCATAGTAGATTTCATTTTAGGAATTTCAAATCAAAATCACGCAGTGAACCTTTGAAAGACAAACTTTAAACAAGATCAACTCTAACATATTTCAATGAACCTAACAACGCTTTGGAACTTAATGCAACACATCTAGAGGTCTAGGCTAGAGATGTATTCCATCATCGTAAAAACTAGTAACTATCGTTTTCATCAAAGGTTGGGCGATTCCTCCTCCTTGATATGACAAGTGCTAGCAGAGACTTGTGCTCCCCATACCATCGCGTATATATTAGGAAACCACAATAGGCTTATATCTTTCATCCATAGGAAGTCAAGTCTGCCGCCTTATTGATCGCAATGCACTGAACACAGCATTCGGGAAGATTCACTACCATACATATGTCCTTGGTAATTTCTCCTTAATTTATCACCAAGGTGTATATTGCAGTTTTGAGATTGGTTTGGTAATCCCTCTATATAGATTTTCTAGAGTAATCACTTTCATTCCTTTTGGACACTTTAAAAGAAACAATCCATCTAAGCACTTGTCACTTCAGGATCATTAAAAATCGAAGGCAACTAGAGTCATCCTTATCTTTTTCTCGACTCTTAAAAATTGAAAACAAAAGTTGTGTCAGATCGTCATTAAACTTAATTGAATTCAGAATAACATCCCTATTCCTTAGTTGATCTTAGGTTGAAAAATATGATGACAAATCCAGAGTACACTGATCAAGGAATTCCTTTAGATTGGAATCCTAGTCCTTTTCCTTCTTTCAGAAATATTGGTGCTCCTTATATGGATACATTGTCCCTTCTAGGATTTACCATAGACTTTCCAGCATGGCTATTTTAAACCTCCTTGGTTCAAAATGTCAAGACATCTCTGAAATATAGTACACCTCCAACTGGACAAAATCAACCTCCAGTTGATCCTAAAGTTGAACCTTTGTCTTCTTCCTCGTTTGCTTCTTCCTCCCCTTCTTCCTCTTTGCTTGGTGAAAGTATTAGTACTAGTAACCAGGTGGCTAAGAAGAAGAAGAAAGGGAAGAAGAAGAAGAAGAAGCCAATTCAGCAAGGGGCTAAACAAGAAACCATTGCTCTGAGTGCAAAATGTGATGAAAATTAATCCATTAAGCCTCACAAAGTCAAATATCCATGCATAATTTGTGTGGAAGACCATTTTCATAGAAATTGTCCTTATTTTCCTTGGATCTTGAAAGAATGGTCTTCCCGTTGACACCATCTTGTGTCATCAACCTCTGGAGATCATGTTGATAACACACCATCAACTAGTGATAGTAAATTTCATGGAAAAAAGGGAAAAGTCAAACCTCCAGGTAGGTTATGTGAAGGTATACACCCCTTTGACCTTTGTACCTATCTGGATGAAGCCAAAAGAGTGTTGGATAACCATCCTGCTTCACCACAACGACTTCCATCTGGTTACAGGAAGCTTTCCTTGAATCCTTCAATAGGTAATGAATCGATTGACTTAAATCAACCGCCTGTCAAAATCACTCTCTCTGAAAGTGAATCCTATGAGTCTATGCCTAACCAAAATCAACAGGTCGAGGCAGAAGTTGACCTGATTTCGCCTTCAGCTAATCTTTCCTTTCCCGAAGAGGGTGAAAATGATACCACTCAAGTTCTTTTTGTTTCCTCAGATTCAAATGCACTTGGGGGCAATCCACCTGTTCCATTGAGATAGGAGGAACATCCTCCAGTTATTGTAACTCAAGGGGTTAATTCTCCAATTTCTACGATACCCCCTCCAAGTAGTCTAGTCACTTCCTTTGATTGGAATCGACTGTAGGATCTTGCCTTCCTTATTATGTGCATTTCCAAATCATAGTACAAGTCTGTAATATGGTTGTACATGACTCTATTATAGACAAAGGTGCATGAGTGAGTATCCTTTCCTCAACTTCTTGGAAAGCGCTTGGTTCGCCACCGCTTCTGCCTGCTACACATGATCTTTTTAGCTTTAACAAAGGAACCAATCTACTGTTAGGGATCCTTCCTCAGTTACCTATCACTTTGGGAGAATTTTTTTTTTATATGAACGTGATGGTAGTCCCAAGAGCTTTAGATTCCAATTTACTTCTTGGGTGTAACTATGTTTGTCACATGGGAGCTATTGTTTCAACACTCTTTCGAGTGACTTGTTTCCCGCATGAAGGCATGATTGTCACCGTTGACCGGCTTTCATCTCCTGGTCCAAATATAGCTCATAGTTGACCATCATCCCTAAATGGTCCATTTATGCCAATGGTATCATCCCTGCCGCTAGTTAATTATATGGCAACCTGTTCCATACCCACATCAACTAACGATCAATTTAGTGATGTTGTACATTATGTACAGGGGGCATTGGAACCATATCTGTCCTTCATGACCACTTATGAGTGGTGATCAAGGAGGTGGCAGATATTTTGTTGTCTTGTGTCAACCTCATTAAAAGATCAAACCAAGGTCCCAAGTCCAAAGTCGAGTCTTTGAATAGATCTCATAAAATCCTAGTCGAGTCTTTCACTTGATCTCATAAAAGAACCTTCATTCCATTCACATGATTGCCATGAGTAGTATATTGAATGTAGTGAAGCTTAGGGGGCATGCACCCTTGTCTATTCTGTGGATGAACCTAGTTGAAAAGATAAGTTTCCCTGTAGGTTATGTGATTGGTCTGACACACCACCATTCACCTTTGACTATCTTGGACGAAGCCAAGGAAGTGTTTTGTCTTTTGGGTGAAACCATCCTTCCTAACCATAGTAGTTTCCATGTGGTTACAAGAGACTCTCCTTTTCATCATGCTAGGGGAACGCAAACCATATTTTTTTTTTTTTCAATTTTTAGTTTTATCGTTTCTAGCTTTTTTATTTTGTCTTTTCTAGCTTTTTAGTTTTGTCATTTCTATCTTACGTAAAAAATGAAACTAAAAGCCAAGCATACTTCCCCCATGGTTCACGCTCATTAAAAAATTAACCCACCTTCAGTAAATAACCTTTGTGATTGCCATTCCATCAACCTTTGAGCCTTGGTTGTGTGCCTCTCATCACCTCCATCTCTTGGCCAATCATATGCTTCCACTTGGTTGTTTACCCTTTTTGAGGAACAACGGCGATGAGTGGTCTTATTAGCCAACCTCTTAAAAGAAACCACCATGTTTTGTGAAGTTTCGAGCTTACCTAGAACCGGTTGCTATCCTAAACACCACTCGTTCCTCAAATCGAGTCTCCTTTAAACCCTTTTCAGACTCGTTAAATATGAAAAGATCGTCGAGCACCGACCTTTCCAACACATTAAAGTGATTGGAAATGTTATCCCTCCTGTATATTTTAATAGTTTGTGGACCTGAGGGATTATCCCACAAAAAAGTTTGAGTTCTTGTCCTTTTTAGCTCGTTAAAGTGATCAGAAAAGCCATCCCTTTTGTATTATTTTATCCTTTTTCAGACTTAAGGGATTATTCTACGAAAAAAGAACTTTTGGAGTTTTATTTTTTTCCCTTTTTTAGACTCTCTAAACATGAAAAGGATCGAGTTATCCTTGTCATTAAACTAGTTAAAACAATAGTGACGAACTCTTCCATTCTAGACAAGACCAAGTTTCACTGTCGCTAGACTCATTAAAACATAGCAATAGGTTTGCTCGAAGGGAAAATTATAGAAAAAGCATATGTTATCCTTGTCAAGCTTGAAAAAAATAAACAGGCACTGGTCAACAATGACTAGGGAAAAAGGGAAGAGGTTTGAAGAAATTTATGGTAGCAAGTCACTCTTGAACATGACACTTTCACTCCATCACCATTATTGAGTTGGGTTGGATTATTATGTTCACCAGTCATCTAACCATCGGTTTTTAACAGCACCCATATCTTCGGGTTAATGCTACCATTCCATTTCAGTGTCATCGACATGTTCAAGAGAAGTCATTTAGTTGAGAAACCATAATCCAGTTAATGGCTCATCCACTACAATACCACCAACCTTCATTTTTTCATGACCACCATTCCTGAACCTTGTGTCGTCAGATCGTTTTCACCTCCATAAATCATTTGCTTCATTTCGTGTCATAGATGTGGGATACATCAAGGCCCTCCTACAACAAGTCACTTCTTTTCGACATTAGCTCATTATCCAAGAAGTTGACTTAGAAACACCTCAATGGCAAGTTTCTTACTTCCGGCGATAGTTTGACATCAATGGCCTTCGACTGAAAAATTTTACGTGGTGTTCGACATCAGATCATATATTCACACCACGTGAATTATACTATAGTACCTTGAGGGTCATTATCATTATCAATGATTCCTCTCTTGCCTGTTAACAACTCACATTATTGGATGGTAATCAGGGTATGTCTTTCCAGGTTCAACTTCAGAACATCTCTTCACATGGATTAACTTGTACATTGGGTGGAGATTGAACGAGTTTGAAGACCCTAGATCTAGTTTCATCCATCTAGGCTATGATATATTTAGGGATATAAAAACATCAAATGTACAAAGGCACTGCACAAATGGTCATCCCATCTGAAGAATCACCAGTCTGCATCCACAGATGACCATCTGATCTATGTACATGAAACGAATTTATAAAGCTGAGCATGGGAATGCTTACCTCAGATAGATCATGAAAATTATATTACGATGATGTATTGTATTGTAACTTATGTAGGTCACCTTACAGTTCGAAACCTTAGATCCTCATGATAAAGCATTTCACCCAACATCAAGATTTATGACTTCATGCTTTAGGGGGCAACTGTTATCAACATATTTGGGAACATCAACCCCAAACTTATATGTCGATAAACTAGGGCTCTTCAACCCTTAAAAGAGTTGTTTTATACGCTAAAAGAATAGGGTCATATGATTCCATCATTCCCCAGAAGTTCCACCTGAAAAACAATCCAAAAATGGCCTAAACTGAACGAGACTAACTGCTCCACTAGTAAGGTGCAATGCATACTGAGTGTTACACTGGCCAGGTGTGGCACATACTATTTGGGCCTTCTATAGGGTGTGATGGGCAAGGATGGACAAATTTCCGAGACAGTTTTCTAGGTGGTTACCCATGGAATCTTCTAGAAACTTCTCCTATGACACTTGCCTCTCTAAATTCTCCTAGGGATGAGTAAGAGATCTAAGAAATCTACAAGTGGAAGCAATTGTAACAAGTGGAATGATAGCAGTCATAACCCCAGAGATGACTCACACACTTGCACACATCTATAAATGGATCCCTCATCTAAGAGATTGAGAGGCTGGAATATTGTGAATTGCAAGGAAGTGCTGATAGTTTGTATTTGAATAAAAGAGCACTGTATTGTTGGTGTGATCTTGCTATTTCATGAGGTGAAGAGGGATTGATGTTGGGAGGATGATGCTGGATCAAACAACTGGATTGTAATTCTCCCTTCTATTTAATAAAGCTCTTCAAGGTTTCTTCCATATGATTGTGCAATTTTGAATGTTATCATTTGTGAATGCTATTGTATGTTCATTATATATCTAATTCTGTAATGTTTATGTTATAATAGATCAAGATGCTTTGATGGTTCTTTGTTACTATGTTTCCATAAGTACTCTCCAAATGGGATAAGTACGAAGAGGAGTTGCAAGCTCTATCAATGGGAAGAGAGATCAAGCAAGGGATTAAGAAGAAGCTTCGGGTTAGTCCCCTCATCTTTCTCTTATCTATTGTGCATGAAGAAATCATTGAATTAGTTTAAATTGTTGTTTCTAGGGTAGCTTTCAAACCTAGAGGGCTAGTTGATTGAAAAGGCACTAATTTTCCGAGAAACATAGGGCATTATGCCCATGCTTGTATAAACCCAACAAGGAAATCATGTTTGTATTGTACTCAATTTGATGATGAAGCAGAAGACTGCGCTACATTGATAGTGAGGTTGCGCGAAAAATAGGTACTCTAGCTTCCTCCAACTCAGAATTTGCAGATGATGAGGTCTTAGTCACGCAAAGAAGACCCGAATGTAAACATGATGCATAGGAGAATTATGACCACTAACGATGATAAAGGTAAGTAATCAAAAGAAATTCCATGTCTTTGCAAGGCTCCTACAAATGACCCCAAATTTGATTTAGAACATGCGAAGGAGACATTCATGGAAGCTAACAAGAGCTTCACAGAGGCCTCCACTTCAGGTAATAAGGATCAAGTAGAACCAGGGATGGATCCTTCAATGCTCACTACCTTTCTGGAGACATGCATGAAACGGCTGAGCGACAGCAAGGCAGTAAAAGGACTATAGGAACTTATCACTAAGTGTGCGAGGTTAGGAGAACTGCGTGTGGTCCAGAAACTTAGAAAGCATGCATTGTGCACAGGAAGGGAAATGAGGCTGATGACGCAAATCAGTGAGTATGAAATGGATCAGGTAATCCTGGGTCTCAGATTAGACACAATTGTACTCCCAAGACAAACATGGGAATGCATGGGAAAACCTGTGCTAAAATGGTCTCCTATTCAGTTCTGAATGGTGAACCAATAGAATATCTTTCCCATGGGAAGATTTCAAGGGTTAATGGTGGATATTGAAGGTGTGAGTGTGCAAGTGGATTTTGAAGTAATAGAGATTGTTGACGACAATAATCGTTATCCTGCACTACTAGGAATAGACAGGGCCACCGATATGAATAGAGTCATAAATCTGAAGAAGCGCAAAATGATCTTTGAAAAAGGTTACTTCGTGTGGTATTACTACTAGATCCAGCTGAAGGAGCATGATACACTGAACTGGTGCATGACAATGATAGTGATGATGATTGTGATTTCATCTACAAGATAACTACACGAGAACAAGATTAGGTGAATCTGACTGCAAGCGGAAGGATTTTGTGGGAGCGCAAAAGCTCTTACACTTCAGATTTCGATGAAGAGATAGAGCGATGGCATAATCAGCTGCACAAAGTAACTATGCTTAATTTCAACATGATGGTTAGATCACTGTGTTGTGTGACAATAGAGGTAAGGGACCTGCCTCTGCTTGATGGGTTGATAATGGTGGATGAATTCCTGAATAAATTTGAAAGCACGGTACTAAAACAATAGCGTTTGATGCTCTGAAATGGGCACCGTTCGCAACACCCACAAGATGGTGGGGTACGCATCAGGGATGTTCTGAGGACTGGCGCTAATGAAAAAGAATGATGCACCTATGATTTAGGAAACCGCAGATACGACTGGTAGAAAAATATGACGGACAAGATAATCCATGTACACACCTCGCAAAATGGACCAGGCTTTGTGAGGAAGAGTCATAGCCCGAAAGGGTACATTTATTCTATCATACCTTGGATGTCATACCCATGAATTGGTACGCTGAGATAGAGCTTTGCCATGGTACGAGTGAATGGGAATTTTTGTGTGAGGGATTTTTGTTAACTTTCACGTTCAAAGATGATTGGTGGGATACTATTGATGATGTGCTACAATAATTAAAAGAAACTATCTTCAAAATATCCTAGGAGCCAATGGAATTACTTCAGCTAGAATGGGCGACATAGTTGAGCTACGTGCTCGAGTGTTACAATGTAAATGTTGAGGAGGATGATGAGCGCATGCGAAATATTAACATTCCATAAACAGAAGGCTATTGTGACATTCAAGGACCATCAATTGAGGATCTCGACATCACAACATTGCTAAAAACAAAGTAGGTAAACATTGGAACAGAGGTCGAGCCAAAGTATGCAACACTTGGGGACTATTATGACGATGCCATGGTGGATAAGGTCATTGAGTTACTTTCTGAATACCAAGACTTTTTCCCAACAAAAATTATGGACTTAGAAAGGATTGTGGGCGACATAGGAATGATGAATATCACCCTAAATACCGACGTGAAGATAGTTAAGCAACAGCCTTACCATTTGAATCTAAAATATAAAGAAAATGTCTACGAAGAATTAGACAAAATTCTCACAGCCAGAATTATTGAGCCACTGGAAGAATCTGACTAGATGAGTCCTATGGTAGTACAGGAGAAAAAGCAAAAGGGTGAAATAAGAATATGTGTGGACCTTAGGAAGTTGAACGATGCTTGTTTGCACGATACATTCTTGACAACATTCGTAGATGAAGTACTAGAGAATGTTGACAGTCAGGAAGCATACTCATTCACGGATGGTTTCTCAGGATACAATCAGATCAATATCATGCCGAAAGATAGGAGTAAAATGACCTTTGCAACAAAATGGGGCTACTTTCAATAAAACATTATGTCGTTTGGACTAAAGAACGTGCCAACCATTGTTTCGCGCATCATTGTGGCCGTGTTCAAGGAATACATCCATAAGTTCTTTGAGGTCTATCTAGATGATTGGACTATATTTCGATTACTTAAGCACCATGTAGAAAGCTTACGCTTGATGCTAGATACTTTCCATCGACATCATATTGCACTAAACCTTAAAAAGTGCACATTCCTTGTTTCCTTTGGAAACTTACTGGGACATGTGGTTTGCAAATAAGGACTGGTGGTGGACCCTATGAAGATTTCCATTATTCTAAACTTGGAAGCACCATGAAGTGTTAAACAACTATGCGCTACTTTGGGACACACTAGATACTATATGAAGTCCATCAACAGTGATGCCCAAATAATAGTGCTGATGGAAAAGCTATTGAAAAAGGATGTTACATATTGCTGGAATGATGATTGCATGAAGAGTTTGGACATCCTGAAGGGGAAATTGGCCTCCACTCCAATCCTAGTCTTCCCAAAATGGGATGTGGAATTTCATGTACATGTTGATGCATCATGTATTGCGCTGGGAGTCGTGCTCACATAAGAGGGCGCAGAGGGTGTGGATCACCTAATCATGTTTGCAAGTCGGAGATTGTTGAAAGAAGAAAATAAATATTCCACCACCGAGCGTGAGGGGTTAGCAATGTTGTACGTGCTCTAAAAATACTAACACTATTTACTCGGAGGACATTTCAAGATAAATACTAAACATTCTACATTGAAATACCGGGTGAATAAACCTATGTTTTGGGGGCGCATATGAAGGTGGCTCTTACTGTTCCAAGAATATGATTTTAAGGTCATAGTCAAGCCAGGACACTTGAACGTAGGACCAGGTCACATGTCAGGAATTGAGACAGGTGAGAAACCAATGAATTTGGAGGAGGGAATACCTGATGCACTACCCTTTGCAGTGCGCATTGCAGATGGACACTTTGAAGATATAATCTATTTTTTGACAACAAGGACTATGCCAAAGGAATACTCAGTCCAAGAGAAAAAAGGAATTAGTGGTGCATCCGAGGATTTTTCAGTCATCGTGGGGTACCTATACAATATGGGCAATGACAAGATATTGAAAAGATATGTACCTAAATTTGAACGAGGTCAGATCCTTGCCGAAGCAAATGGGGGCATTGTAGGAGGACGCTATGCAGGACATGTGACCACATAGAAAATTCTTCATGCCGGGTTATGGTGCCCAACCCTACACCAAGATTTGAAAGCACACTGTAAGGCCTATGACATATGTCAAAGGCCTGGAAAACCATCACGAATGGATGAGATTCCATTAAACCCACGAATGACACTGTAGCCATTCAAAAAATGGGCAATCAACTTTATGGGATCAATCAAACCTTTGGGAAAGATGGGCGCGGGCTACATCATCATTGCGATGGAGTACCTGACAATATGGGCAGAAGCACAGTCGGTCAAAGAATGAACGGTAACTATGGAAGCAAAGCTTCTGTTTGAAAATTTGTTGGCCCGATTTGGCTGTCTGAAAATCTTAATGAGTGATCACAGAACAAATTTCCTGAATGAAACCATCAGCGTACTCACAAAAAGTTCTATGTGTATCATAAAACAAAGTACACCATACCACCCACAAGCTAATGGTATAGTAGAAGAATTCAACAAAATACTAGAGATTGCACTGACCAAAGTGTGCAACGCATAGTGAAATGACTGGGACTTGCGTGTACCTACTGTACTATGGGCTTACAGGACAACGTGTAAGAAATTGACAGGACAAACACTTTTTCGGTTAGTTTATGGCATAGAAGTTGTCATACTGATGGAATACATCGTACCTATTCTGTGAATAACAATGCTCATAGGCATGATGGACTATGAAGCTGTATAAGAAAGGCTTTCGCAATTAAAAGAACATGAGGAAGAACAGTTTCTGGCTGGATTTCATCAGCAGGTACAAAAGCAGCGTGAAAAGGCCTGGCGCGACCTCCATATCAAGTTGCACACCTTGAAGGTAAACGACTTAGTGCTAATGTATGACAGTAAGTTTGACAAATTTCTGAGAAAATTCAAAATGCACTGGCTGGGACCATATGTGGTTAAGGAGGTCAAAGATGGAGGCATGGTCCAACTAGTCAAACTAAATGGAGAACGCTTCTCAGGCAAAGTAAACGGAAGTTGCTTGAAGCCCTATACGGGTGGGCCGGATATCCAACTAACCAGCCAAACCACAGTCTTCGTAACCCGAGGAGCAGGACAAGGGTGAACAACTGTAAACATATGCAGAAGATGTTGGTACAAAGGTAAGGACACAAACCAAGCATATAAGGTTCAGAAGCAAGAAGGAAGCAGCAGTGCACAGCAGACTTTCAAGCTGTCCGGGACCAGTTGGAGGGACTCTATGTCAAGGTTGTCGCACCTATAGAGTGACTCAAGGGTGAGTCATGATGTTTGTGTTGGTGGGCTGTTGGGCATGGAACCCCCCCACAACATGTTTTTTGACTCAAGGCCCAAGCTTTGGTAAAATATGTTGTAAGACTCCACGAATTGCAGGTGCGGAGCGCGAAATGTATGTTGAGTCATAAGGTTGTTCGACCTAAGTTTTGTAATGTAATGAAATGTCATGTCGACCTACCCATGGTCCACAGACCATGGGATTGTATAAATAGAGCAAGGCTCTAAGTTGTAAGGATGGTTAGAGGGATAGAGGAGCATGGATGAAGTCTAGAAGATAGTGCATAGAGAAAAAGTCTAGGTGTCTTGGGTCATAGTAGTAGGAACAAGCTCTACAGTTGAGTGTGCAGAGGCTTAGTAGAGTCTGCAACTGAGTGCGAAGACCGCTGTAGCTAAGTGCACAGGGTGAAGTTGAGTCTATAACCTAAGAAGAATAATAATAAAGAGAATTTTGATTCTAAAATACTATGTATCTATTTTTGTATGATTTTCCATGCATTTATATTGTTTTATTTATCTCGCACACTTATATAAATAATGGAAATCGTTAAGTATAATTGGGCTCATATAGATAAGTTAAGTAATTAGGAAATCTTAGGTTAATATAAGGAACTTGGGTAATAACATAAATCGTGCCTCGAACAGGGCTACGCAAAGGCAAACATTTCCCGTTGTGAGGTACTAATAGGTGCGCATAGAAATACACATGAGGGGTCAAACTGCAGACCACTCAAAAACAATGAGACATCTCTAGGGTGTGGAAACCTGGTTCTAGAACCCTCCCATACTACTTCAGGTGAGGCTTCAGTCCGCTCTCTATAGATTGTTGTCGAAACGGCCAGTAGTACCAGGATTTGTTTGGCTAAATCATCTCTGAACCTTGATCAGGCCCTTATAAGCCAACATACACTATAACTCAGTATGTTACAGAATCATTAATTTACGATAGAATTTTCCATGAATTTTTTTAAGAAACATTTTACACTAATTTCAATAGAGTTCCACCCTTAAATATCTATATCCCTAATTATGATTGTATGTGTACCAGATTCTCAAATGTCTAATTCTAACAGTGAAACACTCACTTTATTTTTTTTATTAGGGTTAAATGTTTGAAGTAGTATAAGAGTTGCATAAATTCTTTGAAATATTTTGCAAGTGACTTTTCCCTCATAATAAAAAAAAAAAATCTCGAATCATTCAATATTATTCCATTTCTAGATTAAATCTAAATTTATTATGGCCTACAACACACACACACACACACACACACACACACACACACATATATATATATATATATATATATATATATATATATATATATTATTTATTTATTGCACACAATATATTTTTGTCTCAAAGTAAGATAATTTTCCCATACAAATTGCACCACATGGGCATCATAGAGTTTTTCCTAATTTCCTCAATTCCATGTAAATATAGTTTCTTCATAAAGTTACCTCTAAATTCTAATTTTAATTATTATATCGAGCATACTCATGCAAAAGGAAATCAATGAATCGGGAATAATTTTTAAGATGAATATAAATATTGATTTCAACTACTCCATTTAAGAGGAATAAGAATAAATAAATTTCCTCATTGTATTTGCCATTGGAAATTACACTTTGAATGATCCAGGTGGATATTGGTGGCCACCTGCCATGTTCACCTCGACCCCCACCATTGTCTTTCTCAGCATTTTCAGTTTCCTTAATTGTAGCACAACTTACTATTTTTAGCAGTTTTTCGGGTCCTGAACTTCCGGAGCCGTTTTGAGGCCCTAAATGACGTTTTTTGGGGAATCTGGGGGCAACATCGGTCCATGGAATGGACCGATGTTGCCCGTTCCAACAATGATAGTGCTCGGATAGATCTTTCTAGTGAACTATTGTACGCGTCAAACGGAGATCATATGCCAAAGTTACGACCCTGGGAAGTTGATGTACCAATTTACCCCAAACGGGGCCCACAGTTTGGCGTTTCATCTCCTAGGGTTAGGTTTTGGAATGTTAAGGGTTTTTCCATTGTTTCTCAACAATAAATAGGCCTTCGAGCCTCATTGTAACACAGTTCAGAGGCATGTAGCCATCACATCTCTTCTCAGAGATAAGCTACCATCGCCCTAGCTGGTTTATTTCCATTTCTGGTTGTAAGCATATTTCAGTATTTTCCATTAATAAAATGAAGTATTATTTCCGCTGCATCTTTGTGTATATGGTTATCTCTGTAATTTGTTGCGTTTCTGTTTAAATCCGGATCAGTGGTATCATAGCGGTCTGCTTTTTTCTCTGTTTTTCTTTGCATGTCCCCAACAAGGTCGGGATATAAGGAGTTAGGGCTTGAACTGGTTGAACCTTTGCAAGACCAGCCTCGCAAATCCCGACGGCCTCCCATGGCGGACGAGAAGAAAGACGAGGGGGCAGGAGATCCCATCAAAATCTTGCTCGAAGAAGCCCTCGAGCGACAATGGAACGCGATGATGGACAGCTTTGCCCAGATCCTTCAGCGGCTACCCAGAAGCGGCGCATCGGCTTCTAGCAGTTCCTCTGGAAATGCCACACCCTTTAAGGTACAAGTTAATTTTGAAATCCCCATATTCGAGGGTCAGATAGACGCCGATGCCGTAGATAAATGGTTAAATTTGCTAGAGGGTTATTTTTTTGTTCATGAATTTTCGAGTCGGGAAAAGATTGTTTTTGCTCTTCTCAAAGCATCCCTCCACGTCAAGGACTGGTGGGAAACATACTGTGAGGAGAAGGATGAAAGTACTGGCTCATTATTTTCAGCCGCACCCACCTGGGATTCGTTCCGGGATGCCATCAAGGAGCAGTACTACCCTGTCGGAAGCTATGAGGATGAATACATAAAGTGGACCACGCTGCGGCAGGGAAGGGACCAAGACGTGCCGGAGTTCACCAATCTTTTCCATACCCTTCGCACAAAGTTGGGTATCAAGGATTCGGAGCAACATTTGATACTCAAATACCGTGGCTGCCTGCACAAGTACATCCAGGAAGAAATACAATTCCTAAACATCACCTCGCTCGGCGCAGCATACCGATATGCCGTCAAGGTCGAGCAGAAGTTTAAGCAAAAGAAGCGAGACTTTGGATCTGCGAATCGAAAGCAGGGGAAAGGTGCCCCTAAACCACAGAACAAAGGACAGAGCCAAGGCGGGACAGCCCAAGACAACCAGCCGAAGCTGCAAGCAAAGAACAACGCTGCGAAGCCGAGAAAGGACACTGGAAAATGGTGCGAGTTCCATAAGAGCTCCACTCACAACACAAGTGAGTGTCGGGCCAAGTAGTCACTGGTGGCTGAGCTAAAGGTTTCAGAATCAGATGCATGTTCTGACTCTGAGTCAAAACCCGAGAAGGGGTATGAAAAAGGGAAGTAGATCATTGATGCGGATCCCAGCGCCACTGTTGCTACCGCAAAGATCCAGAAAAATGATCCCGAAGATCCAAAGGAGGAGGAGCATCTCTTCCACTCCCAGATGTGGGTAAAGGGCTCCCCGATACATTTCATTGTTGATAGCGAGAGTCAAAAGAACCTCATTTCGGCAGAGGTCTTGAAGCGGTTGGGCTTACCGACCACAACACATCCACAACTATACACCATTGGGTGGCTTCACCAAGGGCGAGATCTTCGCGTGAGCCAGCAGTGTCGCCTTCCATACAACATCAAGCCCTTCACGGATGAGGTATTGTGTGACATTGCTCCCCTTGAAGTTTTTGATGTATTACTAGGACAACCATACTTGTGGAAGCGACATGTTGTGTATGAATCAAGGCCCCGTGCTGTTATTATTACATTGGGAAATAAGTTGTTCAGGATACCAGAGGTAGCACCACCTGCTGCCATCTCTTTGATTATTGCAAAACAATGCAGTAAGATCATTTCCAAAACCAGGAAATTTGTTTTCCTGATGATACGCCCTCAAGGGGAGAAGAAGACAGTGGCTGCGGCCTCACAACGGGGTCCCTCTGCACGACAGCTACAGATGGACAAGATTGTGGAGGAGTACGAAGACATTTTCACCTCCCCGGCAGGGGTTCCTCTGCACTGTCAAGTCAAGCACTCCATCGACCTGACCCCAGGTGCGCCGCTACCCAATGGACCAATTTATCGACGCTCCGTTCTGGAGAACAATGAAATCAAGAGGCAGATTCAGGAGCTCCTGCAGAAAGGTCACATCCGTCTGAGTTCATCACCCTGTGGGAGCCCGATCGTGTTGGTACAGAAGAAGGATGGGATGTGGAGACTCTGTATTGACTATCGGGCGCTGAACAAGATCACTGTCCGTAATAGGTACCCGATCCCACGGATTGATGACCTCCTAGACCAACTAAAGGGGGCGAAATATTTCAACAAGATCGATCTGAAGTCAGGATATCACCAGGTACCAATCGAACCCTCAGATGTGTGGAAGACTGCCTTCAAATCCAAGGAGGGCGTCTTTGAATGGTTGGTCATGCCTTTCGGATTGACGAATGCTCCTCCAACCTTTATGAGGCTAATGGATGACATCTTACGGCCATTCACCAACTCCTTTATAGTAGTATACTTGGATGACATTTTGATCTTCAGCCAGAGTTGGGAAGAGCACCTCCACCACATCCGACAGTTTCTCCAAACACTGCGGCAACACAAGCTATGTGCCAATTTGGAGAAATGCACTTTTGGCATGACCGAGGCCCAGTATCTGGAATACATCATTGATGAACAGGGGGTGCATGTCGATCCAACCGAGGTCCAAGTCATTCGGGATTGGCCCTCTCCAACCACTCTAACAGAGCTCCGCAACTTTCTAGGTCTTGCCAACTTCTACCGCAGGTTTGTGCTGGGGTTTTCTCATATTTCTTGGCCGTTGAGTCAAGTCACCAAGGGAGGGGTGAAAGCAAAATTCTTTTGGTTTGAATCTCAACAGAAGGAATTCATGGAGTTGAAGGATCGCCTCTGCACGGCACCAGTGCTCGCGTTACCAGATTTACAACAACCATTTGAGGTCGAGACAGATGCCTCTGACTATGCTATTGGGGCAGTCCTTACTCAACATGGACATCCAGTGGCATATCACAGTGAAACGCTTTCAGACACAGTCTGGAAGTACCTCACTTATGATAAAGAGATGTATTCCATTCTACAGGCCTGCCGACAATGGAAGCATTACATTTTGGGGAAGGAAACGGTCATCCACACAGACCACCAACCCTGCAGTTCATACAGACCCAAGGGAAATTGCAGAATGATCGCCATCAGAAGTGGTCTACATACCTGCAACAGTTTCACTTGAATATCAAGTATAAAAATGGCAGCACTAATAATGTTGCAGATTGCCTCAGTCGACCACCGATCATGGCACTGACCACCATGCTCAACTCTTGTGGGCACGAGACTTCTGATTGGCCACTTCTCTACGAAAGCGACCCAGAATTCGGCCACACATACCAGACACTCTTGGAGGGTCAGCATGTTGCAGATTTCCACCTCCAGGATGCCCTATTATGCCACCTCAGTCACCTTTGTGTTCCTTCAAGCGAGCGTGCCAAGATGATTTGGGAAGCACACTACAGTCGGGCTGCTGGGCATTTCGAGGTCGAGAAAACAGTGGCAGTACTGCAAAATTATTTCTATTGGCCGAATCTTCGACAGGATGTTGGGAAGTACATCCGATCATGTACTGTCTGTACCATTGCCAAACCGACCATTAAGAAGCAAGGCCTCTACACCCCGTTGCCTACCCCTAGTCGACCTTGGGAATCCATCTCCATGGATTACATGTCAGGCCTTCCTTCCATTAAGCATGGAAATGACTGTGTTTTTGTGGTCATCGACAGGTTCTCGAAGATGGCCATTATGGTGGCCTGCAAGAAGAATATCATAGCAGAAGCCACTGCTAAACTCTTCTTTGAACGAGTGTGGGTGCACTTTGGGATCCCACAGTCTATCATCTCAAATTGGGACAGTCGGTTTCTCAGCACATTTTGGTCCAGTCTCTGGTCAATGCTGGACACCAAACTCACGAAGTCCACAACCTTCCATCCTCAAATTGATGGCCAGACAGAGGTTTTCAATAGGATGATTGTGCACATCCTGCGCATGTATAACTCAAAGCATCCACGCACATGGGACGAGAGCCTCCCCTATGTTCAACACAGCTACAACCGAGCTCTTCACAGCTCCACTGGCCATAGCCCTTTTCAGGTGGGTTTGGGATTCCAGCCACTATGCCCCATTGATGTGGCCATGCCACTTGCAGCTACTCACATGAATTCAGCTCATGTCCAGTCCGAAACAGATAAGGCCACCAGCTTCATTGTGTGCATCCAACATATTCGCCAGCAGGTCCATGACATTCTTGAGAAATCAAATGCCAAGTACAAGCAGCGACATGATCAACATCGGGTGCCACACAAGTTTCAGGTGGGCGTCAAAGTCTGGTTGCATTTGCAAAAGGAACGCCATACTGGAGCCTATCGGAAATTGAGACCACTCCAATATGGTCCTTACACCATTACTAAGGCTATGGGAGACAATGCATTTGAGCTCAACATTCCCCCATTCCTTGGCCTGCACCCAGTGTTCAATGTGGACCACCTTCGGCCATACTTTCCACCATTGCTAGACACATCCGACATTGCAGAACAACTCAAACCCACAGAATTAAATCCAAATTGCATGGAACAAGCCGCAACTGATCGAATCATGGACACACAGATCAAGAACACTCGCCAACAGAATATCCAACTGTATCAAGTTGTTAAAGCAGTCCAACTCCTTCAGCAGGGCAAGTGGCTCACCAGGGAACAAGTTCAGCAGAAGTTTCCTCATCTCATGGTGGAGCTCAACGCAATGGAGACCATTGCTTCCTAAGGGGGGAGGAATGATCCAGGTGGATATTGGTGGCCACCTGCCAAGTCCACCTCGACCCCCACCATTGTCTTTCTCAGCATTTTCAGTTTCCTTAATTGTAGCACAACTTACTATTTTTAGCAGTTTTTCGGGTCCTAAACTTCCGGAGCCGTTTTGAGGCCCTAAATGACGTTTTTTGGGGAATCTCGGGGAAACATCGATCCATTTCAGTTCCAACAATGATAGCTCTCGGATAGATCTTTCTAGTGAGCTATTGTATGCATCAAATGAAGATCATATGCCAAAGTTACGACCCTGGGAAGTTGATGTACCAATTTACCCCAAACGGGGCCCACAGTTTGGCGTTTCATCTCCTAGGGTTAGGTTTTGGAATGTTAAGGGTTTTTCCATTGTTTCTCAACAATAAATAGGCCTTTGAGCCTCATTGTAACACAGTTCAGAGGCATGTAGCCATCACATCTCTTCTTAGAGATAAGCTACCATCGCCCTAGCTGGTTTATTTCCATTTCTGGTTGCAAGCATATTTCAGTATTTTCCATTAATGAAATGAAGTATTATTTCCGCTGCATCTTTTTGTATATGGTTATCTCTGTAATTTGTTGTGTTCCTGTTTAAATCCGGATCATTGAAAGAACATTATCCTCCTGACCATGAACAGATATACCAGTTCCCCCCGAGCTAAGATAAATTTCCCTCCTTCCAAAAAATAACCTGTTGTCATTCAAATTAAGGTAATTTATACCTTACCTCCCTAACATATTTTTCCTCAATGATGTCCTACTTCTTAGGCCAAGAATCAAGAAGGAAGTGAAATTGAGGATGATACGAAATGCTGAAATACAATTAAATTTCAGCATTTCGTATCATCCTCAAATGGATGGACAAAAATAAAGGACCAATCAAATCCTGGAGGAGATGTTGTGAATGTATGTCATGTATAGGCTACCGAATGGAAGAATTTTCTACACTTAATAGAGTTTGGTTACAACAAGGCGATAAATTACACCTATTTAAATAAGAATGTCTTTGCAATCTTAGGAAAGATTCTTATTGTTTTTCTCCCCAAGGAAAAATGAAAATTATATTTAGAGAATAAAATTACATTTTGAAGATGCTTTAGAGAATTCGACCATATTATTCAATGAAAGGTATACAAGAAAACAAAAACGAAAAAAAGAACCATAGTCGCAAAAAAAAATGGGAGCTAAGTGTGATGCGCTAAGCTACCCTTTTTTGCCTTTATTTTTGTTCACTTTATACCAATCATTAATGTTTCAAGTGGAGGTTAAAATAACCATCTAACTATCTTCCATAATCATAGAGAACTTGAAATTTCCAGGGAATGAATTAATTTTTGACCACCCGCCTCTGTTTTAGGAGGGTTATTCCCATTTTGCTACATTTGGATTTTAGTTTCCATTGAGTTGTGATTTCTCAGTCTTTGAGCCATAATTCCCTCTTTAAACTCAATTATTTCTTCCACTACTATATCTTGTGATTTCTACACAACACTATTTGTAGCTTGAATTTGAGATGTCTTACTCCTCTATGTCTAAGAGATGTTTTTTTGAAAACTGTTATTCCTTTCACTTTCAGGCCTTCTTATTTTATATTTTTAGATATTTCTTTGCCCTAGGAAATAAATTTTGTAAATTTCTTATTTGTAAAAAAAATTAACAATTATATGTAATGTTTTCAAAATATAAGATTTTGGTCCATTGAATTATATTATGAAGTAAAGTATGTGATCTAGTAAATCTTTGCTAAGGTCTACCTCCACACAGATCCTAGAAATGGTAAAAATTTCCCTTTCTGCTTTATCCATGTATCAAAATTTATGAATTTCCCCAATGTATTTCCAATTCCTTCTAATAGTTTCTCATTTCATAAATGCAAGGGAAGATTATGTACGGGCCCAAACAAGAATTTTGGAAACCACCATGGGATTTCTGTCAAAACTCAGAAAACAAGTGGTCATAAGAAGGTCTACATTTCCCCAAAACCATGGACTCCCTTTGAGAGTGAAATCCATATCCTTCAATATATGAAATTTCATAATAAGGAATCCATAGGAGCATAAATTAATACCATATTTTTTGGTCTGTGTGGTGTAAATCCATTAACATAGATCCTTCAAATTGGGCCAAAATATGTTAAATCTACATATAACTGCTCAACAATAAAAATCACACTTGGCACCTTGGTAATGTTTACCATCAAAATTCGAACTCGATTCATGTATTCCACTATGTAAGGACAAAGATGGGTTCTATTGAACTACATAATCGATTGTTGGAATATCCTATCTCTAAATTTCCCTCTGTTTCTAGTCTCCGAGCATTGAAAGGGACAATATCTAAATGATCCATGTCTACTAAAAAACCCCATAGATAAATAGAGACACAAACTTTTGCATTCTAGACTATACATCTTGGATGGAACATGAAAACGAGGATCCAACAAAAAAACCTTGCTGCAATATTCATACGATGGAAAAATCATGCTTGAAAATAAAATCATGAAGTCTAATATTCCTTATCAGATATGTTTTATAATCCTAACCAATCATATATTTGATGCTTTCATCCATAGATTCGAGAATCATGAGATAGATGGTTCCATTGATCTACATAAACAATTGTTGGAACATTGTATCTCTTTCATTATGTTTCATGGGGCCTTAACATTTGTGTGCTTATCAATTGGTAATCACGGTTTCATTCTCATCCCCAGTACTAGCATTTTATAACTATGCCCTAAAGCTATAACTTTTGAGAATCTTCCCCAGGGTTCAAAAATCGTAACTCTTAGGTAACATATTCTATATAGGATCTTCGCTTTCTTTACACATATTTTAAAATTTAAATGAAAAGAATTGTATGTCCTGTTCAACTAATTTTGGAATTTTATGTCATGAATTTTTATCCTTTTTTGGGTCTACAAATATCTGTTCTGATTTTCCCTAAAAATTCCTATACCCATGGCCGATTTAACCATGGTGGTAGGTGTTCCGAAATTTCATTTTGTCATCCTACCCAGTGTTAGAGACGTATTTGGGCATTGCAACCCCAATCACATATGTCCATAAACAAAGGGATTATAAACCCCTAAAAGTGTTGTTTCATACCCTAAAGGAACAAAGTCAACTGATTACATCATTTTCCAAAAGTTCCACCTGAAAAACTGCTCAGAACTGCTCAAAATTGGACCATACAGACTGCTACATGTTGAGGGTGTGATGCATCTCACCTATTGCACCTGGGGGGTGCGATGCATACTAAAAATCCCTTCTATAGGGTGTGATGGGAAGGAGTAGACAAATGGCAGAGGTAGTTTTCTAGGTAGAAACCCAGAGAATCTTCTAGAAACTGCTCATTTGACACTTGCCTATCTGAATTCGCCCACGGATGAGTAAGAGATTATGAAATATCCAAGTGGAAACAAGAACTATCAGAGAAATGACATTAATCAAAATAACAGAAGCTCACTCACCTACCTGCAAATATCTATATATGGATCCCTCATCCTATAGATCCAAAGGCTGGAATTTTGTATTTTGTAAGGAAGTGTTGTTGGTTTCTCTGTGAAACATCATATTGTTGGGTGATCTAGCATTTCATGAGGTGAAGAGGGCTTTCATGCTGGGAGGATGGCGCTGGGTCAGACCATTCGGTTGTAATCCTCTCTTCTACTACTTTTATCAATAAAGCTATTTGAGTTTTCCTCCATATTCTTGTATATTTCTGAATCTTGTATTGGTGTATGAATTTGTATGGTCAATATACATCTGATCCTATATTGTTTATGGTTATAGATCTCTATGCTTTGATGGTATTATGCTGCTTTGAGTCTACAGGTGTTTTTTGAAGCGGGACAAGTGAGGAAAAAGTGGAAATGCTCTGTCAAAGGAGGGAGGAAACAAGTAAGGAGGCAAGTGAAGGTTGAGGTTGGTACTATCTCCTTCTCTCTCATCTATCTCTCATAAACGAGACAAAAGTAACTTTAGTTTGTTTGTTTCTAAGATAGCTACGCGTCTTAGTGGGACTAGCAGCTCTGAATGGACACTAGTTTTCCCAGTAACAAAATGGCGAATCTGCTGGGTAGCGAATAGTTTGATTGTTAGTTATTGTTGTTTGCTTTATAAACTACAGACGGAGCCTGAAGTTAAGCCATCTAGCCTTCAAATTGATTTTTCTATGCAACTACAAAGTAGATCAACGCTGCTTCAGTCAATCTCTGGGTTAGTTTATGAACTGAACATTTGACTTGCTAACATTCTAAGTTCCCTGGTGGTAGCTCAAATAACCTCATTAGATCAGCCCATATACTTTTCTTTTACTGCCTATCATAAGCTTAGCCTAAACCCTTGAACCTAGCTGCAAACAATGAGAAAAAACCAAACTCAGTCTCATCCCTGGACCATCGCACTATCTCCCATTGCCAACCTAGATGCATCACACCTCCTGTGCGTTTTAGGTGAGATGCATCCCTGTTTCCTTGTGTTTCAGGTGCGATGATTTAGTGAGATTGTTTCTGCGTCCAGATTTTGGTTTTTTCATCATTGTCTTCAGCTTGATTCAGTAGTTTTTCTATCTATGATCAAATATCACTATTGAAACTCTCTTCCTTTGCATTAGTCAGCCTCCATTGATAAAGCATTGTGACTCTTTTTTATGTATTTTTCATCATTTACAGTTCTCCTTTGTAAACAGTAGCTTAATCGAACTGTCGTCTTTTGATTTGAAAGTGTCACAAGTGTTGTTTTGAGTCAAAGAAAAGAGTTTCATAAAGGCTTCATCTTGTAGATAATCGATTGCAATTTTGCTATTGTATTTGATTTGGATCATCAATTCTTTGAAGTGTCGAAAGCAGTTTTCAAGTCGAAGTTGAAAGTGTCGTCTTAGTCTTCCTTTCATTTTGAACAAGATATTGCTAAAGTGTCGCTTTGAGGAAAGATAGTTCAGATCTGTACTTAGTTTTCTTTTTCTCATTCTCACATTAAGGAAACTAAAAAACAAATACATGCATGTGCATTTGCATTTAGACTACATGTGGAAATTGATTTAGGATAGTGCATCTTAGTGTGTGCTCTCTGCTCTATGTTGAAATAATTTTACTTATCTTTCCTTAGTAGCTAGGATTTTCATTGCAAAAACAAAAGTAAACGATTGTTTATCATGTTAGATTGCATATTTAGGAATTGTATATCTAGATCATGCGGTGAACCTTAAAGGAAAACTTCTTAAGAAAGATCAACTATAAAATAAACCTCAATGAACATAAAAACGCTTTGGAACCTAACGCACAACATCTACAAATCTAGGCTAGAGACGTATTCCAGTGTCGTAAAGCCTGGTAACTATCGTTTTCATCGTAGGTTGGGTGATTCCTCATCCTTGTTATGGTAAGTGCCAATACAGACTTGTGCTCCCATGTACAATTGAGTATATGTTGGGAGACCACAATAGGCTATATCCTTTATCCTTAGGAAGCTGTGTCTACCGTCCTATCGATCGCAATGCACTGAACACAACATTCAGGATGATTGACTACCGCACATAAAAAGTATTCTACAGTTTTGCGATTGGTTGGTAATCCCTCTACTTAGATTTCCAGAGAACTCACTTCCATTCCTTTTCAGACTCCTTAAAAGAAAAGGTCCATCTAAGCACTTGTCACTTTAGGCTCATTAAAAATCGAAGGAAACTAGAGTCATCTTTAGCTTTTTCTTAACTCTTTAAAATTGAAAAAGCAAGTTGTGTCAAAGTGTTATAAAACTTATTTTAATTAGAATAACATCATTGTTCCCTCGTTGATCTTAGGTTGAGAAAATGGAGTCTACCAATCAAGGATTTCCCCTTGGGGGGAATCCTAGTCCCTTCTCATTTTCGGGAGATGATGGTGCTCCTCATATGGCTACTTTGTCCCTTCCAGTACTTACAATCGGCCTGCTAGTATGGATTTTCTCGACTACTATCATTCAAAACACTGTGATTCCTGATCAATCAAATCAGCAACCAGATGATACTAGAGTTACCTCCCAACCTTCTACTTCATTTTTTTCTCCCTCTCCTTCTTCCTCTTCGCTTGCTGAAGCTAGTAACACTAAAAACCAAGTAACTGAGAAGAAGAAGAAAAGGAAGGAGAAGAAGAAGAAGAAGCTAATGGTGAAAGGAGGCAACCATGCATCATCTAGCAAAAATCCACACACTGCATGATCCAAACCTAAATCTCCATGTGTCATTTGCAAACGGGACCACTATCATCATGATTGTCCTTGCATCCCACGGATCTTAAAGGACTGGTCTCCGCACTTGCAAAATCTGGTGTCTTCAACCTCTAATGATCATGTTGAGAGCACACCATCAGCTAGTGAATATGAGATCAATGGACAGAAGGGAAGATCTAAATTTCCTTGTAGATTGTGTGAAGGCAATCATGCCCTCCACTATTGTCATTTCCTAGATGAAGCTAAAAGAATCTTGGATAACCATCCTGCTTCACCGCAGCAACTTCCTCCTAGATACAAGAAACTCTTGTCGATTCCATCGCTAGTTGAAAATCCAACTGACACACCTTTGTTGTCGGGCGAAGCACCTATCATTGAAGATAAACCCTCTGAGTCCACACTAGACCAAAGTCAACAGGTCAAGATGGCAGTCAACCCAGTCTTGTCTTCAGAAGGTCCACCTTCAGATGATACAGTCCCCAAAGAGAATTAGAATGATACCTTTCAAATTCTTTTTGTTAACACAGAATCTGACGAACCTAGAACCAATCTACCCGTTCCTTTACTGCGGGAAGTGAGTTCATCAGAGATTCATCCAGCCATCTATTCAGTCCCTCCTCCAAGCAATCTAGTCATTTCCTTCGATTGGAATCTAGTAGGGAGACCACGCCTACCATCTAATGTACCATTTTGAATCATAGTACAAGCTTACAGAATGATCATGGCCGGTACTATCATCAACGAAATGGCCTCCATCGCTTCTACCATCGCTTCTACCTAAGATTCGAAATCTATTAGGCTTCAACAAAGGAACTAGTCGACCATTAGGGATCCTTCCAAATTTTCCTATAACTTTGAGAAGGAAAACCATTTATCTAAACATGATGGTAGTCCAAGCACCATTAGATTACGATGTACTCCTTAGACATTACTACATTTATAGCATGGGAGCTATTGTTTCCTCACTCTTTAGGGTGATGTGTTTCCCGTATGAAGCTAGATTGGTCTAGCTCATTGACTAGCTTTCATTTCCTGGTTCAAACATGGTTAATAGTCAGATACCATCCCTAACTGGTCTTTTTGCACAAGGAATGTCTCATCAACCTCCAGTCCATCCACCTGATGAGCGTGAGTGATTCGATGAATGTGACTAAACCCAGGGGCATGCACCCTGGTTTGCTTCAGTAGGAAAACCTCAGATATAAGGTAGGTTTCTGCATAGCATATATGAATAGTCTGACACACCCATCCATTTAGGAAAATGGGATTAGACTGGAAAAGGATTCCCTTTTCAAACATTACGTGAGTGGAAGCTCCCACCATTCACCTTTGTCTATTTCGATGGATAGAGCCAAGGAAGTGCTTTGTTTGCAAATGAGGATGGAACAACCTTGCTTTAACGTGAGAACTTCCATATGGTAACCTAGAAACTCTACTTCTCTTTATACCTAGGTGCCTGCAAACCTTTTGCATGCGAGTGAAAAAAGACCTTTTATTTTCGTAGTTTGTAGGCTTATTTTCTTAGTTTGTAGGCTCTCAACCCTTTAACCTCTTAGGTTGGTCATTCCTAGCTTGCATACAAAAGGCTCCGGAGCAAAGTTCCGCATGGGGCAAGCTCCCTAAAAAATGAACCTACCGATGAGAGATATCCTTATTATACGACTGACATGAGAAATGTTTCCGTAAAGTTCAAGCTCGTTAAAAAATAAACCTAGTTATGAGCATATGTTCCCCCAGAGTTCAAGCTCATTAAAAAATGAACCCACTTTCGGTAAATAACCTTTGTGATTGCATTACTATCAGCTTTTGAGCCTTGGTTGTGTTCTTACCATCACCTCCACTTTTTAGCTGATCATTCGCCTCCACTTGATTGTTTACCCTTTTGAGGAACAACTGTGATGAGTTATTCTGTTAGCCACCTTCATTATACTACCATGATTGAAAAGTTCCAAACCTTACCTGGAACTAGATGCTACCCTAAAATATCACTCATTCCTCAAAGACGAGTCTCTTTTAAGCTCTTTTTAGACTCGTAAAATATAAAAATATTGCCGATCAATTGGCCTATCTAGCTCGTTAAAGTGATTGGAAGTGCCATCCCTCCTCTAGATTTTAATCCTTTTGGACCTAACGGATCATTACACAAAAAGATCGAGTGCTTGTCTTTTTCAGCTCGTTAAAGTGATCAAAAAAGTCATCCCTTTCATATTATCTTATACTTTTTCGGACTTAAGGGATTATACTATGAAAAAGGATTACTGGAGTTTCCTTTCTGTCTCTTTTCAGAATCTCTAAAACTGAAAGGGACCGATTTATCTTTGTCGTTAAACTTGTTAAAACAATGGCAACAAACTTGTCCATTACAGACAAGAGAGAGTTTCACTGTCACTATGCTCGCTAAAACACAGCAACAGGTTTGCCTGATGGGAAAATTATAGAACAAGCATATGTTATCCTCCTCAAGCTTGACAAAAATAAAGAGGTACTGGGCATAAATGACTGTGGAAAATTGGGAAGAAAACTTGAAGAACTTTATAGGTAGCAGGTCGCTCTTGAACATGACACTTTCACTCCATCACCATGATTGAGTTGGGTTAGGTTATTCCGTTCACAAAACATATTAACATTGCTCCTCCATGCCATACATTTTTGGGGTTAATGCTACAAATCCATTTTCACTGTCGCTGATATGTTCTAGAGAAGCCGCTCAGAAAATTCACCAACCTAGCTTACGCCTCATCCGTTGTAATACTTTCATGCTCCATTCTTTCATGATCGCCACCCTGAACCTTGTATCATCATATCGTTTTCACCTCCACAAAATCATTTGCTCCATTTCTTGTCATAGATCTGGGATTCATTAAGGCCCTCCTACGATGGTCCACTTCTTGTCGACATCAGTTCATTATCCAAGAAGTCGACTTAGGAACAACCCTTTCAATACTTTGAAGCTTGCATGCCTCAATGGAAAGTTTTTCACTTCTGGCGATAGGTTTACATCAATGACCTTTGACTGAAATATTTTACATGGTGTTCGACATCGAATAAGGTATTCACACCACGTGAATTGTACTACAATACCTTGAGGGTCATCATCATTATCGGTGATTCCTCTCATGCATGTTAACAACTTACATCACTTGTTGGTAATCAGGCGATGTCTTTCCATGTTCGACATCAGAACATCTTTTCACATGGATCGACTTTTACTTCAGGTGATGATTGAACGAGTTTGAAGACCTCGAATCTAGTTTCATCCATCCGCGCTGTGATATATTTAGGAAAAATAAAGAAATCAAATGTATGTACATCATAGCTGCACAGATAATCATCCAAGCTATTGGATGATGGCTCTACCATAATCATCAGTCTGCCACATAGATGGTTGTCTATCCTATGTACATGAAATGAATTTATAAATTTGAGCATGGGAATGCCCGCCTCATCTAGATCATGAAAATATTATGAAGATAATGTATTGTATTGTATCTTATTACAGGTCACCTTCCAGTTTGAAAAACCTCGGATCCTCATGATAAAGCATTTCACCCGACATCTGAAGATTTACGACCTCATGCTTTATGGGGAAATTGTTATAGACATATCTGGGAACTAAAAACCCAATCATACATGTCCATAAACCAAGGGATTCTAAACCACTAAAAGTGTTGTTTCATACCCTAAAGGAACAAAGTCAACTGATTACATCATTTTCCAAAAGTTCCACCTGAAAAACTGCTGAGAACTGCTCAACATTGGACTATACAGACTGCTCCATGTTGAGGGTGTGATGCATCTCACCTATTGCACCTGGGGGGTGCGATGCATACTAAAAATCCCTGCTATAGGGTGCGATGGGAAAGAGTAGACAAATGGCAGAGGCAGTTTTCTAGGTAGAAACCGAGAGAATCTTCTTGAAACTGCTCATTTGACACTTGCCTCTCTGAATTCGCCCACGAATGAGTAAGAGATCATGAAATCTCCAGTGGAACCAAGAACTATCAGAGAAATGACACTAATCAAAATAACAGAAGCTCACTCTCCTACCTGCAAATATCTATGGATGGATCCCTCATCCTATAGATCCAAAGGCTGCAATTTTGTATTTTGTAAGGAAGTGTTGTTGGTTTCTCTGTGAAACATCATATTGTTGGGTGATCTAGCTTTTCATGACGTGAAGAGGGCTTTCATGCTGGGAGGATGGCGCTGGGTCAGACCATTGGGTTGTAATCCTCTCTTCTACTATTTTTATCAATAAAGCTATTTGAGTTTTCCTCCATATTCTTGTATATTTCTGAATCTTGTATTGGTGTATGCATTTGTATGGTCAATATACATCTGATCCTATATTTTTTATGGTTATAGATATTTATGCTTTGATGGTATTATGCTGCTTTGACTCTATAAGTGTTATTTGAAGGCAAACAAGTGATGAAAGAGTGGTTGAGCTCTATCAAAGTAGGGAGGAAGCAAACAAGGAGCCAAGCGAAGATTGAGGTTGGTACTCTCTGCTTCTCTCTCATCTATCTCTCATAAAGGAAGACACAAATAACTTTAGTTTGTTTGTTTCTAAGATAGCTACCCGTCTTAGTGGGACAAGCAACTCTAAATGGACACTATCTTTCCCGGTAACAACCAGGGCACCAATTTTGTTATTCTACTACCTAACTAAGACTTTTCCTGTATTACGAGTGGTGGCCATGATTATTAAATTGAAAATATTTTGTCCCCTTTTCCATTAGTCTCTTAGTATTCACAATATACATGGGAATTGCTGATTTAGTGAAACAAATGATTCACAGTTGCCACGTTTATGACTTAAACTAACATTCTCATCGTCGACCACTTTTATAGGAATTCATTGCTCCTCCCGACTTAATTTGTGTTTTGTTCTCTCAGTTACAGTATCACTCATTCTTTTACAAAATCATTAATTTATGTTAGAATTTTCAATGAATTTGTTTAATGAAGATTCTACACTAATTTCAACAGAGTTTCCACTGTTAAATATCCATATCCCTAATTATGATTGTACGTGCACCACATTCTCTAATGTCTCACTCTAGCAGTCAAACACTCAATTTCTGTTTTTTATCAGAGTCAAATGTATCAAGTAATAAAATGAGTTGCATAAATTCTCTGAAACATTTTGCAAGTGACTTTTCCTTCATAAAAAAAAAACATCTTGAATCATTCAATATTATTCCATTTCTAGATTAAATCTACATTTATTATGGCCTACAATAACATATATATATATATATATATATATATATATATATATATATATATATATATATATATTGCACACAACATATTTTTTTCTCTAAGTAAGATATTTTGGCCATACAAATTGCACCACATGTGCATCATAAAGCTTTTCCTAATTTCCTCAATTCCATGTAAGCAAAGTTTCTTCATAAAGTTATCTCCAAATTGTAGTTTCAATTATCAGATCTAGCATACTCATTATGAAGGAAATAAATAATTTGGGAACAATTTTTAAGATGAATATAAATATTGATTTCAACTACACCATTTCAGAGAAATAAGCATAAATAAATTTCCTCATCGTAATTTCCATTGGAAATTACGCTTGGGAAGATCATTATCCTCTCGACATGAATTGATATACCAGTTCCCCCTGAGCTAAGATAAATTTCCATCCTTCCAAAAAACAACCTCTTGTCATTCAAATTAAGGTAGTGTATACCTTACCTTCATAGCATATTCTTCCTCAGCGGCATTTTTCTTTTTAGTGTCTATCATCCCACTAGCATAGGTTTTTTTTTTATCCCTTAAATCCCACTTTTCTCTCCCGCAGTGCTTTAATCCACCCTTTCGTTAGTGCTTTTTTTCAACTATGCGATATAATATATTTTCTCTCCCATCATATTAAATTTTACAAATCAACCATTAGGGGTTTTTAGGAGTAATTTAAGGGAAGATTGTCTTGATATTGTCCATAAACCTTGGTCTACATCTTGGAAAATATCGCTTTGACTCCAGTGTTCCCTTCCCAAGTAATTTCTATCCTTTTTATCAAATAAAATCCATTTATTACATCACCATACTTCATTTTAAGTCGAGTTCACTATGGATTTCTAGCCACCATAACTAAAATAGTTCAATCTAGAAAAAAAAAATATTTACATAAAAACAGAGGGGTATCACATCTTCCCCTTCTTGAAAATAACATCATCCTCTATTATTATTATTGATTTGCTTCATCCTTAAAAAATGGTAGGTAAGGTTCCTTCATTTTATCCTCCTACTCCCAAGTAGCTTCCTCAAGTGTAAAGTGTCTCCATTGCACTTTAGTCTGAGTAGCGGCTGAATTTTGGAGCAAGATCTATTTCTAATCTAAGATGTGGAGTGGATCTCGTAGAAAATATCCTTTAGGTTCCACTTGTATCAAGTTCCAATTAATTACATGAGAATTATCATGGATATAATTCTTTAACAAAAACAAACGAAAACCATTATGAACATTAATACAACTGAGAAACCCTAGTTCATATTCTACTTCACCACCTTTGTCTAGGATTTCAAAAGGCCGAAAAATTTTTGGTGCCAACTTTGCAAAAGTCCTCGTCCTTCGAATAGCTTTTCTCAGATTTAATTGTAAGTAAACATGATCTCCAATTTTAAATTCTTTATAAATTCTCTTCTTGTTAGTGTAACTTTTTGTTTTTCTTGTGTTATTTTCATATTTTATCTAATCTTCTGCGTCATCTATTACATTTTCTGTAAATCATCAGGTCCCAATATTAATCTATCCTTTGGGTTACTCCAATTGAGTGGTGTATGACATTTTAGTCCATAAAGAGCTTCAAAAAAATTCATTTAATTAAATTTTGGTAATTGTTGTTGTAAGCAAACTCTGTTAAGTGCATAAAACACTTCTATTTGGTAGACTTGTACATGACATACATTCGCAACATATCCTCTAGGATTTGATTTGTCCTTTCTTTCTATCCATCTATTTGAGGATGATATGCCCCTGGATTATTTTTCAAGAAAAAGGATGGCACTTTTAGAATGTGCATTGATTATTGCGAATGATACAGGATATTTCTAGGATGATATGAGCTCCTTATCGAATGAGGATGATAAGAAAACTCCTTTAAATGTAGAAAATCCTTCCATTCATTAGACGTGTACATGACATACGTTTGCAACATATCCTCCAGGATTTGATTGGTCCTTTCTTCTTTCCCATCCGTTACAGGTAGTTAACCTAGAAATATCTTTCGAAAAACATCTTGAAATTCACTCATAACAACTAGTGTCCCTAAATTTTCATTTTATGGTTGTGGTTCATTTGTTTCCACTTGCACCATGTATATCTGATATCCTTTTCTTACATTCCTTTTCAATTGTAAGGATATAAATCGTCAAACAAATATTGGTTTTGTTTTCTCTCTAATTACTCAAGTTTTCCTATTCTGACCCATACAACTTATCATTTTCTCCAAACAGTTTATAACAACTCCCTATTTCTCCAACCAGTTCATGCCCATTAATATATCATGGGATCATAAAAGAAGAATGTTCAAATCCACTTATATTGGGGTAACCATTCAAGTCAATGTGACATTATTTCATTTGACTGGTCACCTTTCTCCTCGTACCAAGTGTTAATTGAACCAACCGCGAATTCTTAAATTTTTCTAGTTATTTACATTTTTCATTAATTTGGAGACTAATATAACTTAAAATAGCCCCTAGATCAATGACAACTAAAACATATTGATTTAGAATAGTACCTTCGATCTCAATCATATTAAATATGCTCAACATGTCTATCTTCTAGGGCTATGCTGATCCGAGGAATGTTTGTGGTGACGTCATTCACACTCATTTCTTCATGGACTTCTTGAATATTTTGAATAGATCTTGGATTATGCAGGCATTCCTTTAATAGGTAAGCTTTGCCACAACCCCAACACTTCAATGGTTATATGATCATTCGAAAAAAAAATAAGGTAAGAAGGTTTTTTCCTTTTCATATTCATTTCAAACCTGGTTTTATCCTTATGTTTCCACCTTTTTAAGCCTTCACTCCTATTTTTTAACTACTAGTTGCACATTCTAGCTTTTGTTATTGCCTTGTCCATGGAATTAGGATAGTCAAAATGAATCCTTTCTTTCTAAGGTGGTGGTAATTAATTCAAAAAGCTTTATACTTTTTTCTCTTTTCTAATATATGGAACATACCATAAAAATTACAATTTTTGTTGAAGACTCGTCCATAGTTAATTTTCCCTGCCTTAACTCATGGAATTCCTTGGCACGATCATCAAAGTATCACTCCCATGAAATTGTTTTCTCCTCCAACAAGCATACACTTTTCTCTTTTTCTGAGAAGAGAGTAGCTTTTCCATGTAGCTAGCACAGAGTGAGTATATTCTTCAAATTGCTCTCATATTCATATACTTGGAAATATTTTTTGATATTAAGAAGCCATGATTTTGCATCCTTCTTCACAACTCCACTACCACTTTATGCATGGTTCTCGTATTACCCTTTTCTAGAGAGGTCCAATTTTGAGATCAAGCAACTCAAGGTTCATGACAACCAATTCCTTCATGGCTTCAACCCTAGAAATTATATCCTCATTATCATTTACCTTGTTCTCATAAGGATTAGATTTGTATTCTTGAAAAGCTATAATTTCACGTACGAAAACATTCCACTACCCATTTATGGATGTTTGTTATGTTACCCCTTTTTTGAGGAGAGATCCAATTTCCAGATCAAACAACTAATCCATTTTTTTAAAGAATCTCAAAATGGCCTTATAAATTTTTAGGAAAAGTTTATTCCTTAACAATAGTAATTTAAATATTAAAGGCTCTTCCTCTAACGAAAATATTATTACATTGTCATTTTCGTTAACATATATATAAAAATTTTGCCAATACAAAATGACTTAAGCCTTTTCTTAACCATAACCATTTACTCTTTCATTTCTTCAGGAATGTTAGGTCCAAATCTGAACTCATCCTCTAACTTATCCCAATTTAAAGGTGTTTGGTAAATTCTTCCATATTGAACCTCATATGGGGCCACATGAATGGAGCTATGAATACTATTATTGTATGCAAATTTTTCTAAGACATAATAGTTCTCTCTTGTTTCAATAAATAACTAATTTTATTTTCACATGGTTTTTGCATGATATGCATTACTAAATTTGAGATGAATAGCCATGGAGGTTAGGAGGAATTGAAAAAATATGGAAGCTAACCAACTTAATTGGATTATATGCTTTAAGATACTCAATGCAAGCAAATGATCACTTTTAGGAAAACACGAGAAATGGATGGTGCTATAAAGGTTCTTTAAGTTGGAATGAAGTGGCCATTGTTGGTTACGTGATCACCATGATTGAGTTGGGTTAGGTTATTCCGTTCACAAAACATATTAACATTGCTCCTCCATACCATACATTTTTGGGGTTAATGCTACCAATCCATTTTCACTGTCACTGGTATGTTCTAGAGAAGCCGCTCAGAAAATTCACCAACCTAGCTTACGCCTCATCCGTTGTAATACTTTCATGCTCCATTCTTTCATGATCGACACCCTGAACCTTGTATCATCATATCGTTTTCACCTCCACAAAATCATTTGCTCCATTTCTTGTCATAGATCTGGGATTCATTAAGGCCCTCCTACGATGGTCCACTTCTTGTCGACATCAGTTCATTATCCAAGAAGTCGACTTAGGAACAACCCTTTCAATACTTTGAAGCTTGCATGCCTCAATGGAAATTTTTTCACTTCTGGCGATAGGTTTACATCAATGACCTTTGACTGAAATATTTTACATGGTGTTCGACATTGAATAAGGTATTCACACCACGTGAATTGTACTACAATACCTTGAGGGTCATCATCATTATCGGTGATTCCTCTCATGCATGTTAACAACTTACATCACTTGTTGGTAATCAGGCGATGTCTTTCCATGTTCGACATCAGAACATCTTTTCACATGGATCGACTTTTACTTCAGGTGATGATTGAACGAGTTTGAAGACCTCGAATCTAGTTTCATCCATCCGCGCTGTGATATATTTAGGAAAAATAAAGAAATCAAATGTATGTACATCATAGCTGCACAGATAATCATCCAAGCTATTGGATGATGGCTCTACCATAATCATCAGTCTACCACATAGATGGTTGTCTATCCTATGTACATGAAATGAATTTATAAATTTGAGCATGGGAATGCCCGCCTCATCTAGATCATGAAAATATTATGAAGATAATGTATTGTATTGTATCTTATTACAGGTCACCTTCCAGTTTGAAAAACCTCGGATCCTCATGATAAAGCATTTCACCCAACATCAGAAGATTTACGACCTCATGCTTTATGGGGAAATTGTTATAGACATATCTGGGAACTAAAAACCCAATCATACATGTCCATAAACCAAGGGATTCTAAACCACTAAAAGTGTTGTTTCATACCCTAAAGGAACAAAGTCAACTGATTACATCATTTTCCAAAAGTTCCACTTGAAAAACTGCTAAGAACTGCTCAAAATTGGACTATACAGACTGCTCCATGTTGAGGGTGTGATGCATCTCACCTATTGCACCTGGGGGGTGCGATGCATACTGAAAATCCCTGCTATAGGGTGCGATGGGAAAGAGTAGACAAATGGCAGAGGCAGTTTTCTAGGTAGAAACCGAGAGAATCTTCTTGAAACTGCTCATTTGACACTTGCCTCTCTGAATTCGCCCACAGATGAGTAAGAGATCATGAAATCTCCAGTGGAACCAAGAACTATCAGAGAAATGACACTAATCAAAATAACAGAGGCTCACTCTCCTACCTGCAAATATCTATGGATGGATCCCTCATCCTATAGATCCAAAGGCTGCAATTTTGTATTTTGTAAGGAAGTGTTGTTGGTTTCTCTGTGAAACATCATATTGTTGGGTGATCTAGCTTTTCATGAGGTGAAGAGGGCTTTCATGCTGGGAGGATGGCGCTGGGTCAGACCATTGGGTTGTAATCCTCTCTTCTACTATTTTTATCAATAAAGCTATTTGAGTTTTCCTCCATATTCTTGTATATTTCTGAATCTTGTATTGGTGTATGCATTTGTATGGTCAATATACATCTGATCCTATATTGTTTATGGTTATAGATATTTATGCTTTGATGGTATTATGCTGCTTTGACTCTATAAGTGTTATTTGAAGCCAAACAAGTGAGGAAAGAGTGGTTGAGCTCTATCAAAGTAGGGAGGAAGCAAACAAGGAGCCAAGCGAAGATTGAGGTTGGTACTCTCTGCTTCTCTCTCATCTATCTCTCATAAAGGAAGACACAAATAACTTTAGTTTGTTTGTTTCTAAGATAGCTACCCGTCTTAGTGGGACAAGCAACTCTAAATGGACACTATCTTTCCCGGTAACAACCAGGGCACCAATTTTGTTATTCTACTACCTAACTAAGACTTTTCCTGTACTACGAGTGGTGGCCATGATTATTAAATTGAAAATATTTTGTCCCCTTTTCCATTAGTCTCTTAGTATTCACAATATACATGGGAATTGCTGATTTAGTGAAACAAATGATTCACACTTGCCACGTTTATGACTTAAACTAACATTCTCATCCTCGACCACTTTTATAGGAATTTATTGCTCCTCCCGACTTAATTTGTGTTTTGTTCTCTCAGTTACAGTATCACTCATTCTTTTACAAAATCATTAATTTATGTTAGAATTTTCAATGAATTTGTTTAATGAAGATTTTACACTAATTTCAACAGAGTTTCCACCGTTAAATATCCATATCCCTAATTATGATTGTACGTGCACCACATTCTCCAATGTCTAACTCTAGCAGTCAAACACTCAATTTCTGTTTTTTATCAGAGTCAAATATATCAAGTAATATAATGAGTTGCATAAATTCTCTGAAACATTTTGCAAGTGACTTTTCCTTCATAAAAAAAAAACATCTTGAATCATTCAATATTATTCCATTTCTAGATTAGATCTACATTTATTATGGCCTACAATAACAATATATATATATATATATATATATATATATATATATATATATATATATATATATATATATATATATATATATATATATATATATATATATATATATATATATATATATATATATATATATATATATATATATATATATATATATATATATATATATATATATATATATATATATATATATATATATATATATATATTGCACACAACATATTTTTTTCTCTAAGTAAGATATTTTGGCCATACAAATTGCACCACATGTGCATCATAAAGCTTTTCCTAATTTCCTCAATTCCATGTAAGCAAAGTTTCTTCATAAAGTTATCTCCAAAATTGTAGTTTCAATTATCAGATCTAGCATACTCATTATGAAGGAAATAAATAATTTGGGAACAATTTTTAAGATGAATATAAATATTGATTTCAACTACACCATTTCAGAGAAATAAGCATAAATAAATTTCCTCACCGTAATTTCCATTGGAAATTACGCTTGGGAAGATCATTATCCTCTCGACATGAATTGATATACCAGTTCCCCCTGAGCTAAGATAAATTTCCATCCTTCCAAAAAACAACCTCTTGTCATTCAAATTAAGGTAGTTTATACCTTCATAGCATATTCTTCCTCAGCAGCATTTTTCTTTTTAGTGTCTATCATCCCACTAGCATAGGTTTTTTTTTTATCCCTTAAATCCCACTTTTCTCTCCCGCAGTGATTTAATCCACCCTTTCGTTAGTTCTTTTTTTCAACTATGCGATATAATATATTTTCTCTCCCATCATATTAAATTTTACAAATCAACCATTAGGGGTTTTTAGGAGTAATTTAAGGGAAGATTGTCTTGATATTGTCCATAAACCTTGGTCTACATCTTGGAAAATATCTCTTTGACTCCAGTGTTCCCTTCCCAAGTAATTTCTATCCTTTTTATCAAATAAAATCCATTTATTACATCACCATACTTCATTTTAAGTCGAGTTCACTATAGATTTCTAGCCACCATAACTAAAATAGTTCAATCTAGAAAAAAAAAATATTTACATAAAAACAGAGGGGTATCACATCTTCCCCTTCTTGAAAATAACATCATCCTCTATTATTATTATTGATTTGCTTCATCCTTAAAAAATGGTAGGTAAGGTTCCTTCATTTTATCCTCCTACTCCCAAGTAGCTTCCTCAAGTGTAAAGTGTCTCCATTGCACTTTAGTCTGAGTAGCGGCTGAATTTTGGAGCAAGATCTATTTCTAATCTAAGATGTGGAGTGGATCTCGTAGAAAATATCGTTTAGGTTCCACTTGTATCAAGTTCCAATTAATTACATGAGAATTATCATGGATATAATTCTTTAACAAAAACAAACGAAAACCATTATGAACATTAATACAACTGAGAAACCCTAGTTCATATTCTACTTCACCACCTTTGTCTAGGATTTCAAAAGGCCCAAAAATTTGTGGTGCCAACTTTGCAAAAGTCCTCGTCCTTCGAATAGCTTTTCTCAGATTTAATTGTAAGTAAACATGATCTCCAATTTTAAATTCTTTATAAATTCTCTTCTTGTTAGTGTAACGTTTTGTTTTTCTTGTGTTATTTTCATATTTTATCTAATCTTCTGCATCATCTATTACATTTTCTGTAAATCATCAGGTCCCAATATTAATCTATCCTTTGGGTTACTCCAATTGAGTGGTGTATGACATTTTAGTCCATAAAGAGCTTCAAAAAAATTCATTTAATTAAATTTTGGTAATTGTTGTTGTAAGCAAACTCTGTTAAGTGCATAAAACACTTCTATTTGGTAGACTTGTACATGACATACATTCGCAACATATCCTCTAGGATTTGATTTGTCCTTTCTTTCTATCCATCTATTTGAGGATGATATGCCCCTGGATTATTTGTCAAGAAAAAGGATGGCACTTTTAGAATGTGCATTGATTATTGCGAATGATACAGGATATTTCTAGGATGATATGAGCTCCTTATCGAATGAGGATGATAAGAAAACTCCTTTAAATGTAGAAAATCCTTCCATTCATTAGAAGTGTACATGACATACGTTCGCAACATATCCTCCAGGATTTGATTGGTCCTTTCTTCTTTCCCATCCGTTACGGGTAGTTAACCTAGAAATATCTTTCGAAAAACATCTTGAAATTCACTCATAACAACTAGTGTCCCTAAATTTTCATTTTATGGTTGTGGTTCATTTGTTTCCACTTGCACCATGTATATCTGATATCCTTTTCTTACATTCCTTTTCAATTGTAAGGATATAAATCGTCAAACAAATATTGGTTTTGTTTTCTCTCTAATTACTCAAGTTTTCCTATTCTGACCCATACAACTTATCATTTTCTCCAAACAGTTTATAACAACTCCCTATTTCTCCAACCAGTTCACGCCCATTAATATATCATGGGATCATAAAAGAAGAATGTTCAAATCCACTTATATTGGGGTAACCATTCAAGTCAATGTGACATTATTTCATTTGACTGGTCACCTTTCTCCTCGTACCAAGTGTTAATTGAACCAACCGCGAATTCTTAAATTTTTCTAGTTATTTACATTTTTCATTAATTTGGAGACTAATATAACTTAAAATAGCCCCTAGATCAATGACAACTAAAACATATTGATTTAGAATAGTACCTTCGATCTCAATCATATTAAATATGCTCAACATGTCTATCTTCTAGGGCTATGCTGATCCGAGGAATGTTTGTGGTGACATCATTCACACTCATTTCTTCATGGACTTCTTGAATATTTTGAATAGATCTTGGATTATGCAGGCATTCCTTTAATAGGTAAGCTTTGCCACAACCCCAACACTTCAATGGTTATATGATCATTCGAAAAAAAAATAAGGTAAGAAGGTTTTTTCCTTTTCATATTCATTTCAAACTTGGTTTTATCCTTATGTTTCCACATTTTTAAGCCTTCACTTCTATTTTTTAACTACTAGTTGCACATTCTAGCTTTTGTTATTGCCTTGTCCGTGGAATTAGGATAGTCAAAATGAATCCTTTCTTTCTAAGGTGGTGGTAATTAATTCAAAAAGCTTTATACTTTTTTCTCTTTTCTAATATATGGAACATACCATAATAAGTTTACAATTTTTGTTGAAAACTCGTCCATAGTTAATTTTCCCTGCCTTAACTCATGGAATTCCTTGGCACGATCATCAAAGTATCACTCCCATGAAATTGTTTTCTCCTCCAACAAGCATACACTTTTCTCCTTTTCTGAGAAGAGAGTAGCTTTTCCATGTAGCTAGCACATAGTGAGTCTATTCTTCAAATTGATCTCATATTCATATACTTGGAAATATTTTTTGATATTAAGAAGCCATGATTTTGCATCCTTCTTCACAACTCCACTACCACTTTATGCATGGTTCTCGTATTACCCTTTTCTAGAGAGGTCCAATTTTGAGATCAAGCAACTCAAGGTTCATGACAGCCAATTCCTTCATGGCTTCAACCCTAGAAATTATATCCTCATTATCATTTACCTTGTTCTCATAAGGATTAGATTTGTATTCTTGAAAGGCTATAATTTCACGTACGAAAACATTCCACTACCCATTTATGGATGTTTGTTATGTTACCCCTTTTTTGAGGAGAGATCCAATTTCCAGATCAAACAACTAATCCATTTTTTTAAAGAATCTCAAAATGGCCTTATAAATTTTTAGGAAAAGTTTATTCCTTAACAATAGTAATTTAAATATTAGAGGCTCTTCCTCTAACGAAAGTATTATTACATTGTCATTTTCGTTAACATATATATAAAAATTTTGCCAATACAAAATGACTTAAGCCTTTTCTTAACCATAACCATTTACTCTTTCATTTCTTCAGGAATGTTAGGTCCAAATCTGAACTCATCCTCTAACTTATCCCAATTTAAAGGTGTTTGGTAAATTCTTCCATATTGAACCTCATATGGGGCCACATGAATGGAGCTATGAATACTATTATTGTATGCAAATTTTTCTAAGACATAATAGTTCTCTCTTGTTTCAATAAATAACTAATTTTATTTTCACATGGTTTTTGCATGATATGCATTACTAAATTTGAGATGAATAGCCATGGAGGTTAGGAGGAATTGAAAAAATATGGAAGCTAACCAACTTAATTGGATTATATGCTTTAAGATACTCAATGCAAGCAAATGATCACTTTTAGGAAAACACGAGAAATGGATGGTGCTATAAAGGTTCTTTAAGTTGGAATGAAGTGGCCATTGTTGGTTACGTGATCACCATGATTGAGTTGGGTTAGGTTATTCCGTTCACAAAACATATTAACATTGCTCCTCCATACCATACATTTTTGGGGTTAATGCTACCATTCCATTTTCACTGTCGTTGATATGTTCTAGAGAAGCCGCTCAGAAAATTCACCAACCTAGCTTACGCCTCATCCGTTGTAATACTTTCATGCTCCATTCTTTCATGATCGCCACCCTGAACCTTGTATCATCATATCGTTTTCACCTCCACAAAATCATTTGCTCCATTTCTTGTCATAGATCTGGGATTCATTAAGGCCCTCCTACGATGGTCCACTTCTTGTCGACATCAGTTCATTATCCAAGAAGTCGACTTAGGAACAACCCTTTCAATACTTTGAAGCTTGCATGCCTCAATGGAAAGTTTTTCACTTCTGGTGATAGGTTTACATCAATGACCTTTGACTGAAAGATTTTATATGGTGTTCGACATCGAATAAGGTATTCACACCACGTGAATTGTACTACAATACCTTGAGGTTCATCATCATTATCGGTGATTCCTCTCATGCATTTTAACAACTTACATCACTTGTTGGTAATCAGGCGATGTCTTTCCATGTTCGACATCAGAACATCTTTTCACATGGATCGACTTTTACTTCAGGTGATGATTGAACGAGTTTGAAGACCTCGAATCTAGTTTCATCCATCCGCGCTGTGATATATTTAGGAAAAATAAAGAAATCAAATGTATGTACATCATAGCTGCACAGATAATCATCCAAGCTATTGGATGATGGCTCTACCATAATCATCAGTCTGCCACATAGATGGTTGTCTATCCTATGTACATGAAATGAATTTATAAATTTGAGCATGGGAATGCCCGCCTCATCTAGATCATGAAAATATTATGAAGATAATGTATTGTATTGTATCTTATTACAGGTCACCTTCCAGTTTGAAAAACCTCGGATCCTCATGATAAAGCATTTCACCCAACATCAGAAGATTTACGACCTCATGCTTTATGGGGAAATTGTTATAGAGATATCTGGGAACTAAAAACCCAATCATACATGTCCATAAACCAAGGGATTCTAAACCACTAAAAGTGTTGTTTCATACCCTAAAGGAACAAAGTCAACTGATTACATCATTTTCCAAAAGTTCCACCTGAAAAACTGCTGAGAACTGCTCAAAATTGGACTATACAGACTGCTCCATGTTGAGGGTGTGATGCATCTCACCTATTGCACCTGGGGGTTGCGATGCATACTGAAAATCCCTGCTATAGGGTGCGATGGGAAAGAGTATACAAATGGCAGAGGCAGTTTTCTAGGTAGAAACCGAGAGAATCTTCTTGAAACTGCTCATTTGACACTTGCCTCTCTGAATTCGCCCACGGATGAGTAAGAGATCATGAAATCTCCAGTGGAACCAAGAACTATCAGAGAAATGACACTAATCAAAATAACAGAGGCTCACTCTCCTACCTGCAAATATCTATGGATGGATCCCTCATCCTATAGATCCAAAGGCTGCAATTTTGTATTTTGTAAGGAAGTGCTGTTGGTTTCTCTGTGAAACATCATATTGTTGGGTGATCTAGCTTTTCATGAGGTGAAGAGGGCTTTCATGCTGGGAGGATGGCGCTGGGTCAGACCATTGGGTTGTAATCCTCTCTTCTACTATTTTTATCAATAAAGCTATTTGAGTTTTCCTCCATATTCTTGTATATTTCTGAATCTTGTATTGGTGTATGCATTTGTATGGTCAATATACATCTGATCCTATATTGTTTATGGTTATAGATATTTATGCTTTGATGGTATTATGCTGCTTTGACTCTATAAGTGTTATTTGAAGCCAAACAAGTGAGGAAAGAGTGGTTGAGCTCTATCAAAGTAGGGAGGAAGCAAACAAGGAGCCAAGCAAAGATTGAGGTTGGTACTCTCTGCTCCTCTCTCATCTATCTCTCATAAAGGAAGACACAAATAACTTTAGTTTGTTTGTTTCTAAGATAGCTACCCGTCTTAGTGGGACAAGCAACTCTAAATGGACACTATCTTTCCCGGTAACAACCAGGGCACCAATTTTGTTATTCTACTACCTAACTAAGACTTTTCCTGTATTACGAGTGGTGGCCATGATTATTAAATTGAAAATATTTTGTCCCCTTTTCCATTAGTCTCTTAGTATTCACAATATACATGGGAATTGCTGATTTAGTGAAACAAATGATTGACACTTGCCACGTTTATGACTTAAACTAACATTGTCATCCTCGACCACTTTTATAGGAACTTATTGCTCCTCCCGACTTAATTTGTGTTTTGTTCTCTCAGTTACAGTATCACTCATTCTTTTACAAAATCATTAATTTATGTTAGAATTTTCAATGAATTTGTTTAATGAAGATTCTACACTAATTTCAACAGAGTTTCCACCGTTAAATATCCATATCCCTAATTATGATTGTACGTGCACCACATTCTCTAATGTCTAACTCTAGCAGTCAAACACTCAATTTCTGTTTTTTATCAGAGTCAAATGTATCAAGTAATATAATGAGTTGCATAAATTCTCTGAAACATTTTGCAAGTGACTTTTCCTTCATAAAAAAAAAACATCTTGAATCATTCAATATTATTCCATTTCTAGATTAGATCTACATTTATTATGGCCTACAATAACAATAACATATATATATATATATATATATATATTGCACACAACATATTTTTTTCTCTAAGTAAGATATTTTGGCCATACAAATTGCACCACATGTGCATCATAAAGCTTTTCCTAATTTCCTCAATTCCATGTAAGCAAAGTTTCTTCATAAAGTTATCTCCAAATTGTAGTTTCAATTATCAGATCTAGCATACTCATTATGAAGGAAATAAATAATTTGGGAACAATTTTTAAGATGAATATAAATATTGATTTCAACTACACCATTTCAGAGAAATAAGCATAAATAAATTTCCTCACCGTAATTTCCATTGGAAATTACGCTTGGGAAGATCATTATCCTCTCGACATGAATTGATATACCAGTTCCCCCTGAGCTAAGATAAATTTCCATCCTTCCAAAAAACAACCTCTTGTCATTCAAATTAAGGTAGTTTATACCTTACCTTCATAGCATATTCTTCCTCAGCAGCATTTTTCTTTTTAGTGTCTATCATCCCACTAGCATAGGTTTTTTTTTTATCCCTTAAATCCCACTTTTCTCTCCCGCAGTGCTTTAATCCACCCTTTCGTTAGTTCTTTTTTTCAACTATGCGATATAATATATTTTCTCTCCCATCATATTAAATTTTACAAATCAACCATTAGGGGTTTTTAGGAGTAATTTAAGGGAAGATTGTCTTGATATTGTCCATAAACCTTGGTCTACATCTTGGAAAATATCTCTTTGACTCCAGTGTTCCCTTCCCAAGTAATTTCTATCCTTTTTATCAAATAAAATCCATTTATTACATCACCATACTTCATTTTAAGTCGAGTTCACTATGGATTTCTAGCCACCATAACTAAAATTGTTCAATCTAGAAAAAAAAAATATTTACATAAAAACAGAGGGGTATCACATCTTCCCCTTCTTGAAAATAACATCATCCTCTATTATTATTATTGATTTGCTTCATCCTTAAAAAATGGTAGGTAAGGTTCCTTCATTTTATCCTCCTACTCCCAAGTAGCTTCCTCAAGTGTAAAGTGTCTCCATTGCACTTTAGTCTGAGTAGCGACTGAATTTTGGAGCAAGATCTATTTCTAATCTAAGATGTGGAGTGGATCTCGTAGAAAATATCCTTTAGGTTCCACTTGTATCAAGTTCCAATTAATTACATGAGAATTATCATGGTTATAATTCTTTAACAAAAACAAACGAAAACCATTATGAACATTAATACAACTGAGAAACCCTAGTTCATATTCTACTTCACCACCTTTGTCTAGGATTTCAAAAGGCCCAAAAATTTGTGGTGCCAACTTTGCAAAAGTCCTCGTCCTTCGAATAGCTTTTCTCAGATTTAATTGTAAGTAAACATGATCTCCAATTTTAAATTCTTTATAAATTCTCTTCTTGTTAGTGTAACTTTTTGTTTTTCTTGTGTTATTTTCATATTTTATCTAATCTTCTGCATCATCTATTACATTTTCTGTAAATCATGAGGTCCCAATATTAATTCATCCTTTGGGTTACTCCAATTGAGTGGTGTATGACATTTTAGTCCATAAAGAGCTTCAAAAAAATTCATTTAATTAAATTTTGGTAATTGTTGTTGTAAGCAAACTCTGTTAAGTGCATAAAACACTTCTATTTGGTAGACTTGTACATGACATACATTCGCAACATATCCTATAGGATTTGATTTGTCCTTTCTTTCTATCCATCTATTTGAGGATGATATGCCCCTGGATTATTTGTCAAGAAAAAGGATGGCACTTTTAGAATGTGCATTGATTATTGCGAATGATACAGGATATTTCTAGGATGATATGAGCTCCTTATCGAATGAGGATGATAAGAAAACTCCTTTAAATGTAGAAAATCCTTCCATTCATTAGACGTGTACATGACATATGTTCGCAACATATCCTCCAGGATTTGATTGGTCCTTTCTTCTTTCCCATCCGTTACGGGTAGTTAACCTAGAAATATCTTTCGAAAAACATCTTGAAATTCACTCATAACAACTAGTGTCCCTAAATTTTCATTTTATGGTTGTGGTTCATTTGTTTCCACTTGCACCATGTATATCTGATATCCTTTTCTTACATTCCTTTTCAATTGTAAGGATATAAATCGTCAAACAAATATTGGTTTTGTTCTCACTAATTACTCATGTTTTCCTATTCTGACCCATACAACTTATCATTTTCTCCAAACAGTTTATAACAACTCCCTATTTCTCCAACCAGTTCACGCCCATTAATATATCATGAGATCATAAAAGAAGAATTTTCAAATCCACTTATATTGGGGTAACCATTCAAGTCAATGCGACATTATTTCATTTGACTGGTCACCTTTCTCCTCGTACCAAGTGTTAATTGAACCAACCGCGAATTCTTAAATTTTTCTAGTTATTTACATTTTTCATTAATTTGGAGACTAATATAACTTAAAATAGCCCCTAGATCAATGACAACTAAAACATATTGATTTAGAATAGTACCTTCGATCTCAATCATATTAAATATGCTCAACATGTCTATCTTCTAGGGCTATGCTGATCCTAGGAATGTTTGTGGTGACATCATTCACACTCATTTCTTCATGGACTTCTTGAATATTTTGAATAGATCTTGGATTATGCAGGCATTCCTTTAATAGGTAAGCTTTGCCACAACCCCAACACTTCAATGGTTATATGATCATTCGAAAAAAAAATAAGGTAAGAAGGTTTTTTCCTTTTCATATTCATTTCAAACTTGGTTTTATCCTTATGTTTCCACATTTTTAAGCCTTCACTTCTATTTTTTAACTACTAGTTGCACATTCTAGCTTTTGTTATTGCCTTGTCCGTGGAATTAGGATAGTCAAAATGAATCCTTTCTTTCTAAGGTGGTGGTAATTAATTCAAAAAGCTTTATACTTTTTTCTCTTTTCTAATATATGGAACATACCATAATAAGTTTACAATTTTTGTTGAAAACTCGTCCATAGTTAATTTTCCCTGCCTTAACTCATGGAATTCCTTGGCACGATCATCAAAGTATCACTCCCATGAAATTGTTTTCTCCTCCAACAAGCATACACTTTTCTCCTTTTCTGAGAAGAGAGTAGCTTTTCCATGTAGTTAGCAAATAGTGAGTCTATTCTTCAAATTGCTCTCATATTCATATACTTGGAAATATTTTTTGATATTAAGAAGCCATGATTTTGCATCCTTCTTCACAACTCCACTACCACTTTATGCATGGTTCTCGTATTACCCTTTTCTAGAGAGGTCCAATTTTGAGATCAAGCAACTCAAGGTTCATGACAACCAATTCCTTCATGGCTTCAACCCTAGAAATTATATCCTCATTATCATTTACCTTGTTCTCATAAGGATTAGATTTGTATTCTTGAAAAGCTATAATTTCACGTACGAAAACATTCCACTACCCATTTATGGATGTTTGTTATGTTACCCCTTTTTTGAGGAGAGATCCAATTTCCAGATCAAACAACTAATCCATTTTTTTTAAAGAATCTCAAAATGGCCTTATAAATTTTTAGGAAAAGTTTATTCCTTAACAATAATAATTTAAATATTAGAGGCTCTTCCTCTAACGAAAGTATTATTACATTGTCATTTTCGTTAACATATATATAAAAATTTTGCCAATACAAAATGACTTAAGCCTTTTCTTAACCATAACCATTTACTCTTTCATTTCTTCAGGAATGTTAGGTCCAAATCTGAACTCATCCTCTAACTTATCCCAATTTAAAGGTGTTTGGTAAATTCTTCCATATTGAACCTCATATGGGGCCACATGAATGGAGCTATGAATACTATTATTGTATGCAAATTTTTCTAAGACATAATAGTTCTCTCTTGTTTCAATAAATAACTAATTTTATTTTCACATGGTTTTTGCATGATATGCATTACTAAATTTGAGATGAATAGCCATGGAGGTTAGGAGGAATTGAAAAAATATGGAAGCTAACCAAACTTAATTGGATTATATGCATTAAGATACTCAATGCAAGCAAATGATCACTTTTAGGAAAACACGAGAAATGGATGGTGCTATAAAGGTTCTTTAAATTGGAATGAAGTGGCCATTGTTGGTTACGTGATAACTACTAATATTATGTTGTCATGCATTTACAAGATCATAGGTAAGCCTATCACAAAATACATTGAAGTAACCTCCCATTTAGTTTACGGTATATTATAGGGTTGTAACAAACCAAAAAAGTGGTGTTGTTCTTAATTAACTTGTTGATATTCCAAGCATTAAACTACAAACCATCAAACTTTTTCTTAATCTCATTTCAAAAAAAAATAATTAATATTATAAGGGTTCTCCCCATTACCAATATTCTTAGATAATTATTCCTTAAAACATACTTCCTAACCTTAAATCATAGCAATCCATAACTCTTTAAGATGTACCCCTCTCATTTAGATCAAAATAATACTCTATATCGTATGGTGGTTTAATTTGTTTGTAAGAGCTATCATTTATAATGTGGTTTAGAATATGGTCTCTTAAATATACCTTAAGTTAAATCCCTCCTCAATATGTTCCTTGAGTTACACACTCAACTCATTAGCTGATATGATTTTGAGGAGAGAAACCTATACTTAAGATCAATATTAATGGACATTCCTTTCCTTACTAAACCCACAAAATATTAAAATTTCAAAAAAGACCTCAACAGAAGAATAACCCATTCCTTAACAACCCCACATATCTTAAAATGAAGAATAACCAATTCATTAACAACCCCACATATCTTAAAATGCTAGATACTAGAAGGACATAAACATGAAGATATAGTAACCACTTGAGAGAAATTAAGAACTTAGGTTGGAAACTGATCTCTTCTAAACTTTTGAGGAAATGTTCCAATGTACATCAAATTCATGAAAGGAAAGTGGCTTAAGAAGCTTCGAAAAGAAAAATTTCTTATATTCAATGTCGTAGGATAGTTGATTGACCTTATACTTGCATGTTGTTCATTTCTAAGTACTTGGATTCAGAAAAGTGTATCATGGATTTCTATGATCCAAAACACTCTTTCCATATATAAATTGTGATTGCATTTTATATATAATGAGAAAAAAACTAACAATAATTGAATTTTATTATTATAATAGTCATCTGATGTGACAATATGTCACATGCAGGTCAAATTAATTTCCTTTGATTTTTTGTTTCAACCTTAACAAATTCTGCATATTATAAGGTGGTGGATTACATCTTTTAAAGAAATATCTCTGCAATCTTTATAAAGAATAAAGAATATTTTTCTAACTCATATAGCCAAATATTTAGGAACTTTTTGGAGGTAACGGTGCAGGTACACCCTCGTTTGAATTCTGACCACCATGTTCCAACGATTCTCGGGGAGGTGATGATTGAGGTACAGGAATGTTTGCAAGCTGATTACCATGTTCGAATAATTGCGTCAGAGGTTGCCGTGGAGGGGCAACCATATTTGGAAGTTCATATGATCGATTTGAAAGTTGATCAACGCGTAGATTGGGTTCATGGGGATGTCTAATTTCACATGGACGATTCTCCTGTTGATCACCCTGTATATTAAATTCCTGCGGAGGTTTAATTTCACATTGAAGACTTGTGAGCCGATTGAGGGGACGTCCAATATCCAGATCATGCAATCCACGATTCATGCGAACCATTTCCTTCAGGGCTTCCACACTAGCAGCCAGAGCCTCACTATCTTCTCCCATGGCGTCCAACGTAGAAGCCATAGGCTCATTATCTTCTATCTTATTCTTATAAGAATGAGATTCGTATTCTGGTGGAGGTATTTCACACGGCATTCTCACACGAATGAGATCCCTCTGCCGCTCTGTTTTTCGTGTTACCCATTCGAGGGGAGGCCCAATTTCCAGACCACGCAACTCAGGATTTATGGCAGCCAATTCGTTCAAGGCTTCCTCCCTAGCAGCCAGAGCTTCATTGTCTTCTATTTCTGTCTCATAAGTATGACATTTCTTGCATTTTGGACAGGGTTTCCCTGGTTCCCCAACACGTGGACTACAAAAGCAAAAATGACCAAATGAAGTTTTTTGTCTACAAATGTAACACATTTGGTTCCCACACCTACATGTCATCACATTGCATCCATCCGACTTAATTATGGGCAAGCTGCAAACGTTACATTCTCTTACAACAGCTTTTGTCATCCTCTCTTCAACTTCTCTACGAAGAGCCGCTTCAGCTGATTGTTTATCAACCTCTTCACAACGCAGTGGTAAGTGAGTCAAACCCTTGCATTTGATACATGAAGCTTTTAGACATCTGGGGTTTGGACAGTCCAGGACTTGTGCACACTTGTCTATTTCATATGCAATGCTACAAAATGGACAATAAATTAAATTCTCAATTTTGGCTTCAGCTAAATCGTCTTCGGCCTGGCGATATTCATATCTTTCAACAACATCATTTGCAATAGCTTTCCTAATCTCTGACAAAGGAATTGATTCCTTGCAGTGACCAATACTGATGCAAGATAAAGAGCCATGTGCCCTTAGACCTCCATAAAGGATTTCATTTACCTGTTTCTCTATACATTCAAAGCAAATCAGATGCCCATCGCCACACTGTACCGTATTTTCAGATTGATATTCGCGATAGCAACAACTACATTCTATACCCTTTGCCCCTTCTCCATCCATTTCATCTACTTGTAAATTCTCTGAAGTGCCAACTGTTTCGACAACCAATTTAGATCTTTCTGCTTCTGTGGTCCTCCGTTGGTCGCCTGCTCCCATGTCTTCTGAATCGCCTACGGTCATGCCTCCCAAAGTGTTTGAAGATTTTCTGATTGAAATTTCAGGAGGCCTGCCAGAGATGATCAAAATCACTAATGCAAAAGAATGATACCTCACGACATGATCAATGTATGTCACTTAAATATAAGTGTACCGACACACCGCTTTTGAAACGAAAAAATCTACCGACACACCTAGAAAACAGGGAGATTAATTCGACAATATTCTTCAAGGACCACCGAAAACCCTGAGATTTTGGTGCACGACTTCTTTTACAAAGTCCACCAACGGATAAAAACTATTCGGGTTAATGTGTTAGTTGATTAGGGCCATGGAGCATGAGAGGGTTTATGAACATTATTGTCATCGTTTAAGGGTAATTATTCATTCCTGTACGTTTGCTCATGCTATGCGATGGTGGAGTATACAAAGTTGATTTGGGATATTTAAGAAGATCAACTACACTAGTTGATTCAAAATCATCTGCAAATGATTTTCTATATTATTTTGCTAAAATTATTCTCACAATCATGTCATAATCATGATATCTCATTTAACAAAGAAGAAAGAGAAATATTTTAAATAATAATTTTAATAGTTTAAACATTTAAATAAATTCAAAATCCGTTCATATTTATGTATATTTTATTTCCAAATAAGGTTTTAATTTGATTATCAAAATAAGATTGGATAGTTTCAAGGATGGTTTTAATCGTTTAAAAATTTAAATGGTGGGATATTGTCAAGACTTTAGGAAGGAAATTATGTCGAGATTAACATTTTCCCTGCACACTACACTTATCTTATTTTGTCTATTTTATAATAAAAGTGCAAGTATTTAACGATACCAAATATTATTTTTAATAGTTTTGAGAAATTATTTAAAACAAAATTATGCTTTTGTTGTTTTTCAATTTACTTTAAAAAATGTTAAAAGTAAATAGAAAATATAGAAAATATAAACCATAAGCGTTGCTTAATTATTTTACATTGGATACAATATTTTGATACATCATGTTTTTTTCATATTTAAAATATATTGGTTGTGAATTTAGGCCAATGTGATTTGTAATATATTTAAGAATTCTTTTGGGTAAAAAAACACATTTAGATTATTGAGTAAAGTCTTTGGAATTGTCCAGTGTGTCTTATCATTATGAGAGTTTGATCTTTGCTTGAAAATAAATAATATAGAGATGAAGAGAAAAAATAACTCCTAATGATAGAGATGTGATGGTAAAATATGAAAAATAATATAATAATAAATAGTCGAAGGTTAATGTAACTTAAATTTTTATTTATTAAAAACTAGTTAACAACAATTAATCGATATAAATATTAAATAATGAAAATAAAAAGAAATATAATAAAGCTTAGTAAAATCAAGAACAATAACACTCGCTCGGGTGGCATGTTTTATGAGCAAGAGGGCTTTGGGATCTCAACCCTTAGCCATATGTTAGCCATGCATTTTGTTATGCGGGAACTTAGTGGGCTTTTAGCCCAAGGAAGGATGGTTATGGAGAATGATATAATCTCTTATATGTTGCGGCTCAAGGTTGATTTTTCTCGGCTATGGTGGGTGATGTGAAGAAGAGTGATGGATTCAGCAGGTGATTATAGTTGCAACATAGGTCAATGTGGAAGTTGAATGATTAGGGAGGTGAGGAGGAAACCTTTCAGTACGAACCCTGCGATTGGTTCGGTGTGCATATTTAGTTTCGGACCCAGGAGAGAAATCATGAGGGGTTGATGCTTTGGGTGGTGGTTGGATTTCTTTTGCATGGTTGATCCTCCCTTAGCGGAGATATCATGTAGAATTGGAGGTGTCACTAGGGTCTGCGAGTCTGCCTAAGGGAGGCCTTAGTTAGTTATTTTTGTCTGAGTCCAATTCTATTTCTGGTACTTGCGGCATGGTTATTCTCCAAGAGCCTAGGGGGCATCGCTGGTTGCTATTTTGCTTCTTGGTGGAAATTTGTGTTTCTTGTGTACTAGGTTCTCATATTAGAGTGGATATTGTCCTTATTCAATGGCCCAAAACCTATGGGAAGTGTATTCTACGTCTACTTTGTGACAGTCAGGGGAAATTAAGCTTGCTTTGTGTGTTTGATTCCCTTATTCTTTGCGAGCACTTTCTTAATACATCATTTATTTGGTTAATATGGCTTTGGTGCCCTCCAGAAATAAGATGTAAACTATTAAATCATCTGTTATATATTCTAGCTTTCCTTGGCAACACATGTGGTGAGAATGAGACAGGACGAGTCGTAGAAACTATGTATGTAATTATTTTCAGACTAGTAATATAAATTGAATGTTTTAATTTTTGAGAACACTATTTCCCCCTTCAGCTCATCGAGCATGTCAACAATCCTCGAAAAAGGGTACATGTTCTTGATAGTCACTTTGTTCAACTACCTGTAGTCAATGCATAATCTGAGGATACCATTTTTCTTCCTCACAAACAATATCGGTGTGCCCCAAGCTAATACACTTGGCCTAATGTATCCCTTTTCCAACATTTCCTTTGACTGCAAAATTAACTCAACCAACTCAAGTGTGCTCATCCTGTAAGGTGCTTTCAATGCTAGAGCTGCCCCTGGCACTAACTCAGTTGAAAAGTCTACCTCCCTATGAGGTGTAAACTTTATAATGTCCTCAGGGAATATTTCCTGAAACTGCTCCAAAACTGGGTACCTGTTCAACACATATACGTCCTTATGCTCCTTATCGTTATCACTAGAAATGTGTAGAGCAAATATCTTGTACCATTTCTTGCAACTATGTTTTTCTTGCATAGTTGTCAGCATCCTAATTGATGTGGCTTTCTTCTTACCTTGTAAGGCTTTTGGTTCCCCATTGTCATCAACGCACTTAATAGATTTTTCATAGAAGTCTACCTTGGTTCTATGAAGATACAACAAATCCATGCCCAACAGCATACTATATGAACCCAAGAGTAATACATTTAAATGTGTTGTTGTAGGCATACCATTCAAATCAAATTAAAAATATCTTACCTAATGATGAACTTGCTTCTTTGTACCTATAGCCAAGTACACCAACCAATACTCTACATGAAATTCCTTACACAAGCCACACTTATCCACCAAGTCAGGACTAACATAGCTATAATTATATCGAGTGTCAATCGAAATAGAAATTCTTACTGTCCATCTCAATGATAGAGTCTTGGTATTATGCCCACCTGTTTTCCACTACTACATAGATATGTGGAATACTCTAACCAAAATCTCCAATAGACTATGCCTCTTGTGCACTATATATCTTATGCCTACCATCCTTATGTTGCAGACAATCTCTCTTAAGGTGTTCTTCATCACATGTCCAACACTCCAAATAGCTAGTGCCCTCACCTCTGTTATTACTGTTGTGACCCATTTCCCTGTCTAGCTACATTAAATCTCTTCTGCGGTGCCAAAATTTCTTTCCCATATGCATGTTGAGGCCCTGTACTCTTAAGTTGCCATTTACCTCTACCTTTTCTCTCTCCCTTCCATCCATGCTGAGATTCATTCTTACACTTTGACTATTCATAGAAAATGTGTCAGTTTCCTAATTACTTCCTCAAGTAGCCAAGCTCATCGTACTCAATCCGATCTCTAAATGCTAATGGAAAACCACTGAAAAATATTTGAAATTTAGCCTTCTCATCAGTAATATATAGTACATACCTCAATAGCTCTAGAAACTTGGTCGTGTACTCTTTATCTACCATTCATTCCATCTTTAGCTCATAAAATTCTTTGGCCTTACTATCGTAGTACCTCTCTGACAAGTACTTCTTATAGAGAAGCATCTTGAACTCCTGCCAACTCAAATCATATATCCTGATGTCTCTGACTCGCTTAACATCTTCGCACCAGATGTTTGCTTTACCTCTCAAGCTGAAGATGGATATTTTGGCCTTCTTGTTATCTGTGTACTAACACAACTCAAAAAATTTGTTCATACCATGTATCAAAGCCTCTGCATCTTCTGACTCCTTCACATATCCATCAAAATTATGTGTGTTCTATTTCTTGAATTAATCCATCTAGTATATCCTATCATTCCTTGTGTTAGGATGATAGCGATGACAATCATGATGTCTATCAGAACCAGAACAAGAATAGTACATGTACTCATTTCCCCTCCTATCTGGAGTGTCCATCAACCTGCCATCTCTCACTTTATCATATTGATCTGACCTATGTCTACCAGGAGACCTACTGCCATATGCCCCATGAATTCGATCCTCATGCCCATGGCTAATCCGAAGCGGCCCTTGTCGCTCCCACTCTGAGAAATATGAAGAAGTATAGAACTAACTTGTGCCTGCTTCTCTTGTGCCTATATGGTCTGGTCATTACCTTCCTTATAATTCCTTAACTCTTTCTTTAAGCTTCTTAGTGTAACTGCCAAGTCGAAAGGATTCCCAACACGATACTGCTCTTCACATTCATAGGGAGAGTCTTCGTAGTCAAGCATCCTCCTATCCATTTGATATTTCTTCCTGCAATGCATAATATGTCAGATAAACCAAATCACAATAAATTGACATACCTTAGTATAGCTAGGGGAGGATACCCTATCTACAAGATCACCAATCTAGTGCGATACATGTATACCATAATCATAACGTCATATAGAAATACGCAAATAAATGTATCAACACATAAGCGTCACTCTAGTTAGTGTCCAGTCATCAATGCAATGGCATATCAACAATGCATGCTATGACCACATACATGACCGCGACCAATACTCCATTGTACACATTACCACATGAAATCATCAACATGCATAACCAATGACAAATCAACTACACATACGCATAAACATAGGTAGTCGAACATAAGAGATTAATTCTTGTAATCAACCTACAAGATTGATACATGTAATCCAAAATATTTAAGAATGTAACCTTACATACAAGGATGTAAGTAGGTAGCCTAAAATCAACATGTAAGTGTCATATAACCATATGTAAGTAGTCACATACTCATGACATATGCATTTCAGAAAATCAATATCAAATTCTCCATGATAACCATACTAAAACCATAATCAATCATCAAGAAAGTGCAACAAGCACATGAAATGCAAGTGTAAGAGACACACATGCAACTAAAATGCATCTATGGCCAACACACATTGCCCATCCAGTCTGAGAGTTAAACCATATTCTGATACCGCTTTTTAACACACTCCTCCCACATGGACCGAAGTAACCATGCCAACTAGGGTAAACATGAGACGAAAGGCTACTATGATCAAATTCAACCTCCTATACAACCTTAAGAAAGCGGAATCGATAGAAACATCACATACAAACATCCAACATCAACAAAAGAACCCTCAGGAGACATGTCAGCCACTTAGACATCTTGTCCCTAGGTCCCATTAGTGTTCTGAATCTCTTAGGCAATAGCCACTCTCATATTATGGGCAAGGGAGTGACCGGCAACCCAAAGTATCTCTCATAGGCTTGCCTACCTATGACCAGGGACCAAAATTTCCAATTTTGTGCCAGCAACCTGGTGATCTAAGCCACTTTTTCAAGCCTAGAGCCTAGGTCACTACCTAGAATGGAGTGATAGCTTAGAATTAGTAAAATCACATGGAAACAATGATGGAAAACAAATAAGTTGATCAAGACAATAAAGAGACCCCTAGTATCCATAATAAGAATTTTGTCAAACATATCATCAACTTGTAACCTACAGGTGTAAACAAGAGAATCAAGTGTAGGGATCTCATACTTATTTGAGAATCTCTATGAAGCATTGTTCCCTCATGTCATTTATTGCATTATCATCTATTAGGTCATAGACACATTATCCATTCATATATAAGTAAAAACATGCTGAGAGCCATACACAGATGTTGTCATAAAATATACATATAACCAACATAATAGGAACAAAAATAACATAAACATATCAAACATAAAAATCCATATATACATCAGTACATTTACACATGAAAATCAAGGGAATGAATTTCTCATTAATGAATGTGATGAACCAACTGGGGATGGGACTACCACATTCCACCCAACCATAGTTTGGCTTAGCCAAGTCTCTGTTCAGTTAGTCACTCTCGTTCCATATTCTAAGCATCAATGTGGGACTCATAAAACACATCAAAAAGCACCAATCAACATGGATTCCACCAGATTTCTCCACCTACACCTTGAGGAATTTGAGTGCCTCCTAGTCACTCATGCTTTACTGTGCATCCAGAGTCCAATCTAGGGATCACTATGCCATACACCAAGACATACTCTTTAGGCTTTACCATGCCTCCCATCGTGGGACTACTAGGCCCAACGGAGTGAAAATCCACCTCTTGGCATTACCATATATCCCAGTATTCACCAGCAAGGATTCGTAGGCCCACTAGCGCACACAATCTAGATTCACCGCAACCCACATTTTGCTTCAAGGGTTACTAGGCCATTGACTTCATGATCCACAGTCTGGTTCAAGGACCACTCAGACCACATGTTTATCAATTTAGAGATCCAACACACTCAACTTTGAATCCAATCTTGTCATCCCTCATAAACAAAATGAGAGAACCCATACCATCAAAGCTATCAGGAAATGGCAATGATAGGCTGAAAATATTGTCACACCTAGAAAAAACCATCCCATGGTAGAAAAGAAATATATGCAATCCCATGCATGCCAAATATAGCATGGGAAATACCATGCAAGTCGATACTTGCAACTAAGCCTGTTGCAGGTGCCTGATCCTACCTTTCCCTCCTTGATCTTTACCTCATCTTGCCTTCTTTTCCTTTCTTGGTCCAATGCCAAAGTGCTCCAAGAAACTATAAGTGTCCAAGACTATGAGAGAGAGAGAGTAATCGAAGATCTCCATCACTGAACTGACAAAAGGTTACCGACGGATCCTCAAAAGCCTTTTCATGGATGAGGCCCCTATTTTCTTCATTTTCCATTATTCTCCTTCGTTTTCCTCCTCACATGCAACCTGTGACCTTTCACCTCTTTTTTCTCATAATTTCCATTATTTTTATAAATAATTGTGCGAAAAATTCCATTTTCGATTTCCAAATCCTTATCCACTGCCTATGCCAATTTTCTTACCCATAAATAACCAAATGAACACCCCTTAGGATGGCTTGCCTAACATTCAGCTTGGAATAAGTGTCCCATCGACCGTGGTTATTTTTTTAACATTTATTACATGGAATTTTCACCACGTTGTTACATGGAGGGATAAAGGGTAAGGGCTTTCATAGTTGTGTAGTTTAACAGGTCAAGGTCAAGGACTTTTTCTTGATATTGCATAGTGCATAGAAGAAGGTGACTAGAAGGCACGGATCACGTAGTTCTAGAGCTCAGGGGTCAAGTATGAGCATTAAGAACTTGTACTACATAGTTCTAGAAGGCAGGGACTACACATTGCATAATTACAAGAGGGAAGGTCTAATTTTTAGGGTGGAAACTACGTAGCATATCATTCAGGAAGGCTAAGTGACGTCAAGTTTCTTAGGAAGGCACTTCTATATATTTGCCTAAGTGTGAGATCAGTGAGGGAAAAGTGAAAAAGGATAAAGCTTGAGCATGATCACACACATAGACTAATTGATTACACAACATTGATGACTCAAAACACATGAACAACATACTTCCCCCAATGTGATGAGTACAAGATAGCTTTTCTGAAGTGGCACACTAAAGATACACTTCGTGACGAAGGTGAAGACACTTGTGAAACAATGCTTGAACCTTTGGGAATGAGTTTGATACATGTATATATGATAGGAATGACTCATTAGCACCAATATTACCCCTTGAAACAAACAAAAAATACATTTTTTTGATGTGTGATGCTTTCCATGCTCAAAATATGATACTTGCGGTGATAAGAGGAAAGTGAAAATGACACTTGCAAAATGCGAATGACATTGAAAGAAACACATGTGAGAAAGAATATGGAATTAGAAAGACATGTATTAAAGTGGAAACAAGAAAAAGTGACAATGTAAACATGAAAGTGACACTTGTGAAAACGAAGGTGTGAAAAAGTGATAGTTGGAAGAACTTGCCAAAACATAAGAACAATCACAACGGAAAGTGAGAAGCTTTCAATGAGAGTGCACACTGACTATTGACATAAGTTGAACATTGCATAGGCACTAGCTCGATGGACTTGTACTGTGCCTATTCAATCTTGCATAAAAGAGTGCACTGATGAACTTGTTATGGATTTAGCATGTGTGAGCATGGTCCTTTAACACTTAAAAACTAAGAAGAAGGTTGGAATAATTAACAAAGAACCGATCGACCATAAATTGACTATGGAATGAACAATCGTATGATTCACAATAGGCTCCAAAATTCAATTGTAAACCAAAATTTCGAGGGTGTTTGTCACAATGACAAAAAAATTAGTTAGATGTGTGATTGAGTATTTTAGGTAATATTAAATTTCAAAATACGTGAAACCATGAATTCAAATTCAAGTAAGTTGGTAGTAGAAGATGTCAGAACATGTGAAAATGTATATATTCTAGATAAATGTATATATTCATTCACTTCTGTTTGAAAAATGAATGAAATATGGTTGTGGAATAAAATATTGGGACATATCAGTTTCAAAAACCTTGTGAACATCTCAAGACTATAAGTTGTTATAGATATACCTAGAATTTCTAAGCTTCACAATGAAATTTGTGAAGCATGTCAACTTGGAGAAAACAAAGTCTTCTTCAAGGAGAAAGAGTATTCAACTTCTCAACCATTTAAAATTATTCACAAATATATCTTCAGACCATCCAAGACACACACTTTAAAAGCTGAGAGATATTTTATGTTGCTTGTTGATGATTTTAGAACTATTTCATGGGTTAGCTTTCATAAGAAAAAAGCTGAAGTATTTGAAAATATTGAATATTTTCAAGGATATCATAGAAAATGGAGTAGACTTAAAGATTAAATGTCTAAATATCAAAATAGGAGGAGAATTAAATTGACGTAAACTCAATAAATTCTATGAATATCATGGCATTAGAAGACAGATCACTATTGCAAGGTCATGTTAGAAGAATAATGTAGCTCAATGGAAAAATATAACAGTTCAGGATATGGCAAGAATTTTTTTTTTTTTTAATGTTGACTATCAAATTGATTCTGAGTATAAGTAATAACTAGAACTATGTATGCTTTGGATATGTCTCAAATCAGAACTAGAAGCTCCAAACACCCTTATCAAATATGGAGAGGAAGACTGCCCATTGTTAGACATTTCAAAGTATTTGGAAGCAAATGTTACATAAAGGTGAACGAAGAGAAACTTGGGAAATTTGAAGCTAGGGATGATGGAGGTATCTTTTGAAGGTATTCCTATCGAAGTAGGGTTTAAATATGATGTAACAAAATAATGCACAAACTTATTGATAATATTGATGTAAACATAGATGAGTCACTTCCACACAATGAATTTCTTCGTCAAGCTTATCCTAACACTCATGTCTTTCAAAAATCCCCTCCATAAGAACAAGAAGATGAGTAATTTGAAGAATTTTAGGGGGAATAACATGAGGCTATGCAAGCAAAGACTCCATCCAATTATGTACAAAAAAAGACATTGAGGTCATTCAATTTTGGGAAACAAAATTGTAAGAGTAGAAACCAGAAGAAAACTTGTACGTGCATCATCTCAAGAGATGATATATTTTTTTTCACTCATGGAACCATATAATTTTTTCCATGTTAGCAAGGATGAGTACTATATCAAATCCATGGATGCATAATTGAATTATATTTAAAAGAATCAGACTTGGGAATATGTACCAAGATTAAATGACATACATGTAACTGAAACCAAATTGATATGCATAAATAAAGTTGATGGAAACGGACATATAGTAAGAAATAAAGAAATACTTGTCTTTAAAGGTTATGCATAGGTAGAAGGCATTGATTTGGATGAAATATTTTCTCTAGTCACTTTTTTGGAGGCCATCAATGTTCTCAAATTTTGCTTGTTTCAAAGATTTCAAGGTATATTAAATGGATGTAAAATAAACATTCCTCGATGGAGAACTCAAGGAAGAAGTATATGTGGAACAACAAGAAGGATTTCATTTAACAGAAAAAAATATTTTGTATGTAAACTAATGAAATCCTTTCATGGTTTAAAGAAGACTCCAAGGACATAGTACTCTAGATTAGATGCTTATATTCATTAACAACATCTCAATAAAGGATCATTTGATGGTAATATGTAATCAAGATTGGAGAAAATAGCATTTTGATCATTTTTGTTGATGTGGATAATATAATTTTTTATAGAAATGATGATTCCATGAGCGAGAATTTTGCGAGAAATATAAATAGAGAATTTAAAATGTCCATGCTAGGTGACTTTTCTTTTTTTCTTGGAGTACAAGACAATCAATCCAAGTAAAGAATATATATCTCAATACAAACATCTTAAAGAAAATGTTATATAAATTTGGTATGGAAGTTTTTGTACCAGTTTTCACTCCTATGGTTATAGGTTTTAAACTTAACAAAGATGATGGATCTCCTAAAGTAGATCAACTTATGTATAGATAAATGATCATTAACCTTCTCTATTAGAAAGCATGAATGCGCAAAATTATGCAGGTTGTGGAACTGGTGGGAATATTTCAACCATCGCCTATAAAATATAATGTATTTTCAATTAAAAGGATAACCAAATATTTTTTTAACTCTATGATGTAATATTGTACACACTACCCTTGATTTTTCTTGAACTAGTGCCCTAGATCCATTATTATTCTAAATGTATAGTAAGGTAGAAGTGTGATTTTATGAGGGTTTTAAATCCTCCCACTTAGTCACAAGTGGATCTACCTCCATCCTCAAAGTATCCATATGGCTTTCCCACTAGCTCAATGCCTCACCCTCTAATTTCAACCATGCAAATGAAATCATTTGTTCTTCCTCAATATTATGAGCAATAAAATAACCTTCTAATTGATAAAAGAAGTGATCTAAATTCAAAGATTCAATCTCCCCTTGATATGGCTTACTATCAACCTTTTATTCCAATTTAAATGAGGACTATGAAAGGTTCACGTCACTTGAAATAGCTTTATCTTTTTCATTTCCTTCTTTAGCTCCTTTTTTTCTTCACGATCTCTTAATCTCCCCTATAATTTTTTTTCTATGTTAGAAACCCCATTTTATTTGACTAGACCAGCCTTATTTCTAAACTCCAACATGAGGAGATTCACATTATGGCTTATATTTGTAATGTGCTTCTAGTCACAAAAAAAATCTCCTTTGTAGGATCATGAGGGTTATTAACAAGTTCGTTAACCATGAGTAGGGTTTTCTAATTTTCTGAATAGATGATTTAAATCCCCTAAAAATCCCCATAATATACAGAAAGGAACCATCTATGGTACTAATATCATCTTTATTCTACTATGCATATTCCACATGACAAATCATCATAACATGTTTGATAAATCTATATTTAAAAATATGAAATCTATAGTATTAGCGATTATTGTTATTTAGATTTATGGATATGTAGATTAATATTTATTTAGTATGAATGCATATTAAAATTTATTTAGAAATTATAGAACAAAAAAATAAGAAAACTCATGTACAGTTGTTCGACACAATATATAACTTGGAAAACTCTTTTTAGAGAAAAACTAACTAGAAGGTGAGACCACTCTCCTCTCTTTCTCTAAATATAAAATAGTTCCAAGTATATAGAAGAAAGGCTTTTATAATGTGGGATAATACATTGCACAAATATTGTCTATGTACACTCTCGCTATACCTTTTTACTACTCCCTCATCTATGGAACAAATTGACTCAAAAAGAATGGAACCCCTTTTACACCTAGTGGCCTAGTGAAGCCATCCTACTCGTGGTTAGGTTAGACACCTACATCTCTTAAGTAGAGCTACAATACTTACTCTTCTAGAGTATTATTTATAACAATCATATGGATATTGTCACTTCCATGGGTTATGGATATTTACATTCCATACTCTTGAACTATGGTGGCCAAAACAAAAAGGTCAACTTCCAAGTTGTTGTGTATGTAGAGAATTGCCTTATAAAATATTGTAATTTTGTAGTCAATATAGACTTTTCCTTAGGTGGAAGATCTAACTGTAGAATTTATGTTAAATTTAAGGTTTTTTTCCTACAGGTAAAAATCAAGTTATAATGAGGACACTGTGCACCTGAACGTTCTTTTATGAGTGAGAAAGGAGACTGTGTGAGAGAAAAAAGGAAGTTACTTCAGATGTGTTATAGGTTGTAACCCATTAGTTTGCTAGATAAAATAAAAGAAATGATTAGATGTGTCTCTATGGGCATAGCCTAGATTTGGTGAACCATTTGTTTTTGTGTTTCTCTTGTTCTATGCTTCTCCATGTTTTCGAAATTTTTGTGTCATTACTCTGATATTCAGTTCCTAACACAAGTAGGATAAATTAAGCATGTAGAAAATATATTTAGTGCTTCTTATGGAGTTGGAATAATACCCATGCATAGAGTAGCAGAAAATAGTGGAGCACTAAAGAAGTAACATTTTACACCAAAAAAACAATTATTTGATACCTTTGTTATAACCTCATTAGATGCTATGATTTTCAAGAGATCAACCTCTACTTAGAAAAGGTATTAATGGACCTTACTCTCACTAATAAACACACAAAACATTGTAATTAAAAAAATAAGAATGCCTCACCACAATAGTAACATATTCCTTAGTAACCCCCAACGTATATTAAAATCCTAGATATAAGGTCACCTAATCATCTACAAAAAATGAGCTATCAAGGGAATTGGAGAATTTATGTTCAAAATTCCTCTTCTCCAATCTATTAAGCACATGTTCCTATGTATATAAATTTTATCAATGGAGAGTGGCTTAAGAATATTGGAAGAGAAAAATGATTTCCCTATAACAAATGTTGTAATGTTAGTTGATCTTGTTATTGCAAGGTGTTTACCTCAAAATACTTGGATATAGGAAACCATTTCATGGTTTTCCATATAATAAAAATTATACTGCAAAAAACGTTTACAAGGCTAAGGGTATCCGTCAATGTGATTCCAAAGGATACACTAAAATAGAGAGCTACAAATGATGCATTAAAAGAGTATGATACAAAAAACTTTAATAGGGCTAGGGGTATCCATCAATATCATGATAGAGAATACTTTAAAATTTCATTTGCAATTTACTTTGCTAGAAATAATTATGTGTTGCATAGCCAAATTACACATTAAATTAGAAATAAATTCCTTGCAATAATCTATGTCGACCCTTATCAAGTTACTCACTATCCCTGAATATAAACTTTTGTACATATAGACTGTGATTCCATTAGGTAGATAATGGAAAAAAAAACTAGTAAAATGATTCAGTGGATTTTATTACTATAATAATATGAGGTTACAATCATTCATAGGTCACAATGCTTCACATGGATCGAAAATAGAACGCTTTTGGATATTCTTTATATCAAGATTAATGAATATCGCATACAATAGGGTTGTAAATTACACCTATTTAAATAAAGAAGTATTTTCAATCTTAGTAAGATTGTCCTAACTCAAATAACCAACTATTAAGGAACTTCGTGGAGGTATCCATGTGGGTATAACCTCATTTACAATCTTACCACCATCTCCCAATAATTCTTAGGAAGGTGACATTGGCTTGCAGGTAACATTAGCTTTCAGTGGATGTAGTAGTTGAGGTAAAACCATATTTGCAGGTTCTTACGAAGGTATAATTTCACATAGACGATTTACAAGTTGATCATCATATAAATTTAATTCTTTCATAAACCTGATTTGAAATGGATGAAAGCATTGTAAATGGTTCCTCTAGCCCTCTATGCACTACTACATAAAGGGGGGTTTTAAGACAATATTTGAGACAATTTTTGGGTGAATTGTCTTAACTTGAGACAAAAAAAAATTGGTGTATTGTTTTAAATATTGTCTTTAAGTGGGTGTCTCAAAATTTATTGTCTTCAAAAATATTGTCTTCAAAAATATTGTCTTAAAAAATATTGTCTTAATGATTATTGTCTTAAAAGATTGTCTCTATAAAGACAATATATAACACAAGAGTTATTATCTCTTAGGAGACAATTTCATTTTTGTCTCTCTTGAGGCAATTTCATTTTCTCTCTCTAGAGACAACACTCTAATTAGAGACAGTATGTTTTTAATACTACCTATTGTCTCTCTAGAGACAATAAATATTTTATTTAAAGATCACTTTTGTCTCTTTAGAGGCAATATGAAGCAATGAGTCCAGAAATATCTCACCATTGAAATAAATCATATAAAAAACCATTTAATTAAAAATAAGCTACAAAATCATTGATTAATTCATGTTAGCGCATGGTGGAATCGAACCACCAACCTCTTGCTTGTAAGGTAGTCGCTCTTCCATTGAGATAGCACACTTTAAAGAATTACATGAAGAGTTATGGCAATCCTGAAAAATACACTTATAGTAACTTTGTAAGTGTGTAAGTGAATCTTTAGAATCAGGAGAAAAAAGAGCATTCAATAAAATTTAATTTACTAGCATTTTCACCGAAAGGTGCAAGGGAAGACTGAAAGTGTTTTAGGGTCTTTTTAACCCTTCGAATATATACATATACATATATATATATATATATATATATATATATATATATATATATATATATATATATATATATATATATATATATATATATATATATATATATATATATATATATATATATATCTAAACAATTGAAATACATGCAGAAGGATATGCAGTCTTGGAAATGAAAACAATGTTAAAGGATAGGTGGGCCCAATAACAAAACCATTAATGGTTTGGGAGACACCTCTTCCAATTTTGAAAACCTGAAGTGGAGGAAAGAAATGCCGAAAATAATACAATGTATATATTTTGTATAAGGAAAGTAGAGTGTATTTTTTGAATAGTGAGTTGTGGCCTATTATGTCCCAATCACAAGTGGCTACTAGTAATAGACTATGAACTAGCATTTGCACCCTATTCTGCAAAGGAAACTCCGTAAGTCAGTATCACATATGGATGAAGAGCATAAATGAAAAAAAAGTCATATGTTAGGTAATCTAACTTTATCCAAATCAATTTCACTATTAAATGAAAGTTATACAACTACCTTACATTACCTTTGTCTTAAGGCATGCTTTTAAAAGCTAATCACTCTGACGGGAAGCAATATCTTCAAGGCAAAGATCAAGAACCTAAAACTCTTTTATTATGTACGAAGCACTTTCCAGTACAATGATTCAATACAATTATTCTTCATTTTGATTGGTTTCCTTTGTCATTGCATGAAAGGCTTCTTGAGCATAGAGACCGAAAGATGGAAACATGGTTATTCTGAGATATTCCTAACAAAAACCAAAGATCAACATCTAGATCACATGAAATAGGAAGGAAATGAAAGTGATGGTGGGCACCAGAGAAGGAAGGGTATTAGCAAGGAGGGAGGTCAGAGGGGGGAGGTGGGAGAGTTTGAAGGGGGCCTTTTCTGTTCTTTACTACCCACACAATTTTCATTCCCCACGATGTGTGAACCTCCAAATGACAGTGCGTGAACCACAACCATGAATATATTCCATGGATATTCAGTAAAAAAACATTACTATAATTTTCATCTATGCAATGATGTGATTTAACTCAAAGTTGAATGGGAAATGAGTTGATATTGTGTGAATATTTTGTACGTATTACCTGGACTGTCTGCATGGAATCTGATAGTAGCCCAACCTACTTTTGGAACTCCCACAATGTTTCTCTCAATAGGGTCAATGAGGTTAAAGTTGGGTGCATCTGTTGATTCATTGTAGTTTCTAGCACCTTGGCCCACCACAAAGAAATTGAAACCATGGAGATGGACAAGATGGTTGTATGCGCTGAAGATGCTGGTACCTTGAAGAATTAATTGAACAATTGTGTTGAAGGGAAGGACATTTACTCTAGTCTCATTCACATCCTTTGTATTATTGGGTGGAGTGCCATTGTAATAGAATGGGAATGGAGGATTGTCTGGAAAATTGGTCTTATAGACTCCTTTCATCTACTTGAAATAGTCGGACTGAAGAAGAGACGTGTTTTGGAGAACAAAAGAAATGTTGTTGATAGAGGTAGTGAATCTTGTTCCATTGGGTTCCTATCACGTGGCATTTCACATCCCCTTTGGATAAGGATTCAATCCCAGACCAACTGTAAAGAAAAACTTCCTGTCAATTGTTTGAGGAACTAGTTCAGGGAATTGTGAGTTAGTCAAGCTTCTTAGTTTTGCACTAAATTTGGCTACAAAGGAAGTGTCATTAAGTGCAGGGAGTTTAGGAATCATAACGATGCAAGAGGTATTAGAGTTGGAAATGTTGTAACTCACAATTTTTGCAACATTGGAGTTATCAAATGTTCCACCACCTGTAACAAATGGGCGAGTTTCTATGTAAAATTGGTTAACTCCTCCAACAGTAATAGTAACATTAGTAGTGAATAGCATAGTGGTGGTTTGGTCATGTGTTATAACAAGAGTGTTTGTCTAGAAAGGATTCACATAAATTGCATCTACTTCAACCACAATCATGCTTTGATTTGCAATGGAAAGGAAGAGCTCATCATTGAGGGAAGCATTAATGATTCTAAGGAGATATCTCTTCCCAGGATTGACATTTTGAGAAAATGTATCTACGCAGCATGCCATGGTTAGTAAATGAGTGAGATCCTCTTTTTGTAGCCAATATGTCACATAAATAAAAAATTTAAATACAATCATCATCACCATTGGAGCAGTTGTATAGTGGTCCACGACATCCATTCATAGTGTAGCCATCTCATACATTTGGACCTCCTCCTATTTGGAGGGCCTATTGAATAAAATTTTCAATATCTACATTCCACCATTCTCCTACAAGGTGGTATGTGTAAAACCATTAAATTCCATCTCGTATTTTCTCTGGCCATTGCTACAAGGTCGAGATTATCCGCAAAAGGTATTAAGATATATGAACTTACCTATAATAATGGTGACTTATTTGGATGACTTCGGAAATGGGTAGGGACCATGTGGCTTAGGATATATAATAATGGAACCATGTACACTAGCTCTTAACCATGAAATGTGTGCTTGCCACCATAGAGTTCCTCTCTGTCCTATGATGGTGAAGTTATAAATGTAACTCATTCCAGTTTTAATTGGACATTGGGTAATATAACCAGGACCATCTGCCCAACCAGACATCAGTTGTCGAATCCCATGCTTGCATCCATAAATAATATACGTGATATCTACAACTATTTAGTAGCTGCATGCAATCTAGATAATTACTATGATCACATATAAAAATCAATTCATAATAATCATCAAAACACTTACTTTATCATACATATCATAAATTTCTCCTTACTAAAATTTAAAAAAACCATAAATATAACTACCAATGAATATTCACAACTTCCTTAACGTGGTTTACCAGCTTTATAATTACTTGATCTCCCTCCTGATCAAAAGTTGTGCGTCCTGGATACTGTCCATTCACTGTGATCAAAGGTTTTGTGTTGCAAATAAGTTTCACATTACTTAGCCTCACCTACAACCCAATGCATGTATAGTTAGGTTAATATAATCAAACGCTATAACACCTGAGTAAACACCAACATAGTGTAAATGATTTGCACTCTATATGGTTACATTGAACTTGTAGTGCCTGGTTCCCTGCTAGTGCTTTCCACCTACTATATCCAGGTTCTGAATGATGACCAACAGGATGAAAATTAAGAAGTACTTCACACTCATTGCCCAATAAGGGCAAGGGAAGAATAGTGTCTTTGAGTTCAATTTTCCTCCTGCTAACTTGAATTAGAAACTGTGACACCTTAGCTTGAATATTGTTGTGATCAGCTCGGAAACCACGACATTTACACATGTACCAGGATTTCCCTGAAGATTTCCCCTGAAGAATGAAAGTTGTGGGTTATAATTTGGTGGTGAATTGGTCGAGTAAAAAATAGGAACACACACCCACAAACAACCTTGGACATTGCACAAATAAACAAAATTGTCTAATTTCTTCTATGGAGGTGAACCAACTCAGCTAAGAGAATTATTCATTGTAAGAATGAATGGATGTAATTCAGTTCAATGGAGATTAGTGTGAAATTGAAAGAATTAATGTAGGGTTAGGACATCCATGCTTTTGTAGCATGGCACGAGGTCATATATATGAGTTAAGATATGTTAATCAAAAGATCATAAGCTTGCTGAGGGCCACCATGAAATGATTGTCTCCTGTAAGTCAGTAGCACATATGGATGAAGAGCATAAATTAAACAAAAGTGATATGTTAGGTGATCTAACTATAACCAAATCAAGTTCACCATTAAATCAAAGTTATACAACTACCATACATTACATTTGTCTTAAGGCATGATTTTAAAAGCTAATCACTCTAATGGGAAGTGAAAACTTCAAGTCGTAGACCATAGATAGAAGAAACAAAAACTCATTTATTATGTACCAAGAACTTGTATGTACAATGATTCAATAAAATTATTCTTCGTTTATATTGGTTGGATTTTTCGTTGGATGAGAAGGTTGCTTGAGTAGAGAGAACAAAAGATCACAACATTCTTATTGTGAAATCTTCCTAGAAAAAACCCAATGTCAACATCTAAAACAAATGAAATAGGAAGGAAATGAAAGTGATGGTGGGCACCCGAGAGAAGGAAGGGGATAAGCAAGGAAGGAAGTCGGAGGGGGGAGGTGGGAGATTCTGAAGGGACCCTTTTCCATTCTTTACTACCCATGCCATTTTCGGTCCCCATGATGTGTGAACCTCCAAATGACAGTGCATGAACCACACCCCTGCATATATTCCATGGATATTGACTAAACAAACATTATTATAATTTTCAACTATATAATGATATGATTTAATGCAAAGTTGAATGGAAAATGAGATGACATTCTATGAATATTTTGTAAGTATTACCTGTATTGTCTAAATGGAATCTGATAGAAGCCCAACCTCCTTTAGTAACTCCCACAAGGTTTCTCTCAATAAGGCTAATGAGGTTAAAGTTGGGTGCATCTGTTCATTCATTGTAGTTTCCAACACCTTGGCCTACCACAAAGAAATTGAAACCATGGAGACGGATAGGATGGCCCTCTGTGCTGAAGATGCTGGTGTCGTGAAGAATTAATTGAACATTTGTTTTGAAGGGAAGGACTTCTACTCTATTACCATTCACATCCTGTGTATTACTGGGTGGAGTGCCAGTGTAATTCAACAGAAATGGATGATTATGTGGAAAATTGGTCTTATCGACTCCTTTCATCTACTTGGAATAGTGGGACAGAGGAAGAGAAGTGTTTGGGAGAACAAAAGAAATGTTGTTGACAGAGGCAACGAATCTTGTTCCATTGGTTGCCTGGCATGTGGAAATTCCTATCCCCTTTGAATAAGGATTCAATCCCAGACCAACTGTATAGGAAAGCTTCTTGTCCACTATTTGAGGAACCAATGCACGGAATTTTGAGTTAGCTAAGCTTCTCAGTTTTGCACTAAATCTGGCTGCAAAGGAAGCATCATTAAGTGTAGGGAGTTTAGGCATCATATCAATGGAAGAGGTATTAGAGTTGGAAATGTTGTAGCTCACAATTCCTGCAACATTGGAGATATCAAATGTTCCACGTCCTCTAACAAATGGGTGAGTTGTTATGTAAAATTATTTAACTTTTGCAACATTAATAGTAGCATTAGTAATGAATAACACATTGGTGGTTTTGTCGGGTGCTATAACAAGAATGTTTGTCTGAAAATGCTTGACATAAACTGCATCTAGTTCCACCACAGTCATGTGTGATTTACAATGGCAAGGAAGAGCTCATCATTGAGGGAAACATTGATGATTTAAAGGAGATATGTCTTCCGAGGATTAACATTGAGAACAAATATACATAGCATGCCATGGTTAGTAGATGAGTGAGATCCTATTTTTGTACCCAATATATCAAATAAATAAAAAATTAAATACAATTATCATTACCATTGGAGAAGTTTTACATCTTTTACAAAATTATTTCCATAAATAAGTATGTTAATTCAATTCTACCCATGGAGAACACATCTCGAAAAGGTACCCATTGTGTGCAGAGCCTCCATGAGGTGAGGAAATTTTTGCTAAACTTGGTCCTTGGTGAGATATTTATCAATCTCTGATGTGTCCAGTAATGGTGGGAATCATGGTTGAGGGTTGTCCACATTGATCACTCGGTGCAAGCCAAGCAATGGAGGAATGTTTTTCTCCAAATCATTATTTCCCACAGCCTTGCTAATGGTGTAAAGACCATATCAAAGTGGTCTGAGTTTCTGATGGGTTCTTGTAAGGTCTTCTTTCTGCAAATGTAACTAGACTTTTTCACCCACCTAAAACTTGTGTGGCACCCGATGTTGATCATGTCCCTGCTTGTACTTGGCATTTTTGAAAATGGAGAAACCATATATCAGACTGTTAGGTAGAGGCGCTTTGGGAGTCAGATGGAACAAATGCTTAACCTGAAAGTGCAACGATACCCCTGTGGGTGAGGAGAAGATATCCCTGTATCATTTCCTTCCTGTATCCACTTTCTTTTGCTGCGTGGAGGAACCCTTCCCAGGGGCCATGTATGTGGCTATGATCTTTCCCTTACTTTGAGAGTGAACCAGAAAGAAAACAAATTACCTAGTCTGGGAGATGATCTTACTGCATTTCTTGGTAGTGATCAAAGAGGTGGCAGTAGGTGGGGCTACCTCTGGTATCCAGTATAATGTATCAACCAAAGAAATAATCACGGAGTGATGTTTAGACCCATATGAGGCATCTCCCTTCCACAAGTATGGTTTTCATAATAATACATCATTATAGGAATTTAGAGGGTAATTTCCTTAGATAGAACGCTAAAGGACATCGCTCACCAATAGATCACATATTAGTACACCAGCATTCTTGACATGGTTAAAACCCTCAAAGAGGGAAACAATCCTGGACATGAGCCAACAAGACCACTTTAGGAAATTTATTAATGTAAAAGAAAGAAAATTTGCATAAGCTTCTCTCATCAACAGATACCTTACAAATGACCCTTCATGCTCTTTAAATAGAGATAATGGAGCAATCGGGTGTTAAGCCATGGATCAAGTGTTGGTAATACCAATGAGAGAATGAACCGTCAGATCATTTGATGTCTATAACATATTATGACTATCAGATTGTAAGTTACAAAAATTACATACTAAAGAAATACACTTTACCTAACTATACACTAGACTAAGTTGTACTCAACTATTTCCTATGTGTCGAAATATCCTAACATCTCCCCTTAAGAAAAACTTGGGATAGGATTGAAGGATGTATAAATATGACATAAAAGGAGAAGGAAGGAGGCATTAGAGCCCACCTCCCCTTAGTGACAACTTCCTAAACTCCAACCATAAATCAATTGTAGTAAACGTTTCCTCTCTCAGAACCTTTGTAAAAAGGTCTGCAACTTCATCATCAGTTGAAAATATTGCACTTCAAGAACATGGACATGAATGAGATTTTTGATGAAGTGCATGTGTAGTTCAATGTGTTTGCTACAATGATGTTGGATTGGATCTTTTCATAGTTAAATGGAACTTTGAGTATCACACCAAAGTGTAGTTGAATGTTTCTACTGAAAGCCAAACTCTAACAGGATCTGACGAAGCCACAAGGCTTCCTTACTAGCTTCTACAGTTCCACGATACTCTGCCTCTACTGAAGAAAGAGAAGTGGAACTTTGTTTCTTGTAATCACATGTAATAGGTCCAGAACCAAGACTGAAGACATAACCTACAGTAGACCTCCAATCATTAGGGTCACTAGCCCAATTGGAATCAGTGAAACCAACCAATATAGGAGATGATTTTGCACTATAATTAATCCCAAACTTAATTGTACCTTGAACATAAGGAAGTATTCTTTTAGCTTCTTTCCAATAACTTACATGTGGGTTTTGCATAAACCAAGAGATAAGGCCAACAACAAAGGAAAGGTCAAGATGGGTATGGGTCAGATACAAAAGTTTTCCAACAAGTTGATGGTATAAGGTATTATCAATTTTAGGGGAATTACAAGTGACTAAAAGTTGGGCTCTAGACTGAAAGGAAGAAGGGGTTGGGTTACAGTATTACACATGAAAGTGGCGTAGAAGATCACAGGCATACTTGGACTGGGAAAGGTAAATACCTTCCTTGGATTGCAAGACTTGAAGACCAAGAAAATATTGCAAGTGTCCTAAGTTTGTCATTTGAAACGTCTTTTTAAGGCTCAACTTCACATGGTTTGTAAGGTTGGGATCACTAAAATAAGGATAAAATCATCAATATGAAGACCAAGAATGATAAGGGACCTACCCACTTTCTTGATGTAGACAGTATTGTTAGAATGACACCTAGAAAAGTCGTTATCTAAAAGAAATCTATCCATTTTGGCATACTGAGCCTGAGGGGCTTGCTTGAGACCATAAAGGGATTCCTTAAGATGAAATACAAGGTTGGAGTCTATTTGTATAAAGCTAGGAAGTTTTTCTATATAGATTTCTTCATGTAAGTCCCCATGAAACAAGGCAGGTTTAACATCCATCTGATAGACTTTCTATTTAAAAGATGGAGCAAGGGAAAGAAGAAGGCAGAAAGAGCTCATTTTGGCAACAAGGAATAAGGTTTCAGTATATTCAATGCCTTCAACTTGTAAAAACCCATTAGCAAAAAGATGAGCTTTACGTTTATCAAATTTTCCATCTAGTCCAAACATAGTTTTGTAAACACATTTGCATCTAACAATTCTTTGTCCCTTTAGAAGAGGAACAAGATCCCATGTATCATTTGCTAATAATGAACGATATTCTTCATTCATAGTTGTGTCCCAATCAATATGGCCTGAAGCTTCTGCAAAGGTGTGAGGATCATAATTTGCTGAAGCTTGAGCCAATAAAGAATAGGCTATATCGAACTGAGAACATGTATGATGCTAATATGTAGGATCACCTGCAAGAGCGCCTACTGCATCTGGAGTAGTGCAAACTCATTTTGGAAGCTGAGGTGCTCAAGGAAAATCCCGAGAAGGTGGGGGAGGATTTCCATCTTCGCTGTCATCATCTGAAGAAGAAATATTTTCAAAAGTAGAAGGGATAACAAGAGGTGGCACATCCACCAAACTATGCTCATGGGCTGATATATTTTCACTAAACTTTACATCTCTTCTAATGATAACATTTTTGGATTTAGGTGGAAGAAGTCTATATGCTTTGATATCTTCAAAATATCCAACAAAAATAATTTTTTCACTCTTACGTTCTAAGGCTTTATGTTTCTCACCAGGAATATGGGCCCATGCTTCACTTCCAAAAACACGGAAGTGACTTACATCTAGTTTAATTGAGCTCCATGCTTCTTTTGGAGTGATATTATTTAAAACCTTAGTACAAGTGTGATTTACTATGTAATTTGCACAGTTAATTGGTTTTTCCCAAAAATTAAGACTAAGCCCTTTTGGTTGAAGCATGAAATTAGAAATTTCCTTTAAGGTGAGATTGTTCCTTTTAGCTACACCATTTTGTTGTGGAGTATATGGAACAATATGTTGCAATTGAATTCCATGCTCAGTGGAAAAGTTGATGAATTTGTTGTTAATATATTCTATGTCATTATCAGATCTTAGCTTAAGAATTTGATGTGTAGATTATTTCTCAACAAAGGTTGTTTGATTGATGGGCCGTGACCCAACTTCAGCGTTAGTCAACCAAGAAAATCCCTACACTACTCACCCTTTCGGCATCAGTACGTGGAGCGTGGACTGAAGTCTCACTCAACGCAGTATGGGGGGATGCAGGAACTAAGTTCTTGCACCCTGAGACAGTTGTGATATTTTTCTATCATTCCTAATCCTGCCTTCATGCAGATCAACAAGTTTTTAGGGCTTATCGATGTTCCTCATGTTCTGTCCTTCTGTACCTCTGACTGATCTTCATGTAGTCCTAACTTAATGTCCAAGCACTTATGTGCCTCTATGACTACGTTTCCCTAATCTACCATGCATTTAAATTTACATTTGCGTAAACCATCACTCTTGCTTGCCTTCAATTAATAGATATTATCAATTACATTTGCGCATCAAATAAGCATTATAATGTAAACCCAAATCGTAACATAATATAATTAGACTCTGATCTAAATTTAAACAAGAACACAAAAAATTACAGAGGTAACCATAAACACAAAGATGCAACAGAAATAATACTTCATTTCATTAATGTAAAATATTGAAATATGTTTACAAATAGAAATGGAAATAAACATCTAGGGAAATGGTAGCTTATATTTAAGAAGAGATGTGGTAGCTACATGCCTCTGGATTATGTTACAATGAGGCTCGATGGCCTATTTATTGTTGAGAAACAATGGAAAATCCTAGACATCCAATAGCCTAACCCTAGAAGATGAAACACCAAACTATGGGCCCCGTTTGGGTAAATTTGTATATCAACTCCTGGGGTCATATCTTTGGCATACGATCTTTGTTTGACGCGCACAATATCTCATTAGAAAGATCTACCCAAGAGCTACAACTTTGGTAGGATAAAAATAGGCCCATGGACCCATGTTGCTCCTAGTTGTCCCAAAAGACGTCATTTAGGGCCTCAAAATGGTTCTGGAATTTTAGGACCCCGAAAACTACTAAAAATAATAAATTGTGCTATAATTAAAGAAATTGAAAAGCGGAAAGAAACAATGGTGGTGGTCCAAGTGGAATTGGCGAGTGGCCACCAATATTCACCTAGATCTTTCCTCCCCCCTTAGGAAACAATGGTCCCCATTACGTCGCGTTCCTCCATGAGATGAGGAAACTTTTGTTGAACCTGGTCGTTGGTGAGTAACTTGCCTTGGTGAAGGAGTTGGCCTGATTTGACAACTCGATACAATTGGATATTCTACTGGAGAGTGTGCTTGATATGTGTGTCCATGATTCGATCAGTTGCAACTTATTCCATGCAATCTAGATTTCACTCTGTGGGTGTGAGTTGTTCTGCAACGTCGAATGTGTCTTGTAATGGTTGAAAGTATGGCCAAAGGAAATCCACATTAAACACTGGGTGTAGGCCAAGGAATGGGGGAATGTTGAGCTCAAATGCATTATCTCCCATAGCCTCGGTAATGGTGTAAGGACCATATTAGAGTGGTCTAAGATTTCGATGGGCTACAGTAAGGCATTCCTTTTGCAAATGCAACTAGACTTTGCCGCCCACATGAAACTTGTGTGGCACCCAATGTTGATCGTGTCGTTACTTGTACTTGGCATTTGATTTCTCCAGAATGTCATGGACCTGCTAGCGAATATGTTGGATGTGCTCAATGAAGTTGTTTACCTTATCTTTTTTGTACTGGACGTGAGTCCAATCTATGTGAGTAGTTGCAAATGGCATGGCCACATTAATGGGACATAGTGGCTAGAATCCCAAGCTCACCTTAAAAGGGATGTTGCCAGTTGAGCTGTGGAGAGCCCGGTTATGGCTTTGCTGAACATAGGGGAGGCTCTCCTCCCATGTGCGTGGATGCTTCGAGTTGTACATGCACAAAATGTGTACAACATCGACCCGAGACTAGACCAAAATGTACTGAGAAACTTGTCCTGATCTAAGATGATAGATTTTTGGATCCAAAAGTGTACCCACACTCGTTCAAAGAAGAGTTTAGTAGTGGTCTCCGTTGTGATATTCTTTTTGTAGGCTACCATAATGACCATCTTCGAGAACTTGTCGACGACCACAAAAACACAGTCATTTCCATGCTTAGTGGAAGGAAGTCCTGACATGTAATCCATGTAGATGGATTCCCAAGGTCAACTAGGGGTAGGCAGTGGGGTATAGAGACCTCGCTTCTTGATGGTTGGTTTGGTAATGGCATAGGAAATGCATGAACTAATGTACTTCCTGACATCCTATCGAAGATTCGACCAATAGAAATACTTTTGCAGTACTGCGACCATTTTCTTGACCCCGAATAGAATAACAGCCCGACTGTAATGTGCTTCTGAAATCATGTTGGCATGCTCGCTTGAAGGAGCACAAAGGTGACCCAGGTGGCGTAACAAGGCACCCTAGAGGTGAAAATCTAGAACATGCTGACCCTCCAAGATTGTCTGGTATGTGTGGCTGAATTTTGGGTGGCTTTTGTAGAGAAGTGGCCAATCAGAAGTGTCGTGCCCACAAGAGTTGAGCACGGTGGTTAATGCCATGATCAGTGGTCAACGGAGGAAATATGCAACATTCTTGTTGTTTCCCTTCTTATACTTGATATTCAAATGGAACTATTGCAAGTATGTCGATCACTTCTGATGGAGATCATTCTGCAATTTCCCTTGGTTCTGTATGAGTTACAGGGGTCGATGGTCTATGTGGATGACAGTTTCCTTCCCCAAAATGTAATGCTTCCATTGTTGGTAGGCCTGCACAATGGAATACATCTCTTTTTCATAAGTAGGATACTTCTAGACTCTGTCTGAAAGTGTCTCATTGTGATATGGCACTAGATGCCCGTGTTGAGTAAGGGCTGCCCTAATAGCATAGTGAGAGGCATCTATCTCAACCTTAAATGGTTGTTGCAAGTTTGGTAATGCGAGCACTGGTGCCAAGGGGAGGTGATATTTCAACTCTATGAATGCCTTCTGTTGAGATTAAGACCAAAATAATTTTTCTTTTGCTCCTCCCTTGGTGACTTGACTCAAGGGCCAAGTGATATGAGAAAATCCCAACATGAACCTCCAATATAAGTTAGAAAGACCTAGAAAGCTACAGAGCTCTATTAGAGTGGTTGGAGATGGCCAATCGCGAATGACTTGGATCTTTGATGGATCCACATGCACCCTCTATTCATCAATAATTTATCCTAGATACTAAACCTGGGTCATGCCAAAAGTGGATTTCTCCAAATTGTCACATAACTTGTGTTGCCTCAATGTTTGAATAACCTGTCGGATGTGGTTGAGGTGCTCTTCCCAACTCTGGCTAAAGATCAGGATGTCATCCAAGTATACCACTACAAATGAGTTAGTGAATAGCCACAAGATGTCATCCATTAGCCTCGCGAAGGTTGCAGGAGCATTCATCAATTCGAAAGGCATAACCAACCATTCAAAAAGGACCTCCTTGGCTTTGAAGGTAGTGTTCCATGCATCAGAGTGTTTGATTGGTACCTGGTGATATCTTGAGTTCAAATCGATCTTGCTGAAATATTTTTCCCCCTTAAGCTGGTCCAGGAGGTCATCAATCCGTGGGATCTGGTACCTATTATGGACAGTGGTCTTGTTAAGTGCCCAATAGTCAATACAGAGTCTCCAAGTCCCATCCTTCTTCTGTACAAACACGATCGAGCTCCCACAAGGCGATGAACTTGGATGGATGTGACCTTTCTACAACAACTCCTAAATCTACCTCTTGATTTCATCGTTCTCCAGGATGGAGTGCCGATAGATTGGTCCATTGGGCAGTGGCGCACCTAGGGTCAGATTGATGGAGTGCTTGACCTGACAATGCAGAGGAACCCTTGTGGGGGAGGTGAAAATGTCCTCATACTCCTCCACGACCTTTTCCATCTGTAGTTGTCATGCAGAGGGGCCCTATCTAGAGGTCGCAACCACCATCTTCTTCTTTCCTTGAGGACGTATCATCAAGAAAACAAATTTCTCAGTTTTGGAATTGAGCTTACTACATTGTTTTGTAGTAGCCAAAGAGATGGCAGTAGATGTTGCTACCTTAGGTATCTTGTACAACTTATTTCCCAAAGTAACAATAATAGCACATGGCCTTGATTCATACACAACATGTTGCTTCCACAAATATGGTTTTCCTAATAATACATCACAAACTTCAAGGGGTGCAATGTCACACAATACCTCATCCATGAAGGGCTTGATGTTGTATGGAAGGCAAAAATGTTGGCTCGTGCAAAGATCCTGCCTTGGTGAAGCCATCCGATGGTGTATGGTTGTCGGTGTGTTGTGGTTGGTAAGCCTAGCCACTTCATGACCTCTACCAAAATGAGGTTATTTTGGCTCCCGCTATCGATAGTGAACTGTAGCGAGGAGCCCTTTACCCACATCTAGGAGTGGAAGAGACGCTCCTCCTCTGGATCTTCAAATTCCTCCTTCTGGATCTTCGTGGTGGCAAAGGTGGCGTTGGGCTCCACATCGATAATCTTCTTCCCTTTGTCATTCCCCTTGTTAGGTTTTGACTCAGAGTCGTAACATGCATCTGATTCTAAAACCTTCAGCTCAGCCACCAGCGACTGCTTGGCCTGACACTCACTTGTGTTGTTAGTGGAGCTCTTATGGAACTCACACCACTTTCCAGTGTCCTTCATCAGCTTCACGGCGTTGTTCTTTTCTTGCAGCTTTGGCTAGTTGTCTTGGGTCACCCTGACTTGGCTTTGTCCTTTGTTCTGTAGTTTGGAGGCACCTTTCCCTTTCTTTGGATTCTCATATCCAAAGTCTTGCTTCTTCTATTTAAACTTTTTCTCAACCCTGATAGCATATCGTTATGCCATGCCGAGTGAGGACATGTTTAGGAATTTTATTTCTTATTAGATGTACTTGTATAGGAAACAACAGTATTTTAGTACCAAATGCTGCTCCAAATCCTTGATACCCAACTTTCTATGAAGGGTATGGGAAATGTTGGTAAACTCTAGCATGTCTTGGTCCCTTCCCTTCCTCAGCATAGTCCACTTTATGTATTGATCCTCATAGCTTTTGACAGGGTAGTACTGCTCCTTGATGGCATCCTAGAATGAATTCCAAGTGGGTGTGGCTAAAAATAGTGAGCCAGTACTTTCATCCTTTTGCTCGCAGTGGGCTTCCCACAGGTCCTTGACGTGGGGGGCTGCTTTGAGAAGACCGAAAAAAATCTTTTTCCGACTGGAAAAATCAAGAATATAAAATAACCCTCTAGTAGATTTAGCCATTTATCGATGGAACCTATGTCTATCTAACCCTTGAATAAGGGGATTTCAAAATTAACTTCTACCTTAAATAGTGTAGTGTTTCCAGAGTAGTTGTTGGAAGCCGATGTGTCGCCCCTGGGTAGCCCCTAAAGGATTTGGGCAAAGTTGTCCATAATCACATTCCTTTGTCGCTCGAGGACTTCTTTGAGCAACATTTTGATAGGATCTCCTACACCCTCGTCTTTCTTTGCATCTACCATGGGAGGCCGTTAGGATTTGCGAGGCTAGTCTTCCAAAGGTTCAACCAGTTCAAGCCCTAACTCCTTATATCCCGACCTCGATGGGGACATGTAAAGAAAAACAGAGAAAAAGAAGACTACTCTGATACAACTAATCTAGATTTAAAATGGAATGCAACAAATTACAGAGATAACCATAAAAGCAAAGATGCAGTGGAAATAATACTTCATTTCATTAATGTAAAATACTAAATATGGTTACAAACAGAAATGGAAATAAACAACTAGCGAAATGATTGCTTATCTCTGAGAAGAGATGTGGTGGCTACATGCCTCTGAACTAAGTTACAGTGAGGCCCAATGGCCTATTTCTTCTTCATAAAAAATGGAAAACCCTAAACATCCAAAAGCCTAACCCTAGAAGATGAAACCCAAAACTTTGGGCCTTGTTTGGGTAAATTGGTATATCAACTTCTTGGGGTCGTAACTTTGGCATATGATCTTCATTTGACACACACAATATCTAGTTAAAAAGATCTATCTAAGAGCTACAACTTTGGGAAGAACAACATCAATCCACTAACCCATGTTCCTCCAAATTTTCCCAAAAAATGTCGTTTAGGGCCTCAAAACGGCTCTAGAAGTTGAAGACCCGAAAAATTGTTAAAAATAGTAAACTCTGCTACAATTAAGGAAACTGAAAAGAAGAAAGAAACAATGGTGGGGTACCAAGTGGACTTGGTGGTTGGCCACCAATATCCACCTGAATCAGATGCATTAGACGGAGACAACATACATAGTGATTGCAGAATAATTATTTTTATTGATATCTCAAGTTCAGCATAGACTTTATCCACCCTGTGCACACTGTTGTAGGGGTCTGCGCACCCAGCTACATACTTCCACTATAGGGCTCTGTGCACTCATCTGCAGAGCCTATACCTACGGTAAGACTCAAGAACAGTTAGAACTTCTGACCCAAAATCCTTCCTCTTGTTACTAGACCCTCCTTAGACTCTTCTAAGACTCCCTTTTTATACAATCCCATGGTCTGTGGAGCACAAGTAGATCTTTATAGCTAACATGATACTTCACAAGGGTGCAAAACCCTTTGACCTCTTAGCACTCTGTGACCAAAAATGTGGATACTTTACATATTTATTACAAAATTTGGGCCTTCTACTGCAAACATGGGCTTTTAGCCCCAAAATTGGCTCTTGGGGGAACCCGTTCCCAACAAGACCCTAACACAAGCATGGTGACTCGCCCTTGAGTCACTCTTCAGGTGCAAAGATCTTGGCATGAAGACCCCCCCAAATTGGTTCATTAATGCTAGATTGGTAGCAGATTTTCAGGGATTTAGCCCATAAATTTCATCTTAAATGTCAGCCTGCCACTCCATTTGGTTGTTTTTCCATCATCAAATCATGAAAAATGACTTTAATAGTCACCTTCTAGCTGACCTGCGCAGTTTCATTCCAAGTAATGTAGCCTTCTACGCACTCGAGTGGTCTCTATGACATCCCCTCATTCCGCACAGTTCCTTGATCGCACAGTTCCCCGACCCGGGCAGTGTAGTTTATAGTCCCACGCCTCCTTTAAGCCATCTTGAGCACTAAGACTATGCTTCCTTCATATAGTCATCTAGCTGGATCACTAATATATGGCTTCAATCGACTACCATTAACTTTTGGTGGGAAGGCTCCCCATTAAACTTAACCAAATAAGCTAATCCACCATCAGTAATCTCTTTGATGACATAGGGCCCCAGCAAGTGCATCCTAAATTTTCCTCGGAATTTATCAAAATTGTTGTCATATAGAAATACTAGATCATTTACCTGGAAGGTGCGTAGTTTAATGTGTTGATCGTGGCATGCCTTTTCATGCTCCTTTTGAACTTGCTGATGAAATCCAACTAGAAATTGGTCCTCCTCAAGTTCTGCTAGCTGTGCCAGCCTCTCTTCCAGGGCTCTGTGATCCTCCATTCCTGTGAGTGCCACCATCTGAAGACTAGGTACAGTGTATTCCATTAGCATCACAGTTCTACGTGATACATGAGTCTAAAAGGTATTTTCCCAGTCAGCTTCTTGGAAGTCATTTTGTAGGCCCATAGCAACGTGGTTATTCACACATCCTAATCATTTCTATCAGCATTGCAAACCTTCTTCAGTGTGCTCTCCAATATCTTATAATGCTTCTACCATCCCATTAGCCTGCGAATGCTAAGGCATACTTTTCTGATGATACACTTAAAATTCTTCTATTAACGCACTGATTTTTTCGTTAAGAAAGTGCATACCACGATCGCTCATTGAGATTTTTGGATAGCCAAATCTTGTGAACACATATTCAAAAATAAAATTCACTTTTGTTGCACTAGTACAGTCCTTCACAGGTTGTGCTCTATCACAATGATGATGTACCGCGCACCTGTTTTCTAAACCGAAGGCTAAACTAGTCCCACAAAGTCAATCACCCATTTCTTGAATGGTTGTAATGTCACTTGCAGTGTCAATGGTATTTCATCCCTTTGTGATGGCCTGCCAATCCTATGACATGCATCACAGGCCCTACAATATGCTTTTATGTCATTATGCAGAGTTGGCCACCACAATCCAGCATGCAGAACCTTCTGCGCTGTAGCTTTTCCTACATAATTTCCTCTTGCAGCAACTCCATGAGCCTACACTAGAATGCTGCTCTGCTCAAAGTCAGGTACATAGCATCGTAATATTTCATCAGACCCGATTTTGTATAGATGTCCTATAATGATGAAAAGCTCTGTTGTGTGCACTACTAACTCCTCTGCTGGCTTGTATACCCTCTGGAGCAGTCCCTGTTGTCAGGATTTGTATGATATCCTCAAAGTGACTGTCGGTGATGCATACCAGAAAGAGCTGCGTGCCTTCCTCCAAATTAGTGGGCTCCTCTCTCATTGCGATGCACGATAGATGATCTGGTCCCACGTTCAAACATCCATGCTTTAAAATAACTTCAAAATCATACTCCTAAAATAATAACAACCACCTATAGATCTTCCCCCCAACACAGTATTATTAACGAGGTATTTTAACGTAGAATGATCCATATACATATTAAAATTTCTACCGAACAAATAGTGCCTGAAGTTTTGGAGCATGTATATCATGGCTAGTCCTTTGCGCTTTGTATTGAATAGTTCTTCTCAGCCTTGGAAAATTTCTTGCTTGTGAATTCAATAGGATGGTTCAATTTCCTCTCATCCGCCTATGTCAGCATGGCCCCTAGTGCGATACATGAGGCTTCCATGCGAACATGAAATTCCTTCTTCTAGTCTAGAAAGACTAGGATCGACGTAGTGACCATGTTCTCTTTCAACACATCCAATCTCTTCTGGCATTCATCACTCCAACAGAATGTAGCATCCTTTTTCAACAACTTCTCCATGGGTTTTGGGTAGCTGATCCCCCTATGGAAGATTTTTGGGGCTTGCAGCCTGAATTTTGGGTCAAAAGTAACGTAAGACCCCACAAAATGTGGCCGCGGAGTGTGAGAGTCTAGGGTTCTCCGCCATAAAATATTTTAGTTCAATTTAGATTGTGTCAGCCTAACCATGGTTCGCAGACCATGGAAATGTATAAATAGAGTGAGGCTCTAATAGTGGAAGTCAGTTTTTTTAGTTTTTTTCTGGATTATTATGGTTTTTTGAATGCGATATTCGTTCTGAGTCTATAATTTTGAATCTTGGGATGTAGGAGTAGGGAGAGGCTCTATAACTGTGTGTGTAAAGGCCTAGTAGATTCTGCAACTATGTGCATAGAACCCTATAGCTAAGTGCGCAGGGCTGAGTTGGGATTGTAATGGAACATAGGAGTAATAAAAGCTAAGTTGATTTTGAAATATTGTGCATCTACTTGTAGATCTATATATTTATGCTTTTGTTATATGTTTATACATCTCCTTACAGTTTATGACTGCACACACTTGTTATGAATTTTGAATGATTGATAAGAAGATTGGGTCCACAAAATTAAGTTAAGATCTATAATAATAATAATGTAGTAAGGATAAGGGATCTAGACCATGCCTCTTCACGCTCCTTGCAGAGCTACGCGAAGGTCAAACAGCTGCATAGTGCGAGTGCACAAGATTCATTCACGAACTTCCCAGACTTCATCAAGACATCCCTAGGGTGCAGAAACCTAGTTCCAGCAGCCTCCCATACGACCTAGGGTGAGACCTCAGTCTGCGCACCACAGACCCTTGCCGAAAGGACTGGTTGTTTCAAGATTTGTTTGGATAAATCACTTCTAAACCTGGGTCAGGCCCCAATAAGCCAACAAACGGTTTCATTGTCAGGACTGGGATCTGCCTAAGGGATGTCTGATGTCAAAACACTAGAATCCTATGAAGAAGGAAATTGAAGATTGGTTGGATCAGAAGCTTCGCGAGTTCATGACATAGGAAAATAGAACTCTACAAATATCTGAGAAGAGGTGGCTGGATTGCTACGTATATATGAAAATCCATGAGATCATCCTCGCATCCTTCTCTTCAGAGATGTACGATTGGATTGGGGAGGTTAGCCGATAGCTAGGGAAGGTATAATCTCGATCAAACGATAGTGTGGATTCTAGGGTTATTGTGCAGGCTAGAGGCATCAAAAGATAAGATCGTGCAGGTTGTGGACCACTGGTTTGACTAGATAATAGGGGGATTTATCACTGAGTTCACAATAGATACAATAGTTAGCTACAGTGAAGCAGAATCACATTTTTTCAAGGGACTACGAGGTAGGTACATTAAATCCATGAATACCTGGATTAAGATGTTGTTATGTGAAAAGCGAGTTATGCGAATACATTAATGATTACAATGACGCAAGGTGGAAAGATCCAAAAATGGATCGAAGGATTAGGGAACAGTCCATTAGTTTCACCCGTGTGAGAAAGTGAGGAAGAGCGCACTCGGGTTTCTCTGAGAAGTGTAGTTAGTTTGATAAGACAAAGAATTCCACAGTTAGCACCTCCACTTACACCATCACCCACTTCACCTACTTTACCTCCATCTCCACCCACTCACCTCCACCACCCCCACGGTCTGGCATGATGATCGCAATCAAGCTACCCATATTCGGAGGAGTAGGGAATGAGGATCCAGACCAGTTTTGGTTCATGGTAAGAGCAGTGTGGGAAGCATAAGGGGTCACATATTAAAACATTAAGAAGGCCACACTAGTGAGTGCATTGCAGGATCGCGTGCTGACATGGTATATCAAGTGCTCGAATGATCACCCAAATGTAGGAATAGCAGAGATCCAAGATGCGTTGAACAAAGAATTTAGCCGGCTGAAATTAGAGACACAATCAATCATCATATTTAAAGAGATAGTGACGCTTCCAGGTGATACCCCCTGGGATCTGGATCAGAGACTAAAGACTATCATCCGTGAGGCTAATATGACGCTAATGGATGTGCAACACCGCATGTGGTTTTTGGCATCTTTGACACCACACATGAGGATGGTGTTGTCACAACAAAAGCTTTCAACCCAGGCATAAGCATTGGAAATGGCAATAACGTTGCATGAAATACCGATACAGGATCTGTGATTGGGAGTTCAACATATGCACGCGTAGCTTCAGACTCTCTGCTTGAAAATGTAGAGCTTGAAGTAGGATAGGGCACCCCAGGAGAGGCACACAAAGAAGTTTGGTGCATAAAATGTAAAGGCCAGGGCCATGACAAAGACCACTGTCCAGTATTCGTGAACTACTTGGCAGGAGGGGGACCAATGCCATTGAGACCAGAGGCACAAGCAGGGCTAGGTGTATCACCCACGCTCCGGTGTGCGATTTGTCAGGTGGGAGGAAAGCACACGACAGACAATTGTCATTCGTTGTAGAATTATACACAAACTTCCAAACAATTGTTTTACAATTTTTGTAGATCCGTGAGCCATGATGAGCATACTTGTCGCAACTACAATTTGATGATGGAGTAGGCCCCAACATATAGAATGTAGATGGAAATGTGAGGCCTTGACCTAGCCGCGGGAATGGCACGCGCTGGATTTCAAGGGTGAGGTCAAGGAAGAGGAGGTATGGGGCCAGGAAGGGGCCGCAGATAATTAATCTATTACAATTACGGAGGACTAGGGGACTACACTCGCGATTGTACCAACCCAACAAGAATATCTTGTTCATACTATGAGCATCTTGATCATGAAATATTAGATTGTCCTATGTTGATCGCGCATATGTGAGAGAAAGGGGTACTACAACCTAATCTGACGCAGAATATTCAAATGATGAGATCTTAACTGCACAAAGAGGACCCCGACATGAACATCGTGCTTAGGAGTGATGCGACCGCAGGGAAATATAAGGGGAAGCAGTCTGAGAAAGACACATGGGTTCGCAAGGCTCCTACAAAGGTACCTGAGTTTGACTTGGAATGTGCAAAGGAGACGTTTATGGAAGCTAAGAAGAGCTTCAAGGAGGCCTCTACTTTAGGTAGTAAGGATCAACTAGATACAGGGATGGATCCTCGTATGCCAACTACCTTTTTAGAGACACGCATGAGATTGCTAAATGACAACAAGGTGGTTAAAGACTACAAGGATTGATAACTAGGTGCACAGGGTCAGGGGAACCATGCGTAGTTCGGAAATAAGGAAAGCATACATTGTGCATCGAGAGGGAGATGAGACTAATGGTGCAGATTAGTGAATATGAAATGGATCAGGTAATTCTAGACCTGGGTTCAGACAGAAATGTCTTACCTAAGAAGACATGGGAACACATGGGCAGGGCGACGTTATGGTGGTCTCCTATTCAATTCCGAATGGTGAACCAACAAAATATCTTGCCCATGTAGAGGTTGCAAGGGGTAATGGTGGATATCGAGGTCGTTGTTGGCATAATGATACAGGTATGACACAAGTTTCGTCCTTGATGGTAACTCTTTCAGATGGAAGGTAAACAGAAAGAATGAAGAAAGTAAGTTATACGCAGGTTCACTATATACCAAGCCGCGTGTACATGCGGGTTCGCAGACCAAAAGGCACGCATTGCATACACATGCAGTTCCACATAAGGAAAGGTGCATACATGTTGGAAAACTATGGTTTGGTTTAGGGTATTTGGTCCATGGTATTTTGGTATTGGTCCATGGTATTTGGTCTGAGGTATTTACCCCAGGTATTGGGTCCATGGTATTGGTCCTACGTAGCTTTGGACCATGGTATTGAGAGAGGCCTAAACCTATATAACGAGAAGAAGATCATTAGGCCAAAGTGCAGGTGTGCAAGTGATGAATTAATTGAATCATAAGTTTACTAAATATATGCTAGTTGCATTAAACATAGTTGCATATACACATGAGTTCCCTTAAATGAAGTAGTGAATATGAATTCGAATATGGAAATGAAAAGTTACTGATTTGATAATACTGATTCACCCCCCCCCCGTCTTAGTATTATTTCCAACAATTTGTATCAGAGCAGGTTCTTCAGAAGAAGCTTGATCGCTTGAAGGAATATCCATCATCATGAGTAATCAAGAAAGAGAGGGATCCATCACACCATCAATCTTCGAAGGGAGCAATTTTGTTTACTGGAAGGTAAGAACCACAGCCTATCTACAATCGCTTGGAACAGATATTTGGGGAATCGTGGAAGGAGGATATACATTTCCATCAGCAATTCCTATAGATATGGTAGGTAGAAAGCAATATGAAATCAATGCCAGAGTTGTTACCATCTTATTGGCAAGTTTGTCAAAATCAGAGTTTGTCAAGGTCATGTAGCTCAAATCAGCCAAAGAAATATGGGACAAAATCATTTTAAGCTACGAAGGAGATGCTCAAGTAAAATGTGCTAAGCTTCAAACTCTCAGAATACAGTATGAAACTGTTAAGATGCATAGTCATGAGCATAGCTAATTACTTCCTACGTATAGATGAGATTTTCAATTATATGAAGAATATGGGTGAAGAAATTAAGGAAGTTGTCTTAGTTGAGAAAGTTTTGAGATCCTTGTCTGCAAAATCTGAATCCAAAGTGTCTACCATAGAAGAAAAGGAGGTTCTATAGAACATCACCATGATGTAGCTTCATGGAATCTTAACTGCTTTTGAAATGAGAAAAGGAGGACCATCATACATGAGAGAAGCCGCATTTAAAGTATTAGCACAATGAGAAGTCCCGCTAGACTCGAAACGTTAACACTGTGGATTATCCGAATTCTATCTCTTGGGAAAATAAAAACTCAGTGAATCAGGATACATTTCAGAAGAATAATGTGAGATAAATTTTGTCAAGGATCTTCAATGGGGATATGGAATGTTCAAAGGTAAGCTACCTTTCAAATGTTTTTCTTGTGGTAGAGTTGGTCATGACGCTGCTAGATGCCCTCAGAACAAAGGAAATATGTCTAAAGAAGGTAATAGAAGTTATTATACTCATGATAATAGTAATGACTCATCCAGTAGTGATGAAGACAATCAAGAAATTAAACTTCTCATGGCATATGAAAATAATGACGTAGAAAAATAGGAAGTTACCAGACTAAAAGATAATTTAGAGACAGTAACCAGAGTAAGGGAGAAGTTGCAGGATGTAGTAAAAGATCAGAGCATAACAATCCAGAGACTTGAATCTACAATCCTCTCTCTAAAAGAAGATCTTTAAGAAACAAAGAAGCAGAATGAAGAAACTGTTGAAGAACAAGAACATGAAGTGCTCAAATTAAGGCAAAAAGTGGAAGAAGGAAGAGAAGCTGAAGAAAACATAAAAAACAAATATCTGGAAAAGGAAGAACAACATCAGGTTGAGGTAAATATCTTAAAACGTAAATTAGTAGAAAAGGATAAACTGTTATGATTTCAAGACAATACTAAGATTTTGGATGATATTCTTAGTAGTCAAAGATCCCCTGCTATCAAAACTGGTCTTGGATTTTATGAAACTGTTGAAGGTGAATCTAGCTTACAAGGTGAGGCAAGGAACTCTAATGCAAAACCTAAAATTCTCAACAAGGAGATAAGAGGTCAACCCCATCAACAACGAAGGAAAGAAATACTTCAAAGAATATCTTTTTTTCCTAACTGTGGAAATGATAGACGGTTATTCCCTCTGATGAGTAGTGTTGAATGTTATAAATGTCATAATCCGAGACATGTTGCAGCCAGATTTAGAAGTAGAATGTCTTAATACAATCACATAGAAAGATCATCATGTTGCATGTACTTTAAGGGATATTGTTTTCATTGCAATATGTTTGGTCACAAAGCTATTGATTGCATTAAAAGGAATATGAAACATGTAAGATGTTATTCATGTAACAATTTTGGAAAAAAAGTAAAGGAATGTAGGAGAAAAATTTGGACACCAAGGCAAAAGGAGCATACATCATCTCAATCTCAAGTATTGAAGAAGACAGAATTAGTGTCAGAAAGATGTGGCACAACTCAGTTAGCAGACATAACAGACCTAGGGGAAGCTAAAAGTATAAACCTTCAGTATTACAATTTTCATATGTAGATATTATGAAGAGAAGTCGCGTATATATTGAAGTTAAAGGTTGCAAAGTCACGTATGTGGAGCTCTAAAGAAAAAACAGCAGAACGGATTCAGGAAAAGAAGTCTAATATGGTTCAGTCATGGTATAAGTTGGTTGCCACAGGTTCAGGGAGAGCATATGCTTCAAATAATGCATTGTTGGCATTATGGTTAGAAGTATTTGGTGATAATTCTTATGACACATCTTGCTACTTATTGTTGGTTAGTCAAGAGAATGGTTTTGTAGGTTACAGGTTGCTAATGTTGACGAGATATGCTTATGGTGAAAATCATATGGTGTATGATAGTTGCTGATGACTATCATGGTCTTGTTTAGGTCATTGGTATTTGTTAAAAATGTCATGTATTTCTTTTAAACACCCATGAGTCATATGATTTAATTTGTAACCCCACTTTGCATGGGAAGGATGATGTAATAATGTCTATTTCAGTCATGTATAAACATTTCGTATATCTCGACTTGGTTGGGAGGTTGATGTATGTATGATTCATTGGTGATAGGAAGGTATACTCACTCAGTTGATTTATAGAGTCATGTTATATATCTTTACAGACTCTGCATGTGCTCAGGGGGAGCATGGATAGATTGGTACATCATGGCATGTACAAAGGGGGAGTGCGATCAGAGATTTCAACATGTACTGAAGGGGAGTATAGACAACAGAATGTATATCAAGGGAGAGAATATCTTGGTCCACCCTCTTCCCTTGATGTCAAAGGGGGAGAGTGCCTTGGTGTGGTTGTTGCTATCAAGTCCAAAGGGGAAGATTGTTGGCATTATGATATAGGTATGACACAAGTGTTGTCCTCAATGGAAACTCTCTCATATGGAAGATCACAATATAGTAGGTAAACAGAAAGAATGAAGAAAGTAAGGTATATGCAAGTTCACTATATACCAAGTCGTGTGTACACGCAAGTTCATATACCAAAAGGCGCATATTGTGGACACGCGCACTTTTACAGAAGGAAAGGTGCGTACACGTTGGAAAACTAATTTTTGGTACATGGTATTTTGGTATTGGTCCATGGTATTTGGTCTGAGGTGTTGACCCCAGGTATTGGGTCCAAGGTATTGGCCCTACATAGTTTTGGACCATGGTATTGAGAGAGGCCTAAACCTATATAAGGAGAAGAATATCATTAGGCCAAAGTGCAAGTGTGTAAGTGATTAATTAATTGAATCATAATTTTACTGAATATATGCTAGTTTCATTAAACACAGTTGCGTATACATGTGAGTTCCCTTAACTAAAGTAGAATATATAAATTTGAATATGGAAATGAAAAGTTATTGATTTGATAATATTGATTCACCCCCCTCCCTCTGAGTATTATTTCCTACAGGTGTGAGCATGCAAATGGACTTTGAAGTAATAGAGATTGTGGATGAAAGCAACCCTTACCCCATGTCACTAGGATAAGACTAGGTCATTGATATGAACGGAGTCATCAACTTGAAGAAGCAGAAGATGATATTCGAGAAAAAGTCTCTACGCATAGTAGTTCCTCTAGGTCCAGTCGAAGGAGTGCTCTACATAAAACCTGTGCGTGGTGATGAAAATGACGATGAGCTAGATTGCATTTACCAGATAATGGTGCAAGACTAGGATTGGGTGAACCCGACCATGGATTGGAGAATCTCATGGGAGCGTGACAGTTCCTATACTTCAAATTCTGATGAAGAGATAGAACGTTGGCAGAACCGGTTGCACAAAGTAACAACATTGAATTGTAACATGATGATTAAATAACTGTGGTGCATGATGAATGAAGAAAGGGAGCTGCCAACATATGATGGTGTAACAAGTGTGGACGAATTCTTAGAGAAATTGGAAAGCACAGTACCAGAACAACAAAAGTACGATGCTTTGGACTAGGCATTGCATGTGACACCAACATGATGGTGGAGTACACATCAGAAGAGTATGGGAAACTAGCCTGAATGTAGAATTCTGACGCCCTTACGATTTAGGAGTCTCCAGCAATGAATGCTAGCCAAGCAGCCAGGATGAAGTAGTTGGCATACCCACTTGTGTCGATGGGTGAAAAAGTATGCTATGAAAGCACCTCCTAGGCTAAGGATCGACAATCAGAACCCAACGTGGCAGCAAGGGGGGCAACGCACTCCACAAATAGTTTGTGTTGGAGCATTCAAAAGACTATGTGGAATCATGAATAGAGTCTACCAAATGGAACAAAATGATTCGGACCTGCACGTGCCAGTGGTCTGATGGGCCTATGGGGCCATGTGCAGGAACCTAAGCATGGAAATGGTTCCAAAGATGACAAGCAGAGTCAAGGCCATAGCTTTGGGAAAGAATCCTCACACAATCACTCCTATAATTACGACAACACGTAGGGACCAGAACGAAGAGATTATGTAGTTGTGCTAGGATGAACATATTAAGATTCAACAAGCTATTGAGCAAGGGAACCTTGAGCTTCACAAATTCGAAGAAGATTGGGTATGACTAAAGCAGGAAATCATATTAATGGACGAGGATGTCGGGAAGATGGAAACCAAAATTTCACAAGTATTATGCATTGATGGAAGGATGAGGTCACATATAGGCAACCCTGCCACCGCACTAGAAGATTGTTGCCAAGATTTTTTGGCTATAATACCATGGTTGCGACCACACCTTATCAGATGAAGTCACCAAGGAAGTGCACTATCTAAGTAAGAACGTGAGGTGTTGTTGAACGCAAGGCATTGACGAATGCGAGGGTAAATAAGGGAGGCATGCAGACCAGATTGAAAGGTGACTTGAAGCCTTACACCAGTAGTGCAACCACCTAGCTATCTGTAGGAAGCATAGTCTCAACGCTCCAAGTAGTTGAAAGAGATTGCATGACTATAAACGAGTTTGTATGGAGGCTACGTGGCACAGAAATCTCACGTAGGATCAGTATGATGCATAGGTCATGTTTGCACATAAGGCACTACGCTACGACACGGGCAGGTGATAAAGTGACCACTAGTGTCACTATTCATGTCAAGACGGTGAATTGAAGACAATGAGGAGTAGATGGCGAGAAATTAAGTCGCAAAGTCAGAACTAGATTTGGGACTATCTGCCACCAGTCTCACATTAATGAGTCGAATTCGTGGGGAATGGTTGAATTTGAATTCAAAGAGGCCTATAAATCACAAGTTTCCCTCCACTAAGAAACCCTTGGCATTTTTAAGTTGTTGTGTTATCAAGCAGGCATGAACTTGATGAACTTGGAGGTTGTAAAAGCATGTCCATGGTTTGAAGCATTGCCAAAGGACACAAAGGATTCCCTTATTAGAATAATGTTAATAACCAAGGGATCCATGCAGAGTTATACACCATCAGTAGGTGATACACCCAAAATCCCTAAATCACCCCGGACGCTGAGGCCCAAAATGGACCCACAAGCGGTAGGATCGATCCGTATGTCTCCACAAAATCTGCAGTTCAACAAATTGTTGATGGAAGAAAAGGGGAAAATAGTTAATATTGAGAGTGATGATGAGGAGGAGGATCCTCAGAAGTTTGTAGAAGAGATGGAACTAAAGGATGAGATGGGAGAAGACATCCAGCTAATACGCGCCACAACAAAGATGCCCTACACGTGGTGATCTTTGCTCTAGGTGAAAATCCATTGGAATGCCATGCACCAGATCTGGGGGTGCACGATGAGATGAAGATTTAAATAGAGAAGGCTATTGGTAAGTTGCTCGCACAACAGAAGCAGAACAAACAACTAGTTGAAGAAGTACGGGCATATCAAGAGGCAACAAAGGCTGCCGTGAAAAAGACAGCAGCAGTCGAGGCCACTACGACAAGGCAAGGGATAGATGATATGATGGAAGGCACAGACCCAAGCACCACTTCTACGCAATTGAAATAGCCATGTGCAACACAACGAACTAGGCCATGGAAGAAGACCAAGGCTTCCAAGTTGGAAGGAGAGCCTATTACATTGAACGAGGGTGACCTATATGCCATCGGCAACACAGTTCATGAAGTCACTAGGGAGGCACTCCAGGAGGCAATGACGGAGCAACAGAATATGTTGGGGGCACTTACGACGAAAGTCTAGGAACTTCAGGTGTAGCCCCCATAGCAGGGAATTGTAGCTTCCTATGGGGCTATGGGTACATCAGCAACCGAGCAGTTGCTGCGGGCCAAAATGGCTAATACTATCGCGCTGCAGGAAGGAGCACTGACAACGGACAATGCAGAGGATAGAGACATGGTAGGCTGGCTCAAGGGACTTGGACTAAACTTGGCTTCCCTTCCACAAGAGATATTATACGATCTGTAGGATGGAGTGACGACAGAGCTCCACGCTAGGGAAGGACACACAATACAGATTTTGAGTTAACAACGAATCAATATTGAGCAGCTGAGCCTCCAACATAATGAAGTGGTAGCACAGACTCATCAGTTGGAGGAAATTGTCAAGGAAGCATGTCACCGCATCCCTGAACTAGAGATTGTAGTAGACTTACCAACGGGTATACGGATCCACAAATTGGCCAGTGAATCCACGAGGCGAAGGAGGAAGCAACGACGATCCATTTGGACCTCAACTTGCAGATCACAAAGCTGAGGCTAAAGGTGCAGCCCTCTACACCGCCAGAGGTTAGAGAACAGTGGAACCGCACCATTCAAGCAGGGCTTGAAACAATAGAGCACGCCATACAGGGGTGCATAGGCTTGTTAGATCTTTCATTCGTCATGCTAACTTCACTGCAGGAAGACCCAATGTGACAGCAATTGGAGATAGAAGTGCAGGAGTTGTAGCAGGCCTATGACAATGTCTGGCGGACAGCATTGATGGTTGCCCTTACTCAGCGGCTGGCCAAGATGAGGGAGGCCCAAGCTCTCAAGGCACAGGTGGATGCCATGGGTCAAAAAGAAGCAGTGCTTAAGGAACACATCCAACCTTGTCTCAAGCAAGCATTCATGGTCACCACCAAGATCGAGGGAAATCTAGCATAGATGTAGGGTGTTTATGCACTCAGGTAAGGATTGGTACCTAACAACAAAGCATCGGAGATACACGGACAATGGGTACAGCAGAAAACAAAAGAATTTGTTGTGGACATAAGCAAAGTGTAAAGGTTGCTAGATGAACTTTGCTCGAAGATCACTTTGTTAGCCAAGTGACTCAGGACGAGTCACGATGATTGTGTTGGGGTCCTATTGGGCAGCGGATCCCCCCATAGTGGATTTTTGGGGCTTGTAGACCGAATTTTGGGTCAAAAGTAGTGTAAGACCCCGCAAAATGCAGGTGCGGAATGCAAGAGTCTAGGGTAGTCCATCCTAAAATATTGTAATTTAATTTAGAATGTGTTGGCTTAACCATGTCTCACAGACCATGGAAATGTATAAATAGAGGGAGGATCTAAGAGTGGAAGTCAGTTTTTTGAGTTTTTTTCGAGATTATTATGGGTTTTTGAATGTGATATTCATTCTGAGTCTGTAATTCTAAATCTTGGGTGTAGGAGTAGTGAGAGGCTCTGTAGCTGTGTCCGTAGAGGCCTGGTAGAGTCCGCAACTATGTGTGCAAATCCCTACAGCTGAGAGGCACGACGGAGTTGGGATTGTAATAGAACAAAAGAGTAATAAAAGCTAAGTTGACTATGAAATATTGTGCGTTTGTTCGTAGATATATATGTTTATGCTTTTGTTACATGTTTATGCATCTCCTTACAATTTATGACTGCACGCACTTCTTATGAATGTTGAATGATTGATGAGAATATTGAGCCCAGAAAATTAAGTTAAGATCTATAATAATAATGCAGTAAGGATAAGGGATCTAGACCACACCTCTTCGCACTCCTTATAGAGCTATGCTAAGGTTAGACAGCTGCATAGTGCAAGTGCACAAGATTGGTTTGCAAAATTCCCAAACTTCATCAAGACATCCCTAGGGTGTGGAAACTTGGTTCTAGTACCCTCCCATACTACCTCAGGTGAGACCTCAGTCCACTCACCACAGACTGTCACCGAAAGGGCTAGTAGTTTCAGGATTTGTTTGTCTAAAACACTTTTGAACCTAGGTATGGCCCCATTAAGTCAACAATGGGCACAATGATATGGGCATAGCTCTTAATGAACTTCCT